>OU452236.1:12678827-13399402 GCA_911728455.2 Marthasterias glacialis
TAGATGAAAACTGCAAGACTTATCCCTTGTGATCTTGATGAAAAGTGCAAGGCTTACCCCTTGTGATTTTGATGAAAAATGCAAGGCTTACCCCTTGTGATTTAGATGAAAACTGCAAGACTTACCCTTTGTGATTTTGATGAAAACTGCAAGGCTTACCCCTTGTGACTTTGATGAAAAGTGCAAGGCTTACCCCTTGTGATTTTGATAAAAACTGCAAGGTTTACCCCTTGTGATTTAGGATGAAAACTGCAAGGCTTACCCCTTGTGATTTTGATGAAAAGTGCAAGGCTTACCCCTTGTGATTTTGATAACAACTGCAAGGTTTACAACTTGTGATTTTGATGAAAAGTGCAAGGCTTTCCCCTTGTGATTTTGATGAAAAGTGCAAGGCTTCCCCCTTGTGGTTTTGACAAAAAGTGCAAGGCTTACCCCTTGTGGTTTTTGATGAAAACTGTAAGGCTTACCTCTTGTGATGTTGATAAAAACTGCAAGGTTTACCCCTTGTGATTTAGATGAAAACTGCAAGACTTACCCCTTGTGATCTTGATGAAAAGTGCAAGGCTTACCCCTTGTGATCTTGATGAAAAATGCAAGGCTTACCCCTTGTGATTTAGATGAAAACTGCAAGACTTACCCTTTGTGATTTTGATGAAAACTGCAAGGCTTACCCCTTGTGACTTTGATGAAAAGTGCAAGGCTTACCCCTTGTGATTTTGATAAAAACTGCAAGGTTTACCCCTTGTGATTTAGGATGAAAACTGCAAGGCTTACCCCTTGTGATTTTGATGAAAAGTGCAAGGCTTACCCCTTGTGATTTTGATAACAACTGCAAGGTTTACAACTTGTGATTTGAATGAAAACAGCAAGGCTGACCCCTTGTGGTTTGATGAAAAGTGCAAGTCTTACCCCTTGTGATTTGGATGCAAACAGCAAGGCTTACCCCTTGTGGTTTTTGATGAAAACTGTAAGGCTTACCTCTTGTGATTTTGATAAAAACTGCAATGTGTACCCCTTGTGATTTTGATAAAAACTGCAAGGTTTGCCCCCTGTGATTTTGATGAAAACTGCAAGACTTACCCCTTGTGATTTTGATGAAAACTGCAAGGCTTACCCCTTGTGATTTTGCTGAAAAGTGCAAGGCTTACCCCTTGTGATTTTGATAAAAACTGCAAGGCTTACCCCTTGTGATTTTGATGAAAAGTGCAAGGTTTACAACTTGTGATTTTGATAACAACTGCAAGGTTTACCCCTTGTGATTTTGATGAAAAGTGCAAGGCTTACCCCTTGTGATTTTGATGAAAAATGCAAGGCTTACCCCTTGTTATTTTGATAAAAACTGCAAGGTTTACCCCTTTTGATTTAGATGAAAACTGCAAGACTTACCCCTTGTGATTTGGATGAAAACTGCAAGGCTTACCCCTTGTGTTTTTGATGAAATATGCAAGGCTTACCCCTTGTGATTTTGATAACAACTGCAAGGTTTACAACTTGTGATTTGGATGAAAACTGCAAGGTTTACCCCTTGTGATTTAGATGAAAACTGCAAGACTTACCCCTTGTGATCTTGATGAAAAGTGCAAGGCTTACCCCTTGTGATTTTGATGAAAAATGCAAGGCTTACCCCTTGTGATTTAGATGAAAACTGCAAGACTTACCCTTTGTGATTTTGATGAAAACTGCAAGGCTTACCCCTTGTGACTTTGATGAAAAGTGCAAGGCTTACCCCTTGTGATTTTGATAAAAACTGCAAGGTTTACCCCTTGTGATTTAGGATGAAAAGTGCAAGACTTACCCCTTGTGATTTTGATGAAAGTGCAAGGTTTACCCCTTGTGATTTTGATGAAAAGTGCAAGGCTTACCCCTGTGATTTTGATGAAAGTGCAAGGCTTACCCCTTGTGATTTTGATGAATACTGCAAGGCTGACCCCTTGTGATTTTGATAAAAACTGCAAGGTTTACCCCTTGTGATTGAGGATAAATACTGCAAGGCTTACCCCTTGTGATTTTGATGAAAAGTGCTAGGCTTACCCCTGTGATTTTGATGAAAAGTGCAAGGCTTACCCCCTTGTGATTTAGATGAAAACTGCAAGACTTACCCCTTGTGATTTTGATGAAAAATGCAAGGCTTACTCCTTGGTGATTTTGATGAAATCTGTAAGCCTTACCCCTTGTGATTTTGACGAAAACTGTAAGGTTTACCCCTTGTGATTTTGATGAAAATGCAAGGCTTACCCCTTGTGATTTTGATAAAAACTGCAAGACTTACCCTTTGTGATTTTGATGAAAAGTGCAAGGCTAACCCCTTGTGATTTTGATGAAAAGTGCAAGGTTTATCCCTCGTGATTGAGATGAAAAGTGCAAGGTTTACACCTTGTGATTTGGATGAAAACTGCAAGGTTTACCCCTTGTGATTTTGATGAAAAGTGCAAGGCTTACCCGTTGTGGTTTTTGATGAAAAGTGCAAGGCTTACCCCTTGTGATTTTGATGAAAAATGCAAAGCTTACCCCTTGTGATTTTGATAAAAACTGCAAGGTTTACCCCTTGTGATTTAGATGAAAACTGCAAGACTTACCCTTTGTGATTTTGATGAAAACTGCAAGGCTTACCCCTTGTGATTTTGACGAAAACTGTAAGGTTTACCCCTTGTGATTTTGATGAAAATGCAAGGCTTACCCCTTGTGATTTTGATAAAAACTGCAAGACTTACCCTTTGTGATTTTGATGAAAAGTGCAAGGTTTATCCCTCGTGATTGAGATGAAAAGTGCAAGGTTTACACCTTGTGATTTGGATGAAAACTGCAAGGTTTACCCCTTGTGATTTAGATGAAAACTGCAAGACTTACCCCTTGTGATTTTGATAAAAACTGCAAGGTTTACCCCTTGTGATTCAGGATGACAAATGCAAGACTTACCCCTTGTGATTTTGATGAAAAGTGCAAGGCTTACCCCTTGTGATTCTGATGAAAAGTGCAAGGCTTTCCCCTTGTGATTTTGATGAAAAGTGCAAGGCTTCCCCCTTGTGGTTTTGACAAAAAGTGCAAGGCTTACCCCTTGTGGTTTTTGATGAAAACTGTAAGGCTTACCTCTTGTGATGTTGATAAAAACTGCAAGGTTTACCCCTTGTGATTTAGATGAAAACTGCAAGACTTACCCCTTGTGATCTTGATGAAAAGTGCAAGGCTTACCCCTTGTGATTTTGATGAAAAATGCAAGGCTTACCCCTTGTGATTTAGATGAAAACTGCAAGACTTACCCTTTGTGATTTTGATGAAAAGTGCAAGGTTTATCCCTCGTGATTGAGATGAAAAGTGCAAGGTTTACACCTTGTGATTTGGATGAAAACTGCAAGGTTTACCCCTTGTGATTTAGATGAAAACTGCAAGACTTACCCCTTGTGATTTTGATAAAAACTGCAAGGTTTACCCCTTGTGATTCAGGATGACAAATGCAAGACTTACCCCTTGTGATTTTGATGAAAAGTGCAAGGCTTACCCCTTGTGATTTTGATGAAAAGTGCAAGGCTTTCCCCTTGTGATTTTGATGAAAACTGCAAGGTTTCCCCCTTGTGGTTTTGACAAAAAGTGCAAGGCTTACCCCTTGTGATTTTGATAAAAACTGCAAGGTTTACCCCTTGTGATTTTGATGAAAAGTGCAAGGTTTACAACTTGTGATTTTGATAACAACTGCAAGGTTTACCCCTTGTGATTTTGATGAAAAGTGCAAGGCTTACCCCTTGTGATTTTGATGGAAAATGCAAGGCTTTCCCCTTGGGATTTTGATAAAAACTGCAAGGTTTACCCCTTGTGATTTTGATGAAATGTGCAAGGCTTACCTCTTGTGATTTTGATAAAAACTGCAAGGTTTACCCCTTGTGATTTTGATAAAAACTGCAAGGTTTGCCCCTTGTGATTTTGATGAAAACTGCAAGGCTTACCCCTTGTGATTTTGATGAAAAGTGCAAGGCTTACCCCTTGTGATTTTGATGGAAAATGCAAGGCTTTCCCCTTGGGATTTTGATAAAAACTGCAAGGTTTACCCCTTGTGATTTTGATGAAAAGTGCAAGGCTTACCCTTTGTAATTTAGATGAAAACTGCAAGACTTACCCCTTGTGATTTTGATGAAAAGTGCAAGGCTTACCCCTTGTGATTAAGGATGAAAAATGCAAGACTTACCCCTTGTGATTTTGATGAAAAGTGCAAGGCTTACCCCTTGTGATTTTGATAAAAACTGCAAGGTTTACCCCTTGTGATTGAGGATGAAAAATGCAAGACTTGCCCCTTGTGATTTTGATGAAAAGTGCAAGGCTTACCCCTTGTGATTTTGATGAAAAGTGCAAGGCTTACACCTTGTGATTTTGATGAAAAGTGCAAGGCTTACCCCTTGTGATTTTGATGAAAAGTGCAAGGCTTACCCCTTGTGATTTTGATGAAAAGTGCAAGGCTTACCCCTTGTGATTTTGATAAAAACTGCAAGGTTTACCCCTTGTGATTAAGGATGAAAAATGCAAGACTTACCCCTTGTGATTTTGATGAAAAGTGCAAGGCTTACCCCTTGTGATTTTGATGAAAAGTGCGAGGCTTACCCCTTGTGATTTTGATGAAAAGTGCAAGGCTTACCCCTTGTGGTTTTGACGAAAAGTGCAAGGCTTACCCCTTGTGATTTTGATGAAAAGTGCAAGGCTTACCCCTTGTGATTTTGATGAAAAGTGCAAGGCTTACCCCTTGTGATTAAGGATGAAAAATGCAAGACTTACCCCTTGTGATTTTGATGAAAAGTGCAAGGCTTACCCCTTGTGATTTTGATAAAAACTGCAAGGTTTACCCCTTGTGATTAAGGATGAAAAATGCAAGACTTGCCCCTTGTGATTTTGATGAAAAGTGCAAGGCTTACCCCTTGTGATTTTGATGAAATATGCAAGGCTTACCCCTTGTGATTTTGATGAAAAGTGCAAGGCTTACCCCTTGTGATTTTGATGAAAAGTGCAAGGCTTACCCCTTGTGATTTTGATGAAAAGTGCAAGGCTTACCCCTTGTGATTTTGATGAAAAGTGCAAGGCTTACCCCTTGTGATTTTGATAAAAACTGCAAGGTTTACCCCTTGTGATTAAGGATGAAAAATGCAAGACTTACCCCTTGTGATTTTGATGAAAAGTGCAAGGCTTACCCCTTGTGATTTTGATGAAAAGTGCAAGGCTTACCCCTTGTGATTTTGATGAAAAGTGCAAGGCTTACCCCTTGTGGTTTTGACGAAAAGTGCAAGGCTTACCCCTTGTGATTTTGATGAAAAGTGCAAGGCTTACCCCTTGTGATTTTGATGAAAAGTGCAAGGCTTACCCCTTGTGATTTTGATAAAAACTGCAAGGTTTACCCCTTGTGATTTTGATGAAAACTGCAAGGCTTACCCCTTGTGATTTTGATGAAAAGTGCAAGGCTTACCCCTTGTGATTTTGATGGAAAATGCAAGGCTTTCCCCTTGGGATTTTGATAAAAACTGCAAGGTTTACCCCTTGTGATTTTGATGAAAAGTGCAAGGCTTACCCTTTGTAATTTAGATGAAAACTGCAAGACTTACCCCTTGTGATTTTGATGAAAAGTGCAAGGCTTACCCCTTGTGATTAAGGATGAAAAATGCAAGACTTACCCCTTGTGATTTTGATGAAAAGTGCAAGGCTTACCCCTTGTGATTTTGATAAAAACTGCAAGGTTTACCCCTTGTGATTAAGGATGAAAAATGCAAGACTTACCCCTTGTGATTTTGATGAAAAGTGCAAGGCTTACCCCTTGTGATTTTGATGAAAAGTGCAAGGCTTACCCCTTGTGATTTTGATGAAAAGTGCAAGGCTTACCCTTTGTGATTTTGATGAAAAGTGCAAGGCTTACCCCTTGTGATTTTGATGAAAAGTGCAAGGCTTACCCCTTGTGATTTTGATAAAAACTGCAAGGTTTACCCCTTGTGATTAAGGATGAAAAATGCAAGACTTACCCCTTGTGATTTTGATGAAAAGTGCAAGGCTTACCCCTTGTGATTTTGATGAAAAGTGCAAGGCTTACCCCTTGTGATTTTGATGAAAAGTGCAAGGCTTACCCCTTGTGGTTTTGACGAAAAGTGCAAGGCTTACCCCTTGTGATTTTGATGAAAAGTGCAAGGCTTACCCCTTGTGATTTTGATGAAAAGTGCAAGGCTTACCCCTTGTGATTTTGATAAAAACTGCAAGGTTTACCCCTTGTGATTTTGATGAAAAGTGCAAGGCTTACAACTTGTGATTTTGATAACAACTGCAAGGTTTACCCCTTGTGATTTGAATGAAAACAGCAAGGCTGACCCCTTGTGATTTTGATGAAAAGTGCAAGGCTTACCCCTTGTGATTTTGATGAAAAGTGCAAGGCTTACCCCTTGTGATTTTGATGGAAAATGCAAGGCTTTCCCCTTGGGATTTTGATAAAAACTGCAAGGTTTACCCCTTGTGATTTTGATGAAAAGTGCAAGGCTTACCCTTTGTAATTTAGATGAAAACTGCAAGACTTACCCCTTGTGATTTTGATGAAAAGTGCAAGGCTTACCCCTTGTGATTAAGGATGAAAAATGCAAGACTTACCCCTTGTGATTTTGATGAAAAGTGCAAGGCTTACCCCTTGTGATTTTGATAAAAACTGCAAGGTTTACCCCTTGTGATTAAGGATGAAAAATGCAAGACTTACCCCTTGTGATTTTGATGAAAAGTGCAAGGCTTACCCCTTGTGATTTTGATGAAAAGTGCAAGGCTTACCCCTTGTGATTTTGATGAAAAGTGCAAGGCTTACCCTTTGTGATTTTGATGAAAAGTGGAAGGCTTACCCATTGTGATTTTGATGAAAAGTGCAAGGCTTACCCCTTGTGATTTTGATAAAAACTGCAAGGTTTACCCCTTGTGATTAAGGATGAAAAATGCAAGACTTACCCCTTGTGATTTTGATGAAAAGTGCAAGGCTTACCCCTTGTGATTTTGATGAAAAGTGCAAGGCTTACCCCTTGTGATTTTGATGAAAAGTGCAAGGCTTACCCCTTGTGATTTTGACGAAAAGTGCAAGGCTTACCCCTTGTGATTTTGATGAAAAGTGCAAGGCTTACCCCTTGTGATTTTGATGAAAAGTGCAAGGCTTACCCCTTGTGATTTTGATAAAAACTGCAAGGTTTACCCCTTGTGATTTTGATGAAAAGTGCAAGGTTTACAACTTGTGATTTTGATAACAACTGCAAGGTTTACCCCTTGTGATTTGAATGAAAACAGCAAGGCTGACCCCTTGTGATTTTGATGAAAAGTGCAAGGCTTACCCCTTGTGATTTTGATGAAAAGTGCAAGGCTTACCCCTTGTGATTTTGATGGAAAATGCAAGGCTTTCCCCTTGGGATTTTGATAAAAACTGCAAGGTTTACCCCTTGTGATTTTGATGAAAAGTGCAAGGCTTACCCTTTGTAATTTAGATGAAAACTGCAAGACTTACCCCTTGTGATTTTGATGAAAAGTGCAAGGCTTACCCCTTGTGATTAAGGATGAAAAATGCAAGACTTACCCCTTGTGATTTTGATGAAAAGTGCAAGGCTTACCCCTTGTGATTTTGATGAATACTGCAAGGTTTACCCCTTGTGATTAAGGATGAAAAATGCAAGACTTACCCCTTGTGATTTTGATGAAAAGTGCAAGGTTTACCCCTTGTGGTTTTGACGAAAAGTGCAAGGCTTACCCCTTGTGATTTTGATGAAAAGTGCAAGGCTTACCCCTTGTGATTTTGATGAAAAGTGCAAGGCTTACCCCTTGTGATTTTGATGAAAAGTGCAAGGCTTACCCCTTGTGGTTTTGACGAAAAAGTGCAAGGCTTACCCCTTGTGATTTTGATGAAAAGTGCAAGGCTTACCCCTTGTGATTTTGATGAAAAGTGCAAGGCTTACCCCTTGTGATTTTGATAAAAACTGCAAGGTTTACCCCTTGTGATTTTGATGAAAAGTGCAAGGTTTACAACTTGTGATTTTGATAACAACTGCAAGGTTTACCCCTTGTGATTTGAATGAAAACAGCAAGGCTGACCCCTTGTGATTTTGATGAAAAGTGCAAGGCTTACCCCTTGTGATTTTGATGAAAAGTGCAAGGCTTCCCCCTTGTGGTTTTGACAAAAAATGCAAGGCTTTCCCCTTGGGATTTTGATAAAAACTGCAAGGTTTACCCCTTGTGATTTTGATGAAAAGTGCAAGGCTTACCCTTTGTAATTTAGATGAAAACTGCAAGACTTACCCCTTGTGATTTTGATGAAAAGTGCAAGGCTTACCCCTTGTGATTAAGGATGAAAAATGCAAGACTTACCCCTTGTGATTTTGATGAAAAGTGCAAGGCTTACCCCTTGTGATTTTGATGAATACTGCAAGGTTTACCCCTTGTGATTAAGGATGAAAAATGCAAGACTTACCCCTTGTGATTTTGATGAAAAGTGCAAGGCTTACCCCTTGTGATTTTGATGAAAAGTGCAAGGCTTACCCCTTGTGATTTAGATGAAAAGTGCAAGGCTTACCCCTTGTGATTTTGATGAAAAGTGCAAGGCTTACCCCTTGTGATTTTGATGAAAAGTGCAAGGCTTACCCCTTGTGATTTTGATGAAAAGTGCAAGGCTTACCCCTTGTGATTTTGATAAAAACTGCAAGGTTTACCCCTTGTGATTTTGATGAAAAGTGCAAGGTTTACAACTTGTGATTCAGGATGACAAATGCAAGACTTACCCCTTGTGATTTTGATGAAAAGTGCAAGGCTTACCCCTTGTGATTCTGATGAAAAGTGCAAGGCTTTCCCCTTGTGATTTTGATGAAAAGTGCAAGGCTTCCCCCTTGTGGTTTTGACAAAAAGTGCAAGGCTTACCCCTTGTGGTTTTTGATGAAAACTGTAAGGCTTACCTCTTGTGATGTTGATAAAAACTGCAAGGTTTACCCCTTGTGATTTAGATGAAAACTGCAAGACTTACCCCTTGTGATCTTGATGAAAAGTGCAAGGCTTACCCCTTGTGATTTTGATGAAAAATGCAAGGCTTACCCCTTGTGATTTAGATGAAAACTGCAAGACTTACCCTTTGTGATTTTGATGAAAAGTGCAAGGTTTATCCCTCGTGATTGAGATGAAAAGTGCAAGGTTTACACCTTGTGATTTGGATGAAAACTGCAAGGTTTACCCCTTGTGATTTAGATGAAAACTGCAAGACTTACCCCTTGTGATTTTGATAAAAACTGCAAGGTTTACCCCTTGTGATTCAGGATGACAAATGCAAGACTTACCCCTTGTGATTTTGATGAAAAGTGCAAGGCTTACCCCTTGTGATTTTGATGAAAAGTGCAAAGCTTTCCCCTTGTGATTTTGATGAAAACTGCAAGGTTTCCCCCTTGTGGTTTTGACAAAAAGTGCAAGGCTTACCCCTTGTGGTTTTTGATGAAAACTGTAAGGCTTACCTCTTGTGATGTTGATAAAAACTGCAAGGTTTACCCCTTGTGATTTAGATGAAAACTGCAAGACTTACCCCTTGTGATCTTGATGAAAAGTGCAAGGCTTACCCCTTGTGATTTTGATGAAAAATGCAAGGCTTACCCCTTGTGATTTAGATGAAAACTGCAAGACTTACCCTTTGTGATTTTGATGAAAACTGCAAGGCTTACCCCTTGTGACTTTGATGAAAAGTGCAAGGCTTACCCCTTGTGATTTTGATAAAAACTGCAAGGTTTACCCCTTGTGATTTAGGATGAAAACTGCAAGGCTTTCCCCTTGTGATTTTGATGAAAAGTGCAAGGCTTACCCCTTGTGATTTTGATAACAACTGCAAGGTTTACAACTTGTGATTTGAATGAAAACAGCAAGGCTGACCCCTTGTGGTTTGATGAAAAGTGCAAGTCTTACCCCTTGTGATTTGGATGCAAACAGCAAGGCTTACCCCTTGTGGTGTTTTGATGAAAACTGTAAGGCTTACGTCTTGTGATTTTGATAAAAACTGCAAGGTTTACCCCTTGTGATTTTGATAAAAACTGCAAGGTTTGCCCCCTGTGATTTTGATGAAAACTGCAAGACTTACCCCTTGTGATTTTGCTGAAAACTGCAAGGCTTACCCCTTGTGATTTTGCTGAAAAGTGCAATGCTTACCCCTTGTGATTTTGATAAAAACTGCAAGGTTTACCCCTTGTGATTTTGATGAAAAGTGCAAGGTTTACAACTTGTGATTTTGATAACAACTGCAAGGTTGACCCCTTGTGATTTTGATGAAAAGTGCAAGGCTTACCCCTTGTGATTTTGATGGAAAATGCAAGGCTTTCCCCTTGGGATTTTGATAAAAACTGCAAGGTTTACCCCTTGTGATTTTGATGAAATGTGCAAGGCTTACCTCTTGTGATTTTGATAAAAACTGCAAGGTTTACCCCTTGTGATTTTGATAAAAACTGCAAGGTTTGCCCCTTGTGATTTTGATGAAAACTGCAAGGCTTACCCCTTGTGATTTTGATGAAAAGTGCAAGGCTTACCCCTTGTGATTTTGATGGAAAATGCAAGGCTTTCCCCTTGGGATTTTGATAAAAACTGCAAGGTTTACCCCTTGTGATTTTGATGAAAAGTGCAAGGCTTACCCTTTGTAATTTAGATGAAAACTGCAAGACTTACCCCTTGTTATTTTGATGAAAAGTGCAAGGCTTACCCCTTGTGATTAAGGATGAAAAATGCAAGACTTACCCCTTGTGATTTTGATGAAAAGTGCAAGGCTTACCCCTTGTGATTTTGATAAAAACTGCAAGGTTTACCCCTTGTGATTAAGGATGAAAAATGCAAGACTTGCCCCTTGTGATTTTGATGAAAAGTGCAAGGCTTACCCCTTGTGATTTTGATGAAAAGTGCAAGGCTTACCCCTTGTGATTTTGATGAAAAGTGCAAGGCTTACCCCTTGTGATTTTGATGAAAAGTGCAAGGCTTACCCCTTGTGATTTTGATGAAAAGTGCAAGGCTTACCCCTTGTGATTTTGATAAAAACTGCAAGGTTTACCCCTTGTGATTAAGGATGAAAAATGCAAGACTTACCCCTTGTGATTTTGATGAAAAGTGCAAGGCTTACCCCTTGTGATTTTGATGAAAAGTGCGAGGCTTACCCCTTGTGATTTTGATGAAAAGTGCAAGGCTTACCCCTTGTGGTTTTGACGAAAAGTGCAAGGCTTACCCCTTGTGATTTTGATGAAAAGTGCAAGGCTTACCCCTTGTGATTTTGATGAAAAGTGCAAGGCTTACCCCTTGTGATTTTGATAAGAACTGCAAGGTTTACCCCTTGTGATTTTGATGAAAACTGCAAGGCTTACCCCTTGTGATTTTGATGAAAAGTGCAAGGCTTACCCCTTGTGATTTTGATGGAAAATGCAAGGCTTTCCCCTTGGGATTTTGATAAAAACTGCAAGGTTTACCCCTTGTGATTTTGATGAAAAGTGCAAGGCTTACCCTTTGTAATTTAGATGAAAACTGCAAGACTTACCCCTTGTGATTTTGATGAAAAGTGCAAGGCTTACCCCTTGTGATTAAGGATGAAAAATGCAAGACTTACCCCTTGTGATTTTGATGAAAAGTGCAAGGCTTACCCCTTGTGATTTTGATAAAAACTGCAAGGTTTACCCCTTGTGATTAAGGATGAAAAATGCAAGACTTACCCCTTGTGATTTTGATGAAAAGTGCAAGGCTTACCCCTTGTGATTTTGATGAAAAGTGCAAGGCTTACCCCTTGTGATTTTGATGAAAAGTGCAAGGCTTACCCTTTGTGATTTTGATGAAAAGTGCAAGGCTTATCCCTTGTGATTTTGATGAAAAGTGCAAGGCTTACCCCTTGTGATTTTGATAAAAACTGCAAGGTTTACCCCTTGTGATTAAGGATGAAAAATGCAAGACTTACCCCTTGTGATTTTGATGAAAAGTGCAAGGCTTACCCCTTGTGATTTTGATGAAAAGTGCAAGGCTTACCCCTTGTGATTTTGATGAAAAGTGCAAGGCTTACCCCTTGTGGTTTTGACGAAAAGTGCAAGGCTTACCCCTTGTGATTTTGATGAAAAGTGCAAGGCTTACCCCTTGTGATTTTGATGAAAAGTGCAAGGCTTACCCCTTGTGATTTTGATAAAAACTGCAAGGTTTACCCCTTGTGATTTTGATGAAAAGTGCAAGGTTTACAACTTGTGATTTTGATAACAACTGCAAGGTTTACCCCTTGTGATTTGAATGAAAACAGCAAGGCTGACCCCTTGTGATTTTGATGAAAAGTGCAAGGCTTACCCCTTGTGATTTTGATGAAAAGTGCAAGGCTTACCCCTTGTGATTTTGATGGAAAATGCAAGTCTTTCCCCTTGGGATTTTGATAAAAACTGCAAGGTTTACCCCTTGTGATTTTGATGAAAAGTGCAAGGCTTACCCTTTGTAATTTAGATGAAAACTGCAAGACTTACCCCTTGTGATTTTGATGAAAAGTGCAAGGCTTACCCCTTGTGATTAAAGATGAAAAATGCAAGACTTACCCCTTGTGATTTTGATGAAAAGTGCAAGGCTTACCCCTTGTGATTTTGATGAATACTGCAAGGTTTACCCCTTGTGATTAAGGATGAAAAATGCAAGACTTACCCCTTGTGATTTTGATGAAAAGTGCAAGGCTTACCCCTTGTGATTTTGATGAAAAGTGCAAGGCTTACCCCTTGTGATTTTGATGAAAAGTGCAAGGCTTACCCCTTGTGATTTTGATGAAAAGTGCAAGGCTTACCCCTTGTGATTTTGATGAAAAGTGCAAGGCTTACCCCCTGTAATTTTGATAAAAACTGCAAGGTTTACCCCTTGTGATTAAGGATGAAAAATGCAAGACTTACCCCTTGTGATTTTGATGAAAAGTGCAAGGCTTACCCCTTGTGATTTTGATGAAAAGTGCAAGGCTTACCCCTTGTGATTTTGATGAAAATTGCAAGGTTTACCCCTTGTGGTTTTGACGAAAAGTGCAAGGCTTACCCCTTGTGATTTTGATGAAAAGTGCAAGGCTTACCCCTTGTGATTTTGATGAAAAGTGCAAGGCTTACCCCTTGTGATTTTGATAAAAACTGCAAGGTTTACCCCTTGTGATTTTGATGAAAAGTGCAAGGTTTACAACTTGTGATTTTGATTACAACTGCAAGGTTTACCCCTTGTGATTTGAATGAAAACAGCAAGGCTGACCCCTTGTGGTTTGATGAAAAGTGCAAGGCTTACCCCTTTTGATTTTGATGAAAAGTGCAAGGTTTACCCCTTGTGATTTAGATGAAAACTGCAAGACTTACCCTTTGTGATTTTGATAAAAACTGCAAGACTTTGTGATTTTGATGAAAACTGCAAGGTTTACAACTTGTGATTTTGATGAAAAATGCAAGAGTTACCCCTTGGTGATTTTGATGAAATCTGTAAGCCTTACCCCTTGTGATTTTGACGAAAACTGTAAGGTTTACCCCTTGTGATTTTGATGAAAATGCAAGGCTTACCCCTTGTGATTTTGATAAAAACTGCAAGACTTACCCATTGTGATTTTGATGAAAAATGCAAGAGTTACTCCTTGGTGATTTTGATGAAAAATGTAAGCCTTACCCCTTGTGATTTTGATAAAAACTGCAAGACTTACCCCTTGTGATTTTGATGAAAAGTGCAAGGCTTACCCCTTGTGATTTTGATGAAAAGTGCAAGGCTTACCCCTTGTGATTTTGATGAAAAGTGCAAGGCTTACCCCTTGTGGTTTTGATAAAAACTGCAAGGTTTACCCCTTGTGATTTTGATGAAAAGTGCAAGGTTTACAACTTGTGATTTTGATAACAACTGCAAGGTTCACCCCTTGTGATTTGAATGAAAACAGCAAGGCTGACCCCTTGTGATTTTGATGAAAAGTGCAAGGCTTACCCCTTGTGATTTTGATGAAAAGTGCAAGGCTTACCCCTTGTGATTTTGATGGAAAATGCAAGGCTTTCCCCTTGGGATTTTGATAAAAACTGCAAGGTTTACCCCTTGTGATTTTGATGAAAAGTGCAAGGCTTACCCTTTGTAATTTAGATGAAAACTGCAAGACTTACCCCTTGTGATTTTGATGAAAAGTGCAAGGCTTACCCCTTGTGATTAAGGATGAAAAATGCAAGACTTACCCCTTGTGATTTTGATGAAAAGTGCGAGGCTTACCCCTTGTGATTTTGATGAATACTGCAAGGTTTACTCCTTGTGATTAAGGATGAAAAATGCAAGACTTACCCCTTGTAATTTTGATGAAAAGTGCAAGGCTTACCCCTTGTGATTTTGATGAAAAGTGCAAGGCTTACCCCTTGTGATTTAAATGAAAAGTGCAAGGCTTACCCCTTGTGATTTTGATGAAAAGTGCAAGGCTTACCCCTTGTGATTTTGATGAAAAGTGCAAGGCTTACCCCTTGTGATTTTGATAAAAACTGCAAGGTTTACCCCTTGTGATTAAGGATGAAAAATGCAAGACTTACCCCTTGTGATTTTGATGAAAAGTGCAAGGCTTACCCCTTGTGATTTTGATGAAAAGTGCAAGGCTTACCCCTTGTGATTTTGATGAAAAGTGCAAGGTTTACCCCTTGTGGTTTTGACGAAAAGTGCAAGGCTTACCCCTTGTGATTTTGATGAAAAGTGCAAGGCTTACCCCTTGTGATTTTGATAAAAACTGCAAGGTTTACCCCTTGTGATTTTGATGAAAAGTGCAAGGTTTACAACTTGTGATTTTGATTACAACTGCAAGGTTTACCCCTTGTGATTTGAATGAAAACAGCAAGGCTGACCCCTTGTGGTTTGATGAAAAGTGCAAGGCTTACCCCTTTTGATTTTGATGAAAAGTGCAAGGTTTACCCCTTGTGATTTAGATGAAAACTGCAAGACTTACCCTTTGTGATTTTGATAAAAACTGCAAGACTTTGTGATTTTGATGAAAACTGCAAGGTTTACAACTTGTGATTTTGATGAAAAATGCAAGAGTTACCCCTTGGTGATTTTGATGAAATCTGTAAGCCTTACCCCTTGTGATTTTGACGAAAACTGTAAGGTTTACCCCTTGTGATTTTGATGAAAATGCAAGGCTTACCCCTTGTGATTTTGATAAAAACTGCAAGACTTACCCCTTGTGATTTTGATGAAAAATGCAAGAGTTATCCTTGGTGATTTTGATGAAATCTGTAAGCCTTACCCCTTGTGATTTTGATAAAAACTGCAAGACTTACCCCTTGTGATTTTGATGAAAAGTGCAAGGTTTATCCCTCGTGATTGAGATGAAAAGTGCAAGGTTTACACCTTGTGATTTTGATGAAAAGTGCAAGGCTTACCCCTTGTGATTAAGGATGAAAAATGCAAGACTTACCCCTTGTGATTTTGATGAAAAGTGCAAGGCTTACCCCTTGTGATTTTGATGAAAAGTGCAAGGCTTACCCCTTGTGATTTTGATGAAAAGTGCAAGGCTTACCCCTTGTGATTTTGATGAAAAGTGCAAGGCTTACCCCTTGTGATTTTGATGAAAAGTGCAAGGCTTACCCCTTGTGATTTTGATAAAA
This sequence comes from Marthasterias glacialis, assembly GCA_911728455.2. Classification (NCBI taxonomy): domain Eukaryota; kingdom Metazoa; phylum Echinodermata; class Asteroidea; order Forcipulatida; family Asteriidae; genus Marthasterias; species Marthasterias glacialis. Next base: position 12,694,403 of record OU452236.1, read on the forward strand.
ACTGCAAGGTTTACCCCTTGTGATTAAGGATGAAAAATGCAAGACTTACCCCTTGTGATTTTGATGAAAAGTGCGAGGCTTACCCCTTGTGATTTTGATGAAAAGTGCAAGGCTTACCCCTTGTGATTTTGATGAAAAGTGCAAGGTTTACCCCTTGTGGTTTTGACGAAAAGTGCAAGGCTTACCCCTTGTGATTTTGATGAAAAGTGCAAGGCTTACCCCTTGTGATTTTGATGAAAAGTGCAAGGCTTACCCCTTGTGATTTTGATAAAAACTGCAAGGTTTACCCCTTGTGATTTTGATGAAAAGTGCAAGGTTTACAACTTGTGATTTTTATTACAACTGCAAGGTTTACCCCTTGTGATTTGAATGAAAACAGCAAGGCTGACCCCTTGTGGTTTGATGAAAAGTGCAAGGCTTACCCCTTTTGATTTTGATGAAAAGTGCAAGGTTTACCCCTTGTGATTTAGATGAAAACTGCAAGACTTACCCTTTGTGATTTTGATAAAAACTGCAAGACTTTGTGATTTTGATGAAAACTGCAAGGTTTACAACTTGTGATTTTGATGAAAAATGCAAGAGTTACCCCTTGGTGATTTTGATGAAATCTGTAAGCCTTACCCCTTGTGATTTTGACGAAAACTGTAAGGTTTACCCCTTGTGATTTTGATGAAAATGCAAGGCTTACCCCTTGTGATTTTGATAAAAACTGCAAGACTTACCCCTTGTGATTTTGATGAAAAATGCAAGAGTTACTCCTTGGTGATTTTGATGAAATCTGTAAGCCTTACCCCTTGTGATTTTGATAAAAACTGCAAGACTTACCCTTTGTGATTTTGATGAAAACTGCAAGGCTAACCCCTTGTGATTTTGATGAAAAGTGCAAGGTTTATCCCTCGTGATTGAGATGAAAAGTGCAAGGTTTACACCTTGTGATTTGGATGAAAACTGCAAGGTTTACCCCTTGTGATTTTGATGAAAAGTGCAAGGCTAATTACCCCTTGTGATTTCGATGAAAAATGCAAGGCTTACCCCTTGTGATTTTGATGAAAACTGCAAGCTTTACCTTTTGTTATTGAGATGAAAACTGCAAGGTTTACACCTTGGTGATTATGATAAAAACTGCAAGGTTGTGCTTTTGATGAAAATTGCTCGGCCGTGCACCAACCCTCGATGCTTCCACTGCGACTGATGATGAGGGACGACCTCTGGAGGGTTTGTATCCCACCAGTGCTGTATCACCTTCTCCTTATAGATGCTTCATGCTGCTCCGTCCATGTTTCATGCTACTCCTTCAACCTGATGGAGAAGATGTGTTAGCTGAACATCGCCACCCGGTCCCAGATTGTTGGTGTGACAGTCAGCACTCTGCGCTTTAATACCAGATGGACAAAATAAACGGCTAGCAATTTTAGTCAATTTATTAATGCAACAAAATCAACCATTACTTTTAATCCACATCATAAATTTTCTACATTGGTTCATTTCAGAATAAAATACTGGGAATGTGTTTATGTTTTATCTTCTGATGAAACATTTTTCCGAAATCATATTGTCTTCAATGATATCCGGTATTGAAGTATAGTCCGGTTTTACAGTTCCGGTGGCTGAGTCGGCAGGGTGCCCCCCCCCCCCCCCCCGTCGATTGTTTGTGTCATTGAGCAGGAAAACTTTACTAGTATAATTTAGTAGATGTAATATTTGCATCGGGCATAATTATAGAAGAACAATATATTTGACTTTTACCCATTAAGGCCTATCAATAAGCGATGAGCACTGTAACAGTGTATGTCCAGTGCTCTTCCAAGTCCTGTGGGAAAAAAAGAACAAAATTATGATGATTTTGACGTCTCTCTATACTCCCAAGTGGGTATCAGGAGAGACACAAGAGCACAATGAATTGTTGTAATCGTTTTGCAATATCAAATTGATATGTCAAAAGTTGTAACAATTTAGGTTGAACATGTTTGGTGCCGATTTAAACCTGAGGTAGAGTGCATGTAGTATTTTTATCCTTTTTTGAGTTAATTCTGTGGTACCGTTTATCTGTACCGTGGTATTGAATGTTCTCCCTCCCTCAATGTACATCATTGAAGACCAGAAACAAACACAGGGTGTCTTGAGTCTGAACCCATGTAAAGCATGATCAGTTTTCTCATGCAGTACCCATAGTCCAACACAACCCAACAAAACCTGCTGTTGGAGTTTGGTGAAATAGGGATGGAATTAACTATTTTGACGCATGCAAGTCAAGCATATCACAAGTTTTCACCTTACCATGATTTAGGGACTGAAAAGAAAAAAACTTTAGCAGCAGTTCTTCGAACATTTCTGAACAGTATCTTTTATAACACACCTCTCCCTGGTTCTTTATCCTGATTGGCTGAAACACGGTCATATGTGGTGAAGTAATAATAGCCTAGTGCATGAAATCTGCACCACCGTGAACTTGACGCGCGTCAACGCACGCGCTTCTTTTGGGGGAAATAGTTCGATAAGCGGGAAATAGTTTCAAAAACCCCAAAAACTATTGACTGGTAAACAGCGCCCTTCAAGAGGTTGAAATAAAACAGTTTACAGTTGTAAAACCGTGCGTCCTGAAAATATTTTCTTTTCACATGACATTTTGGACTGAGGAGTGTTATAAAACACATATGGACTGGCATTATTCGGGCAATAGTGCACGTCTATGCACCCCTTGGGCCTGTGAGTGACCAGGAGAGGGTCTATGCACCCCTCGGGCCTGTGAGTGACCAGGAGAGGGTCCTATTTCCCTCGGCCTTCAGCCTCGGGAAATAGGACCCTCTCCTGGTCACTCACAGGCCCTCGGGGTGCCTAGACGTGCACTATTGCCTACATTGCCAGTCCATATGTGTATACTATATTAAATCAAAGAGAGTAAGCAGACCGGTAGCTGCTGTTGTGTAATTTTTTACACATATGAGTTACTTGTTAAGTTAAATAATCACTTCAAAAACAAAACACACTGCACCGTGTTTGTATTTACCGTTAAACATTCCCCCGTGCTGATGACATTAATTCGTCACCGTTTTTACGAACCGGCGAATCCATGTATACCCAGCAGTAAAATAGCATTTTGAGAAAAGCGCTTTTGAGTTGGTCACATTTTGAAAATTGTATTTTGACCGGTCTTTTTATCGACAGTATGTAATATTTTCCAGTAATACGGTGGTGTATAAGTTAAATAACATGAACAGACACTTTTTTTAAAATTTCTTTTGATGTTTTGTTACAGAGCTGCCAAGCTCGGAAAAGATTCGCCACTTCGTGAAAACGCAAAATGCTGAGCACAACGGATTCGCCACACTCAGCTCTCCACACAGTGCGCAGATTCGCCACTTCGTGAAAACGCAAATCAGTGAAGCACAATGATCTTCCGTTTTTGCAATTAACGTAATTAGTAAACTAAATACTTTCCAGACATAAAACTGTGCAGAAGTGTATAGTACAACAAATACATTTAGAAAATGGGGAAAACAAAAAATGCTCTTACAAATTATTTTGGACGGATTCGCCGGATCGTGAAAACGGCGACGAATTTATTACAGTCATTTGACCAGTTCGGGATCATTGACCAGTTCCGGATCACTTTAACTTTACATTGCCCCTCGATCATCAGTAAATCACTCTTCATGTGACCAATTTAATAAATGTAAAGAATAATACCCAATAAGATAACACACCAAAATTCAAGTGTATAACATCATTGTTGAATAAATTATGGCAAGTTTTCTGAAGTTTGTCAGTGACAAGCATTGTTATTTTTGAAACAAAATGATGGTTCAAAAAAGCTGTTGAAACTTCTCACCTTTCATATTTGAAGGTATGAGCAGATAAAGTTCATTTAAATGGTTCAGATGCATGAACAGTGTTTATGTAAATTTGCTGAGCAGTCATCTTTTCTCTTTTGATGAAAAAATTGCAAAAAAAAAGTAATTCTTTGAGTCATTGCACCCTTGACCAGTTCTGAATCACTCAACATTAAAGCAATGTAAGTCTGGTAAAATCATACTTTTTAGAGCACTCAACACATACATGCTTACATGTCGAGAAGTATAAAACTATTTGAATAAATAGTTGTTAATAATATTACTTGTATTTTTAAGATGGGGGACAACATGTGCGTTGATCCACGACAACTTTATGAATAGGAATGAGTGTTTGCAATAAAGGTTCCTCTACTGATCCAGAATAGAAGCAACTGATCCAGAACTGGTCAAAAAGATGTCAATTCTTTTCTCAAAGCCCCTTCCAAGATATAAATGTTTTTGGTCATTTGACACTTGGTGACTTTTATGGCCTGTTTAGGTAAACTTATTGACATACTTTATTTAAAATTGTCGAAAAAGCTGCGGTGGCACAGCGTGAATTCATAAAAATGATCAACTGGTCAAATGACTGTATAAATTGTGGTAAATTTGTTAAGTCCTACTTAAATTGGGAGTGCCCTTTGGCCATATTCCTCGCCTTTTTAAGGTAATAATATAGCATGACTAGAGAGGTTATCATGGAGGTAGAAAATAAATTGACAAAGTAAAAACTTTGCCAGGGGCCACCCGGTTATTTATGCACACTTTATTCATAAAAAAAAATTAACTTACGCAATCAACCAATTCAATAACCTCAAGGTCACCAGATGAGGGCACCATCTTCACAGAGGTTAAAGGGCACGTGCCTTTCCACACATACCGTCGTCTATGGCGGGGCTGAAATTCTCACTGCTGTTGGTGCAAAATCCGACCATTCCGGTCGAGATACTGTTTGTTGGCAAGCAAGCTTCTATCGATGCTAGAGAAAGGTCTAAACAAACTGTATTCCTTCAGGAGTAAAACCTTTCACTCACAGACTAGGCGTTTCCTTACGAAACATTTTCAACACGCCGTCTCAAACTAAAGGAAAGTCCATGCTAAAAACTCGTGCATTTTCACAATTCGCGGGTACAAGCCTATTAGTCGGACGACCATCAACTCTAGCGGGTGGCAAATAACGGGACGAGGTCTGGGTGCTAAACCGTGTCAGCACTTCGACACTTATTGCGTCACATATTGTTGTGCATATGTGGGCGGCGTGTGCCCGATGCTTTTGATATTACAAAAAACAGCACATTATTTAAAATTTCGGTCAGATATTCGCAATGGGTATTTTAAGTGATGATAAACATGATATGAAAACGATGTACTTTTAAATAAAAATTTGAGGGGGGGGGGGGGGAAGGGGCGAAGGACAAATAAATGGTTGGGGAGTAAATTCAATGTATCAAAATAAAAAAATTCTATGCGATTAAAGTTTACATCCGTGGTAGCGTGAAGACTGTTTTGTCTAGCAAAGTTTGTTATAAACAAAAGAAGACAATAGTATGAAACCAAAATTCATTCTGCTAAAAAATTCAATTTCAAAGTGTTTTTTTTTTGTGGGGGAGAAAAGTGGGGTGGCAACTGTGAGGGGCAAGAACAAATCCCCCCTACCCAGGCGAAGCATATAGCAAAACAAACCAACATGACAAAAAACTTGAATTTAATACTTTATTTACCACAGTAATTACAATTGCATTGTTAGTGCCAATTTACCTCAAAGATTAATTTTATTTAATTTTACATGTATAGAAGCATGGTACAGCATTGGGTTTGGAACAAGTCCATGTAAATCTACTCCTATCAAATCCTCTAGTAATAAAGAGACATTTACCATGAACATTTTATCAGAAATGTTGTTTGAGAAAATAGTGTACAGCCTTGTTTCTGAGAAACTTTGTTAGTCTTACAGCATTTAGCTTTGTGGCCCTCATTATTTAAATTTGATTTAGGACCAATTTCCTCTTGAGTAAACGGCATCCAAGATGGAAAATATTTATAAGGATCATGCTCGACACCTTTCCGAGCTTTACACATTGGGGCTAAAAGCTGAGCTGTGGTGTGCGGTTTGAATGTTCAATGGTCAAATGAGGGTAGAATAACAAGTCATTTTCAAAATTCCAAAATGGCTGCCACTGCTTGTTAATTCTACCTATGTTTTTTTCAAAGGACAAATCTGCGATTGCCCAATGGCCAAATAATTTCTCGTGACATACTCTGACTGCGTGTCAAATTCCATGCTTGTACCATCAAAGGCACAATCCCATCCCCTACCTGCCGTATTAATGTACTTATAAAGACTTTTAAGCTCAAAGCTTTCTCTATTCTTAAAGGGGCTGTGTCGTCATGATCGTAGTCTGCCTGTTTCTGGGCCCAGAAACATGAACTCTCACCCAGTTACTGCACGCGCCCACCTCGACCGTCTTTTATCACAAAGGGCGCCGTCATTATTATTCTGTGATGTGACCGCCATCAGACAGACTGGGAGGTCATAATTCAGTCTAGCCACAGACTCGCTGTGATCATGACGACACAGCCCCATTAAGGGAAAAATAAAATCCACATTACAAGCACCTTGGACTGGAATCGAACCCAAGACCTTTTGCAATATATAGCAGATTGCTTAACCTCTTATAGCTTGTGTTTGTAAGGAGGTAGGATCAGATCCTTTTTGTAAGGAAGTCAGGTCAGATCCCTTTTTATAATTTGAAATGAAGAGCTTGAAAACTGTTCTGTCCTTCACCTATGTCATTATGGCACACTGTATTGACCCCTTGCATGCACGTTACAAGCGGCGACTGTGCCACACTCACCATGTTGGACGTCACCAGGTAAGCGTGTAAACGCCGCATCGCCTAAAATTCACACTACACTGTATAACACACAGGGACACTGACTCCCAAAATGGTGCAACCAAGATTACTGTGATCATGACGTCAGGGGAATTGGGTCACTGCTCAATACTTTTAGAGTATCGTAGAATATAAAACAAGTCCAATATTGTTAATTTACAATGTTTATATATCAATAATTCCCTTAAGGATAATATGCACATTTGTACAAAGAAGTTTTAATCCTTCAAAATACCATGAGATTTGGCCAGGGCATTTTTAAAATGGAAAATTCATTATCATTTGCAATAAAAAAAAACAAAAAACTGACTGGTGACCTGGATGTGTTTCAAATAGACTGATCCATTAAGCCCCACCCCCATACGTGTTGACCAATCACAGCCTTGGGTACGCCACCGAAAGTCCGACAAAAATCAGACACGATAAAAATCCTATTTGAAAACGTAAACATGCGTGCGCTTACTTACAGCGCGCGCGTTCATGTCGTGCAGTGTGGCATTGAAGAGACGCATACCTGTGCTGCCCACGTGCACAGTGGTGATTTAGCCAATGCTGTGATTGGTCAATATGTTGAGGGGTGGGGCTTAGTGGATCGGTCTATAACCCAAAACCTGCAGTCCCAGAAATTTAAAAATATAAATCCCATTTCCTGCTACGGTCACGCCCAAAACATTCGTTCTGTTTAATGCTGCAACCATCTGTGGGCCATTCAACAGCAGGACACTGCCGAGCGGTTTTTGTGCACCAGATTTAAAAGTTTGAGCGGCCAAGTCAAAAGAGTGTGGGTTCGAATCCCAGCCATTACTTGTGTCCTTGAGCCCGACACTTAACTATAATCGCTTCTCGTCACCCAGGGGGTAAATTGATTTGTGAGGGCAGAGATTAGTGATTGTTTTAGCTTAGTGGGGCGCATCATACTTAGCATCACATGCTGCATACTCCCCTGGGAGCTGAGATGGTTCAAGGAATGAAATAAAGTGGCCCTATAAACGGGGTAATAATGTTTACACACCATGAGCATTAAAATTGCTGGCTGTCCATTGTTACTATTATTCAACACCACATCGCGAAAAAACATTTTAAGGCCTTTTTCACATTACAGGGCCAATTCCCAGGAAATAAAACCCAAGGAAATTCCTGGGGAAGTTTTAACCCCACCGCCACCCCATGTTCGTTTCACACTCGATGCAATTTTCCTGGGAAGAATGAACACTCGGCATTCTAACTCCGGTGTTATCTCATTTATCCCTACTCTCAAGCAGGGGTAACTCTTACCCAGGAAATGGTTATTTCCCAGGAGTTTGCCAGGGTTGGTGATTCAAGTGTGCAAAGGTCAACCCAATTTTCAAGGGGAATTTCCTTGGAAATTCGTCTGGTGTGAAAGTGGCTTTAGACAGACTAAACTGGGTTTGCTTTTCACATGCATGACGGTTGTTTGAACTTCAACTCTCATCTTTCTGCCTGTGGAGTTCTCATGAACAAAAACAAAGGTTCCATGCAATACTAGTTAATAAACTATTAAAAATGCGGGATAAAATACTAATCTAGCTAGACTCATAGTTTAGCCTGCGGTGGCACTCTGCTTAAGACATACTGCATGTCCAGGAGACTCTCTGCCAGCTTTTGTGCGAATTTCTGCGAGTCAGTCTCACGGGCTGTGTTAAATGCCGTCACGCCGAAGTTAATGTGATCCTCTTGAGGGTTGTAGCAGATACCGTAGCCATCTGGGACGACCGGGCCAAAGATCATGGTCACATCATGCTTAGCAGGTACCTAAAGTGAGGAGGAAAAAACCACCAGGTTTATAATACTTTTTTAAATATCAGGTACAAGAGTGTAAAATGTATTGTCGGTTTGTGTTTGAATTTTTTAACAGAGGTGAGACAAATCCTGAATAATGGGAAGAGAGCCTGGACGTGCTCTGCCCTGGTTGTGTAGATGAAGCCTCACATTTCAGAGGATTTACATATTCTCAACACAAGAAACTGAACTAGGCTAGTCAGTCTTGCTCTCCCAATGGTCTTGAGGGTGGAGACTCCCGACCTACTGGGTCTTACATTTCAGAGAATTTACAGACAGTGTACATTACTACAAGAAACTAAACTAGGATATTTAATCTTGCTCTCCCCATAGTCTTGAGGGTGAAGACTCCCCACCTACTGGGCGTTACATTTCAGAGGATTTACAGATTCCCCACCTCACTACAAGAAACTAAACTAGGATAGTCAGTCTTGCTCTCCCCATAGTCTTGAGGGTGAAGACTCCCAACCTTCTGGGTCTTACATTTCAGAGGATTTACAGATTCCCCACCTCACTACAAGAAACTAAACTAGGATAGTCAGTCTTGCTCTCCCCATAGTCTTAAGGGTGAAGACTCCCCACCTACTGGGCGTTACATTTCAGAGGATTTACAGACTCTTTGCATCACTAAAAATAAAGGACTTGGGTAGTCGGTCTGGGTCTTATCTCGGTCTACTTAAGGACCTTAATTATCAGAAATGTTTACAGAAAATCCAGTAATCAGGAAAAAAACTTATCTAATCACGGGACTGAATTTGGCATACCTGACTCGTTGATAGACGGAAGTGAATGCTTGTTTGGTACGACGTGTCCATGAAAATGTCTGGCACGTTGGCACCCTGCTCAATGGCAGTCAGCTTCAACCCCAACAGATGTCTATCAATAGCATCTCCATTAATCGCCTGGGATTAAAATAAACAACAACAATAATAATAATAATACTAACAATGAGCTGTATTATGCCAAGTAGGGCTCTCATAGCACTGTATATTTTTTATCCAGTTGGTGCCCGTGTGGAAGGAGATTCTGTCCGGCAGGAGATTCTGTCTGGGCATACGGCGAATTGTGTACTAACTCCTTCTGATAGAGCCCTCTTTTGAATAAACTCCTCCAGCCTACGTCAATTTACCGTATGGCGGACACATTACCCTAGGACAGAATACCCTAAGACACCAGCTGATGTGTATCCACAAAAAATATGTTTTGAGCCATCAAACTGGCGATGTTGAAACACATTGTGAAACACATTGTGTAAAATCGGAATACCAGAACAACGGTCGCTTGTAAACTCTGGTGGCTGGGCGAATCGGTTGACTTACTCCTGGGTGATGAGAAGTGTCTTGCTCAAGGACACAACAGCCGTGACCAGGTGTGGATTTCACAAAGCGCTAGGACTAGTCTCATCTCGAGTTAGGATGAGTAACTAGTCCTAACGTATGGGACTAATCCTAAGTTAGGACAAGTCCTAAGTTAGGACTAGTCCTAAGTTAGGACTAGTCCTAAGTTAGGACTAGTCCTAAGTTAGGACTAGTCCTAAGTTAGGACTAGTCCTAAGTTAGGACCAGTTTTGTGAAGTTCACCCCAGGACCTGAACCCACACTCCGACAGAACTTGAGTCCGGTGCACTTAACTGCTATGCCCTAATACTCCACATGTAAATGTAAAAGCAAGATTCTTATGCACTACACAAATTCCAGCAGCCGATTTCATGAAACTTACGCAACTGCGTAAGCCTACTTGTGTCATATTTTATTGCATAAGTGGCCCAACCTACGCACTAAATGTTGCACAAGTGGAATTACGCAGTTGCATAAAGTTTCGTGAAATCGGCTGCTGGCCTAGCAGCTTCATGAAATTATTTTCTAAGACTAGTGTAATTTTGAGACTTCAACAGTCCATGACAGATTTAAGGGCTTTCGGCCCAAGAACGAGACCAGATAAAAAAGTTACTTGAGCCCACAGCACTCATCTATGATGGATTCGACTGACTGTCAAAGAGGATGGGCCACGCTAGAAGTCTCTCTTTAAAAAAAACTTTATATCCCTAAATACACCTATATCTACCACGAAAAAATGGTGACAGAATTATAGAATGCGTGGTTATTCGTTTACAAAGGTAGTTTCCGAGCCTCTTTTCACCCCCGCCTCGAGCCAAAATCAGAACAACAGCAGTCGGTGCCTAAAAGTTGTCTCCAGAAATTCTAAAGAATAGTGACGTCGCAGGAAGTACTCCTCCGTCAAAAGGCTGTTTGTTGTTACTCATTGAAGCATTGCTCAGTGCAGACAATCCGGGGATTCAGTACTTCCAGCGACATCATGATTTGTTTGCTGCCCTCATTTCCGGGATTTTGATAAATTTAGGCAGCGGGCTAGTTAAAGGAGCAAAAACTCCCAGCAAATATCACTTCTTTTGTCAAAGAGTAGTTTGTCCGATGCAATAATTATAGAAAGAAGAAAACTAAACAATAACGTCAACATCAATCACCATGGCCCATCCTTTTAAACTTGATAAAACGACTGTACTCACAGCATTGGTGTATTCCCTATGTGATTGAATGGCTATCCTCATCTGGTGTGCTTTTTCACTTGGCTACAGAAAAAAGGCAAAATAAGTACACTTATTTTTTTAGTGAACGCTTCACCCAAACCAACGTCTTCAGAGCAAAATGTTGCATTATGCCATGCAAGTTAAGGTACATCAGGCAAAATTTGTTTCAATTCATCAGGAATTTAACTACTCACCTTTTTTGTTCGATCCATCATGGTCCTGACAAAGTTATCCGACTCAATGGAGGCAGACCTGATGGTGTCAGTCCGTCCTAACTTGTATTTCCTTAAAGAAGCACTCTCATACGTGGCAGTAGAATGACCATAAATTCTGTACAGAAAGAAAAGCACTTATCATTACTGACCGACTGTCATTGACACTGCTTGCCACAGAGTTCTGCACTTATGGCGCGCTGTGAAGCACGTAATTACTATTGCCTATACATGCAGATTTCTGCTGTAAATAAATAGCATCATGACATTTGGCCATGGTGTTTCATGGAACCTATACTGTTTCTTTGCCCGTTGCAGAGAGATATTCTTGAAAACATCTGAACTCCTTAAGAGTATGCAGCCCGGAAGCCAAATTGGCGCAAACTTAGCTCAGCGATTCACAATCATAACACTGTAGGTGCCAATATACTGCATTTAAGAGGCTGTGTCATCATGATTATAGCAGTAGGTGGAATAATCCAGTTACTACGTGCGTGTGCGCGCTGGAGGTCACATCACAGTTTGACAAAGATGGCACCCTTTGTGATTTGACTGCAAGCACGCGCGTGTGCAGTATCTGGGTGAGAGTATATTTTTCCATGCACAGCCACAGGCCTGCTAGAATCGTGATGACACAGTCCCTTTAAGGTTTCTCCGAATGGCCGTCTGAGAATGACCAAGATAAAGATATTAAATCAGATGTGGGACAACCGATAGGTACCGAGGAAAAACGGGGAAGGTCATGGAATGATTAATCAGGATGAACGACAAATCAAGACAAGGCACACAAAAAAGGGTGGGACTGTTCAATCTCACTCTGGAATGACTTACTTGAAGAAAGCAAGTTGAATGGCCATCTGTATGAAGGCATCAGGGCTGAGTCTCTGAGATTTGGGAAGGTCCTTGCCGAACGGCTCGAAAGAGAAACAGGAAATCTGGACATCGTTACCAAGGCTGTGGAAAATACGAGGACCAAGTAAACACCGATGGTTAACCCTTCTAAAGATTGTGGCTTTCTATATCTTCTTCTTCTCTCAGATGCCTGTCTAACTAAATGTCTAAGTCTAGGGAATGCAGCCATTGCACTGCGTCCTGTTTGCATTCAGACAGATCGCCATAACCTCCAGGAAGACACCTCTTTGGGCAGGCAGTGGTGATGTGTTCGGACGCCTGTAATTCGGCACCGCAGTCACATTTTGGAGACTCTTTCAGTCCCCAACGAAACATATTATTTCCAGTGTGCCCATGTCCGATCAACGATCTGTTCAGCCAGCAACATCTTTTCCTTGGTAAATTTGCCCCTGGTGGTAGTAGGAGTGTGGGTGAAGGCATGTCTTCTATTGGTTGGTGGAGGATTCCGATTTGGGCTTCCAGAGCTCCATGGCGAAGGCCGAATGGGAATCTTCCACCAACCCATTCAAGACACTGCATCTGCCTGCACTCCAACTTTCTATATAAACCCAAAGACCCTGTACATTTATCATCAATAATGACTTGGCATTCTTGGTAAAGCTCCTCCTTGAACTTTCTCGTTCCTCCCCCCGGAGCATGCAACCTCAAGCTGCTAAGGCACTATCAAACACACTACCCTTACAGGTACCCAGTTATACACCTAGGTGGAGAGAAGCACATTATGACCTTGTGTCACTGTTTGCTTCTCAACATGGTGGTGCAACCTCAAGCTGCTAAGGCCCTATCAAACACACTTCCCCCACGGGTACCCATTATACACCTAGGTGAAGAGAAGCACATTATGGCCTTGTGTCACTGTTTGCTTCTCTACATGGTGGTGCAACCTCAAGCTGCTAAGGTGCTATCAAACACACTACCCTTACAGGTACCCAGTTATATACCTAGGTGAAGAGAAGCACATTATGGTCTTGTGTCACTGTTTGCTTCTCTACATGGTGGTGCAACCTCAAGCTGCTAAGGTGCTATCAAACACACTACCCTTACAGGTACCCAGTTATATACCTAGGTGAAGAGAAGCACATTATGGCCTTGTGTCACTGTTTGCTTCTCTACATGGTGGTGCAACCTCAAGCTGCTAAGGCACTATCAAACACACTACCCTTATAGGTACCCATTCATACACCTAGGTGAAGAGAAGCACATTATGGCCTTGTGTCACTGTTTGCTTCTCTACATGGTGGTGCAACCTCAAGCTGCTAAGGCCCTATCAAACACACTTCCCCCACGGGTACCCATTATACACCTAGGTGAAGAGAAGCACATTATGGCCTTGTGTCACTGTTTGCTTCTCTACATGGTGGTGCAACCTCAAGCTGCTAAGGTGCTATCAAACACACTACCCTTACAGGTACCCAGTTATATACCTAGGTGAAGAGAAGCACATTATGGTCTTGTGTCACTGTTTGCTTCTCTACATGGTGGTGCAACCTCAAGCTGCTAAGGTGCTATCAAACACACTACCCTTACAGGTACCCAGTTATATACCTAGGTGAAGAGAAGCACATTATGGCCTTGTGTCACTGTTTGCTTCTCTACATGGTGGTGCAACCTCAAGCTGCTAAGGCACTATCAAACACACTACCCTTATAGGTACCCATTCATACACCTAGGTGAAGAGAAGCACATTATGGCCCACTGTCACTGTTTGCTTCTCTACATAGTGATGTGTTACTGTACCTGTCAATGTTACATTTGGCATCTTCGATGGCTTCTAACGTAGCCCTGTCCAGGTTGAACTCTAGCCTTTTGGGTGCTGCTCTGTCAATTGACAGTGTTTGTCTTGACTCCAGTGGGGTATGGTGTCTAAAACAATAAAATAAAATTTAAAGTATTAGCCCAGTTTGAGATATGATTTTGGTGATGACAAAAATTAAGGAGTTACATCAACAAAGATGCAACCTGATGTGATGTTTTCAGAATAAGACCTAACTCAATGGTACGGTTACGTGTTTGTTAAATGATTTTTCTTTAACCAGCTGACGTGTATCCATGAAAACATTTTTTGAGCCTGCAAACGACGCTGAAACAAAGGTCGCCAGGACATTCCACTGCTGAGCCTGCACAAAGCATAAATGCAATCTGGGGTGGATTTCATAAAGCACTAAGATTCATCTTAAGATGAGTTGTCAGTATCACCATAGTGATTTGTATTGTGACATCACACTTTGCTTAGCAATTAAGATTGATTCGCATTAAAGATCAATCTTAAATCTTTGTGAAATCGAGCCCAGGACAGATAGCGCAGATTTTTGGCTATTTTGCAGGCGTTATTGCGTAATCCCCAGATCCAGACCTTTGTCTTTTTGTTCCAAGAAGAAGATTATGCAACATGGAGAGGCTTCCACCATTGTTCATTCATTGTATTTCGGCTCAATGGAGGTAAGCCAGAGTTAATCGGGGATCCAGCCTTGGTTCCGGATTTAGCGCCAATCCTCGGCCGTGACTCACGGTCAAGGTTTTGCAATTTGCGGTGCATGTATTTGACAGAGAAAACAAAACTCATGGTGCAATAAAGAGAATCTTTGTTCTCTTGTCTCTATCAAGCCAAGGCTTCTTTGTGCCATCAAAGAAACATTATTCCGGCAATTCCAAGAAAATAATCTCGTCAGGCCCAACGGCGGGAAAAATGGAAGAATCCCGGCAGCTTCTGGTTGAAGAGAAAATGTACTCTTCTTTGACTACGCTGTAGTGCCTCTTGCCTCATCAAAAGCCTCTACATTCACACGTATTTTTACCATAAATCGAACCAGGAAATTGCTGAGTGAGTCATTATCCATTTGATTCGGTTGCTAGACTCTTTCATGGACGAGTGCAGCCATTTTGTTATGCCTCGTTTTTTCAACGTGAGCATGGCACCATGATATCACATAACACTCATGTAAGGCAAACCAATACAAAAGGCAAGATCGCTTTATGTGATTCACCATTTTGCCAGACATGGGTGCCACATGTGCAAGGATGTGTTGAAGGCAGTCGCTCACGTGGCCGTCGAAAACTTTGTTGGACAGATGGAACTAAAGAACTGACAGGCTTATCAATAAATGATGCATATCGATCTGCACTGGTGGATAGGCAGAAGTGGAACTCCATCATAAATAGGGTCACAAAGGGTCATGGGATGACGACGACGACGACGTGTGTCACATGATGTCATTTTGCCATACTTGCATGTCATGTGGTATCACTCTTTCATAAAGCTGCTTACTGCTAAGCAAATAAGCAAGCGTGTATTTCAAAAACAATAGAAAAGATCTGGCAGTGCTTGTGAGTGTCCACAACGGGTTTGCATTACTGCATCACTCATCTGCTTACAAGAACCACCGACCAGCTACATGTAGTATGCCATGTGCCTCGCTTATGGTTAGCAGTGTTTATGAAACAGAAATCCTGCTAATGGCCTCTCTGTAAGCAGAAAACGTCTGCTTACAGGCTTTACGAAATTGGGACCAGGGCACAGAGCGCACATTCTCCAGGTTCTATACATGGCTTGCACATGACGTCAACGATGGGGAAAAATCAGCCATCTTTGATGACAATGACTGCACATTTTTTGAGCGCGCAACTGTGTGGTACACGTAAGTCCTGCACTCGGCAAGCGTGCGTTTCATAAACTCCATTCATAATTGTTTGGTAAGCACCTTAACCTGCGCTGAAAGTTACAGGGCTTGATGTGGTTACAAGCCAAAATAGAAATTGTCATCAAAGATGGCGTCCATTGCAACATCTATTTCAATGATTCTTACGCATAGTGTAGACTATGGTCAATCAGGGCCGTTATGGGTGGTCCTTCAGCTGTACAGTGTTCATATTGAAGACCTATGTCACCATCGGCACCGACAGTAAACTACCGAGAAAAAATACATTTGAAAAGCCCATGAGCAAAATGACACATCATACACTAAAACCATGTCAAAATTCTCTTTCGTGTTGACTGAAGAGCTGAAGTTTTGAACAACTTTTCACTTCAACTTCCCGTTTGAACCAGAAGACAAGGTCAAAATTGGGGTCATCTCTGTGAGACATTTAAGCAGTGTTCAAAGACCTTTCCAATGATGTAAGGATTGTGAAAATCTATTGCGTACTTCAGGAGTTGAGAAAATTTAAAAAAAATACAATTGGATTGAATGTAATTTGACACCTGATGACATCATTGTTTAAGTGTCGTCTTTGTGGTAAGGTTAGAGTATATGCCAAGTTTCAGGTTTAATTCAACTTCAATCTTGAGTTATCGTTTGGAGAAAAGTAAATAGGAAAAGAAGATGAAGAAGGCAAAGGAAAAGTAAAAACAAAAACAAAAGGTGTTCGGCTGAAGCCCGAACACCTAATGAAAAATACCCCACCCAGATGATTAATGGTCAGGCTGCATGGCATCCATTCAGAAAGTTCTAGGTTCGAATCTGTTGCCCCCAAAGTAAGAAATTAATCCATCATGCGTGTAGATGGTTAGACTGAATGGCTTGTAAACCAGGATTTCCGGTTCGAATGCCACGCAACTACAATGCCTTGAATAATTATTGCTGAACTGCGTCAGTTCATTTGCAACGAGTGGTTCTTCGACCTTAAACCATTTTTTGCACGAGAGAAATTGATTGTTGCCAGTTTGGTGTTCCTATTCAATGATCCACAGGTTTTCCTTAACCCAGGCCCAATTTCGTACAACTGCTTAAGCAGACAATATTGCTTCACAATTTTGAGCTAAGCAAAAAATGAGCAGGATGCCAGTCACAGATTGTACATGTGACATGGTACTTTGGCTGGTAACCTTATTCTAGTAAGCTTAATGTTGTTGTGCTTAGCTACTTTTTGTGCTGAAGCCAGGGAAGGACCAAAATTCATAGAGCTGACCTTAAGAGCTTAAAAACGTAACAAAATGATTGCGCTAACCAGAAGAAGGTTATCGGCCAAAATAGTATGTCATATAATACTGTTCTGCCACTGGTATCCTGCTTAAGATCGCTGAGTAGAAAACTGTTAAGCACTTTTGTCTGCTTAAGCATTGGGCCCTGCTTGACAAAACAATAACTTTTATCCTCTTGTAATCTGGTACGATATTAATCCAGTTATTTCTATTGTTGACCCAATTCATCTGACATCATCATCACGATTATCTTAGTTGCGCCTATTTGAGAGTCAATGTCTCTGTGTGTTATACAGTGCAGTGCCCATTTTAGGCGACGTGGCATTTACACGCATACCACCGACTCCCAAAATGCCAAGCATGGCAGACAGCAGCCGCGTGTTACGTTGGTGCAAGGGGTTCAAAGCAAAGATTATAGAGCGCCGTAGGCGCA
Organism: Marthasterias glacialis; assembly: GCA_911728455.2. Lineage (NCBI taxonomy): Eukaryota > Metazoa > Echinodermata > Asteroidea > Forcipulatida > Asteriidae > Marthasterias > Marthasterias glacialis. Next base: position 12,711,950 of record OU452236.1, read on the forward strand.
AGATGGGGAGCTCTGGCTGAAATGTGAAATCTCACTGGACGCCATTTCGGCAAGTGACTCTATTGATACAACACTGATACGTGTAGACCAGTGTAGACAAGGACAATTGCTATCAATGGGAAACACAGGCATTCACTTACCGAAATGGCGCCCATGCATATTTCACTTTCCAACAGTAGATAAAGGCCCAGTTCCCCATCTTGTGCCAACGGCGCTCTATACTCTTTGGTTAAAAGACACACAGCATAAGGAACAAAAGCGATCAACAGATGCGACAAACCACATACCTGCAGTGTCTTGTCGAACCACCTGTTGCAGCTGTTTGCTGCGCTGCCGCCACCGTACAGCGCCTGCTTGGCACAGTGATGGGCAAAGTTCTCAATGTGCTCAGTCTCTTCGGAGAAAACCGACTTATCCAAGCACACCATGAAGATGCTACGCTTGATTGCCTCAAATGAAGCCCGGTTGATCTTGTCTGCCAGATATTTAACAATAATTCATACTAATTCCATAAATGTATCAATGATTCTCTTTAAAGACATAATTATAGGATTGAGAAATAAACCACAATGGAAACTTACTGGGTAAATTTTAATTCAATTTAAGGGTGAACAAAGAAAAATTCACTAGAATGGGGTTTGAACCTGCGACCTCCAGATTACCATGCCGGTGCTCTGCCAACTGAGCTATCTAGCTCTATGATGGCACTCTCCCTATTTTGTCAATATCTTTGGTCGGGGTGCCAATCAGAAGCCATTCAACCTGAAAGTGTCGTATAACCAGGGATCAAGCCCAAGTCTACGATACAACCTGGAAAGTGGCAGTACAGGGATCACCTTAAGGGGATGTGACCTTTTATTTCAAATTTTCAAGCAATAAACAACAGGGGAAAGGGGAAAGGAGAAGCCATAATTCATAACATAGTTACACTAACATCAATCATCCTGCAAATTATATTTCCTTTTGAAATGTAGTCCTGCGCAAGTAAATTGTGTTTGATTGTGATGAAACTTTTAAAATCAGCTGAGAAGTTAGTCTGTTGATTTGTTTTAGATTTGGAACACCTAGTGTGTCTCTCATTTGTATGTAAAAAGTATTTGTACAATTTAGACAATCTTTATTGAATTTTTAACCTTCAAATTTTGACATTTATTTTCAATTTCTTGCCAAAGTCCTGGGCAAGTTCAATCAAGGACCAATGGTTAAGTAGTGGTTGGATAGTGACGTAGGTGGTGCATGCGCACTGAAGGTGAAGTGCGAATGACTCTAGTCATGTCAAGCCAATGCGACCGTGAGAAAACGGCAAAATCAACATTATCACTTTTCTGATAACTGGTCCCCTCTGCACTGTGCTTATGAAACTGCTTTTGGTAACCAGCGATGCGACCAAAACTAGCGTGAGTTTGATCAGCGTTATTCTAAGTATGGTTAACTATGGTCCTTAATCAAACTTGCTCTCTGCATGGGACCTGATGTCAAAGTTGGAACTGAGACACTCAATGCTGAACAGTCACCAGGAGATGCAACTTTTGTGTTCTGACAAACAATGGATTTGTTAAGTTACCTTTGGACATCTTTTTGTAGATTTTTCCCCACACATTACGATGTTCAGAAGTTAATATGTTGAGTGGTACAGCCGGGAATGGGGACTCAGCTACGATCCTCTTGAGCTGTGAGTAGATCTCACTGAGTGGTAGGGGCTTCCGTTGTTGATCATAAACATCCAATGAGAACAGCTGTTATAGAAAATAATGACAGGGAGTTCTTTGATTAATTGTGTTCAACAACAAACAAGGACATTTGTGTGTCATAGACTTTATTCTATTTTTTGAAGAGTAAAGATTTTGGAAAATTTACTAGAGCTACTGAGCAATGGTTTCCTGTCTTTTCCTCCTGTATGGTTTATCTGTAAGACTCATATAATTATGCTTGGGGTCAGCTGGATGCAGAAAGTGACCAATGAACAGCTATAGACCTTTATCATGCTGCCACCATCTTGGTCATGTGCCATGCACCCAATAACAGTAATGGATGCTGATGTTCGTTGTTCAAAAAGGAACCTGACTATTTGCCCTTTCAGCCTCGGTTTGGTTACAATGATTTGAATGGGAGAAAAACAAGATGGCTGCACCATGATAAAGGTCTATATGGCAACCTGGGGTCGGCTGGATGCAGAAAGTGACCGATGAACAGCTATAGACCTTTATCATGCTGCCACCATCTTGGTCATGTGCCGTGCACCCAATAACAGTAATGGATGCTGATGTTCGTTGTTCAAAAAGGAACCTGACTATTTGCCCTTTCAGCCTCGGTTTGGTTACAATGATTTGAATGGGAGAAAAACAAGATGGCTGCACCATGATAAAGGTCTATATGGCAACCTCCCCAGGTTGACCAACAAGAAAGCATAATGACATCTGGAACTTGCTGGGTGCTGTCTGTGAAACCCAGAGTTGCCCGCTGGCAAAGTCATCATCTGGGAACCAACCCACGGAAGGACGAACCCTGGGCGTCCTTCCAAAACCATGGTCAAGACTCTAGACTTGCCTTTCACATGTGTCACCGGACTCAAGTTCTGGTGTTGTTGGCAGCAGAGTGTGGGTTCGAATCCCGTTCGCGGCACTTGTGTCCTTGAGCAAGATACTTTACCATAATTGCTTTGTCCTTCGGATGGGACATTATTAAGCCGTAGGTCCCGTGTACTAGGATAGGTAGTGCATGTAAAAGAACTCAGAACACTTATCATGGAAGAGTAGGGGTTTACCCCGGTGTTTCTGGTTCACATGGCAAGCACCCTCATCTACAGGTTTCCTCAAGCTTGAGAGCTACAGTGATTAAGTTCACTTATGAGGCATCCTTGGTTTCATTACCAGAAATATATAATAAAATAAACTAAAAATAAAATATCGATTTCTTTCATAAGAAATGTCTTTCAACGAAGGAATGAGTGTTTTTCAGTAAGATAGCACAGTAATGTATGCCAGCTTTGTAACCGGAAGTAAATGTAGCAAGAACTTTGGATATGAAGCAGATGTGCATGCGTGTGACTTCATGACTTACCGACAGAATACATTGCTTAACACACATCGGTAGGTAAACACTAATAAAAGAGAATCATCAAATGAAGCAAAGACTGATCAACTCACATGATTGTTGTAAGCAACTATGATGTGTCGAGGGGCGTCTGGTTTGTTGGGCGGGTACAACACTACTGAGTCTTTCTTAACTCCTGGGACGCGGCAAGATGAGAGAATCTTGTAGTATTGATCCATGCACAGGGGCTGGCCACCCATGTAGTCCACTGGTAATGAGTTACTGCCATGACAACAACAATTATATCAATAAAACGACCTGTAATTCTATAAAATAAAATTCTTGAATTTGAAAAAATAAAATGTCATTCTTGAAACAGGGGTTGGTGAAACAACTTCCTCCTTGGGTGAACCATTTCAATTCTCAAGTTTTGAATAAATTTCCCTGGATGAAATGAAATATAAATTTATTTATTTCGTTACAAATTTTAGAAAAGGGGATATACAATAACCAATGCATTACAAAACTGACATGCATGTGACTATTGTTAGAGGTTTTGTTTGTTTATCAATCTTCTCATACGTATGTATTTAATTATTTATTTATTTATTTATCTATTTATTTATTTATTTATTTATTTAATTTTTTTTTTTTTTTTTTTTTTTTTTTTTTTGGGGGGGGGGAACCTGCTACTCTGATTTGAAGGACAGCAAAACAAGATAGCTGTTCTTCAGACCTGGACTTTCATCTTTGATAGAGCAAGGCCGCTTTCATTTTGAAAAGGGCACGCCCGTTGCAAAATCTTCAGTCTATGAGAAACTTTTGAAGGGGCACCAAGGCCAAGACCAAGACCAGGGCAACAGAGACCAGGCTTGGTTCTTTATCAAAGGTCTATTATATTACTCTTTTCAGGCTAATGCAGTTACAGGATTAATAACTGAATTTTGAGACCTCTTTTTTTATACAAATGGTCGATTCTAATACACCAACTTGACTTACAGGACCTCTACGTGGCTGCATGCACCATGCCTGCACCAACAGTAATCTTGCAGATAAATATTACATAATTGAGTGAAGCAAGCATTAGGCTATCCTGTGTGTGTATCCTACATCTACTGGTTTATCATAATTTGCATCTATAGTAAAATATATAGAATCCACACATGACCACAACATCACAGTACATGTATTCAAGCAAACACCTGTACAATTTGTGGTACATTGTAGGCTGTGAATAATGACTGGTAAATATTCAAGATTATGATTGGGACTGTGGCAGCATGTTGGTTTCTTTGCCCTTCGTGCCCTGTTAAGCATGCGGAGAGTACGCCTGCCACTTAACGGAGGCAATGGCCTCCGTTGCCCCTGGCCATTGCCTTGGTGCCCCTTGAAATGTTCCAGTACAAATTAACAATTTCCTCATAGAGGGGCCCTTCATCAAGAAGAGAATGCCTTTGTGCCCTTGCCATTTCAAGAAAGAAGCAAAGACCAGCATCCGCACTGAATGTGACTCAACATATTATATACAATGTACACGAAATAACAAACCTGTGAAAGTTCAAGTTCAATCAGTCATCGGAGTCACATTAAAATAGTACAAAAAAAACAACATTTTTATCTGCTTTTCAAACAGCAGGTTTTGAACTTGCGAGATCAAAACTACTTGTTTTGCTCATTTCTCAAATACTATACCATTTCAAGCAAAACTATTTTATGCAAATCTGTGAACACTTATCCTTTCAATTATCTTACCATTGTTGTGCACACTCTTATAAAATGGAAAAGCCCCACGTTCCGATCCTTCTTTCTAGCTTTTGAGAAAAACTCTGCTAGGGTCGAAACGTGAGGCCATCAAACAATTTTTGCGTTTCGATCCTTCGTTACATAGCGTCATTAAAACATCCTGAGGTGTTTTTGTCTCCTTTGCGCTTCTTAATTAGCTTCACCTTGAAACAATTTTACAACCTCCGTTGATTTGGATGTCAATTAGTTTGACTAAAAAGAGCTTTTGGACTTTGCAAAGGATGTCAAAATAATCGTGCGCTGACTGTGAATCACCAACTGTAGAGCATGAGAGTTTGTTGTTATGATACTACATTGATATGTGAGGTGATATTTTTAGTACTTTTATATGTACTTTATGCCTCCAAATCACATCTGTACACAAACCATTATCATCGACATTGTTTGACTTTGATTAAGGTGGTATGCCTGATTCAGTGTAAAGCGTGATCAGTTTACTAGTGCAGTCCTCAGTCCAACACTATTCAGTAACTCAACACCCAAACTGTTGGACTCTGATGGTGGTATGCCCGATTCAACGTAAAGCATGGTCAGTTTACTAGTGCAGCCCTCTGTTAAAACGTTCAAAATAACCAGGGAAAACACAGATTTTTAAAAGGTTGGGGTGTTTAAAATGGCAGACTAGTTCTCACATTTTAGCAAGCAGAAATTTGCACCAGGACTACATTTTGATTGCTTCATCAAGGACATTGTGTTCATAAATCTATCCTGGAAACTTGCTATGTTTGATGTAACTAGGTAAAAGTTGTAATAGCATTTAATTTAAGGACATGCCAGGGGGTGATATGTGGGGCAAACTGCAGGGTGGGCTTAGTGTAGTTTGATTGATTAAGGTGGGGGGGGGATGGTGGTGTCAACATAAGACAGATAACTTGCTGTGTGTACGTTTTTTTCCTAAAGCAGCATTTGGTTTCAAACTTTCTTGTCTCTTGTTTTTTTCTTTTCTTTTCCAAACGCAGGAATGACTTTGCTATAGATTGACTGTTGACATTTGATTTTGCAATGCGTGCCATTATCGTCAACACTTACTAGCCATGCAATTCCCCATTTTGTTATGTAACAGTAACTGATGTATTATCAACTTACAATGACAACAAAGGCAAAGCAGAATCTTCATTACCTGTCAATGAGCTGCTTGAAATCCACCACGCCCGCGATGAGCCTCGAGGCAAAGTCAAGCTGCCCCTCTACCCCCCTGTAATTCTCACGGGGGAAAACCACACCAGGACTAACGTGCATGACTACCGGAGAGCGGAACTCCAAGTATGCCTTGTCCAACCACCAATCTGACAGCTGAAAGAAAAAATACAAAGGCTGGACATTTCTACCTTCTACCTCGTTACTCGCAAGCATCCTCAAGTTCGGACATAAATGCCAAGGAGCAAGTGTCTTACTCAAGGACACAAGTGCCGGACCGAGATTTGAACCCACATTGCGATGACTAAGCCACCAGAACCTGAATTCGGTGAGCTAGATCGCTCAGCAACAACACGCTACTTAGATCAAGGAAAGTTTTGAGTGAACATTTAGATCCCATACCTCTCAGTTTTGAATCGCCTATAATAATATAAATAATATGCAGTTCTTATATAGCGCTTTATCACACCCGAATGGGAGTCTCAAAGCACTCAGTATTTTTTCTGCAAGGTATGTGGATTTACGTTCTGATGAGCCCTGTTCCTTTACATAGCACCATTTAACGGTTTTACAAGATGCTGTGGCGCAATCAGTGCAGCCGATCAAACCAGGAACACCAGGGCAAACCCTGTCTCTTTGCGATTAGTACATTGAGTTCTTTTACGTGCATTACACAACACACAGGACGTAGGGCTTTACGTCCCATCCGAATGACGCAGCATAAATGGTTAAGTGTCTTGCTTAAAGACACACGTGTCATGACCGGGACTCGAACCCATACACCAGAGCTTGAGTCCGGTGTTCTTAACCACTTGGCCTGACATGCCACAAGACTAGATCGCGCCTGGCGTGTCGTGTCAAGGCTGAGCGGTTTAGTTCATCAGACTCAAGTTCTGGTGGCTAAGTCATCGGAGTGTGGGTTCGAATCCCAGTCTAGACACTTGTGTCCTTGAACAAAACAATTAACTATAATTGCTTCTCTTCACCCAGGGGTAAATAGGTTCCTGTGAGGGCAGAGATGGTTCTTGTGATTGATTTAGCTTGATGCGCTATACTGGGCAGCACAGGCTGTATACTCCCCAGGGAGCTGAGATGGTTTAAGGAATGAAATAAATGGCCCAGTGACCAGGGGTAATAATGTTCGAAGCGCAATGGTCATACTTTGGAATAGCCCTATATAAGAGCCAATTATTATTTTACATGATCTTACTCCTCTTACCCAGTTTTCCATCTTCTGTGATCTTAGGATAAGTCCCATCTGCAGTTTTTCTCCATAGCCTCCCGGTTTTCCAAATTCGGTTACAAGCTGAAGAATGCAACATCAATGAAATTCATCAATTTATCACATTCGGATATAATGATAACTGAAAAATGTAACACCACCAAGTCTAATGAAATAAGCAATAATGGAAATCAATTTGATCAAAAGCAGTTTTGGGTAGGATTTCAAAAGGTATTTTTAAGATTTCTTAATTTCTCAAACTAATATGCACCTAATAGTGTGTTCTGTAAGAAAATTACATCGCTCGGAATCCTATCATCCATGTCATGGATTTCTGCGAGATAAAATGCATCCAAACTTTTTGAAGAGTGAAAAACAGATGTGTCTTTTCATTCTTGTAGCAACAAGGCCTGTTCTCCGCCCCCCCCCAATAAAAATGGGCACATTTTTTAATTCAATGTGAAAGTTCCAATATCTGCATGTGTCTCTTTTTGAGGGGCACCAAGGCCAAGACCAGCATTTCACTTCATCAAGAGCCAAGATTCATCTTAAAGTGAGTTTACATTGTTGTCATGGTGATCTGTACTGTGACATCACCTGATCACAGTTTGCCTAAAGCAATTAAGATTCATCAATTGCCTTGAGATCTGTTCACACATTCTGTATATACATGTACAGAATCTTGGCAAAGCAAAGCAAATTTTCTTGCATCACAATGGAAAAAATGGTTTCTTGTGGCTCAAAATTTGTTTTGCAGTTTGCTTCAGAAGAACACACGATGCTAAACTCATCTTAGATCAATATTGACACTTGTTGAAATCAAGTGCTGGTCAAAAAGGAGGTCAACTAAGATTGTGGCATGAGTACCGCTTGCGTTGCTTCGTAGTCTTCGGCACTAAGGATCGGTTTGAGGGTGAGCAGATACTTGTACAGGGTTTGTTGTAGAGGAGGCACAGGAAGTTTGGCTAGGGAGTTCTGTTGGGCAAACATCCTTCCTGGTTGGGCTTGCCGTCTGCCGAGCATCGCGGCTGTCTTTTCAGCGGCCTTCATGATGGGGTTTATGTTGACCGATTGTCGCATCTGTGTTTATGAAGATACAATTTGAAGGGGAATAAAACATTTAATTCAAAGCTGATCATGAAAGTCCAACATATTTGTCACAAATGCCAGACCTTAATAAGGGAATAAAAGAGTGGTGACCGAGGTCTTAAACGGCCGTTTAAAACCCGCAGGCTCGTGGTTGTGTGATAAAGGACGGAGCCGAAGGCGAGGTCCTTTATCACACGGCCACAACCCTGCAAGGTTTGAAACGGCCGTTTTAAGACCAAGTCACTACTCTTTTATTCCCATTCATAAATGCCCTTTTTGTTAAAAAGCGTAATAATGTAGACAAATCTGTGAAACCTTTCTGTTTTTTTGAATTTATTTTTCAATTCTTGCCAAGTCCTCAGGCTCCATTTCGCGAAGGGTCGATGCTCAATGGTTGCGTGTACATACGCGTATTAATAGACTTTACATCGAGTACCGCTATGTATTGACTATGTTATGTATAAATTAGCACCCGCGTAAGCTAGTGCGCCAACATGCGTGTGGCTATAATGAGTGCAGAGCGTGCCTTCACAGCTCCAGCTGTCTTTATCATCCATTTAAAACCGAAAACCGGTCTTAAACAGTCATATGACCACCTTTCAACAATTAGGAATGCCCAAATTGTCCCAAACTGACTGGGGTATTTATGAATTGTAAATTAATGTAGCAGTAAACAACTTTAGGCCGGTGTATATCGCCCCACCATCAATTTATACATCGAAGGCTGATCCAATCTTAGTTGCGATAATCGTAACCCTCAATCCTCCCAACAATCGTAGACCTAATCATGTCTTAAAAATTGGCAATTCTTGTAACGTATTAAATGCACCCAATTGGGAACATGAAAAAATGTTGAAAAAAACCAAGCCAAAACATTTTGCCAAATTTTAACACATGGTCTGTCCAGCTCTCAGGTCAATTTTAAGGGACATGACCGAGAAGAGCTATATATATATGAATGATTATCGCAGCTTATCCAATCTCAACTTTATCTAAGCATTGGGGTTGCATGATGAGACTAGGTCCCAAACTGTTTAGGTTTCTCCCGGGTTGTGACAACATGATGAAGCCAAAATTAACGCCTTCGTGGTTCCGTGGACGTAGGTTTGTTCCGTCCCAACTTGATAATCGCCCTAACTATAGTTGGTCCCACCTTGAGTGTTGAAGTTGGGGCGTCCCAACTGTAGTTAGGATTGCAGTAAATACAAAGTACCGTCGGACCCAGTACCCCGACCCCCCCCCCCCCACACACACACAATGTGATAATTATGTCCTCACAAACGGCAACACAGTGAAAGTGTTAATGACAATGTTCATTTCTTCAGTTATTTTAACGAAATAGACAATAATAAAAAACAAAATAATAATAGTATGAAGTTATTAAGACCACTTTATTCTAGTGCTTGATAACATTTGAGACGAATTAGAATTTTGGTTTCCGAGAGAAGGGAAATTAAATCCGTACTTTTGGACTGAAAACGTAACCTGCTGTCATAATTATGTGTCCGCCGTCAGAACCCTCTGAAAAAAAGACACTTGTAACCCACGTGTTCTGTACATAATTATTTATGACAAGTTAGAGGCCCAGGAGAATCAACCAAAGGGCTTTTTCCAAACCTCGTTTTTGGCTTCGGCTCCGCTTTCGTGTAGTAGAGCGGCATGGGCGATCCTAACTATAGTTGGGACGCCCCAACTGTAACACTCAAGTTGGGACCAGTCCCAACTATAGTTGGGGCGATTGTCAAGTTGGGACGGAACAGGTTGATTACAAAAACTAACTCAATAAACACATCATGGGTGGAGGTAAAAAAAAAACTCCAAAAGCTCCATTATTTACACACATACACTGTGCATAACATACGCAATGAAAAGGTACAATTAAAAATACTTTTAGTAATACTAGTTACTAGTACTACTAGTACTTGAACTTGAAGTAATACAAATAAATAGGTTCATAGGCTACACTTAGATTAGACCCAGTAACTGTGGCGCTGTACTCCTTTTTTGAGATTTTGACATTATCGGTCGTACTAGTACGACCAATAATGTCAAAATCTCTAGTACGACCGATAATGTCAAAATCTCAAAACAGGAGTACAGTGCCCCAGTTACTGGGTCTAGCAGTCTAGGCTACACCGTTATAATTATAGTTTTATATAGACATGAAAAAAAAAGTTTGAAGAAAGAAGCAATCATTTAACCTATCAATTAACAAACAGGATGAGATTGCAGAACAGGGAACAGAACTTAAAAGATAACAATACTCACAAAGTGTCTTGTTACAACTGACAACATCGTAAATCGTATTCTCGGCACACCACTGCCACAGTAGTAAAATCTGGAAAAGTAAATACGGCGACAGTGACCCAGCAGAAGAAACCGGACCAAAGTTCAACCTATCGTGATAACATCAACAAGGCAATAATGAAATGACATGACCACCGATAGAGGGCGATATACCATCACACGTGAGGTCAACACAAGCGATCGTCAGGTCCTTTTTTGTACAACTTCCACGTTTTGTAGTTCATCCTCCTTCCGTGTTTTGATTGATTTGAGACATTATTAGCGCCCATCAAGTTTCTTTTGTGAGTTAATCTAAAGCTGAAAACCTACATGTGAGTAATAACAGATTTCTTTGAAACTTGATTGTATAAAACTGCCGGTGGAATATAGTTTGAAATGTGACATGAGCGATTGATTTGGGTAACTTGGCCTAATTTTTGCCCCACTAAAAAAAATAAATACACTGACGATACTTCCCTTGTACTTCGGATGGGACGTAAAGCCATAGGATAGGTCCTGTGTGATGTGTAATGCGCGTAAAAGAACCCAGTACACTTAGTGTTAAGAGAAGGGGTTTCCCCGGTGTTTTTTGGCAGTGGCTGATGAATGCGCCGCAGCACCTGTCCTAACACTTGCTCGCAAAGGGCTACATAAATGGGTCTCATTGTTAAAAAAACCCAACAATTTCTCAAGCTCAACATTGGTAAAAATTAAAAACATAAATGTTCACATATTTACATATACCTTACATGGTATGGCTAAAATGCCGTATCCGGCTGTCACTTTATATCCATGGAATTTAAGTAAACTTTGATCCTTACCAATCTAGAAGGGTTGAAGAATATATCCAGCTAGGAACAGGAAGTTTGAACAATTCTAAAGGGTTGGAAAACGTGAAAAAAAAGATGAAAATAAACGCCATTTTGTGTTCATTTCCCATGGTATAAAGGAAATAATGGTAGAAAACTTTCCTTGAAATATTTCTGCCTGAAGTGTTAGGCCCTATCATTTTTAAACAATAAATGAAATAAGATCCAGAATTAGTCTCGGTGAGACGAAAACTCTGCCTAGAGGAATGCATACAAAAATGCTAAATGTATTTTTACCGTTTTCTCGCAAATGGAACAACGAAATGAGTTGCAATTTTCACAGGTTGGTTTTATTACGTTTCCATATCTTGGTTTGTGCAAAGAACTGAAGTATTTACAGCCACTTTACCAATGTTGAGCATTGCATTGTTGAGAAACATACATGTATTAACCATAAGGAAGCCATTTGAGACGCCCGTATATAAGGCATTCTATAAAAACTAGTTATTGCTATTATTACATTGACTCCTCAGTACACTACTTATTTATGAACAAAGAAACAAAAATTCACCATTGTATTAAAGATTTATTTTCCATTGTTCCTAACGGTAACTCATTTTATGGGTTGCTTTCGACTTTTGTTTCTTTTTCCCAAGTTCCTGAACCATGTCATCGAGTGAACCACCAGAGGCTTCAGCCCAAGTAGCACAAGCAGGTCACGTCGAGCACGGTTACGTCATCCCATGTAAGAAGATTAAGAATCCCATGACACTGGGTGCATGGGAAAAGTCTCAGGTAATCTTCGCTCACTCATTCAGGATTCCATAGCACCTGTGATAAAGTAAATGTTGTTTTGGGGTTTTTTTCCACCATACTTATTTTGACCACAAAATTTTTGTTACTTTTTTTGTTTTGGTCACTTGATACGCTGATATTTTTTTTTATCAATAATTAATACTTGATATAATGCTTTTGTGGGAGCAGGGAGGGCCAATTATGACCTCTCAGTGGTCATATATTCTTTAACCCTCCTACTGTCTGACCATTCAATATCATCCACCACTGTTGTTTTGAATGATAGATAAAATTCGCCAGCCTGTAATTATGATATCATGTGGTGAATGCTTCTATGTACACAGTGCACAGTAATAGTTCTGTGCACAGTTGTGCCACAATGCCCCCCGGAGTTATGATTATGATTATGATTATTATTATTATTATTATATTCTTCTGGTAATTAAAACCAAGGATGCCTCATAAGTGAACGTAATCACTGTAGCTCTCAAGCCTGAGGAAACCTGTAAACAAGGGTGCTTGCTATGTGAACCAGAAACACTGGGGGTAATTCCCCTACTCTTCCACGATAAGTGTTTGGGGTTCTTTCACATGCACTACCAATCCTAGCACATGGGACCTACAGTTTAATGTCCAATCTGAAGGACAAAGCAATTATGGTCAAGTATCATGTTCAAGAACACAAGTGCCAGATATTCGAACCCACGTGCTGCTGCCGACAACACTAGAACTTGAGTCCGGTGAGCTAGACCGCTCCACAGTAGTTTCAAATGGTTGGGCAACTCACTGAAAAATGTTACTAATAGTAGGGGCACCGTGGGCTACAGAATTTATATCAGTCTTTTAAACATTTGTCCCGATATTTTTTCTTGATGGTCTAAAATTGTGTAACCTTAACTGCAGGCATACAAGGACTACTTTGGCTTTATTCATACACTGAGTGATTCGATCAAAGGAATCAAGATCAGTGAAGCTGGTGAACATTCTGAGGTAGGTAGATTCTCAGTGAAGAGGCCTCTACAATCCAAAAAAAACGAACAAAAAAACTTAGGCTTAACCCTGTTGTTACTGAATTGTTTGGACATGAACAACCGATGAGGACCACATTGTTTGACCACTCAAGCTTGAAACACACATTCTTTCACAACAGAAAGCTTTCGTTTAAAGCCAATTTTACAAACTCTATTATCACCTTGAAGATGTTGTTTTACAGCAAAATAAGTAATAAAAAAGTCTTATTGAATGCCCCTTCTTAAAGCTAGAAAATCACCGAAACTGGCCCATAATTGTCTAAGTTCTCTGTCTTTATTTCTTCAGTGTGATCTGTAAACTCAAACACTATTTTTTACACAATCATATGGCACTTTGTAGTTGTTTAGCATTTCGGATCTTTCCGAAGATGTATTGAAGAAATACTACCATGGTGAATAAGGAGGAAATGATGTCTTTTTACTCCAGACTTGTGAAAAATTGCTGTCATTGCTGAAGACATTAAACCATTGGATTGATGAGATACCCCCGACGGACCAACCTCAGCGATTCGGTAATAAAGCCTACAGAGACTGGCATAAACGACTCGAAGATGTAAGTATCGCCTTGAACTTGACTGTGGCCAATAATAATAACAATAATAATAATAATACTCAGTTTTTCTTTAGTGCTTTTCACACCTGAAGTCCCAAAGCACGTATTATTTTTTTCTACAAGTATGCAGAGCTATGCTTGAAGTATGAGACTCATTAAACAAGTTAGAATATGTTTTAATTTTATTAATCGGTCAGTTCGACAAAGTCCACTCTTTGAAAATTCTTTACATCTCAAAGGAATTAAAAACTAGGGAAAAAAACAGACAGTGAAGAGTTTTTACAACTTTTTGAGATTGTGTCAATTCCGCCCCGTTCAATCTGATGGAAACAGGATTTGGACCAGCCTTCTTGACACCGGGCGATATAAAAGTGGTTTAGTGGTTAGGAATGTGGAAGGAAGGTCATGGGTTCGAATCCAACCTGATGTGCCTGTGGATTGTCTTCCACTGGATTCAGCAAGCACAGAGTATAAACTGCTTATCGCACATTGATGTAGGCTAAAAAAAAAATCATATTCTGCAAGACCATTTCGAATAAATTGTCACCATTTTGAAGTCGTTGGTTTCGTTCTCGTCGACAGAATTCAGAGTCCATAATCCTGACAGTGTTACCTGTAGAGCACCACAAGGCAGTCATAGAACTCAAAGCCTACTTGGAAGACTCCTTTGGCAACTCGGTCAGGATCGACTATGGGTCTGGACATGAGATGAACTTTGCAGCCTTCCTGTGTTGTCTCTACAAGCTGAGGGTCTTGAGAGAGACTGACTCTAAGGTTGTGGCGTTGAACATTTTTCCCAGGTACAACAATCGTGAGTATTTTTTTTTTTTCATGTAGGAATCAACTGGACGATCAGCCAAGGCTCAAGTTTGACAGCAGCAGAGATGACTGTCCTATGCTTCTACTCGTTGCCTTGGAGCCCCATAAAATATTTCAGTAGAAATTTATATTCTCCACCCGGCAATAGAGGGGTCCTTTACCAAATAGAAAGTACCGCCCTGGAGGTTCAGAGAGAGATTCTAGTGTAACCTCTAAGAAATCCGATTATCTTAGACACTTATTTGGGGGTTAAAATAAATTTGTGCTGATCAGAAGATCTTTATTATAATCTTTCTTGAGTTCCCTGATGGTGTATTTGTTTTGGTTCCAGATATCTAGAACTTGCCAGACGATTGCAGACTACGTATCGTATGGAGCCAGCAGGAAGCCATGGGGTATGGGGTCTTGATGACTTTCAGTTCATACCATACATCTGGGGCAGTGCACAGCTAATTGGTAAGACTCGGAAAGCAGGCTGGATTAGTGGTTATCTACCCCCAGAGTTTCACCTTAGTGAACCTCTGTTCGAATCCCACCACAGACTGACAGGTTTAGAGCCCCCATCTAATTAGCCCTTCCCATGAAATATGCTAATTACATTCACACATGTGCACAGACACTATTAGTGGGCAAACGCCATAGAGTTGTGCACTAGGCAGATGCACAAATTACCACAAATACATGTGCGTCACGCCACCATTAGCCCCATACAAAAACAGGCCTTGATCTAAACCGAGGTCACCGAGGCCACTGGCCTCATGCCCTGTCAAGTTGGCCAGCATGCCCTGCAGAAAAAATGCACTGTCACTACCTACTTGGCCAGCATGCCCTTGTACAATTTCTCTGATTTGGCCAGCAGAAGCCTGCCCCCCGTTTTTCTGAAGATCGAGGCCTGCAAAAAGGCGTGATGTTGCCTCATTTTGCCAACCAGTAGTTTCAGTGCACACGCATGATGTGCAATTTACATCATTATGGGATGGGTCTATTATGACAGTTTCCGATTAGGACTAAATGGGAGATTTTTGGGGACACTACTGGTGGCAGCAGACTTACCAAGTAATCCATTGTCCTCGGAGGTTTACGCATGCTCAGAATTTACGTAAACAATGGAAAATTACACAGTATGTCTGCTGCCACCTGGTGACCAAAAGTTCCCATCCCTTAAAGCTGTAAAGCAGAAAATGCAGCTTAGTACAAATGACCCTGCAACCAGTAGAAATCGGTGCACTGGTACATCACATAGCATTTTGGCTGGTAGCCCCATTCTTCAAAGCTAGATTGAAATCCTAGGATTCGAACTGCCTCTAGCTGCTGGGCAATCTCGGTAGCCTAGTTGGTAAGACAACTGCTTTAGAATGGCAGGGGTTGTGGGTTCGAATCCTACCCGAGGAATATGCCAGAGCAGTCTATTTCACCGGACTTGATGGGGGGGGGGGAAGGAATTGAATATACAGTACTTAACACACATCGCTGTATGCGTAAAAAAAACACTAATAATATTCTTTATCCCCGATGCAAAATTAACATCTATTATAACGGATGACTTTACTTTATCGCTTGACAGATCATCCCAGCATTCAACCAAAGGACTTCCATGACTGTGGCGTAGCACAATCTAATGCCAAGGAATACATGTATATGAGATGTATAGAATATATTCACCAGGTATGCATTTTGTTTTGGGTGTTGCTGGGTTCTTCTTTCTGGGGTGGAGAAGCTTGTACGAACTCCTATGTTGTCATTGAAGAGACAATGTAGAAATCTCAGTATGGTAAATTAACAACATGAGGTTGGCTTAGTGGTATCAATCTTGCTCCTGCCTGTGTTCTCTTTGTGGACCTCGAGGTTTTTATTACGCGGAAGATTTGAATAATAATAATAATAAAATATGTAAAAATTAAACAAGATGTTAATACATAAATGATCTGTTATCCTGACCTCTCCGAAATTCATCTGCTTGTTTAGCTTGGAGCAAGTTCGATCAAGGACCAATGGTTAAGTAGTAGTTGGATAGTGACGTAGGTGGTGCATGCGCACTGAAGGTGAAGTGCGAATGACTCTAGTCATGTCAAGCCAATGCGACCATGAGAATACGGCAAAATCAACATTATCACTTTTCTGATAACTGGTCCCCTCTGCACTGTGCTTATGAAATGGCTATTGGTAACCAGCGATGCGACCAACCTTGATAGTCAACTAGATTAGTCCAACCATTGTTGACTAGCGTGAGTTTGATCAGAGTTAGTCGAACTATGGTTAACTATGGTCCTCGATCGAACTTGCTCTTGATTTTGATGGTTTCAGTACTATCATAGTACTTCAGTACTACTGGCAGAATTCACAGGTTTTGATGTTTGGGTTATGTTTTAAAATGACATTGATTGTGTCTTAACACTTGTGTCCTTAAGCAAGACACTTACCCATTATTGCTGCGTCCTTTGGATGGGACATAAAGCCGTAGGTCCCTTGTGTTGTATAATGCACGTAAAAGAACCCATTACACTTGTCTTCAAGAGAAGGGGTTCACCCCGGTGTTTCTGGAAAAGTTTGCGCCACAGCACCTTGTAAATCATCACAAGGTAAAACATGTATAAAAATACAAGTTAAATGGGTCTCATAATTACAAACATAGCTCTGCATATTGTGGAAAAAATAACGACTGCTTTGGGACGCCCTTTGATGTGAAAAGCACTTTTAAATATAAGAACTGCGTATTATTATTACGTTAAACTGATACATTCAGTAGCATTTCTAGTTAAAATGCCAGGGGTAAGTATGAGGTATAAGCAAAGATTATAGAGCGCCATAGGCGCAAGATGGAGAACTAGGTCTTTATCTACTGTTTGAAAGTGAAATACGCATGGGCGCCATTTCGGTAAGTGAATGCCTGTGTTTCCTGTTGATAGCAATTGTCATTGTCTACACTGGTCCGTACGTATCAGTGTTGTATCAATAGAGTCACTTGCCGAAATGGCGTCCAGTGAGATTTCACATTTCAGCCAGAGTTCCCCATTGGGTATAAATGAGTAACCAGATCTGAGGTTCTTTTTCCTTGTCCAATTTGCAGTGTAAAAATGGCCCATTCTTTGAGCACTCGCCAACTCTGTGGGGAATGACCAGCGTTCAACACTGGCAGAAAATCAACACAGGTCTGATGAAGATGTATAAAGCAGAGGTAAACATTTTGTTTTCGTATTGTCCACCATTTACGGTAGTCATTCACAAGGCCTGGAATTTATTTCATTTAGGATGTAGACTTGGTTCAAGTCGGGTTTCGTGGTGATTGAGTCAGTAATATTGTGTCTGAGCTTTTTGTAACGCGCGCCCTCTAGTGTCAATTAATTACCAATCGAGTGAATTCCAGATCGCAAAGCCCTACTTGGTTAATTCGACACAGGTTTACGCACGGCCAATAGGGCTCATCTACTGATTTGGGTAGCAGCCAATGAGACAGCAGCATTCGGGGAATCGGCGCGCAATATCACTATCACTGGGTCAACCTTGAACACTTCAAAGAATCTAATTGTTACAGATTATTATTTATTTATTTCAATTAAGCTTCACGTTATTATACAACAACTTTACCATACGATAGTATATCCATAGATATCAATACCGATTCTTTATTGTCATAATTGTATGTAACTTGGTAGAGATAAATTGACAACACCCGCTTTAAAAATGAACGAGTCGTTGAAAACTAAACCGATTTCATTGGTCAGCAGCGGGCGCGCTCGTTACATATTCAAGCTTTTGCATATGCATTATAAATAACTACATATCACGCAGGGGGGGTGCCTCCTGGCAAATTCATCAAGTCGTACTTTTGATAGCGGAGTTGATTGGCACATTCCCGGCGAGTGAGGGCGCACAACAAAGCGCTGAAATAAAGCTGTGATGGGTGATTGCAGCTTTGCAAGTAGGACTTGGGTCAAGTCTATTTAGGATGTGGAACAACAATGGCTGTACCCTTAAGGCCCCAGCTAAACATTGGTGAACTGACTGTAAATGCTTCCGTTCTTTGCACACATCAAGATATTTGTAATAAAACCAACCTGTGAAAATGTCAGCTCATTTTGTTGTTTCGTTTGCAAGAAAACAGTGAAAATGCATTCAGTATTTTTGTACGCTTTCCTATAAGCAGAGTTTTCGTCTCACTGAGTTGAAAACTAATGTTGGATCTTATTTCATTTATTATTTAAAAACGATAACACTTTTGGCAGAAATATTTCAAAGAAAGTTTTCTAACATCATTATCTTTATACTACGTAAGATATATGTAAATCTGTGAACATTTTTTGTTTTCTACCTACCAATGTTGAGCTGGGTCTTTAAATGAGGCTGTAATTGGTTGAATAATCCTAGATGTGTGATTTTTTCATGAAACGGTTCAAGTTGTTTTTTTTAGTGACATAACTGAGAATGGATTAGCAAGTGTTCAACTGACAGCAAATAATTCAAGTACTCACCAACTGTTTTCCCCCTTTCTTTTACTTTTGCAGGTATTGATCAAATTCCCCATAGTACAGCACTTTCTCTTTGGTACCATCTTGACCCTTGACCCGGCCACATGAAGACCCGCTCCCTGTCAGATGAAGCCAAAAGATGAATCGGAACGATATTCTTTTGTTTCTTTCCCCCGAGATGGCAACTCACTGCAGTCCAGTCTAAAGGATCTTTAGGCTTGAAATAGAAAAGTACACACAATTTAGGCATACAAACTCTATAAGAATCAGCACAATGCCTGTAAACAAAATAATAAAATCAGTTATATATATGTAAATTGGGTGTGACCTTTATGCAAATTAGGGCATGACCTGTCTCCATGAAGGGACCACATGTCCTCTTTGGAATATATTCAGATGGAGGACTGCGCAAGGCATTGCTAGTTATTTTTGATGAGCAGAAAAAGTACGGGTCACAGCTCCCAATAGCCCATATGCACAAGCGCCATTTTAAATATTCACCGCAATGCATCTTGGGAAATCGAGTGCAGCTAAAACAGAAATCAAGTTGCCAAGATGGACACCATGCTGTAGTTTACATGTACTTATATGCCAGGTTTTACGTGTTGTGTGCTGAATTGCTTCAAAATCGGCGCGCCATGATGGTTGCTGATGTTTGGACTCAGATTTCACCCAGAATCCTTTGCGTGCCGATCATTTTTGGTCATGTGCACTGCTGGGACTTCCATATGGGCTATTATTTGGGGGGGAGGTTAAGGGACACTAACCAGCCTGGGGAAGGAGGTTTGGTTTCGTGAACGCTTTGGCACAACAATTTTATAAATATTTCCAACATTAATTTACACGATTCAAGAAGATTTAACAGGCATGGAGTTACATCTTTGAAAGGGCAAGGCCATTTTCATTTTGCAAAGGGCACTTTCATTGGAAAATCTTACAGTCTATGGGTAACTTCGGGGGGCACCAAGGCCAAGACCCGGGCAACAGAGGCCCATGGCCTCCAGGGGTCTGTGTGATTCCAGGCCTGTGCTTTTCTGAAGTTGAGCCATATCCAAATTGGGGGCTATGGCTACGGCTGGATTGCCAAGTCATCATGCGTTGAAGTATAGGATGTTCTTAGAAACACCCTCAGCAACAGTCGTAGCCGTAGCCGCCAGTAGACCGATCCATTAAGCCCCGCCTACCTTAGCAACTGCCTAGCAACAGCACATGGCATGACTTTCTTGCCACAATCGCAGCGGTAGTTCGGTTGATACACACACAAACATGGTTTTTGTGAACGGTATGGATTTAGTTTCGTGGCCTTTTGAGCAGTGCATTGAGTCCAAAGCACATTGCAGACAGGAACACTGTTAAACCACTTGTACACGACTGTACAAGGACCACTGCTGTGGGATTTGCACCACCAGAAATACGAAAAAATTTAAGCTAAACAAAAGTTGTGTGTGCTGTTGTGTGTCAGAATGATGGCGGCGGTTTGCTTACTTTTCTAATGGATTTGTAACGTGTCGGACATTTGTCGGACTTTCAGTGGTGTTGTCAAGGCTATGATTGGTCAATACGTTAGTAGGCGGGGCTTAATGGATGGGTCTATTCGGCTATGGCCTTAGTGTGGTTTGCTTCAAGTGGGGCAAACCACTATCAAGGCTGATGGTTCCTCTAGAGAGGGAATAAATGTACATACACATTTGACTGTAAAAAGTGTAAAACAGAAGGGACTTATTCTGCTCAAAATCAATAAGGCATATTTTGGACAGCAAGAGGGCCCAATTCTAATTCCATTTTGAAAGTACAAAAATATTTCAAAACATTAAAAATACAAATCTTTCAAGCAATTATCTTACACTGATTACATTGTAAAACTGTAAATAAAAAAAACCTCCAAAGTTGTATATTAACTGCTTTTTTAGAAGTCTAATTGCATCTGGTTTACCCATTGAGCTGTATGTAATGGGTTTACCACACTATTTCTATGGTTTGACCCCAGATCTACCCCACAGGGCGCCCTCTTGCAGTCAAAAATAAGGCCAATTATTGTAAACCTTATTTTGTGAAAATTTAGGTTGGAGTTGGTTGTTGACAGGCATTACAAAGGCATAGTTACTTGGGGGATGAGACAAAAAGCTGTAGGTCTTGTGTGTTGTGTAATACACGTAAAAGAATCCAGTGACACTTTATCGCTAAGAGAAGTGGTTTGCCCCGGTGTTTCTGGCAGTGGCTGCTGAATGCACCACAGTACCTTGTAAACTCGTGTTACTGTCATATATTATTGTGTTTCAGTTCTCAGATAAACGTGCTTCTGTTCAAACATGCTTTGGATTTGATACAGTTAAATATTTGAAGTTTAAGTGTCTGGGATGTGTGTCTTGGTTTTCATTTGAGATAACTGGTAGCTATGGCTTGATCACCGCGTCATTTGTAGAAGTATAGGCTGCCCATAGCAACAGCAATAGCTGTATCGCCAATTCGGATACGGCCTAAGTTATGCGTAGCATCTCGTAGTACAAGAATTATTATGATTAGGAAAAAAAAAACACAAAAAATCCTGAAAGATTAATAAAATTGTTTTCTTTTTTTGTAGATGAAGGTCCCCCCTGCTGAATTAACAGGATGTTACATTTTAGAGGGTTATAGACTTTCTACATCATTCCAAACAGAAATCGGAAGGTTTGGTTGTAGTGATGGCCGAGTCTTTCATGTCTATGAAGGGAGATCAATAAAAAATTGGGAAACTGGGAAACAATCCTTACAAATGAAAGGCCTTGTGATTGGGAATAACAATTGCCAAGGTTTGGTCGAAGTGACGGCCGAGTCTTTCATGTCAATGAAGGGAGATCAATAAAAAATTGGGAAACTGGGAAACAATCCTTACAAATGAAAGGCCTTGTGATTGGGAATAACAATTGCCAAGAGGGGAAAGTGTTTCAAAACCAGATTTTGCTTTTGTCCTGCCATAACCCCCCCCCCCAAAAAAAGAAAGAATTGGCATTTGAATTTTTAGTAAAATAATGCACAAGTTTAAAAGAACTCTCTAAATCTAAAAGAGTGAAAATTTCACTCGCTTGCCAGAGTGGTGTCAGTTTGGCTCGTTTGAGAGTGAAACTCACTATTCACCACCCTTTTTTGAGTGAAAGTGGAGTGAATTTCACTCTGAATCTAGTGAAAATACATGTTTTTCACTCTAAAAAGAGTTTCCGCCATATGGCTCCTTGCAAGAGTGGTATGGCGGACAAAAAGAGTGGGTTTTCACTCTTTTACATTAAGAGAGAAGAATCGATCCTCTAGACCTGTACGGTACGGTACTTCATTTAGTTTGCAAGAGTTCTCTTTTTGAAGTTTTAACAAGTTGGCTTTTGAGTAATTATTGCTTGTATAACATGCATCAACCTCTTGCTCCGGTAAGAATTTTGTCGAATAACTTAAGGAACTTCATCCACCCTGCATCTTTTTAAGTTTTCTGAAAACAAAAAAGGCAATTATTTCAAGATGTTCCCTGACAATTTCCAGAAGCGACTACTATACCCAGCGGTCCACGTCCGCTATGTAGCGCCCTCTGTCGCCCAACCTTGTCAGAGGGCGTGGGAAAAACAGTGGGCATCAATCAATGTTTTTCAGGGTAAGATGGGTAACTGTATTGTTTGACACTTGACTGACATCAAACTGAAAGTGACAGGAAGTTCAGTAAATCAAAGAAAATAGGATTTCCCGTAGTAAATGAGGAAATATCATTGAGAAAAAGAAGGGTTGTCTAAGGCTTTATAATTTATTTCCGCAAGTTCCTCCAGAGAGAAACTGTTGCAATGGATTGCATTCGTCTTTGTTTAAAATTCACACTTTCTCAAAGTAGGCCTCCTCAAATATAATTATGTAAGGTTACTGGGTTTTTTTCCCCAGGGCGTTTGCTTTATTGGCCGTGGCTCTGTGTTCTGTTTAATATTGCAGCACCGTGGCCACAGCGTGAAAAATAAACATTCGTTTTGTCCCGCCATACCACTCTGGCAAAGAGCCACTATTCCTTACAATTCATTTTAGAGTGAATGGTGGGTTTTTCAACTTGAATCAGGGTGAAGTTTGTTCAAATTTTAACCAAATGGGTGATGCACAGTGAGGTTCACTCTCAAACAAAAAGAGCCAAAATGACCGGAGTGACATTGTGCACAGCGGTAGGAGTGACAATTGCAAGCTCTTGGTAGCTGCTTCACACGTGACGATGACATAAACATTTTGAGGAAACATACTCCCCTTTATTTACGTCGTCACCCTCAATGAGGTAATATGTACCATGGATGTACCTCCATGTAGGTACTAAGAGGTACTAGTTTACGGGTGACAATATTATTTGAAGCTGTGCATGGTGTCGAAGTACCATGGAGGTAACTCCATGTGCGTACTGAGAGGTAGTTTACGGGTGACATCCTCAAAAATATTTGAAGCTGTGCATGGTGTAGAGGTAATAGGTACCATGGAGGTCCCTCCATTACGTTCTGAGAGGTACTACCTTACGGGTGACAGCCTCAACAACATTTGAAGCTGTGGTGTAGAGGTAGGTACCATAGAAGTGTCACCATGCGCTATATAGGTATTGAGAGGTACTAATTTGCTGGTTAGTCTTGGTTCCTCACTCTCAACAATGATTAAACAACAAACTTGGTACTTTTCAAAAGCTAACTCCGTCAGTAATTTTGAAATTGTCGAACGGAGCTCAAGCCCAAGCCGATGCCGTGGTTTTCGAAAGGGGAACTTGTCTATCCACAATCCAAAACAACTTTTACACCCTGCCCGAATCATGAGGCTGGATGCCACACTAATCTGCTCCCGTTTTGCTAGGACTAAAACAAGTACTCATTACACAGACTGTACACAGGGCACACAACAATACAGCATACCATTACTTTGTACTATCGGGTTACACCTACATGAACAAAACAATCTAAATACACTATGCATTTTCCCAAGTGTTTTTCCTTCTTCTTTGAGGACGGGGGGGGGGGGGTCTTCCAGTGACAATGATATTAATATAGTGGGATTTACCCTTACCAATTCAACAAGGAAACGAAACCTTATCTTCCATGTATCATTATTCAGCGTATTCACCCCACTCCCAGGGACCTCTAAATCATTTTATTTTTGGTAATTTTTTTTTCTTCAATCAATCGACTGTGTGGCTTGGTTTTATTACCTTACATCATTTCCTTGTTTACAGACTCTTAATTTGTATGGCAGCTCGGCGTTTTGTGTGTACACCAGTTATCCCAAGCCGGGAGCCTTTGTTTCTGGGTGTCCGGGATGTGTGAGTCACAAAGAATGTTATACAAGGATTCGTATTGAAGAAAAATGTATCGGTCTGGTATGGTGTGGGTGATTCGGAGGGGAATTCCCCGTGGTAAGTTTTCCTGACGTAATGGAATACAACGATTCCTGCTTGTTGAACTTTATCTAGACTTCTGCCTAGCTGGGATTATAATTCACTGGGGTGCAGGTGGTGAATTAGCAAGTGGATGAGAAGATATACTGGAATTGCTAGTATTCCAATGGACATGGAGTTCAATAGGGGAAGGGGACGGGATACGTGAACAGAGCGTATAATGACAGTTGCAATACATTTCAGGTTGACCAAGCTGGGGTACGGTTACTGGCATCTCTTGTTAATACCTCTACCACGTCATCGCAACATATAAATCACTTCCCACGTCATAAATGTCAGCCACTTGAAGTACCGAACTTTTCAGTAGCAATAACAGTGACAATTTAGCACAAATAAATGTTACTCTGATCATTAGTATATGATTGCCACTTCCGCCGCAGTTGCGTAGTCGGAGGATGGTGGGGAAGGGGGAGGGCAAAGGGAACAGCTTCCCCGTGGAACGTCTTGCCCCCTGTATGCCCCCTGTCACGGTGAAACTTGCTATAATTGGGCAATTTTAGACCTGACCTCAACTGAAACTGCCCCCTCTACAAATATAATGTGCCCCCACATCCCTGCAAAAAACAAAAGAGGCTGGCTACGCCACTGTTGAGCTGCGACAGATTTGACAGAATTTTGCGAGTAAAGTTACGCCTTTCTCGTACCAACATAATTTAAACTCACACAACACACACAAAAATGGTCGTCTATTACCTCAGCTATACACATTTATCTGCATGTCACAACTAAAACAGTCAAATGCAATCTCAAGTATCATAGAAATATTACACAAGCTACGTCACGTGATTCACTAGCATTATCATCGATGAAAGCCTGACTTTCAGTTTCTAGTTTTTGGTTATTGCTTCAACAAAAATACTCATCAATTTTCACTTTCCGTAAGTTCTTCGACATTTCCTCGTCGGTAAATGCGGGGTAGAGGGTCGTGTCATCTTTCAGCATTTTTGTGAATCGAAAACTTGCTTTGACTCTATCTCTTCCGTTGTGCTGATTTATTTTTGTCTTCGGAGAGACGATGTATGCCCAAATAAGGAGTTGTTTTTATGTTTCGTTTATTTCCCCTTAAATTCATGAATTTTTGAGTTGAATTGATCATGTGGTGACCAGTCTGTGGAACGACTAAGTCATATTATCAGGTGGTTTTATTTATAATCGAAATAACAAACATCCTCTTTCGATAATATTTGATTTTTCAATCGCTAGGCCCCTTTTTGAAAGATGTCTGCGTAATCTGAACAACCATGAATCATTTATCTTCTGATGATCAGTTAAACAAAGTGCATAATTCATCAGATTTATATCTTTTTCAGATGAAGGGGATGAACAAGAAGAAAAAGAAAAAGGAGGCGTTTGTTCGTTTGAAGCAGTCACGTGCCATGGATGGCTTCACAAACTTAAAAATACCATTTAAATAATTAGCGTATACATAGCTAAATAACTTTGGTAGCCTGTTCTTGCTGACTAAGATTTTTGCGTGCTAAACAAATTTCTAACTTTGTAAGCAGATTTATGGTTACTTAAGTTGCTTTACAAGATTTCTTTGCGATGTATAAGCACAAACTAGCGGGGTACCACTCACTGGCAATGCAATGCATATGGCATTCTGGCTGGTAGCCTGTTTCTGTTAAGCACAGTTTTTTGTGCTAAGCACTACGCATTTCTATGAAAATTAGGTCCATCCATATCAATCAAGACTCTATGTCACCTGCCGTGATAATCAGGGCAGCCCAGTCAAAATAATTAAGATCCGAACTACACAGGGACTTGTCGATAATGAAATTATCTGGCTGGAGATTGCACGTAAATACGCGGCTTGTTTCCTAATAACAAGCGGGGAGGGCATCTAAAGATAGTTCTAAATCGACGATTTCCTTGTGTTGGACAGTTGAGTTGACACTTTCTGGGCATGTTTTGAACGAGAGGGTGAGGGTGGGGAATGGGTGACATCAAGTTACAAATTCAGTTGGGACATGATTTGAATGACCATACTAAGTTTGGGTTAAAAAATAGCGGCGAAACTATATGGTAAAAGTTTTTTTGGGTACAAGGGGGTGCTCCATTTTTCTAGGGGGACACTTCTGGCTAATTTAAAATGTACTTTCTGTTTGCGTTTTCCCTAAACAAGCTCCCTTGTCAGCACTCCTGTTATGCCGTTTACAATTGGTTTTATATGATAATCTGACGTTGGCAAATGGGGTGGGGGTGGGGTGGGGGGGGGGGAGAGACGCCCGGGGCGGCACAGGGGGACACGGACATCAAGGGGGCTACGCGCCCCCGTGCGCTACCCATTAGTTAAACCACTGGTACAACCATTGAGGTAGAGTTACTAAATCAATCATCCCAGAAAAATATGAACATCTGATAAATAACATTTTACCATTAAATGTAAAACGAGGAAAATATTGGTAACCTGTTACTACATTGTTCCTATAAATGGTGTTACAAGAAACCTAAACCGAGGGAATGAATGTGCATTTCCGAAAATACCATCCCGTACCATCCCTTTGCTCTAAAATATCATCCATCAATTTCCTCATGGGAGTGAGTGAATCTATTTGACCACGGTAAACAAAACAGCATAATGTATAATTGTTTACACATAAAAGGAAATTTACTGGGACATCGACTGTGTAAAACCTATGGTAAGACAACACCACACAGGATATAACGGAGATCGTTCTATCATTTGTAAAACCATTTGGGGCTTGCAGAGCCGTCTACGGGGCGGTGGTTATCAACTTACACCAGACATGAAACTTGTTATTACAAAAAAGGAAACTGTCCACCTGTACACATTATTGAACGGCGTTTTCCAGTTCTCTGTGGCACAAAAACCCAAGAAAAAAGGGAGAAAATCGACTGATCCACTAACTAGGTCCATACGTAATATGGAGCGCAACCGTGGTTTAAATTCACTGTAAAAGATGTGAAAATTATTTTGTATGCAAGTATTTCTTCACTTGCAAATCTGTGTCTACTCGAGCAAAGAAGTACGAGTGACTCATTGGCAGGCGGGGGGGGGGGGGGGGTGCGGGTCAATCAGAGTGGCATCATTATCGAAAAGGGAACATGACGTCATGTCTGATACGATGGATGTAATAATTTATTATAATTCGCCGCATCTGGTCGGTCGTGACCCCTGGACTTAACTCATTTCCTGATAAGGGATTCGCGATGATATCGGGACTACTTAAGTTTAGCTGATATGGGGGAGGGGGGGGGGAGAGATGGGGGACTGGGGATAGTCCGACAGAGGAGAGGTAGAAATAGACCGGCAGACTCTAGTGCTCCCGCGAGAGGCTGCTCCTAAAAGCGCTTCAGTCTCAATACTCACCAGTTCACTGACAGAATACATTTTTTTTGACGTAGTGGGAATCAGTAAAATTAATGATGCACACTCTATAAATCAATCAATCAAAACAATATATAGCACCGGTATCCATAAAAAATATATTCAAAGGCGCCTTGACAAAGAAATAAAAATTACACAGAAAATGCTTTAAAATACAAATGAGTTTTGAATCTCTTCTTGAAAATGTTCACATTAAGGGAAGTTTTAATGTCTGCAGGGAGGTCGTTCAATAACATTGGTGCCGAACTGGAAAATGCAAGGCAGCCAGTACGAGTTAAGTTTCCAATTGGGAACGTGGATAAGAAGTTTATTAGTGGACTGTAAGTTGCGAGAAGATGACTGAAGTATAATATGAGATCGATTTCGTATTGTGGAGCAAGTCCATTGATGGCTTTGTAAGTAAATCAACCAAGAAACAAAGTTACAAGGCAATACCAACATTTACAATGATTAGTCATTCATCCAAATATCGCTTCTTGATATCAGTCTGAAAGCTTACTGATTATGAAGTTCATACCAGTACCAGTCTGACATAGAAATAATTCCCGACTGAAATACTGTCAAAGTCAAGAACATATCATTTTTAAGATCCCCGATTTTAATTTCGGTTGGAACAGTCGAAATTAAGGACAATTTTCTCTGGCTATTTTATCCTGACTCGGACGACGGATTGAGCCCAAATTTTTACAGGTAAGTACACTGCACTATCAGGTTTACCAATCCTATATTTTACCTTTAAGTTAAAGAAAATAAACAAAATCCCCTCGCAATATTTAAAAAATGTCGCCACCTTTTCATTTACAACTTTTTCATGTACAGATGCATTTAATAGAATTAATCAGACCTATTGTCGGACCAGACTTATAAAAGGGGCAAAGTTAAATGGTTCGAGGTCAGGGGCGGATCCAGTGGGCGTGAGGAGGGCACGACCCCCCCCCCCATTTTTCCCTCCGAAAAAAAAATCAAGATATATCATCCCGCCCACTTGCAATGAGAAATAAACTTTCGACACTATACTACAATGTTCACTGTTAGGTCAAACAATAAGAGGCATGTAAAAAACGATGTTCATGCTTTTCAGGACATGTTGAGGGTGCTGCTGAGGGACATTTGAGGGCCCCGGACCCCACACTGTTAGGGCTTCAATCATCATTTGCTGCTTGATCGGTAAATTTCACGCACCCCCACCCCCGTTTGGAAAATCCTGGATCCGCCCCTGGAGGTATGGAGACGTCTGACTCCCATGAGATAAAAGGCTCATCCATTCAGGGACTTATTCCGGGTACGAATGATAGGGCTGACCTCGATCCCAAGGGTTGTATAAGGGGGTGGGGTGTGAGGGGTACATCACCTGATATAGGGTGCCTTTTCTGTCCCTTGGGTAAATGGTTGAGGGGACTATGTGACCAAAATGATGGGCGGGGTCGGCATGAAGATTGAATGATTTGAGCAACAACACAAACCAACATTTTTACAGTTTTTGTTTAAAAACAATTATGTCATGATGCCAGCTGATTATAATTAAGTTAGGATGCCGTAACGAAACTATGTACGCTATAAAAAAGCAGTCAATATTTTAACTCTTAAACTTTGTAATTAAACTTCGATCGAGACAATCAATTCCCCGGACAGACCGAAAAAGGTCACAGAGGATAGTGTCGTCTTGTTCAAGGAAATATTGATGATGCATTTTGTCCTCCATTTCTTTCTGGGAAGTGCGGCCTGGAGTAGTGCATTCAATTGATGCACTCCCACAACCGCCGTGTGACAACTCATGCGAATTAGGCGCTTGAATGCGTGCGGGGCTCCACAGGCCTCCTTCTCCTGGAATTCAGACGTGTGGGGCGACAACAAAATTGCTCAGATTTATTTTAAGGAGATAAGATGCTGTGGCATTATTTGGAGGCAGAAAATATTCCTTCAACAACAATTCTTTGGAAATAGGAAGTGGTTAAAGTTTCCGGAAAACCGACAGAACCGCGAGTTGCTTCTTTAACTGGGCACCATGTTTATAATCTTGGTAGAGGTGTTGGCTCTGACCAAAGAGCAGCTTGAATTGGCCTCGACGTTTCAAAAATTCGACTACGTTGCTTTAGCTCTCGTCAGCCTCGGATATTTGTTATGCTGAAATTCATTTTGCTTTTATATCACTATTATGCAGTGACGAAGGCCGTTTGTTTCGAAGACGAAGGCCGTTTGTTTCGAAGACGACGGCCGTTTGTTTCGCAGATGAAGGCCGTTTTTGTTGAAGTTGACGGCCGTTTCTTTCGAAGACGACGGCCATTTACACAGTAAGTGTTATATACTAAGAAAACCCTCCGGATCAGCATTGTTTCTCTTTGAATCATCTCCGAAAAATATATACCAATTTTTTTCAAACTCCGCAGTGATATTCGAGTGTCGATGACGATTCACGTTTTGTCGTAGTCTTGGTACAAGACGCTGTTCAATATTTCAGCCATCGGGATTAGGTGCTGGACACTTGGATAACAAACAAATATTGACTTTGGATTAAAAAAAAAAAAATCAAAACAAAAGAACGTCTTGCATCAAGACTAAGTTTGTCTCAGCGATTCTGAGCAAAGTGCTCCCACTCATAGTCATGGTTGTAGACAAAATTGCAAGCTTATGAATTAGTCTGAAAATAAACACGGATTATCCGTGCGGATTAAAAGATAACACGTAGAGTATCAACGAGTTATCCCCCAATAAAAAGTTATACGTATTACCGGCTCAAAATTGATTTGCGTGCTATAAATACACACGTCGGAATCTGGTTTATTTTGACGTCACTGTTACGTTTCGAGTCATGATTTTATTGAATGCGGTAAATTAATTGATTTTTATTGCACAATTAAAGTTCAAGAACTTTGGTAAAACCATATGCATTTGTGAATATTAAGCCCTTAAATTTTCCACATTACATCGATTGTTTGTTTGTTTATTTGTTAGTGTGTGTGTGTGTTTGTTTGTTTGTTGGGTTGTTTGTTTGTTTGTTTGTTTATTTTTGTTAAATAGTGCATTCTTTCAAATTAGCCAGGAAAAAGGAATTGAATTGGTTGTGCAAGGGTTTCAGGAAAACAAAAGTTCATCAAGAAGAAGAAGAAAAAAAAAGGAAGAACAAAACCCGTAAATGTTTCATTCCTGATTCTTATGTAAGATAAGAAGTAAACATCATTACTGAATGACCATTTTTCCTTTCTGACAAACAATGCGAATTGAAAAAAATAAAAATAAAAACCACTACAAGTTTTCCCAAAAGAGAGACACACAGGTTATGTAGATAGAACCATGACAGAACAAACATCATATCTCCAAATGCACTTTGCAACGACAACGTCATAAATTGCACTGACAACTGTTTGTTCTACCCGTTGATCGAAAATGAAAGAAAACAGTGATTGATCCACTCGTTTCTCGAATTTTAATTATCAATACTGATTACATTTTCGGTTTCTTTATTTGGACTATTCTATGCAGAATTTGCATCTAGAAAATGGCCACAGTAGTTACCACTTTCAGAATTATAACCGAACAACATTTTGACAAAACCCCAGGCCGAACTCTTCCCTATAGTTTCTGTACACTTAAGTCGCATTTTCCATCCGAATAAAACCACAAAGTTAAACGTAAATAATGGTTCTTTTTAACCAAGCACTTCCTCGCATCATGCCAGTAAATTACTGGTCTGATTGGCGAAAAGCTCCGGTCAAAATGTCCTCGACTGTCAAAGTGACTGACCGAGAGGTTTTCGGTTTAGATGCGCTGTCATTTGTAATGGATGACTGTAACAACTTTCTGGGGGAAGTTTCGTGTACTGTTTCATTGGGTAAAACATAGTGTGATGGCGACGGCTTACAGTGATGTCGTTCCCATGCAACCACACCGAGGCTATACGGTCAATGTAGTCTGGTACCTTTATGTAGTTATCTGTTTCGATTGTGTACAGGGAACTGAACGAGTTAAACAGTGACTGATACAAGTCACTGCTGATTAGGCCCAATTGTGAATTAATGGTTTTGCCTATACGGATATAACTGCATCAATTCGAACACGGTCTTGCCCTCGATCGGGCAGGGGCGCCAAGTTTACAAAAATAGACTGGTACTTTTTTTATAAAACAAGATGACCCGACCTATACTTTTACTGACCTTTTACAACCCCCTTCAGGGAACGTGACCGAGAGGGTATTTCCTGCTGTTGATTCCCATTAACCTTGGCGTGGGGATCATGACGACAGAGTTTCCTGGTGCAGGAGAGGATCATGCCACAGTGTGGGGATATCGGGGCATTAAATCCCCCCCCCCCCGATAATA
Source organism: Marthasterias glacialis (assembly GCA_911728455.2). Lineage (NCBI taxonomy): Eukaryota > Metazoa > Echinodermata > Asteroidea > Forcipulatida > Asteriidae > Marthasterias > Marthasterias glacialis. The sequence goes on from OU452236.1 coordinate 12,744,086, forward strand.
GGCACGGGGTAAACGAACCACGGTTACCCGGTCTATTTTCGAGTCCGGAGAGACGGTTGTTGACCGCCATCTCTCCAACTTAAACGGCTAATTTAATGAACTCGACATGACAGTGGCACTTTTTAATTAGAACAAATGGGAAATTGATCTCGTTTTGTTTTGACATTTAAGTGTGAAGAAGAACAGATGCAGAAGGGAACCACGGAAGTGGCTGATAACCCTTAAAATAACTTAGAATTTGGAAATCTCATTGTTGTCCCCCTCTGTATACATGCATGTTTAGCAAAATCAAGGTTTCAAGGCAAATAGGCTGCTTCCTTTTTTTTGCCTTATCACTATGATCGGACGGTCAAAGATTAGGAACCAGATGCAGACACACTTTCCAATGGCGAGGAGCATGCCTATGGTATGTCACTTTTCCTTTTCAGCGAATACTTGCATTCAAATGTTAGGTGTTGTTTTAATCTTCCACAACCTTTGCTGTTATATAAGAAGTTTTCCTCAGTTTGAGTTGAACTTTTATCAATTTGTAAAATACCCTAAAAAGGAAAGAGCGCCACCAAGCTTCGGCGACAACAGTTAGGCCAACTGTCAAACCATAATGAACCATACAGCAACGGCTGTTTATTCTCACATCGCCTGAAAAAAAATTGGCTTTTGAAGACATCCGCCGACAAAAATCTTAATTAATTTTCTATAAGGGTTATTTTCCTGATTAAAATGTTGTCGGTTAATTAGCTTAAAATTGTGGTTGCTATAGCCCCGTCAGATATTGAGGGAAGTCAATGTTTACGTGACATTCATTTTGCTAAAACTCCATAATTGGTAGTGCCTTTAATGTTGTCAACCTGGCCGTGTGGTTATTAAGAAAGTGTCACTTGCAGGTGAATTTTAGAGAAAAAAAATTGCCATTTGCGATGAACTTCTACATGCTTTTTTCTGCAGTAAGTAGGCCTATAGGCAAAGATATACACCTCCGTATAATTTCTGCCACTTTCTTCTTTCTTCGGCAAAAAGTTAGGTATTATATTTCAAGTTAAATTATAACAATAATAAGTCACTTTTCAGTCGAGTCCGAGTCACAAACATGGAGTACGAGTCCAGATGGTCGAGTCCGAGTCCCAAGTAAGAGTCGATATGGTCGAGGGGGAGTCCCAAGCCTGAGTCCAGATGGTCGAATCCGAGTCCCAATCCGAGTTCAGATGATTGAATCCGAGTCTCGAATCCAACTCCAGATAGTTGAGGGGGAGTCCCAAGTCCGAGTCCAGATGGTCGAGCTCGAGTCCGAATCCGAGTCGAGATGGTCGAGTCTGAGTCCCAAGTCTGAGTCCAGACGGTCGAGTCCGAGTCTAGATGGTTGTGTCCAGATGGTCGAGTCCGAGTCCCAAGTCCGAGTTCAGATGGTCGAGCTCGAGTCCGAATCCGAAACGCGATGGTCGAGTCTGAGTCCCAAGTCTGAGTCCAGACGGTCGAGTCCGAGTCTAGATGGTCGAGTCCAGATGGTCGAGTCCGAGTCCCAAGTCCGAGTTCAGATGGTCGAGTTCGAGTCCCAATCCGAGTCGAGATGGTCGAGTCTGAGTCCCAAGTCTGAGTCTAGACGGTCGAGTCCGAGTCTAGATGGTCGAGTCCAGATGGTCGAGTCCGAGTCATTCGATCGACGTGACTCAAGTCCCGAGTCCGAGTCATAATCAACCAATGACTCGAGTCGGGGGGGGGGGGGGGGAGTCTGAGTATGAGTCATACACGCCTGCTTCTCACAAATTCCTTTTATAGTTTTAATACGGAAAGTAAAGCTTTTTATTTGTGGTATCTCTTCTATGATTATTCACCTTGCCTTTTCTTTCTCCTGGCCACAAACAACGAATAACTAAGTGGCTGGAATGTGTCCATGAGGTTCAATGATTTTCCAAGAATGTGTTGGTTTAGTAGGAGGAGGAAATGGGAAACAAAATTTTCATTGCGGTACGCTCGAAGACAAATTCGGGGTGCACGGATGGGTATGTGTAGTTGGTGTGTATGGATGGGGGTGAGTTTGGGGTGTAGAGATGAGAATGGGTTTGGGGTGATGGAGGGATGGGGATAGGTTGCGGTGTTGTCAGGCACCCTGTATGACAGTGCTAATTTTCATGGCACAGAAAGGGGAGCAATTCTAAAAGGCAACACTAGAAGAGATTTGAAGGCTATGTGCCCCTTTAAACGGGGCCTGATGGTCGAACACGAGCAACTCTTGCATCGATCCAATGGGTGGGAGAAAAGGGGGCAAAATGCAATTTCCATGACTTGTACCCTTCACCCTCGTCCCGTATCGCGGTCACGACCAACAAACCACCAGAACACCTGACCTTTATTCAAAGTTTCATTGACTGAATGAGTGGCAGGCCTACAAGGCAACTCTACAAGGACACATTCTTTATGATTAATACTATTATTATATTCAACTGGTATTTAAAAGTGCCACTAGACTGTGACCGTGTGACCTGGGTGACTTTGTTACCCAAGAGAGAGCCCCAAGGTACTTCCATACAGTCGTTCACTGATTTTCTTTCAAAAAAAACCCACAGTAGCCTCATATGGTGAACTAAATTATGGGTTAATCCTGAATGAAAAGAACAGAGATTTTCCCAATTTTGTCATTGATGATGGCCGATTTTCTTTCGTCACAAAAATGTGCTAGGTGGGTTTGGGCGGGGCGTTGGACGGTGTTCATTAATAGGGGATATGTAATGATCAACTAGTAACTAACAGTGCCGCCTAAGGGCGAGGTCACCAAGGTGTATTATTTGCTGCTCTATGGTAACACAGTAACTTACAGATGATACAACATATTAGTAAATAAAAACACCAAAGTAAATGTAGCTACAGTCCGGCAGCACCGTAACTAGGATGTTAAAAACTAAAATGTTAGGGGGCACAAGGGGGTGCATCATTTTTCCTAGGGGGGCACTTTGGCCAATTAAAACTGTAGTTCGCGTTTGTAATTTTCCTAAACAAGCACCTTTTCAGTGTTTTCTGAGGTGTTGACGTAAAACAAAGGACATTATGTGTGTAAATAATTCAAAATACTTCTAAAAACATTGAAATTACTACGTAAATGCTTATAAAATGTAACATTTTATTCTGGTAATTTTTAATCTCAAAAGTCCAGATTTCATGGGGGGGGGGGGGGGATCGGGCGCACGGACATCAGTTGGGGGGGGGGGGGCACGTGCCCCCGTGCCCCCCTGCCCCCCCCCCCCCTTAGTTACGCCACTGTAGTCCAGGCGGTGTATAAAGGGGTCGCTATGCCGGGAAGGATGATATAAATTAACGGCTGAATTTGAAGACCAACAAATGTGTCAACCAAAATGTAAGAACGGGCCCCGCGAGCTTTAAACCAGCTGGTCATAATTACCATAATGACATGTCCCTACGGAAGTATATGAGATACATGTCTTCTTTAAAAAAAAATCAAAACATTGTAGAGTCTTGTCGTGATGCTATTCCTTGTCAAAATACCTTACGCAGTGTTCTGGTTCTTGCTAGACCAATCAGGTACCAGACTACCGGTATTCATTTACCCAGCCTCGATTTGGTCATTACAGTCATTTAAATAGAAAAAATGGCGGCAGCATAAGAGAGGTATGTATATATGACAGTATAATGTTTACAAGAAGAAAACAATCATCAAAGAAAGAAAACATAAGCAAACATAAGCAAACAAGTTCACAGAGTGTTTGTTTGCTATGTACTTTGGATGTTCGTACATCTTACTTTCCTTCTTTTTTGTTTTAATTGGGTGTTCATTCCAGACCAGAGCTAAAAAGATGGTATTGGGTAATTTAGCTTCTGCTTTTGTCCACCACGAACATGGTTCGGGACTTTACACAAAACATTACACTCCTTTTTTGTAATCACGTTCCAAAAACTTGAAGTTCCCACGACCGTCACGCGTTGCGAGATTTCAATGATCGGCAAAGAACCAGAGTTTAGTCCCCCGCCCTAAACAAAAAAAAAAGCCTTCTTGTGGGAACGTGCACCATGAGCTGACGGATGACAGAAGTTAGCCGGGTACGATGCAGCAGAACCAGAGCGGAGTCAAAAGAGACCTTTAGGGCAGTGTTACCGTGTTTTATTCGGCCGGTATATTTTTTACTCTTTTTTTATAGTGGCGGTGGCACTTCGTATACATAGCTGATTGTGTGTTGATGTAATTATGACAATCTGCCAGAATCGACTTGTGCAAGTTCATTTAGAGCTCTCCATGATGGGTTGTCAGAGGCGCTGCTTCTCGGTGTACACTAAAAAATGGTCCAAAAGTCGAACCCTGAGGCACTCAATGTAGTGAGCTAAAACAATACAAATATCCAAACCGTTGGTTTTGTCAAATCCCATTACAGAACTATACCTATTAAGAGACAACTAAACTACAATCTCTAGAAAAAACAAAAATCTCCTTAAAACTTCATTTGATCCGGTTTTTGAAAAACAAAACAGAGTTTCATATTAGGTCTGTTGTGACAAATAACCAAACCAAATCAAAGCACGATGCGCAAGTGGCCTTGTCATGGTATGATTCTGTCGACGACGACAAAGAGAATTCTCCTTCAAGCGACAAAGGGAATTCTGTACCCAGACTGTTCAGTACACAGACTACATCACACACGGACTGTTACAAGTCTATAAGTCTGGCGAGACTGACGTGACCTCAAAGTGACCTGCCTCAGACCCAACGCTTTGGGGGTACATTGTTGGCATAGTTTGACCCCTGAGGGCGCGGATGTGTGACCCGATCGGGGTCACTTTGAGGGTGAAAAAGTGACTGAAACACAACCCCACATCATGTCTCATGCGAAAGACATTTCTTTCTTTATTGCGGCCCGGCCACCCAAGGCCCGCGTTGACGATCGTGAGGGGAGCCAAAACCAAACTCCTGAACCCTGAATGAACCGCTGGAAACGGGAAATACATTCACCCAATAATGACAGAAAATCATGTCAGGAATTTCAGTCGGCTTGCTGCTGGACTTAATTTATGGCATGCCTAACCTCTTGCAAATATTATTCGAGTCTGTGGAGTATAGATGAGTTTTGTACACAGTAACCCGTGTCAAGTATTTTTTTTTACAACTGTTAAACATTGTGTAATACCGCTATAAATTATCTTACTCCAACCATGATCTCATCCTTGCAACTGTCACTGTCATTAATGGACATTCCCTATCACAATGCTGACATCATTTTCCCATCCCGTTTAAACCAATGCTACCAAACCGAGGTTGTTATTATTATTATTATTATTTATTCAGCCATTTCAACAATACATGACAATACAAAAAATACTTCCAGATGGGCTAGGAGATTCAAAAGCAAAACAATTACTGTGGTCCATAGACCTGCCTCCCCACATCTGGTTGTAATACAAGAATAAAACGAATAATAAAATATGTATAAAGCAATTCATGTACAAAAAGATAGGAAAGTTAACTATAAGTAAAACATGTCTGAGAGGAAACTAATAGTCTGGCCCCGTTTGATTTGGTGAAAATAATAAGTACGAACGTTATGGTACACATGACAAAAATCCTAAATACAATACATCCCAACGGGGAGGTCCTGGCCTGAATGAGTACAAACACCACAAAGTATGCTCTTCAACAACGAAAAGTAACACAGAGTTCACGTCAACCATTCACTGTGTTCACTGTGTACCTGTTCTAAGGAAGCAGGAAATGTAACACGATATTTGTGGTGTTATTGGAGCATCGTTTTTGTGTTAAAATTGATAACATGCAGGTGTTTCTTTCAAGGTTTCTAATGAATAATGCTTCGTTAAAAAAAACCCGAGAAAAAACAGAAAAAACCTTGTATCTCCTTTTGCAAGTTTGCTTACATTTTAAAAATATTCAGTTTATTTTTCTGTTCACCCTAATTGCTTTTACCCAATCATTCTTTTTTTTCCCTTCTGCGTGAAGTAAACCACTATGGGCGAATGAATGAATGATTAAATGAATGGATACATTTTTGTTTAACCAAAAGGTTGATTTGTCATTCTTTTGTACTGTAGTTAGGAACTTCGGGAAACCGTGGATTGGTAGGAAAAAATAGTGAAAGAGTGAGTGAAAATCTGGAGTTGATGTGACAACTACATCCGTCATCCAAATTCTGGACGGTAATGTGAGACTCATTCATTGTCATTGTGAAAGAAATGAAAGTAGATGATTTATTTCACTTGGTGGTCGTAAACCCCCGTGTTAATTATTCAAAATGATCACAGTGTGATACCGCAACCGTCTGACCTAAATGTGAATCACAACCCACAGTTTCTTTGTTCCATGCTGCTGGAAAAAAAAACTTGCCCACAGTTCAAAGTCCATCTTGTTAAAATATCAAGGAGTGACCAATGCCTCACAGCTGTCATAAAAGAACAAGAAATCCAAGCATAGAGCAAGAATCATAATTTTTTTTAAACAATGATCTCGAGTTTACATGAGAGAACAGGGTTGTCTTGTTTTGTTGCGTGGAGCAGTGTGTCAAAATCCCCGGCCTCCTCCTCCCCCGCGCTGCCCCGCCACGTTTCCCACGCCACGTGCGTTTCGTTTGACAACACATCGTAACGCACGTGACTGTTGCTTTCAGGCCGAGGTCACTGCAACGTTTTCCCGGGGAAACGTAACATATGGACCAGTGGTGGGTACTGAGTTTTATTTTGAGGGTCGCGCGTCTGGCCCAAGGGGGTATTGTGGATTTTGATTTGACACTGAAAAACCACAATAGAGGAATTACCAAGGACCCTAATTTAACCAGCCCTCGTTTTGTCCCTTTTCCTGTCAGTGTGTAAAGGTTATTGTTAAACACAATTAGGGAATTTTTCTCGGTACTAACTGTACTACTTGACTGCTGGACTTAATTACAAAATTATGGTGACAAAACAACAAGTGTTTATAATTATTAGTCAACAACATTCTCTTATTTGATTCTCGAAAAGGAAGGAAGGGCGAGGGGTGGGGTTTGGGAGGGGTGGGGTTTGGGAGGGGTGGGCAAGGTCTTCATGTGTGTCCCATGCATCCAATTAATTGTGTATTTGGATACTTTTGCAATTCCCGTTTTAGTAAAGGCTGACTAGAGAATTTGAAAATGGACACCCGTTATTTCTATGTTGACTCTTATTATATTTCATACAAGTTTAGAGATTCAGAACGTGAATGTTTAAAGTCTTTTGAAATGACACCTGTGGTTATTTTGTGCTTGGATTCGGGGAAACGCTTCGTAATGCATTCTATCTTTAGGACAAGTGTTTCCGCCAACTTGGAGGAAGTCGAGTTGAGATGTGGTGACGATTGGCGTTGGAAGGAAAACTGACCCACAAATGAAAGTGACTTTTTTGCAGAATGGGATTAAAGGTATACTTGATGGCTTCTGAGAGATACAGGAAATAGTACCATACGTTTAATGAGCCGAACATTTAAACAACAGTAGTGTCGTGGTCCGAGCGGTCGGGATCACTGCGGACTCATTGGGTTCGAATCACGGTCATGGCACGTGTGTTCTTGAGCAAGGTACTGGACCACAATTGCTTTGTCCTTCGGATGGGACAGTAAGCCGTCAGTCCCCGTGTACACGGCCAGAACACTTATCGTGGAAGAGCAGGGAAATTAACCTGGTGTTTCTGGCTCACATAGCAAGTTGCACCCATACATGTTTCCTCGGGTTTTTGAGAGCTATAGTTATGAAGTTCACTTATGAGGCATTCTTGGATTCAATACCAGAAATGTGTAATAATAATAATGATAATACAAATTTATGAAAATTGAGCCTATGCAACAAAAATGGAAATTGTCATGACTTGAATAGATTTGAAGAAAATTATGGGCATAATAGACATTGACGGCATCTCCTTCAAGGGCAGATTTCTTAGAAACTTCTATACTACACGAGTTTTAAGCAATCTCCAATTCAAATGCTTTGAAAGTCGAGTACACAATCATCGTCAACGAACACCAAAAAGCATGCACTTCACACTGCGGCGAAAGAAAGCCATAAACACGACCTCACTTCTAAATAAAAAAAGACTAAAACAGTAGTCTATTTTGGAAATCACGGCTTCGGCTTCGGTTTAAGTCTCGTACGAAAAGTATACGTCTTCAAAATGATTGACCAAGCCAGAGCCGGGACTGAAGCCGAAGCCATGGTTTCAAAAAGGGCAACCGAAGTGGGGGCCAACTGGGAGAGAACAAGTGTCATCATGGTGGTAGATATCTGTCGACTATGACGCATCAAGCATCTGGTGGGACACACAACGCAACGTTAAGTGATTTCCTAAGACAGCAATGTAAAAGCATGACTCATGCCACGTGGAATACCCTCAATTATATGACGCGTTCACCCCGCCGCTGGTTCCCCTTCCAGACGATTACTTTCATTACTACCCACAGGAGAGTAAATTAAGTCTGGTTCAAGGCTATGTTTTCATTTTGACGGACCCTCCCATCAAAACAAAGGACGTCGATGAAGCGCGACGTTTTCAGGCCACCACAACAAAACAAAGGACGTAAATAAAGCACACCATTTAAAGCGTATTTTTCTTTGTAAAGCCATCACAACCATTTTCTACCTCCACGTCACAACAAAGGACGTAACTAAAGCACAGCGTGGCCGTGATTTATAAAAAAGCCACCTAAACAAAAAAAGCGAACGTAAATAAACCGACCTATCTACGCCATCATAACAAAACAAAGGACGTAAATAAAGCAAAACAGTAAACCATGGTTTTTTGAAAAAGCCATCACGACAAGGGACGTAACTAGCGTGACTGTGATTTATAAAAAAAACAAAAAAGAAACAAAAACGAAAACAGCGAACGTAAATAAACCAACCTATCTATGAGTTTACGCCATCATCACAAAACAAAAGACGTAAATAAAACACAACATTAAAATGAGATTTTTTGAAAAAGTCATCACAACAAAGGACGTAACTAAAGCACAGCTTGACCGTGATTTAATACAAAAAGCAATCGCAACAAAAACAGAGGACATAAATGAAGAGGACAACCTATCTATGATTTTACGCCATCGCAACAAAACGAAGGACGTAAATAAAGCATAACGTTGACTGTAAAGACAAAAGCCATCACAACAATGGGCGTAAATAAAGCATCGTTGACCATAATGCAAAGCCATCCCAACAAAGGCCGTAACTAAAGCACAGCGTTAAGCCTGATGGCAACACAAGACTTGAATAAAGCGTAACTATGATATTTCAACTAACCCGCGACAACCATAGGTGTTGGTTTTGGGGGCAGAGGGGTTTATTTGCCGGAAAATCGAAAATTTACACAGATACATACCCAAGAACAAATTTCTAATAAAAAGTATTAGTTTTTTCTTCTTCTTGCTTTGCCCAAGTTTTCCCGTTATTATTGTTATTTTTCAGACATTAGTTTACAGTCGTTAAAAGTTGCACGGGGGACGTCTAGGATACACAATAGTATGAAAACTGTTATCAAAAGTTTTTTTTATAACCACACCCCTGCCAACAATAACACATTACATATTTGACAATTTCCCCGAATATTGGCGGCAACTGCCTCCTGCCCCCGGCTCGCATGCCTATAATGACAACGGATGACGTAAATAAAGCAAATCATTACTAAGTATGGTTGTACGCCATCACAACAAAACAAATGACGTAAATGAATCCACACAATTAATGATTATTTAAAACAACACAAAATAGATCAAATAGCGCATCAACTGTGATAGTAATAAAGTAATAACTGTTTGTTTAAGTCACAACAAAACACAGAACGTAAATAAAACATAACATCCACCATGCTTTTTAAAAAGCAATCACAACAAATGCCGTAACTAAAATGCATCTCAATCTTGTTTTGTTTTAAAGCCACCACAACATAGGATGCAAATAAACCACAGTGTAACTATGACATTTCAAAAAACTGCTTCGAAAACGACCTTAATAACAATGGTATAGTTAAAATGTCATTGGCAACGGCCATTAAAGTTGTCATTAGCTTCCTTGTCAGGAAACCTGTTCTCGGAAAATAATGAGTTTCCGCGGGATATCCCGTGAGTGGGAGTTTACAGTACCATTTACTAAAACTGAGAAAGGTTTGTAACAACATGAAAGTTGTTTTCCTTTATATATTTATACACACCTCCTTACAGTGACATGACTTATACCATGCAACAGTGGTGGGATATTATTGTAACACGCATGTTGCAATAAAATTTCACTTGAATGTTGCAAGTGGTGTCAAGTGAACACTGTTTCATTTGCGAGAAAACGGTAAGAATGCATTCAGCATTTTTACTGTTGTACGCGCAGAGTTTTCGTCTCACTGAGACAAAAACTAATTTTGGACCTTATTTCATTTGTTATTTTAAAACGAGGTCACTTTGAGCAGAAATTTTTCAAGGAAAGTGTTCTATCATTATCTTTATAATGTAAATCTGTGAACATTAATGTTTTTCTTCTTACCAATGTCGAGCTGGGACTTTCAGGGGATGGTTTCATTTAAGATGAGAAACACAAAGCATGAACGTCCAACCCTCACCAACCCAACATATCAAAGATGAAAGATTATGAATAATATAGACTTGTTGGTAAAAAAAAAGCACAATATGAAAAGGCAGAGCAGCGTGAGTCACGGCGTGACTCACTGCAAACGTTAATCATTCGAATTAATTATTATCTGTCGACACAATGCACCTTTGTCGTCTACCCTCTTTGTCGTGTCCCCTGTCTCGGTGACACTAACTGAACGCTGGTTTGTATTACACCGAAACAGGGACCTGGCCATTTTGCCCCTCTCGCCTCGGTACTGCTTTGAAGGAGGAGAAAATGAATCAAAATGGCGGGAATGATTATTTTAAAAATCTAAACAAAGTATAACATATACCGAGACAGGAGGGTCACTAAATCTTCAAATTTTCTGAATGGGTATTTTTCTTTAACAACGATTTAATAAATATCATACAGCCCTGTATTAAATAAGAAGAAGAAAAAGAAAAAACAAACAAAAGATTTGTGACTGATGCAAGAATGAATTTATTGCTTCAAAAAGATCTCTATTATAATGCTGTCACCATCAATAACAAGTACCCCGTGTTAAATAACAACAAGAAGCGCTGATTCTTATAAAACCGAAAAGGTATCTGATTATTTCACCCCCAGCCTCGGCCTGGTTCCATTGATATAAACGGGAGAAGACGAAATATGGCTGAAAAGATAAGAGGTGATTTTTATACAACAATGTGAGATTTAAGCTGAACATAAAAAAAGCTTGCACAATGAGGATCTACTGCACCGCAAATACTAAAAATAGAGTTTGTAATTTTCCCTTTTTAAAATAATTTCTTCTATAGATAGAACACATTCAAACCTATAAATACAACAAGGCGACTTTGTAACTATATACGGCTACAAACTACCCTATTTTGGTCACATTTGTGTACCGTTATTTGTTTTAATGCGCCCATAAAGTTTTTACCATACTCATGTTTGAATCTCAAAATAGTCTATATGTTCTATATTTACACCAACGGCACACGACTCATTGTCAAAATGACATCTTCTAAGAAACGATTTACTATCTCCCTATGTAGTTTCCCTTGCTACTTTCTCAAGCCACTGCCACGCATTCCGGACTAGAGATGTCCATCATTATACAAAGTTGGAGTTCTGCTTGGTTTGGATAACGAGGTAGCACCATCAAGGACTTTACACGAATTAGAATTCGCAAGTCATGAGTCCGGGGGTTTATAGTTCTTACGAAAGAGATTCAACCGTCTCGCCGTGGAGGTCAAAAATAGGCAGGATCAAACGCTCGTGAGTCGGCTTATCTCATCTGAGGGGGGTTAGAGAATAATACCTTGATGTCATGATACAGACATTTTTCTTGTTGGTCTTTCGTCGATTTGAATCAATGTAAACGAAACTGAGGCTTGGCTATGGAAGGAGTCTGGTGCCTTTAAAAGTGCCGTAGGCCTGAAGTTATACCCGAGAAGAGGAGAGGAGATGCGGAAGAAATCTCAGTTTTAGAAATCTCGGTAAAACCCACGCAATCACCCAGGGACCGAGAACCCAATCCACATAACGCTCCGCGGTGTTGAAGCATCAATGGACGTGAAAGTTATGACTCCAAAATACAAAGTAAACAATGCTTCAAATAATATTCTGCTAAGCTAATTGTTAGCAGGAAGCCGTTCACATTTAATATTCAACTTTTCTAGTCTAAAAGAAGATTCATTACAAATACTTCCACATGAATTCAAGAGCTTCATTTGTTCTTGTATTTCACCTTCTTAAGTTTCCGCAATTATCAGTATTTACTTGATTGATTTCACTTGTTTGTAACCAGTTACCGTCCAAACTCCATTGGATATAGGTTGACTCAGTTGGTTATTTGTGTTAAATAAAACAAAAATGTTGAGAAATACTGTGTGTGATGATAAACAGCTACATCTTGCTCAGAACAGTCAAAAACAAAGTTTGGAAACAAGTTTGGAAACTTCTTAACCATACCAAAGCAAAAGTGGGGATGTGTACGTGTGGCGGGGGGGGGGGGGGGTAGGCAATGAAGGTATACTGCCCCCATGCTTCTCTGTCGTTGCCTTAGACTCGTTAGAGCTCCTTACAATGTTCTAGTAGAAATTTAAATCCCCCGCGTATAGAGGCATACGCTTTACAACGGACAACCTTGCCCTTACACAACAACGTAGTAACAGAGACATGGTTTGTTATAGCCAGTACATGCTCCACAAACCCTGGAACCTCCACAGGAAATCTCACCGTACAAGAATAAAATACAAAATCAACGCCCAACATCCACCACGTCCCTCCACAACAACACGCAGGCAGAAATCACAAACTCTAAATCCCCTGATACGCTTAATTGCATTGGAATTCATGCATGCCTCCGAGGTGAACAAAACAAAACAAAACAGATTATTATCAAAGACAAACTTGATGACGTCGTTTAAAAACTCGTTAACCCACTGTTTTTTTAGGTAGTGGATGGCGCCATTTGGGAGGTAAATTTCCGGACCGTAAATGAGAGGAAGTAATAAACACACACGATCAAAGTTTTCATTTCAATTTGCATGTTTTACCATTTGGTGTGTGCTCTCAAAGTTCATGTACGTTTCGATGCCGATGGAAGGATGTGTCTGCTTGAAATTGTAAACATAACCCCAAGCAATGCTAATGGTAAACAAATAAAATTCCCAAAACAAAATTGTTGAGAAACCTTGTCAATGAAAAATATTATGACTTGTCACAGGGAAAACTTATAAAGTCATTACCCAGTGTTTTACAAACAAGTAAATAAACAAGTAAATAATCAAGTAAACACCGATAATTGCGAACACTTAAGCAGGGAAAAACACGCCAGCACCGAATGAAACTCTTGCATTGAGTTGGTAATTTGGACACAAAATGTAAAATTTCCCATCTTACCAGAGTGTAGTATTTTGCCTGCCAGAAAGGCCCTGGAATGTACAAGGTCAGTCTTTTTGTAAACAAAAGTTACATCGTCTAGAGACAGTGTAACCTTTGTTTACAAAAAGAGTGACCTTGTACATTCCAGGTCCTTTCTGGCAGGCAAAACACAATACTATAATGTATTTTACATGTTCGTGACAAAATGTCCACATAAACTCAAGAGCTATAAAAATAACAGCTGAACAAGTTTTGAGACATGCCCCTTTCTTCTTATCAAACATTTGGCAACAATAGGACAGTGCAATCTCCATAAAATATATATCTCCATATATATACATATATATATAATGTGCATGGGAATTTAATGTTTTCTTCCATTGACTTGTGTACAAATTGTGTCTGCGGGAAGTTCATTCTCTGTAGCTCTTTTGTAAACATTGTGATGTCACGTGTTATAACGGTACACAGGAAAACCTGCAAAGAGTTATATCGACCAATGAGCTGGAAAGATAGGGCCAGGTAGCTTGTCATTTACACAAGACCGTCAGCATTTTCATTTGTCCATATTTCCGATTAAATAGAGATGCTTTTCAACAATGAACTAGCCAGCTGAACAGCTTGGAGGGAATTTTGACTGATTCTCAGGTGTTTTAACTAGCAATTGGTCAGCGGACACTGGTAAGGGAGAATACCGGAGCCACTGCAAAACCCCAACAAACAAATGGATTCTAACAACAAACAGACAGCGATCCACACGGGCAAACAAGTAGGGGGAACAAGCCAGCACCCAAATTGCGCAACCACAATAAGGTTTTTGCAACATGAAAGTTCGACCTGAAACGCAGCATCAAGCCACTGCGAATGTCCAACAAACAAACAAATGGATTCGAGGTCCTTGCTCTATAAACGAACAGACGTAACAGTTCACCATTTATTACGGCAATTAAGAAAGGCAACAAAACACAGCAAGAAAGAAGGGGGAAAAACCCAACATCAGATGACCATCCAGCCACTGCAAATCCAACAAACAAATGGATTCAAGTGGATGGATAAACTAACGGAAGCTGTCCATAGATAAGCTTAATCCCTAAATCTCTAATCAAGTTTTACACTTAATCTGTCTGCATGTACAGACAATGAGCAGTGTCCTCTTTTTTCAAGCAATATATTTTTGCATTTATAAAACCAATCAGCTGTATCATTGGATTGCAATCATTACTGTACGGAGATACCCGCCATTAATAGTTGGTTTCCGGTCGTAACGACGAGCTGCCATTTCCGTTTGTAATTTCCGGTCCCCGGATCGACGAAAACAAATAAAAAACAAAACAATGCATTCTAATGAACGTTTGGCTTGTCAATACTTGTCAGTGAATTTGATTTGCATTAGATTGTCGCAGGTGGTGGTCATAGCAACTAATTCTTTTAGCAAAAATAAACAAACTCAATAATTATAAACAGGGTGGTACGCAACAACAAAAAATAAAAAACTTGACAGCCCAAATTTGACAGCAGTTTTCATCTACTTGTTGAGCATAGTTCAAAAATTCAGCTTAATGGAATGAAAATATTGATCTTTAAACATAAATGACGAGACCATGATTGCAAATGCATCTTTTTTTTGCTCTGAGATATGGTAGTTTAAAAATGTCAAGTGGCGAACCTGTTTGTCCACGGAGGACTTTGTTCCATTCGCTTGACTGAGCTCTGGATCTTGATTTGAAGACAAAAACACTACACCTCTAATGCATTGTACAATGCAATTGGCATAATAACACTATTCTTGCGATGTTTTTTTCCCCAGATATACTACATAAAAAATAGATAAGTTTAAATCCCCTGATCAACAATGGTTAAAGTGTCAAAAAATAAATGCTCCCGGTCTTTGCAAAAATTAACCAACCTGTGAAAAGTTCAGCTCATTTCGCTGTTTCATTTGCGAGAAAATGGTAAAAATGCATTCAGCATTTTTGTACGCATTCTTTTAATGCAGAGTTTTGGTCTCATGAGACGAAAATTAATTTGTGGATCTTATTTCATTTGTTATTAAAAAACCGATAAGACTTCAGACAGAAATATTCAAAGGAAAGTTTTCTACCATCGTTATTTGTATAATTATAATGTAAGCAATTTTCAAATCTGTGAACATTTATGTTTTTCTGTCTCACCAATGTCGAGCTGGGGCTTTAAAATTGTGTAGTTTAAAATTCCCGTCAAATGTGGGACTCCTTCTTTTTGCAATATCCTGTAGAGGACTGCGCTTAGTAAAACTGACTGTTTCGTTATCAAATTGCGTAACACTGACGTCACAATGTTGACAAACAGTGCGACCCTACAGCTGGTTAGCAGTTAGCACAAACAAAATCACTTAGCAAAGAAATGTCAGGCATCCTCAACAAAATCCGGTTTATGAAATTGGGCCAAGTGCATGTTCTGCATGGTAAACTTCTATGTAGCTTTTTAAGAAAAATGCACACAGCTTTATTTTGATAACTCTAACGCAGCGCCTACACTAACAACAACAGAAAATACTATACAATACTGTTGATACGCAAGTGTGAATTCTGTGCCTGTTAACTTCACTTTCACAAGGTCAGCTCTGTTGTAAACATTGATGTTATGCAGTGTTTTGTATAAAAATACAACTGTTCATACGTTCACTATGCACAAGTACACCCAAATCTACAACAACAAAAAAGCAATTCTAAAACGGGTGACTGCTACTAAAAACTACCACACCGTAACGGAATCTTGAAAACCATTTGACACCCCAAAAAATAATACACAAATATATTATTTCACAAGGATAACCCTCTCGATCTACACATTTCTAGCCCTGCTCTCCATCTGTTACTTTGCATTTCTCGGTCAATTCAACAAATAACATCGTTTGCACATCCAATTTCCGCTCAAAACAAACTTCATATCCGGCCATCGAAATGACGTCAGCAAAAGCTCTTTAAATTTACCCGGCGTTCTACACACAGAAGACACGGAGGCCAAGATGCTTTTGCTATTCACAACGCATCATCACCATGGCAACAAAGAGATTCTCTTCGATGACTAAGCTATTAGCAGACGACCGCGAAGTGGAAGAGAAGAAGCGCGGGAAAGTGACACGACCAAAATATGACCGGTCAGGTGGTGACGTAGACGCGGTAAATGCGTCACTGCTGCTCCGTTGAACACGTTGAACATTTTCGACGAGACGGTCGGATGTGTTGTATTGCTCTCCTCACACGCCCACCTTCGAATAATTTTGAAGTGATTTTGCCGGCAGACACGAGAACTATTTCAGAACATCTGAGGGCGAAATAATATCGCGGGTGCTCATCAATTCCCAGTGTAGTACATTTTATTCCAGCTGATACTTGAAAGAAATTGGGCAACATTTATTTGATTTGTTAAAGGAAAAAAACAATCTAAATCTTCAGGTGTTTCAAGAATTGCACGAGTTACCCATTCCCTTCTCTAAGATATACATACCAGCATGTAACATTTGTTTAAAAAAACGAGTGGCCTTGTACATTCCAAGGCCTTTCTGGCAGGCGAGATACTACACTGGTCATTATGGGAAATTTTACATTTTGTGTCATAATTTCCACATCAATTCAAAAGTTATAAAAGTATACAGCTGAACAAGTTTGTGCCCCCTTTCTTCATATCAAAAGTTGATAAAAATCAGAAAGTGCAATCTCCATAAAATATAAGATTAGATGTTTTCTTCCATTGAGCTTTGTATATACATCGTGCCTGCAGGAAGTCCAGAAGTCCAGGCGACGTCCAGCTCGGTCTATATACCATCTCATTTACGAATTGGTCAATACGACGTGGACAAAGGACATGACATCAACACTAAAAACACGCTTTGTAATGTTGGTTTCTTTGAATTTCTATCTTGTATTTGATTTTGTTTCTGATTCTCGTATTAGTAGAAGAAATCACCTTCGAACTGAACCAACATTTATGGGTGTGCGCTGGTAGTTTGCACCCAATTTTAAAAAAATGTTATAATTCTGGACCTTGAAACGCCGCGGGCCATGCTTAGTAGATATTCACATGATACGTGTGAATCACCGAGTCGGAACGTGTCGGGCGGTATCGATCCGTTGACTACACGGATTGAACTAGCATAGAGTAGTCTATTCTCCTATAAACACATTCAATGGATGTCTTTCATTTTCAGTCGTAGAAAGTGACTAATAAAAAATAATACTGTTTGAACATGTCGACCCGCATCCGTGCAGTCACGGGATCGAGTACGATTGTACATCCAGAATCACGAGATGTTTGAGCAATACAATTAGCAAGAAATCAGACAAAGAGCATGCAAGGAACATCCTTGAACGTTCACTAGAGGTTTGAAATGTTAATCAACATATGGTTCCAGAGTTTTACTTCTCCATTCTGTTTTTTAAATATCGGGTCAAATTGGATGTTGTTTTTAATCACTCTTGATAGGAAGCAGTGGCGTATATTGTCATTTTTGTGTGTGTTTGTTTTTTGTTGGGTTGATTGTTTGTTTGTTTGTTTGTTGTTGTTTGTTTTTTTTTGCAGAGACATAAAAGGGGTTTGGGCTATTAAATGTATCGAACCATTCATTTGTGCATTTTCAATCTCATTTATAGGGCATGGGGGGGGGGGGGGGGCAAGGGTCTTGAGCGGCCCCCTGCCCTCCCCCTCTCTGGTTACGTCACTGATATGAAGGCCGCCCCCATCACCAGCATCAGAAGTTGCGAAAGGTTTTCCGGAGATAAAGTTTCGACTCCAACAATTGTGGAGATTACTCATCTGAAACGATTTAAATTAAATATTTACACGGTCTTATTTAAATTCTTTTCTGATAAAACGTGTATTTGTCTCTTTTCTGAATGAACTAGATTTTTGCCCTTACAGCAGCACCGAAACTAGGCAAATTTTAGGAGGGGCACAAGGGGTGAACCATTTTTCTTTGGGGGGCACTTCTGGTCAATTAAAACTAGATGTTTCCGTTTGCATTTTGTTTTTAAATAAGCCCCCCTTTGATTTAATAAGATCTTTTTAGAGCTCTAAGTTATGACATGTATTAATTTTCTATAAGATAATCTGACTTGGAGGTAAAAACAAATACACTCTCTGCAACTGATTGTAATTAAAAAAAATTTAAAAAAAGAATTGAAATTACAACATAAACACTTCTAAATTTAAACATTTTATTCTGGTTGTTTTAATGTTCAAAAGTCCAGGTTTCAAAATGGGGGAGGGGACATCAATTTGGAGGCATGTGCCCCCGTGCCGCCCCCTAGTTACGCCACTGCCTCCCAGCCTCACTTTGGTTACACTTGTTTAAATGGAAGTAATACAAGATGGATGCCCCAAGCATAGATGTCTATTGACTCTGCAATCGGGAGACTACAATGGACACAATTCTCCCAAACCATAAAATAACATTTTTCAGTTTATAGTTTTAGTTAACCAATAACATATACCGTCAACAGTTTAATATTATATCTAATAAAGTATCATAATACTTAAGGCTGATGCTGGTATCAATGTCGTGTTGCACGACAACTTAGTCTTTTATGTTTTCCTGCGCGTCATTTATCCGAATGGCATCCTAACCACAACAAATAGTATACGTCAATTAATTTGTGCTGTCGTCAGTGTTTTGAATTTATTGAAAGTGTAGTTTGTTTCCTCTCATAGGTTTCTGCGATAATAATTGACTTTGTAGAAACAATATATTCATAACCGACATTAATGAGGCTTTTTCAAAACCCCACAATGTTTGTGAACAAATTGAGGATTTTCTTTCAAGATAGACTGATTGCAAAACGCATTTACGTAAAAGCACGCTGACTCTTGAGTAATAATGTTATGCTGGGCACCACTGGTCTGTGGAAACAACAACAAAATCTTGCCTTGTGGAGATTTTAGCAAAATATAAAAGCGGCACGGCGTATCTCGATTCTGTTTCTGCGGTTATTTTACAATTCCCTATTTTTCTGAAGACCAGCAGAGCACACTGCCTGAAACGTCGAGACTCTACTATATCCCAACCCCGGTTCTCCTCGGAACCAACATCTTCTCCGAAAGAGATTTTATTGACACATGGTTTTTACCCCGTAAACCTCACCCGTCCTTCCCCAATTTTTCATCGAGGCATAGGCTATATTACTTCATAAACAACACAACATTTTGCCTGCCAGTAAATGATACACCCTCGTTTGTAAACATTCGCTCGCTTTAAGCCACGGAACCCAAACCGTTCCTGACCCACTCACCAACGTCATCCCAGTAAAATTCTAATTACGTTACTTCAATTTACGATACAATATCTCCCCATAAAAATGCCCATCTTCCCGAATACCCTGACCGTTGTGTGATGCCATACAGTGCTCACACAATGCTCTCACGAACAGCTGGACCGATTAGTCATAGAAACGACCTTTGACCTCTTTGTTCATAAATGGATGCTCTGTATTCTGTTGAGTCATCCGGCCAGTGATATTATTATTAAAATATGCGCAGGAATGGAATTTGCATTATGTGTGCACCATAACTTGACCACCATATATGACTTGAAATCATTTTAGATATTCCGACCCCACTTTCCCGTTCGCTGGTTGGATTAGTCACAGTTACACTGCAATTACACGTGTATTGTTATTTCTCAAAAGCAGAAATGACGTGGTATTTGAAATATTTAAATGCGGGCTGAACCATTTTTTGCCACAGTACATTTAATTTCATGGGATGTTTAAATTGACTTCATGCACGTACGCGTTGTTTACCACAGCAGTGATGAAATGGTCAGTCGTGTAATATTTTGTTTCAACGAAGTGTGGGATTGCGTTTCTATGGAAATTCATTCAAGGGAAACTTATCATAAAAATAACATGTTAATGAGGTTAGGAAACAACAAATATGGCGTGACCTTATACGTTTACTGCTCGTTTATATACGACAATACAGAAATGAGAAAACTTCAAAACGTTTTGATTATTATAAAATGTCTTTATAAGAATAAGGCCATGGTGATTTTTTTATACTTTTAATCATCCGATTTATGAATTGTTGGCCTAAGAGATTTAAGTGATAATAGACAAATCATGCGGTGATTTGTAGGGGGGTGACGTCTGAGGGATATGTGGTGAGTGGTAAGACTGTAGTAATACAAGGTGTGTGGTGATGGCGGTTGTGGTGATAACGCAGTAACTGATATGCTGTGATGGTAATGTTTTGTAATTCGTAGAGTGACGTCACATGCGATGGGGTGATGATGACGGCAGGAACACACACACACAACATACAAACACTTCTGTAATTACGCAGAGGCCACGGGGGCCATGCCCTGTGTTGCCCTGGTCTTGCCCCCCTGGTGCCCTTTCCAAAGTTCCCCACAGACTTAAGGACTTCCGTATGGTTGCCCCTTTGCAAAACGAAAATTTCCTTGCCCTCTCAAAGATGAAATTCCAGGCAGGAGCATACGGTGTGTGGTGACAATTGTCCTCCACACACACAAACAGTACAGCATAATACAGATCGCTAATTAGTATACAACCATCGACTACTAATTGCTACGCCAAAAATCAAAAGCTCTAATACTCGATAGGTTCTGGGACCTTTTTTTGAAACCACAGCTTGGGCTTGGGCTGCTACCGGCTTAGGCTCGGTCAGTCATTTTGCAAATGACTGTGTGCTTTCGGTACGAGGCTTCAAACGCCTAGGCGGATGGAGAACAAGCCGGAAGCTCGAGCCCAAGCCGCCGTAAAGGGCCGCTGAAAGAGATACACTATGATGAAATAACAGACCCACTAAAATAATCAGTGGCTGCCTGTATATACCATGTGCATTTCCATGCATGTCTTGGAAGACTCCATATATGATGCCACGGATTTAGCTCATGTCTTAACAGACATGATAACTGATATTTGGTCCTTGGGAAAAAAAAGAACATTTTATCACAGAGAAAGGACAGTGGCAAACCAAACATAGGCTTTAGAAGATTATTCAGGATAATTAATCACACCTCCCCTGATTTTTCCCAAGGGCACAAAATCGGAAATCAGACCATAGGAAGAAGACCATGCCTGTGTCTACAGTACAGGGGTGATGCTAACTTGTTTGCCTAACGGCACAATAAATCATTTGCTAATTACATGACCTTGAAGAACGTGCAATACAAAAAGGGAACAGGTATGATCAATGATTTTGTATCTCTTGTGGGGGAAAGGATTGGCATTTTGGGTTTTTTAAGTCTTCAAGGACCGTTTCACGAAACGAATGAATTGTGAATCCCCTTTATTTAGCCTTAAATATACCTTGTTTCCCTTTTGTATCTTAACAAAATTTGATTTGTCCACCGTGCTTTAAAAAAAAGAAGAAGAAAAGAATATTTTCTTAATTGCCTTGTAATTGTACATCATTTTGTAATTTTCTAATGGAGTTTGAATTGAATCAGTGTAAACTTAGACGCAATTCAATCTTCTGATTGTGATATATTTTTATATTTTCTGAATATAACCATTTATCTATCTTTTTATTGAACGATTCTGCGCAGCAAAATCAAGCCGTGTCGACATGCATCGGTGTATATTTAATTTATTCCGATTTGATTCATAGAATTCATTTTTAATCTAAAATTACTTTGGGTGTGGAGCTTTTTTTCTGCAGTGTGACAAAAGGGAGAAATCCGTCACAGGTGTCTGTTTCAATTTCTCATCTTGAATTAAACACATCATAAAGCCAATCTGTGAAAATGTTATCATAATCAAATGCACACATGTTTATAGGGAAAGTATTTATCATTTTTTAAAGAGTAAATCTGGTCAAATCCTTTTTTTTTAAAGAAAAACACACAATACAAAGCTACCTGCTCTCTAAATGTAAAAGAGTGAAAATTTCACTCGCTTGCCAGAGTGGTGTCAGTTTGGCTCGTTTGAGAGTAAAACTCACTCTTCACCAATCTTTTTTGAGTGGAAGTGAAGTGAATTTCACCTCTGAATCTAGTGAAAATACATGTTTTTTTTGTTCCACCATGGCTCCTTGCAAGAGTGGTATGGCGGACAAAAAGAGTGGAATTTCACTCTTATACATTAAGAGAGTGCGACAAGTCGTGTTTAAGAGTATTTGCTCGTGTATTTGTTGGGGATGTTGTTGACATTCACATTGTGCTTCTTTTTTTTCTTTTGATTGCGACAATCGTCAAAATATGCAGTTGTGATTTGGACGTTTTGAAATGCAATTCCCTTGACTGTGACAGTATTGCAGACAGAAATATTTATCGATAAGATTGTTACTTGACGTGTTATTTATAATGAGTGAATTCAAATTAAAACCCCTATATTGTCTCGCTAATTTCAAGTCATGCGATTTGTCTTTAAAACGCAGATTGTTGTTGGCTTGATTATATTCTGTGGTGACATTTTGTAGAGATTTTTATATGCCATGCCTTCTACTCATTAAGTCTCGTAATGAATTTATTCCTTCGGAAACATTTACTTGTGTCTCGGCTGTCATCTTGCGAAGATGAAAATACCAATTCGCATTAATCTTGTCCTTAATTGTCGATAATAAACTGAGAACGGGGCTTGTGACTGGCTGTATGTCTAGAAGGTAAGGTGACTTGCAAAATCACGCCGTGTAGAGTTCACACTCTTTCCCCTTAAAATTTGTCTAGATTTGCTTTGGTGAACGATTCAAAATCGACATCGTTTAGATTATGATGCTCCACGCATGTATCAGCGAAGCTAGTTCATTCCTCACATTCAAGAAACCCGTGAAAGCTGTTCCACCAGGCTTCGACAACCATTTATGTGCACAGTGCTGTATATAAATGACATTATTTTGATTTATTGATTGATTGATTGATCGACTGACTTATTGATTGATTTATTTATTATCAGTTATCACACTAACTATCCAAGCAATGCATTCGGTGGTATAGGGCAAATCAGAGGTTTGGAGTTATTCCTCCTTTGGGTAAAACGAAGAAAGTCTGTATCCAAGATTCCTTAGTTTATTTTTAAAGGTATGCAAATATTACAGCTTCATATTGGAAAATCTAAATCGGACAGTGATTTTATTCACGTTCATTTGAAGTTGAAAAATCATTTTTCAATGAATAAAGGTTGAAACTATATAGCCGCTCATTCGTACAACGGATTGATTTGGGTCCAGTTGTATTCTTACTAATCTAATTTTGTTTATTGGATTCATTCCTTGGAATTCAGTCAAAAGAAACATACATAACATGACATTTGAATACAGAACCTGTTTTTGCCGGGAACAGTCTGCGCCTAACAAGGTTTTAGACTTGCAAAACATCTCTGTAACAAGTGCCTTGTTGTGGTGATGCTGTTGTGAAATATACAGTGTGAATTTAACTCACCCACGCCGTAGATGAACGATGTTGATTATTAATGGTCCAGCCTCGTGCGTATTGATTGGTTTGTATTTGATTGAATAATTTTACAATGGTTGGTGCATTTACGTAACTGTTTGTTCGATATAAGAGTGGGTGATTCTAGGAACTTGTCCTTTCAGACAACGATCAGACCAGACCTGGGTCGGACATTCTATCACGCAGTGCTTTCAGTTTGGGGTTTATAACAACGGGGTAAATTGAATGAATGATTCAAGTCACTACATTGCAAGATCAGTACAAAATCATTACAAATAGTCATGAATATTCATTTATTATAAGGGTTCCGGGAGAGTACACTATCGAAGCCGGTCCACTTCAGAGGTCAAACGAGGTATTATAATTACTTACTTGATAATGAAAACAAATAATACAATAGATATCCAAAACTTGGTCACACCATATCACACTGTTAAACGTCACCAGCATTTTTATACGGTGAAAATGTGTCTGTTAAAATATGAGAGAGGAATGCTCGCATTTTTCCCACTGTATCCGCAATTAAAAATTAAAAATGCTCTTGAGATAAGAGTCCCGACGTTTCGATCAGTATGCCCTGCTCGTCTTCAAGAGAAACTTATTTGAGTGTATCCTCACTGATGAGTGTGGACAAAGCTTAACTTTAAATGTTGAGACTTTACTACTATATCTCAACCCCGGTCCTTCTTGGATCCAACACCTCCAGAACATGATGGTTTTACCCGTAAACCTCGGTTCTTACTTCATGAGCTTGGCAAAGCTTCACATCTAACTTCAAAATGCTATTGAAATTTGAGGGTTGTTTTTATTCCGCGTCGTCACAAAGCGCAAAATGCGGCGGTTTCTTCACCAATCTCTTAATAACTTCATCTACATTAAAGGTCCCATGAACTATTTTTTTTATTGGTTAAAAATTAAAGTATGCCTATTATGGTATATCTTTACTTTTTTCACATTGTTTACATGCGTATTAATAGTAGCAATAACGATTTCTAAAAATAGGGGGTTGCCGTGCTCCGCCCACCCTTCCTCATTAACATAAAATCTGTGACGTAGACAGTGCAACGGCTGACCAGGGCCATGTGTGTGACAATAACATACAATGCATTGTTGACCACTCGGCACCAGAGCCGTCACCGAAATGTTTTACCACAGCCTACGTCATGGATCATTGCGCAATCAAATGGCGCACATTTTCGGGGCTCAATTAAAGTGTATTAACGTTAAACAGACACATCAAAATAGTCAATACTATGTTTTGTTAATTTCAAACCATATATCAAGCCACACAAATGTTCCGTGAGAAAAAACCTCTTCATAGGCCCTTTAAACTTTAACAAAGTGGGCTCCATTGAGAATGTGACGTCATGGGTGAATTTTAAACCAATCAAGACAAAACGAGCAATCCATATTTGCCTTCCAGTGTAAAACGAGAGTAAGAAGTTCCTGTTTTCATTAGTTCATTATAATATATGTTATATTGTTCATATTTTTATAAAATACAAAGTAACACAATAGTGGCCGGTACGAAGAAGCCGCTGCTGTAGAGGACGTGGGAGCATGAAGGACAAACGTCAGGGGTCACTACGACTGAAAATCGCCCGCGTATATAAGAGGGTTAAACACGGTCCGTGAATAAAACACCCGCGAAGGTTGTTGGGATAATATTTTGTAGGTCAGCATACTAATTAGTTGCCTTCGTGAGCGAAATTATGACGGAAGGAAGGCTATATACTTGAATTGTTTACTCGGAAAAGGGTTTTTAAATTCGAGGTCAGTCGGTGGTGACCATGAGTAAAGAGATTCCACTAAAAGAAAAACCAACAATGATTTTTTCTTCTTCTTGAGATCACGTATAGTCACCGCTCGATTCACTCTAACCTCACTGGAGTTTGATATGCAATCATGCACATTACTGCAGCACCCCTTAACACTTACCAGACTTGCATGGATGGGTTCCCAAACCCCGCCCCCGGGGGGGGGCGGTCAGCCTCATATTTTGGCTACATCTAGCCCGGTTCGTTTTATGTTTTTTCTGCAGTCCAAAATTGCCTCTGTCATAATGATTTTCAATCGGGATTTTTTTTTCTTTGAATTGATTCCAAAGAGGGAATACTTAAATAAATGAATTTTTTTCGAGGATGGCAATTCTGGACTGAGAAATAAAAATGCGCCCGGTTCAGCCAGTACCTGGGATTTGAATACATATCATGCACTGGCCCGATTTGCAGGTATATTTAACCGATTTGCAGGTAATTTTGATCCAATTTACAGGTTGACCTGGTTTCGGGTAAACTGACATGGTTTGCAGGTTAATTGGGCCGGGTTGCAAGTCAATTAAGCCGGTTTGCTGATAAATCTGTAATAACATGGGTTATAGGCTGAGATCACTGAGTTACTGCAATAACAGGAAAATTGAAACGGTACCGTTTTTTGGAAACAAACTTTCCTTTCCGGTTTGATGATGCAAGATCATTAGTGTGGGTTCTGGAAATGCAGTTTATGGACAAAAAGCCGAGAAGAAAAGTTCAATAGCAAAAGCCAAAATGCATCCTGGTTTATAGATAAGGGCTTTATTTGATTTGGCAAGGGTTCAAGAAATATCAGTGCGTTCGCTTGGTAGCAAGAAAACAAAACAACAATATAAATACCACTGGTATGGTGAAGTTATCGTATTATTTATAGTATCTTTCTTTATGGTAATGGTATTCTGGATTTGCCTTCTAATTCTCCCAATATGATGTTTTGTAGAGAAGGTTCTACGGGTTGGATATAAACATTGGATATAATGGGCGTTTCTTATCGTCATTATAAGTCTAAAGGTAGAATGCAGAATTGGTATTCATCCATTTTTTTTTTAAATTATCAGCCTGAAAGCTTACTGATTATGTGAAGTTCATTCCAGTACCAGCCTTCCATAGAAATATATCGTCTGAAATACTGTTAAAGTCGAGACAATATAATTTGAAGACCCCGATTTTAATTTCGATTGTAACAATCGAAATTAAGGACAATGTGTTTACATGCTGATAATTGTGCACGGTTTTTCACTATTTTCTCCTGACTCCGACGATGGGTTGAGCCCAAAGTTTCACAGGTTCTTTTTTTCATGGATATATTACATCACACAAAGTAAGAACACTACACTGCTAGCTTTTCCAATCCTATTTTTTACCTTTAAGTGAAAACAACGACAAACTGTTTATGTAGGCCTATTGTCAGGGATGTTATCCAGTTTCACACCGTGTTTTTTTTCAACTGTGGCAATCAAATT
Source organism: Marthasterias glacialis (assembly GCA_911728455.2). Taxonomy (NCBI): domain Eukaryota; kingdom Metazoa; phylum Echinodermata; class Asteroidea; order Forcipulatida; family Asteriidae; genus Marthasterias; species Marthasterias glacialis. The sequence goes on from OU452236.1 coordinate 12,771,183, forward strand.
TAGCAATTGTGATTTTTCCCTTTTTTTCCTGACTCAGCCAACGGATTGAGACCAGATTTTCACAGGTTTGTTCGTTCATGTATATATTGAATCACACAAAGTACGACCACTGCACTGTCAGCTTTACCCTCATATAGTTGACCATTAACCCTAACGGTACCAAATCTATCAAAATCAGTCGGCTGGTTTTGCTTGATTTCAATTGATCCAGTTCACCACCAGATTGAAAAAATTGGTTGATTTTGATGGTATTGGTCTTTAAGCAGATGAAATCCTGGTTGATTTTGATGGAGTTGGTCTTTCAGCCCTGTTGAACCATTGGTTGATTTTTTTTTCAACTTTAGAACCCCTTTAGAACACTTTGAAATGATTACTAATATTCAGTGGACTGGTTGCTTATGATTGATTCAGTACAGTTGCTTATTGCCTGTCCAACAATATTGATTGATTTTGGAGGGTTTGGTATGGTTTCTTGTGAAAACACCTAGGTAGTTGGGGTTAAACATTAAAAAAAAAAATGAACGAACGAATGGCTTATTTACTTAACTATTGCAAGAGGAATTGACGTTTGGACTTTCTTCCATTTCTCTCTCTCTCTCTCTCCTTGTATTTGCGGTCGGATGCACGTAACCTAGCAACGGATTTCTTGCTTGATGCCCATTGCCAGTGTGCAAGGTCAACCTTGACGCAAATTGATGTTAATTATTATCAGGATCAGACATAATTGTATTCAGAGGCTGAAAAGGAGGGGGGATATTTGAGAATCCCGTCAGTGAGGAAGCTCCTGACTAAAATTGATGAATTGCAATATTTACCACGCATTCCAATCAAACTATAAAATCCATTCAACTTAATATAAATTCAATAAAAATCACTAGATTCCACCAGAGACCATTTATTCAATTCAATTCAATTTAAATGGTCACATTGCCTTCGGATTGGGCGCTTTTGGGCTATAAAAAGCGTTTGCTATGAAATGAATATGGTTGGAAAGATATTTTAAAAGTAGAATATAATGATTCACATAAATATCCATTGAAACTCTGGTTCTTTGGTTAATTTCGTGACAGAGCACGGTCCGCCATTTTGTAGAACCAAATGTTGGACTCCACAAAATGGCGAACCGTTCGTTTCTATATAGAGTGTGGTTGCGCTGGATGTATTTTCGAGATAAATTAATATGTTCTTTAAATCATTACTAATTAATTACAACACAACGTGTTTTTTGTATGAACAACTCTTAAAAGAGATAAGGACTCTGTAAGTCCAAACAGCAAAATTTGAAGAGATTTGAAGGCAATGTGTCCCTTTAATTCAATTCATTTAAATTCAGGTCAAATACATCCACACTACAGTTAATTCTCATTCTGCACACCGACTCGTGAGAAACACAGATCCATTTTGAATTCTTTGGTACACGTGCAAACTTCATCAGATCTACGTTTGTTTTTGTTTTGTTTTAAACAATCAAGCAAACAAAACAATTAATTAAAGGGACAACCTGTGACAAATCAGGTCACACACACACACTGAAGAAAAAAAAAGACGTCACCGGGAAGATCCCCTATTTTTTCACGGTGGCAAGTCATGACAAGCTATGATATAAATAGCAATCTCCAATACTGATAAATCCACGATAAATCAAAGGGGGAACTGTAAAGCCTTGAAGCAAAGTTGTGCCAAACCAGGGTTCAAAAATTACACCATAGGGAAAACCCCCACAGAAAACAATCTTAAAATAAGTCGTCTTTAATCTCCCATATGGCGAACTAGACCCCGATATTATATTGCATACCGCTCCGTGTGGTCATGGTAGATATAAAAAAGGACCCGCCCTTTATGTACTTCCGCGTTGCTGCAAGAATATTGACCATCTTTTTCCAAACAAAATGCCCCACGCAAAGACCACGTGTTTTATTTTATGAATAATGAATAATCTCCTTTGTTATTCAGACGGCAATATGATGACTGTGAGCGGAGGCGTAAACCTCTACCTTTTTTTGCGGCTGTTATTTGTGGTAAAAAAAAAAAAAAAAAAAAACATGAGCAGGAACCGTGCTCTGAATCAACAGCGTTGTGGTGGGATTTTATGCAAATGTATTTCCTGCACTACCATTATGCAATCAAAGACCTTGTATCACTGTACAAGGGTGCACCACACTAAAAAGTCAGAAAACAAGAGCATGGCGACGCTTAGTTTTCTCATGAATATTTTGTAGGCCGTGGAAAAAGTCTATGCTTGACAAATTTAAGAGCCAAATAAAAGGGAAGCAATGTAAAAAAAAACTTTGCATAATTATTGTCACCTGTGGGTTGCTGACTTCCAGCTTGAAGTGCCGATATTTTTGGACGACCTTTTTATAGACACTGGAAAAATGGTCCTATTTGCTCAGAGGCGGTAGGGCCATTTTTCAAGATTGATGCTCTGAAAGGCATTTTTACACAAGTGCAGGGCTGTTTTTTATGTGGACAGCTACTAACTCAAAGGGCCATTAGAAAACCGATGTCAGGTTGAACAGAGACTGGAAGTGTTGGAGTCAATGAATATGTTTTTCTTTTTACTTTCAAACAGGATACCATGTCAAAGTACACCTTTACAATTAAGCTTGTTTTCTAGTTTCGGGGAAACCTTCATGTTGTTTACCCTAAGCAAAGAACGAGAACAGTCATAACTTTCACAGGTATTTTTGTGGCATTTTGGATGTCGCACTTTAGGGCAATCTATCGTCTCGATGCATATAGGCGTATCGTGAATATTCTTCGGTCCCTGGACTGTGTCTGCTGCCTTCAGATACAGAATAAATGCAACTCGCACGGGGCATGATTCGTCGTGCATTACTATTCCTTTTATAAACCAGGCCAGGAAGGTATTCTTTACTTCTGTATAGATCATGTAACCTTTGACTACAAAAAGAGCGACCTTGTACATTCCAGGGGCTTTCTTGTAGGCAAGGTACGGTACTACACAGGTCATAACAAGGACCAGTGTAGTATCTTGCCTGGGAAATATTTACATTTTTCGTCATAATTTCCACATCAATTCAATAAAGTTACAGCTGAACAATTTTGAAATGTGCCCCCTCCCTTTCTTCTCATCATGTTCTGACCAGCTTCACTTTACACAATGACCTACTTTCATGAACTTTAACAACCACATTCACGCATCGTACAAAATGAACCTTCACCAAACAGGTCCACCCGTCCTCACTGCTCACTTTTGCCAACAACCACACCTAACACCTGCACAGTTTGATTGAGGCCCGAAGATTATCTCTTTCACAAACAACAGCCGCGTTTACAACCGTAAACCGCTCCTCTTCGGCCTTGCGTAAACGTTGTGACTTAGTGACTCCAGACGAAGTGCATTGCGACATCCAAGACAGTCACAACCACACAAACCCATTTTGACCGTAACGCATATTCCAGGAAGCCACGTAAATATCACACTGTACCGAAAGAAAACTTGGAACACATAGCAACTCACAATAATTTAATGTGTAGGTGGCGTGGCTGGCTCACGAGTTACTTATGTCATGTTATGTTATATACAATTATTGGAATTCATTGCGCAGCATCCACAAATGCGAATCTAAACTTGATATTCATATTCAAATGTGTAGATTATGTAGTAAAAATTCCTCACCCATGTCCATTTTATAACGCATGATTGCTTTCGGAAATGTAGTACCGTGGAAGAGGCCTCGTGTGTAGCACCATAAAGCAAGGACTTTCCACTGTGTATATAGTGTAGCCGGGGGGGGGGGGGGGCAAAGGGGGGCGGGCAAAGGGGGGGGCGCCTTCCTCCTGTGGAAAGTCTTCCCCCTGCTTGCCCCCGTGTCAGCCTCTGGACACCGTGAACTTTGCTACAATCAGGAAATTTTAGACTTGAACTCAATTGAAATAATGACTTTTCTACAAATATCTATGACCCTCCTCCCCCTTTTCCCCTGCGAACAAAAAGATGCTGGCCACTGGGCCTGACTATGGTAGTGCAATATACAAACTCAAGCAACACAGCCAGAAGTAAAACGGTATTGTTTACCGCGTGGACACTGGCGTGGACATCACACCTCAAGCTAAAACAGACACATTCTGATTCCCAGTGTCTATTGTAATGGAATATGTGGGTCTTTTGTAATGTCAGTAAACAAGTGGTTTCCTTTCATTACCTCCTAAATAATAACGATAATGCAGGATGTGGGAAGTGGCTTTGGGGGTAACGCAGCCGGCTCGCAGTTTATGGAGGTGTTTGTTTGAACCAAATTCTATATTATGGTTTGAAGGCATTGAGGATCTTATTGAGGTAAAGCCCTATGTGGTACGTATCATGATACAGGAATCTTGTGCTAGAAAACCGCGTGTAAAAGGATCACTAAAAAGAACTACAGAAGCATGGAGACGGTAAAATATTGCATTTTGAACCATAATAAAATATGAAATTGATCTTTATCGCGGTTTTTATCATTTTAAGCTAATGTACATTTTAATAGTATACGAAATGACGTCGACGCCGATTAGCCCGCCCCCAAAAAAGAACGCGAAAAGGATTTTAATTTTAGACGCAACTTTTGTTTTTGTTACACTAAACAACATCTAGTCTGTTGGGAGATTAACCCTGAATATTCCACTGACATGTCCGCATAAAGTGTGGTCATGAATCAGGGATTTTGAGTGAGAAGAGAAACATTGCCTATCGCACTCCCCTGCCGTCTAAATTTTAGACAAAACTTGAACAAATTGGCTGGGAAACAAAAATGAAATATGCCAACATAGGGTTTTGTTTTTGTTACACGTGACTATACAACGTCTACATGTAGGTATACATGTAGTATGTGGGGAGATTAACCCAGAATTATATTCCATGGACAAGTCCGCATAACGTGTGGTAATGAATCAGTGATATTGAGTGAGAAGAGAAACCTTGCCTATCGCAATCCCCTCCTGACTTGTTTACAACAGTCCTGTTTCTCAGAACATTCAAATTCCCTTATACCATGACTTACACAAATCTAACCTAATCTAATCTACGATTCTGAGAACAAGCACTCTGAGTTATGGCTCGAGATAGCCAAGCGCGGATTGACTGGCCCCTTTTTCAGGGTACAGCGGTTCAATGTAGATTAACTTATGCGGCACACAGAGTGATTTCTCTGAAGTGTTGTGGACAAAACATCGTCCCTTGAGGGACCACTCGGGTCACGTATTAAAGACCACCCAATCACAACTTTAAAAAAACCTCTTCCGTTCAAACCGTTGTATCCAAACCGAGACAAGGCAGAAAAATGGGGGTGGTGCAGTTATAGTGCATTATGAATCCTGATTGAGTTTTACTGTTGCGAACATGGACACTGGACGGTGTCATTTTGTTTACAAGATGGCTACATTTTCTGAGAATTTAAGATGACTCTTTCCGATTCAGGATTATTTAAATACACAATGCATGTAGACCTACATCATTGGTAACGCAGCGTATGTGTACCTCCCTGGTATAACAACCATTTTCTAAGAAGTGATCTCAGCCGCCTCTATGGCTCAACCATCCCATAATTACAAGAAAGGACAAAGTGTGTCGTTTAATTAAGATTCGAACTCCAACCGATGAATTTACGAAAGGGAACTATAGTTCAAAACTAATAACCGGAAACACATTTCCGTTGCAACACAACACTCTCACCATCAAATATATTTCAGTGTAAAACAATCATGTACTTCTCTGATGGGAAAAATGGCATTGGGGAAATTCGTGGAAGATGGTCATTTTTGGTGCTTTTTGTTGGTGGTGTTCTTTGTTTGCTCAATTAAAAAAAACATGATTAATGCGCGCAAACTACCACAAATCCACGATCATATTAGTGCAAGGATGTGTAAACCTTGCTCTGTGGTTAAACTTTGAACGACTGACATATTAAGTGACATTATGTGGGTGTGAAAAGAATGATGCATCGAGTTACAAGTTCTAATCTGATGGGTTTTCAAACTTGGTTCCTGAACAAAGCATCGATATGCATATTTGGAATGGAAACCTTTTGAAACAATTATGTAACCATCGGTTGATGTACATGTATATATAAGGAGAACCACAGCGTGTATACAAATACTCTGGTACGATGTGTACACACTTACGTGTACATGTACAATGTACATGTACTTTTCATACAATGGAAAAACACGAAACATGACTCATTATAATTATGACGTACATGTAACACCTACGGCCAACGTGTCCACGAAACAATAATTACTGTTGCTCCATTTTACCATCAAGCTTTAACCATTGCTCTATGCTTTCGCCATTCTTAAAGGTAAAATATAGTATTAATAATTAAGCTGATAGTGCAGTGTTCTTACTTTGCGTGTTTCAATATATTTATAAAAAAAACTGTGACAGTTTGGGCTCAATCCGTCGTCTGAGTCAGGAGAAAATAGTGAAAAACCATGCACACGTTTCATCATGTAAACAACATTGTCCTTAATTTCGATTGTTACAATCGAAATTAAAATTGGGGTCTTCAAACTCTATTTTCTCGACTTTGACAATATATTTCATACAGAAATATTTCTCTTGAAGATTGGTACTGGTATGAACTTCATAATCAGTAAGCTTTAGACTGGTACTCGGATCCTGCTCTATGCTAAGATGAATACCACCAATCCTGTATTATTTAACTCACAGGTGATTCAAGGTCATCTTACCATAATATATCCACTTCACATTTCACAATCGAAACTGGCTAGAGGGTTTCGTTAGCTTTGGGATTTATACAACCATTCCTTTTCACAGAAATAAGAAAATGAAAGCAAAACAGCCGGTTGGAAAACTTTATCCAAGGTTATTTTCAATCACTGTGGGGCAATGTCATTCAGTCGTTAACAGAGAAAGGCAATATGGGGTGGGGATTTCAAAACGACCCTGTTGTCGTCCTTGGGGAGGTGGCCAGCGAAGATATGTTGTTCAAACTAAGACATTTTAAAATATCGGGGGAAAACTCAAATTTTCACCGACAGAAATTGTCATTGCCGTCACTTTTTATTTTTTTGGGGCGGGGGGGGATTTTGGGACATGTCCCTCACCGATGCTTATGATATCACTGACGTCAGTCTACCAATAAAGGAAACCACAATAACCGTTATTAGTAATATATCCTGTAACGTTACGTAATACTTCTGACTAATTAATAGATGGTATTAACCATTAGCCGGGGTGTGTGTGATAGTTTGATGTTAATTTAATGAGGAAACCTTATATTGGATGGATTGTACGTCGTTGATTATAACTGAACACGGCACTTTTGAACCGTAAGTATGGGCACCAAGTTAGTGTCGGCCACAGCAAGAAAGCAGAGGGTATTTTCTTGTGGCGTAACAGGGGTAGGGGGTTAGGGGACGGGAGCCCCCTGCTAAGAACCCTTGCGCCCCCCCCCCCAAAAAAAAAAATATATATATATATATATATAATGCACGTCACGAATATTTTCATTTATGGACACCCAAGGCTTTTACTCAATCTAATCGACACGAATAAAAGTATTGACAATCTATTATTTGGATAACTTGTTCTGTTGTTCTGTGCAAGGTGAAAGTGTTGGAAATGTCAATCTGTCTTGAGCAATTCCTTTTTTCTCCAAATCAAGCCCCCAAGTCAAAATAAATAAATCATAAATAATAAAAATAAAATAAAAAATCTTTAAATTATATAAACTGTACCTAGCCAACTGGTGTTTCTTCGTCTCCAACAACAACCCTCAACACAAGGAACAGTAACTGGATTGGAATTCGTGCTCGTAAAAACATGGCACGGGCTTTAGAAACGCCCACTGAGATCGGAATACATATCCTTTGTTTGCATTTTGACCAATTCGGGCAAACATGACACTCCCGTGTTTCCTACGTGGGCGGCTGTGTCCGAGCATGGAGCTTGTTCATGTATGGAATGGTGGGTATGTAATCATAGATGAATTCACCGTACAGAGACGGTTGAAAACATTGTCATAAGACTTGTTAATTTTCCCATATGCATAAAATATAGGTAGAAGCAAAGGCCTTTACAGTATCGATTTGGGTGTTTTGAATGACCAACAGCAAGATTGATGAAGTGTACCCAACTGCCAACTTAAATTCTGCCATGAAAACGTGTCCAAAATATTTTAGAATAGGTACACTTGTTTCTTACCAGCCGGGCATGTCCTCTGGTTTTACACAATACATGTACACCCGTCATTAGATTCATGATCAATCTCAAATTTTACCAAGTTGGGTGTTCATTCTTTTGGTAATTACTCCACAAATTAATGACCATGAAAGCTTACATGGTAAGAAATACTGGAGGGCTGTTGATAGGTTAAAACACTATGAGGAACGACTCCCTTTGTGGTTTAATAGAGAAAGAGATAATTTTCTGCCACAGAAATTGAATCTGATAAATGATTCATGCAGGAGTCGCTTCTCACGCAATGAAAAGCATGCAGTTTCAGCATTTTCGGATCCTTCTGCGTGAAAATAACCGCAGCAGATTCTCGCCGATATCTCAAAAACTTTACCATATTTTGAAACAAAATGTTCACTGGTTAGGCTTATGGTATATATCTACAATAATATAAGATCGAAACAGACGTCTGGTTCCAAAAACCAAAGGTATCCCTTGCCTTTTAGGAAGTAGGGTACCTTTTTTTCTCGTTTTGTCTTCTGAGAATCGTCGCATAATTGCATCGTATGCGATTAACATTCAACTGGACATCTGTTAAAAATAGCTGGCTGTTTTCCAAGTTCCATCTGGTAGGCCAACATGTCATTGCTGGCTGCAACATGTCATTATTGTCCAGACTACAGCATTGCATCTACACGAGGTTTGATCAGTTCAAGCTTCCAACATTACATTGTTGACAAAATCAGCTCGCACGAGTCTGTCTGCAATACTTCCTTTTGAAAGATAAAATTTGGGATTATGCAAAAGGGAACTTCCATGACGATGTTTTCTTTCGAGGAAAGTGTTCATTTAAAGGGTGCGAAATTAAAAGTAACGATGGCAGATTACAAAATTGACATGTCGATATGTCTCAATCATGTCAAATAACAGAACAGTATACTTTCTAGATAGTTGATTATATCAACGAGTAATAGATTAGTGTTTCGCGTCGACATTTGAAATCCCACAAGGAAGTGAAAACCTGATCAAGAGATTGCTTGGCGACTTCTGGTTTCATAAGAATGTTCCACCATTGACCTTATATCATGCTGCATGTTCCATGTATTGCTTTGACAAAAATGAATGTAGATTCTCACCATACCACTAAGGGGTCCGACTATTATGACAGCCTGGCCTCGATTTGGTTTACATTGGTCTGAATGGAAAGAAAACAAGATGGACGTACACGTATACCACAATGTTTAAGTCTATTGTAAAATATAGGCTGTCACAGAACACAGACAAAAAAAGAGAAAAGCAAACACACTGAACGGCAGGTATTTTCTGTTTTCGACCACAAAAAGTAGTCATTGTATTTGGATTCAAAAAATATATACAATCTCGAATGGATATTTAATATCATAATGTCCACTACGGCATATTGATGTTGCTTGACAAGAGATACAAGTGGACGGCGAGCAATATTAATTACACTGATATTTACTGATTATGGCAAAATACATTTTCAGCTTTATGGATCAATGGATTCTGATTAATACTTCAACACAGTAAATTAATCCCTCCCCCCTGTTATTAAAAATGACTAGGTCTATTCCAGCTTTATACGCCCACCACTAAATGATGAATTTTTAAAGAGGAAATTCATGTGTGAACTCGTCTGGCAACCAGAATGATGCAATTCACAATACAGATGGCAAATAGCCAGAAATGATCATACCACGTAATCGTACCACACACTCACACACACGCAGGCAACCTTTGGAGCGTACTGAATCGGTGAACTTTCCACCGGTGAGTCCACACACACATGTGGTTAAAATAAACACAATTGCCAGTCAGGGCGGCGTATGGAAAATTACTGCTTGATTAGTCATAGCCTTGGTAGGATACAAGTCAAGTGTAGGGCAAGTACGAGTCACGTGTGGTATTTCAATCAAGACGATCTACACCCTCTTCTCCAAATTTGTCACAAAATTACAGAACGTGGATATTTGGTTAAAGTTTACGGCTCTCGCTTCTTTTGACTGGCCGTAGGTAAACCGGACGTGAGGCATAGCCCCATCATAAACTGAACATCCGTCTGGATTACTTGGAATGCAAATGGCTAATTCGAATATCCACACTGTGGCTGTACTTGGCTGCACAGCGAGTTCCCCCCCAAGGGAAATACTGACACATACTTTAGGGAAGTTGACACAAAATAGGTATGTCCTGTCTAGCGGGAAGGGCTTTCGACAGATAATTTTTTTTCAGTCACAAATAAAACTTGGCATCAGGTGATTTTCACTTTTAAATTCAGCCTCCTCAGCTTTTAAGTTTTAACAAACACAACCTGTTACAATTATTAAAACAAGCAAAACTTGGTATCCCATGACCGGAAATTTAAACAGCAGGAAGGTCAAGACACCGGAAATCGCTATGATAGCTTTTCTCCCAAAATGGTAAACCATGCAGTAAAACAAGACAACGGTATAACTTGTATCTGGTTTTTCTTTTTCACACGGCAAGCATTGTGTCACCACATGACCTCTATTTCCCCGCGAAAAAAAATTCCAGGCATTCAGCCATTCAATGTACACGCCAGCCGTTCTTTTGTGTGAGCAGGCTGGGGCATTGTGTGGTGGTCAGGACACGCCTGGGCGTAGTGAATTCGCTTCCCGTGTGCGACAAAGGATGTGTGTGTTTCCCCCAAAGCAAATACTGGGGTCTTTTGTAACACGAAGCTAGCTTTTTTTCGCCACGTTGACTGTGAAAAGCAAAGACCCAAAATGGTCGCACCAATTCAAAAAGTTCAAACTTACAATACACATTTGATACAGAGTATTGTTCGAAAAATAAAGTTCACAAACTGGGACGAACACACTATCCTTAAAGTATAGACCTGTAATGTTTCCCTTGGGAAATTTTACATGACTGAGAAGCAAAATCAGACAAATGCCAACATTTTACAAGAACATTAAGTAGCCACTGTGTTACAAATAATAAAACCAACATTTCTTTCGACCAACAGGTAATTACTAAATTGCTCGCATCCAAAGGCACAGATCGAAAACAACATTTCATCAGAAATCAATCAAATCAACATGTTATAGGTGACAATACAACAACATAAGTTAAAATAATGTTTGTAGTCCAAACCCGCAGGGTTAACAGGCAGCAATGGGCATCTGAAGTTGCTCGAATGGTCTCGGCATTGAAGATGCATATGAAGACTGTTGGAGGTGATTATTTCCACTGGGTGACGAGGAAACAAGGTTCGTTTGGGGGTTCGATTCCCCCGATAGTCCATGAAAACCCGACTTGAAAATGGTGACGAGACTCGTGATAGATCCCTGTTCGGAGTTCAATTTCTCGGCCTGGCTCTCTGAGTCTGTTTTGGGGCGTTTCGGCAGGATGGATTCGCAAGCCTCTCGTAGTTCTTCGCTGGAGTCCGATCTCTTTCGTTTGCAGGCACTGCAGCCGGACTTTGACGGCGGGGAATTTGTGTTCTTTTGTCCCAGCACCATTCGTTCTTTGTCTGGTGACGGGGAGCAGGCGGAGTCGGGGCTCTGCTCCATAGTACTACTAGCCGGTTCAGGTTTCTCCTCCAGTCTAGCCTGCACCGGAGAGATCTCGGCTGCAGCAGGCTGGCAGTTTTCTTTGTCCTCCGTTGGTCGTTGGGTCGCATTCTCTTCCGAACAACTGTCCGTGCGTTGACAAGACGAGGGTTCCGGGGTGGTGGGTGCCGATTCGCACTCGTCGTCACCCCAGTCTGGGGCTTCGGTACAATCCTCCTCGTCTTCAATGGAGTCCTTTTCCATGGAATGCAACTCTGCAGTTCTGGACATTCTATTGCACATTTCCTCGTAGTACATCGCCCGTGCGGAGTGAAGCACCGATGCGACGAGCAGATTTTTCCTGAGGTTTACACCGCCACGTTGGCCACGCGACCCGGTGATCTTATTGATAGACATGGTGATTATTTGTTGGGCTTCCATGTCTTCTGCTTTCGAATTACTCCTCAAAATTCGGCAACACTACGTCTTGTTATGATCCACGAAGTTGCCAAACTATACTGGTTAACACCGCGGTTTGTTGTGAACGTTTACAAATCGTCTAGTTGAAATAAATAATGGTAGTATTTGGGCGACGTAGATGTGTACCCAAATGCACCAAATGAATGAATGAAAGAGTGACGGTTACTCACTCACAAGTCTTTATCCGGGCCAAAGGCGTCACGTCCGCTGACGTCACTGAATCAATCGAGCATCCAATCACAGGCCGGCGCACCAAAAATAGATATGAGGTATCCCACGTGACCCTACAATGAATGGGACTCGGCCCAATCATCGATCGTGATAAATAAGTACGTCATCTGCCCTTCATGAAAGGAATTTCCACATGTCACGTCAACACCTTGCCCGTAGCGCCACAACAACGTTGCCAGGGAAGGTTGCGACCATGAATAAAATACGAGTAGTTGGCGTTGAATCGAATCTATAAAACAATCACTCTCTCACATTACACAGATTTACCTTTCGCTATTCACATTACAAAAAAGAATTTAATGTCCTTAAATAATGCACATTTAAAAACGTCTTCTTTCCCAGAAAGATCGTTAAATGACTAACTTGATTATTAACACGAAATGTATGTCAGAGGGGCTGTCCCGAATTACACAACGTGCTGGCAACAAAGGGAATTTTGTGGAATGCCATAATGGGTTTCCGAGTACAACCTGCCATATAAGGCAAGTAGTCAAGGTTATGATATGGCGCGCTCTGATTTCAATGCTTGTAAACACACGTTTCTACCCGTAGTGACATGACCGCCAAATTTAGACTACTACTGCTCGGGAGCGGGCCGTGTGGAAAAGCCCCCAAACAAGCCTTGACGCGTAGTAGTTTGCAAGGTTGGCATTGAGTGTATCCGTCATAGTCTCTTTTGTAGTAATAAATATAAATGAAAATTAAGTCAACTGAAAACAAAGGACCAAATGTTTATAAAATACAAAGCTGGACGCTTGCATGATAGTTTGTATTGGATAGAAATTGATTTAGTACAACTTTTAGTTTGGAACGCCCAATACGATACAATAAAATAAAAATGAAAACGCCCATGTGAAAAAAACCCGTTTGTATACAAATGTTCTGGTTCTAATCAATTTGTTTCATTTGACCCTCTACCTACTAGTCAAGTTAACAAACCGACGATGAAATAACGTGTGCATTTCTTTCGTAACCTACATTGTGTTCACAAAGCCATCTGTGTCACCTTTGTCCCATTCCCGAAAACAATTGTTTTAAATAAATGACGAAGATAAATTTAATAACCAGCATTTTCCTAAAGAATTAGTCATCTCAAACAGTTACGTGTTTCAGCAACGTGACAAAGAAGAACAACCGCCAAGTGTGAGTAAAGGGGATTTACGCTTGTTAATTAATTTGCATCAGACAGCAATCTGAGCTGAGTCATGGAATAAGGTGGACGAAAAATGCTTAGGCGAGCCACAACACGTCTTGAGTCAATGGACCATTGCCATGTTGAAATCATCTTTGTCTGGATCCCTAAGTCTTAAAGCAGTCTTGAATACTGATTCTCCTCATACCAACAAGGGGCCAGACGATCTCCCTAAGCCTCTTTGTGGTTACATTGCTTTGACCAGGTGGACGAAAAACAAGATGGCCGCACATTGATAGTCTTAGTTCAAGGCGTAAATACAATTCCCTCGAATCATTTTTACGTTTTCCATCGATTCTCTGTGTTCGATGCTCTAGGGAAATAAATCGATCGCGAAGTTGTATGGAAACAAAGATGCGGGGGAAGACTAGGGATGTTGTAGATAACAAGAGGGCAGACGAGACGGGGATACCAAATGTCACTAATATTACCATTTGAAATATTTTAAAGGGTATTTTAAATGTCATTTTCTTCAAAGGTCATGCTAATTTGTTTGTAATTGTCAGGCTTACATAATTTACCACGATCAAATACCCAGTTTTAATCAAATACTAGATGTTGGCTCGTTTAATCATTTTATTTATTCAATTTAGCTTTCATTTCATTTCCATCTGAATGCAAAAGTATCTTGCATCTGTCACAATGACTTGCACTTGATCAAAACCCCACTAACTATAACTATTTTAATATTATCAAAACGCGCTAAAATGCAATTAATTTCATTATTTTCTAAATCAAATTATTTTCTCCGTCAGTGTCACACTCAATAAAAACGAGCACAGAATTCAAAACAAATCAAAGAAACTTCCCAGGCCTCAGAATTCAGGAGGTCCCCGGTTTATTTTGTTTTTACTACGACGGTCCATCACCCGTGAGCTATTCAGTGCATTTGAGCGGCTTGTGGGAAAACCCAAACACACAGTGCCGCATACCCTGAATTTTGTGTGCACAGCGCAATGAAGTGTGCATCATTTCACAAGAGTAAATTTCCCTATTATGGATAAATCACCATAGTGATGACTTGATCAGGGTCGTCACTCAATGAGCATTGGGGGGAAACGAACAATACCCGGTACTATAATGTGCTACGTACACGAAGGGAAGGCCGATCTCGGATAACCGTACAAGTGTATCAAGCCATGAGATTTTTCTTTGTGTTGCATCATATACATTGTATTTTCAGAAACAGTCATCATGTTTACTATTGGTATGGCAACGGGCAAGTCAACAAGATTTTGTGACTAAAACGGAAACATTTTGCAATGAATTTTGAGAGGAGATTCGCGGAAAATTATGTACCATAATATTATCAACCAATAAAAGTTAAGCAACGATGACGAACATCGTATTTCGACAGCGTGACCTAGTGCGTGATTTTAATGTTATAATGACAACAATAATTGCAGAGAATGTGACGTCATTGGGAGACCATGCATTACCAAATCCAACGAAGGGCGATCTACGCTAACACGACACGAGGAAAAACTAACTGACGAATAAGTCCACAGATAAATGACACAATTTGAAATGGGCAATAGGAGCATTCCCGGAAGTCTGAAATGAGTCCTAAATAAAAAATGTTCACATCATCAAAAACTTCCACCATTACATACCTGCAACATTCGTATGTTTACATCATCTACAATCCCCATGACTAAACTTCCCGATTCGCATACACAAATTATACAGATACGTTCTTTGACATATCAAATTGATAGATGACCTTGCGGAAAATCAACAATTACACCCAAGTCACAAGGGGTTCAAGGCCACTTCACTAGTTAATCAAAATCAGTCATGTCAGTACTGTCATATAGACTGTGATAGGCCAATACATTTATTAATTTGAACGCTGTTAATCTCCCAATAAACAATAATACATAGCTATTTTACAGACTGCAAGGTCATTTATTTTTTTTAATATTCAAAGCAACTGTTTAAAGACTACTGTATGTACTGTTTTCATAATTGCTTTCGTGAGGGTCACAATTCTGCTTAAAATGTTTCCACTTTCTTTTTATACTTGTTATTTTCTTTGTTAATTTGGACGATATAAATTGTTTTTCTTGTCAATTAAACATCTTATTTTGGGCATTGTTATCTCCTTTCGACTGGTTGTTACGACAACATTCTTGTCCAACGAAAACAAGGACACACAGACAAGCATGTGCAGGTAAAGTTATGTTTTACAGGGTTACTTTTAGGATTGTTGTTATAAAAACTAGGTCTATGAATGATGAATACCTTTTCCTTGTGTGAACCAGTATCAACTCTACATTTCGGACACAGCTTGTTTTTGTTTTGTTCAGAATGGACCATGGGAGGACGCGGGTTGCAGTTCGTAATCTAAAGTTCAACTGACGAGGCCAAACATTTCAAGTGTTGGAATTTTTTCCCCTGGGGGGAACGATCCAAGTTGACCTGCCGTCATCGGTTGACGGGCCAAGTTCACCAAGTAAGACCAAGCTGACCTTGAGCAAAGGGCATACGTGGATGAAATAAACGGAAGTGAAAGGAAGGAACTAATGCTCATAATTAGTGAGCTAAAATCCAAATAGGGGTCAGTTTAATGACCTGTCACGATCTACTCGTTCTTACGTCAAATAGTGACAAAATAATAAATTGTCAACACTTAAATCCAAGTTAATATCGTTTTTTTTTCTTCTGATTTACTAGGCCTATGGTACTCTCGGCTGGTGTACACAAAATTAATTATAAAATGTCAGGACAAATTTGAGTGCCTAATGTCAGGTGAGCATATTCGTAAACTATAAGTCCCTACTTCTTAAAAAATAATAAAACGATCATTTGAAGCGTCGTAAAAGTTAATAAAAGTTTTAAAAGACAGCTTTCCAAAAAAAAAAAAAATAAATAAAATAAAAATCCAGGTGCGCTAAAAATCACTTAACTTCCATCAGTCTATGCAGACGAAAAATAAACATCGAAAATCCATGAAGGTAAAAAATATTATTCTAACCGTTTTGTGTTTTACATAAAAGAGAAAACCTACAACAAAACCTCAGCAGACACCATTTTAAATCAGCATGCATGGAAAGAACTCCGTAACGCAATCTCTTTTTTGTAAATGTGCAAAATGTCAGACTTTTAAGGCCCACTTAGAAATCGATATCAAGGAATTCACCACAGTATTTTTCTTAGGCGAGGGATCCCTTCGCAACGGCTTCCGGTCTGGGTCTACTTACTGGCGGCAATTTCCTGGGGCTTTATCAAGTCAAGTCTGCACAATAATATTATTACTATTACGGACAGGAAGGCATAATAATGAAAATGGCCACTCTATTATTGTCATTATCATGCAAGGCAGGCACTGTTGTGTTCGTCTTCAGTTTAGAAATTGATCCAAAATGCAAGCCTGGGCAAATTTCTTAGTTCAACGGTGCCATACACTGCTGCAACAGTGAAGCAGCAAAGACTGACTGACGTCTTATCCGGTCACCAAATATTAAAACTCCACAAAAAATAATAATAAAAATACAATGTTAATTTTTTTTACTTTTATTTATTTAGGTATATTTTATAATTTATATGGCATTTATTTTTTCAATCCGCCTGAAATGTCATGTTTTGATTGGATTTTAAATGTAAAATATAGGATACAGGTAAAGTTGATAATGCAATGTTTTTACTTTGTGTGCTTCAATAAATACATGACAAAACAAACCTGTGAAAATTTGAGTCCGGAGAAAATAGTGAAAAACCGTGCACACTTTTCAGTATGTAAACACAATGTCCTTAATATCGATTGTTACAATCGAAATTAAAATCGGGGTCTTCAAATGTTATTTTCTAGACTTTGACAGTATTCCAGACAAAAATATTTCTATGGCAGATTGGTACTTGTATAATGAACTTTACAATCAGTAAACTTTCAGACTGATTGATACAAATAAAAACAAACGGATGAATACCAATCATGTATTCTACCATTAAGCCTGGGAAAAGTTATTAAATATTATCACATATTAAAGTAAAAGTAGAAGGAATAGGAGCAATTTGGACACTTAACATTTATGAAGAGACTTCTATAAATCAGTGTTTAAACATGAAACAGCAGCAGATTCACTACCACAATACACCGCCCACACGTTTGGATGCGGGAAGAAAGAGTAGAATGGAAGCGATAGTCGCAAGATGCGATCAACATCCTGTGCCGAGGCGCAAGGGGAGATAATACCAACGATGCGGTTGACCCATCCCAGACTTCCTGTTGTCACCGCAGGGGAAACGGAGGACAATGTTCAGCCAGACAAATCACTCTTTTTTGTCTGATCCCCGGGCCTCAGAAATTACACCAGAAACGACTTGGGAGTTTGAAAACTAATCTGTAAATGCTCTTTCACCATCCGGGAATACATCTTCAAAATGATGATATATGTGCAATTGTTCCAAATGTCGCTTTCTATAGGTCAGTGTGACCAAATAGAAAGGTGGGGAGAGAGAGACGAGATGGCATTGCAACAAAACATAAACAGGAACGACAACTTCGTGCCTAGGTCTCTGAGGACGTGACCTACAAAGTCTGTCTCCTGCCAAGACAATAAGGGTTGCCTGGTCATGGTGCTACAAAACAGATACAATTCACAGCCGTTATGAACTGCCTCTGCAGACATACATGCTTACCATTCTCAAAGCTATGGGGTGGTGGCGTTGGGTTCAAATATCATCATATCCAAGGCAGGATATGGTCCTTAATGCCCACAATTCGCCTAAATCACATTTTTTAATCTTCTTCACCCAACGAGGACATTATATTAGTCCCCAATCAAGGAACTCTCAGGTAATGACACCGGTTAAACCTTCCCATTGTGGGTTAACATTTTACACTAATGGGTAAATTATTCCCCCCCCGATGAGGATATTGATAGTCCCTGATCAGGAAACCTTTCGATGATGACACCTGTTAAACTATCCCAATATGGATAACATTTTACACTAATTGGATCTACTCTCTCCATTGGGGATATGGATAGTCTCTTATCAGGAAGCCTTTTAGGTGATGACACCTATCAAACTATCCAGAAGTTGATGACAATTTACACTGATTGGTCTTCCTCTCCCAAATGAGGGTACTGATAGCCACTCATCAGCAAACCTTTACTTGCTGTAGAACTTTATCAATCATGAATTCATTTGGTTTCAACTTGTGCAAATAATCATTGAGAAAGCACCTTAAAGAAGGGCTCTAAGGTCAAAGTCAGTTTTGTGATGCACTCATTTTCCAATAAATAGAGTCCTTTTTAAAAGTGGAAAGAAAATTACAAGTCTCTAACCTCACCCTAAATGGTGTTAAAATGCCATTATATTTCACACTCTTTCAGCGCGAAATTTGAAACATGACGTCATTGGATCTAAGCAAAAAATTGGTTTGTACATTCAAAAGAGGATTTTTTTGGTCAAAGTGTCAAATTTAACGCAGTAAAAAAAAAACAGCAATAAATTTCACAGTCCCATGTATTTGAAATGTGGTGTTGTTGGATGTTTTTGGATGGTGACAATTTTTTCGCACTGGAAAAGTATAAAACTCAATGGCATCTTAAAACAATCAACGTGAGGTGTGTTTTTTTAGAGACTTGTTATTTTCTTTTCCACTTTCATAGGGACTCTATCTATTGAAAAATGTGTACTCAACAAAATTGAATTTGACTTCAGAGCCCATTTTAACAATTAAATGTTACAAGTTGACCTATTTTACTCTATTTCGATATCACAGATCTATGTTAACATTGAGAGATCAGGTTGAGAAGCTGTGCTTGCACAATTGAAGTCTGTGGTTCGAATCCAAACACATACTGTGAAGTGGATTTTCAGTCTCTACCAGATAACCAGGGTCTGCCACATCATGGATTGCTTTCCAAAGATTTCTCCTCTTCTTTCACATGTCTCATCAGGCTGACAAAATCTAAAACATGTACTTTTAATGCTGTCGCTGTCATTACACTGCCAGGTGCAATTGCACACTTACGGTCTGTCAGTATTAGCTTACTTTATGCAGGAATACTTGGCAGGTTAAAATGTCTGCTTTCACTTTGTGAGGAACCCCAAGAAAAAATTGGATATAGTCTTGTTGCTTTGCAATCCCAGGGACTAAATCATTCACAGCTTATGAAGCACTATGGAACCAACAGTCACATGAGGGCGCTATAACGTTTTACTTGACATCCAGCTCCAAGATGTCAACACCAGGAAGAGCATAAACTCTTTTGTCAGTTAAAATCAAATAAAAAAAAATCGCAAAATAGACAGGAAATCACATTAGGTTTTTTTTGTGGGGTCGAACTTCATTTCACGTGGACCAATATACATGTACAAGTCATTTTATTTAGTGTTAACATGTTTTCATCAACTTTTAGACACAGCTCGTTGGATCTGGGGTCTGAGTGACGATAATGAGATCAGAATTGCCTCCTGGGGGAACAATGGGGAAAAACAAAACAAAACAAAACAAAAATAATCAAAATCAAAATCAAAAAGACACTGTGATACATCTCCTATGATGGGGGTACTGAATGAACACGATCGTCATTTTGAAGGACTGAGAAGAAAGTCATTCTGAACCAATCAAAGACACGTTAAGGTAACAATAATAAATCCTGACAAAATCACAATGGATTTGGATTTACGTTCCCTGTCTGGCATGAACAAGACATACAACATGGTCGCGAAGTTATGCTACAAAGGTTTCTCAAACTCTACGGGGCAAAGACTATGAAAGTCACAGACATCGCAATTTATTAACCCTCCTCAGTGATCGATCGACTTGCTAGAAAGTTCTACCCAGAGTAGGAGGGTTAATCATAAAAAGCGACAAAAGATTAATGCAGGACCAGTAAGCCTTTAAGAGTCAAGCTCACAATAAGATGTTCTAGACTTGAACAATATCCAAGTCTCATAATGTAAAACATTTGTCTATACAGTACAGATTGAACAGAGACTTGGTCTACAACATCATGGAAAACTCTCAGTAGTAAGTCTCACGGCAGAAAACAAATGTCCATACAGTACAAATTGAACAGAACTTATGCTACAAAATCACAGAAAATCTCAACAAGTCAAACAAACGACCACATGGTAAAAATTGAACATAAATTACATCAACAAAATCATGGAAAACTCCCAGTCCTTCAGCTTACTTGCTGACAAAAAACAATGCATCAAACCCTGTTGAACAATTGTAAGCCTTGAGAATCAACTGCTTTGAGACTATCAACAGGGCCCAATTTCTGAGAGCTGCTTAAGCACAAAAACTAGCTAAGAACAACATAATGATGCTTACCAGAATAAGGTTACCAGCCAAAATACTATTTCACATGTACATGTACCAGCTGTGTCTGTTATTCTGCTAATTTTTGGTTAGCAGAAAAGCTTCAGGCAATATTTTCTGCTTAAGCAGCTCTACAAAATTGATACCAGTCACAGGTTGTACATGTGACATGGTAGTTTGGCTGGTAGCCCGATTCTGGTAAGCACAATTTTGATGTGCTTAGCTACTCTTTGTGCTTAAGCAGCTTTATGAAATCGGGCCCTGGGGTGGATTTCACAAAACTAGTCCTAACTTAGGACCAGTCCTATATAAGTCATATATAAGTTAAGAATAGTTACTCATCCTAACTCGAGATAAGACTAGTCCTAGCACTTTGTGAAATCCACCCCTGGTCATAGCCAATCACTACACACTTTGTCGTCAATCTCATAAAATACGTGCCACAGACACAAAAAGAATAATAACAATGTGTATTTTGTCTAGAAGTCAACTGCCTCAAGCAGGGTTAAAGCAAACATTTGTAAAAAGTGAATACTAGTGTAAATTTCTGACGTCAAATTCACATCAAGCAGTGTTTTTAGTGATTAAAACATATATCTAGATATTATACACAGGATCGTCAAACACTGGGAATCAAGATTTGATTCTCCCTGGGCCCAATTTCATAAAGCTGTTGAGCAGAAAATACTGCTTAGTGAATATTTTTGTTAAGCAAAAAATGAGTGGGGCACCGGTTGAAACAATGTATAATATATGGAATTTCGGCTGGTAACCTGTTTCAGCTAAGCAAGTTTTTTCTATGCTTAGCAAGTTTTGGTGCTTACAGGCTTTATGAAATTGGGCCCCGGCATTTAAATCCGTTATTTGATTTGCTTACCTCTGTCCTGATGGTTCGACTCCCTTGAGTGGGGCATGTATTGACGTAGTGATCAAAGAGTAGCTTTGCATCTGATATCATTAGGTGCTCATCTGCATCCAGACTGTACTCTAGGCCCTTCAACCCACCAAAAACTATCAACAGATGCCTGCAGTAGAAACAACAGATATTTATCAGATTGTGGCATACATGGGAGATTGATTCAGGAAGTCTTTTGCAGGAGGGTTTGGGGTTTATCCAGTGTGCCATGAAATAAGCAGGGCTCAATTTCATAAAGCCTGTTAGCAAAAAGACATTGCTTAGCACAGCAAACCTTGCTGAGCAGAAACAGCTTACCAGCCAAAGTACAATCTGAAATACAGTCAACGTCGAGGAAATGGCATTTGAAGACTCCACAAATTACTGTGGCCTATTTTGCTTGCCAAAATTGAAATAAGACCGATATTAACGTGCACAAAGATCTGGATGAAACATAAACTGTTTTTTCATTGTTGTCACTAAAACTGTAACAGATGAAATCGTAACAGGTTGGTTGCAGGGTCTGTTTATTGAAAACTAGAATATGGGAATGAAATTTACTCTTCTAAAGTTGTATTTATTTGTTCCATTCCTTAACATTGGCAAACTGACTGTAAATGCTTCCATTCTTTGCATAAATCAAGACATTTGTAAAAAAAAAAAACCTGTGAAAATGTCAGCTCATTTCGTTGTTTCATTTGCGAAAAAAACAGTAAAAATGCATTCAGTATTTTTGTACGTATTCCTATAGGCAGAGTTTTCGTCTCACTGAGATAAACCGATTATGGATTTTATTTCATTTAATGTTTAAAAACGATAACACTTCAGGTAGAAATTTTTCAAGGAAAGTTTTCTACCCTTATTATCTTTATACCACGTAAGGCATGTAAATCTGTGAACATTTATGTTTATTTTTTACCAATGTTGAACTGGGGCTATAAATGCCTGAATTCATAATTGAAATTACCTGAACTCAGAGAGCTCTACTTTATCCACGTCCATGCCTCTCTCTGACGTACCTAGCGTGACATCATAACCATCTTGGTAAGGTCCTTCCGAGAAGACCGAACCGAGGCTGGAGGCTAACCTGACCGAATAGCCCCAGTAGAGTCCAGCCTCAGTCCGCGGTGCTGATGGTGATACCACTGTACCTGTTAACGTCTTCTTCTCTGTATCAAATATTCAACAAAAAAAGCACAATGCATAAACTTGCATCGACAAAAAGCTAATGTTAAAGGACCCTGTACATAATACTTACTATTTTTATGAGATTTTACGAGTTAATAACTCTTAATGTATCTATCAAATTTTGTATCATCCATTTCGATAATGCCTGGTGGCGCGCTTTCATGAGGTAGATCTAGGCACCGAATGACAATGCACTTCCAGTGACTGCACACTTCTGACCATTTAGCTGTGGTATGTTTCACTGCAGCTGCCCAAAGTTGTTGGAATTTAGGTCTAATTGATATCTGTGCAGATTGAAAAACTATCTTTAGTAGTGTTGCAACCAGCAACAATACACCTTGACGTGATTTTCCATATAACAAAGGCCAAATATCAAGAGATTTGTGCAAAGAAAGTAAGTGCATGAAGTTACATAAGGCTGCATTATCCACACCAATCGGGGCACATGACTTTTACCACTTGTGAGATATGCTGATATACTGAGCAATTATCCTCTGTTTGTCCATGTGACTTTCAGCTATAAGAACTTGTCCAAAAATGTAAACAAACTGGCCACTGCCATTTTCTAATGGTTGTGTTGACATGACATGACCAGAGTCATTCGCACTTCAACTTCAGTGCGCATGCTCTATGTATGTCACTAACCAACCACAAATAAACCAAACTTGCTCATAGAAGTGCCGATGTGGCAGCAGCAGATTAGCTTGAGATTAGCAAGAGGTTCTCACCTGAATTCATATAATCTTCGCCATCCATCTTGACCGTAACCCTAAGGCCTGGTTTAAGATTCCTGTCAATCTGTACCTCCTAGAGTAGACAAACCAAACAGGAAAGGAGAGTGGTTGTGAGCCAGGCTTACTGAATGAGAATGTCACTTTTAAAAAGAAAATACAAGAAAAAGATTGACCGCTTCAAAGTTATTCTAAAAACTCATCTGTCAATCAATACTTCAACAGCCATTAAGCTGTTCAGTTCTTTTTGCTTGCAAATAAACTTTTTATAAATCTGTTTGCCTCTTTTCCGCTCGCTGCCTTTTCTCAGTTGAGGGCTTGGCAATAAGTGCTTTATAAATGCTTAATTATTACATGTATTATTATTACCTTTAGGAGTCCCACATTAACAAAGGATCCCTTTCCTTGCCGTACTGTTCGGTCTAGCACCAAACCCTCCCTGTATGGGCAAACTTCATCAACACGTAGATGATGTGGACAGTCTAAAGGGTTAAGAAGCCCTGAAAGAAAAGAGTGTGTATTTAACACAGAACAATTGTTATAAAACCCCCTTACTTAGACTCTGCTTTGTGATTGGTTTACAGCGCGTCACATGATATGTCTTATTTTTACTAAAAAGACAAACACAACGCACTATACCTGTAGTAACCAATGTAGAATACCCATAACAACCAGTGTACTATGTACCTATAGACTAATCAGAGCAGCTCCTGCATGGGCATTAACGCCACCGCAGCTACATGTATGGCTGCTGAAAGGAAACGTTGACACACACACCCTGTGAATCCTCCATGCTGATTGGTACATATACGTGCTGACGTGCTATTGTCATGTCGCGTGGGCATGATGCGGCCATAGCTGCGGTGGTGTAAAACACCATAAACGAGCGTTCCTTGGATTAGTGTATAGCAACCAGTGATGTCTAGGCACAATATATGCATGGGGTGTGATAAAACAAATATTGACTGCTTTTACTCATGCTATGGTTCAAACTGCAACTCCCTCGGTGATCCCTGGAGCAGTCTATTTTCCCTGTACTTCGCTCGGGAAAAAAAAAATGCTCCGGTGATCAGCTTTGGAGTTGTAGTTTTTACCATAGCACTCGAAACAGTCAATATTTGTATACTATCCATGACTTGACAATTCAACATACAGCACATGTCAAAAGCAACACATTTATCCTCATCCTACAGGGGCCAATTTCATAGAGCGGCTTAAGCAGAAAAAGTAGCTAAGCGCAACAAAATTTTACTTACCGGAATAAGGTTACCGGCCAAACTACCATGTCACATGTACAATTTGTGACTGGTATCCTGCTCATTTCTGCTTAGCAGAAAATTGTCGAGCAGTATTTTCTGCTTAAGCAGCTCTACGAAATTGGGCCCAGGTCACAACTCTGCAACAGATTAACCCTCCTACTCTTGGTATCATTTACCAGGGAGTTGACCGACCATTTCAAACCATTTAATTGCACGGGTGGTGTATGGTGGGGGGTTCCACAGCTGTGAACTGAACTATTGTGTGTAGTGTGTAGCTGCATTCACCACTTGCAGGTTAGCATATGTCAATAATTCAAAACAACAATTTATGATACTGAATGGTCCGAGAGTAAGAGGGTTGACTGTGTACTGTGTAGATGTATTCACCACATGATATCATACTGCAGGCTGGCATAGTTTATCTACCGTACAAAATCATTACAACACCACAGTGGATGATGTTGAATAGTCAGACAGTAGGAGGGTTAATCTGGGAAAGTAAGATAAAAACATGAAGAAATCAGTAAATTGTACACTCACCTGCAAACTGTAAATCTGCATGCTTGGGGAAGAAGTTTTTTCTGAGGTACCTAGCAAAAAGAAAATGAAGCTGGTATCATAAACAATTAAATATTTTCTCTTCACTTGGCCAACTTTGAAAATATTTCCATAGTTCCAAAGCAAGTAATAGACCGATTGCGAGACCAATGTTCACGTAACCTATAGTGGGTACTACGTCATCTTAGCTGATGGCAAACTACATGCAAATACATGCCATGATCGACAGAGTCACACCAAAAGTCGGCTTTTGGCAATAATAACACAGTTACTAAGCCATTTTATAAAAGTTGTATATTGTGACATTGATTTTAATCACATTACTGTTTCATAAACTACTAGTATTCTACTACAAAAGAGAGAGGTTATTTTCAGCTGTGCACTACTGGCGTCGGATGACTATGTAGCCACCCGCCTGTTATTTTGTTCGTAATGTAGGCCCAAATCACTGTAAAAAATGGTAAAGAACGTAAAAAAAGTGAGCATTTATACCTAGCTTTGCAAAATTTCAAATAGGCGAAGGAATCACACAGTTTTAGAAAGCAATTTCTTTGGATGATTCGGCTTCAAAACTTTAAAGATCTTGTGTTGAAAAGTGTGTGACCGCGGTCGTCTGGCCCAAACGTTCCGTTGTGCACAAGTACACATCATGCACATTTATACGTTACTTGTACAATTTCCAAGACTTGCTTGAACTGTCCTTACTGGCTTTATTCAGCCACTCGAAGGTCTCTGGTACAAACTCTGGAATATTTTCACAGATTTTGAAAAAGAAAAACCTAGATCAAATAAACGAATGCAACAATCATCATGTACCGTACCGCACTTTCCTATGGAGGACGTTGTGCTTGTTTACATTTAATACCCACAATAGGTCACGTGACACGGGTCCCGCAATCAGTCTATCCTCACCTACACCCCTCAATCCCAAGTCAAGAAAAGATACTGATTAGATATTAGCATAATTGTCTAGAACATCGTATCTCAAACTATGAGTTGGCAAACACTGGAAAAAGCTTTAAAATTTATCGTAACACTTTTGATCATTCCGTCAGCAACAAAAATTGCCCTGGCCTGATTGCTTCGTTCTTGAAAGGGCAAGGGCACCAAGGCATTTTCTTCTTGATAAAGGGCACCTCTATGAGGAAACTGTAAATTTCTATTGGAACATTTCAAGGGCACCAAGGCGATGACCAGGGCAATGTAGGCAATTGCCTTCGTGAATTATCAGGCCTGGTTGCTTCACATAATTCATAAAATAATATGTATAACAAAAACGAACTGCTTTTGTTATGACATAACTTCTGCATTAGAGGGTTCCATCGGCCAGCGGTCGCGTGCTTGATATTTTATTGGGTTGACAGCTGTTTGACGAACATAAACTAAATAAATCTTCTTAATGTGTGACTTCTTACTGTGGACATTCCAGATACTGGAGAATTCTTGCGAGTTGTACATTTGGGTTTCCTTTCTTCCCGATGCCATCAAAGTTTCCATCTGTACTCCTGTGGGTGAATCATACATTCTGCTTAAATTTTGGAAACAGAAAATGGTGCCGTACAAGTCGGGGTGGCTTACTGAAACAAACTTCCAACTTGAGTTAAAGAAAAAGAACAGGATTTTATAATAGACCGATCCATTAAGCCCCGCCTACCTTAGCAACTGCCTAACAACAGCACTTGGCGTGACTTTCTTGCCACAATCGCTGCGGTGGTTCGGTTGCGGCCACATACATGTATCGGATATGCACACAGACATGGTTTTCGTGAACGGTATTAGTTTCGTGGCCTTTTGAGCAGTGCCTTGAGTCCAAAGAACAATGCAGACAGGAACATTGTTAAACTACTTTTAAACGGCTGTACGTATAAGGACCACTGCTGTGGGATTTGCAGACCAGAAATACGAAAAAATTAAAGCTAAACAAAAGTAAGTACAGTTGTGTGTCAGAACAATGGTGGAGGTTTGTTTACTTTTCTAATGAGATTTTTATCGTGTCAGACATTTGTCGGACTTTCAGTGACGTTGTCAAGGCTGTGATTGGTCAATACGTTAATAGGCGGGGCTTAATGGATCGGTCTATTATAAAAGGATGAAGATTATTTTCACTCCAAATGCTCACTCATTACATGGTTTATACTTTTACCACCTGGCAAGAAAAATCTTTCCATCTGAAATACTGTCAAAGTAGAGAAAATAGCATCTGAAGTTGTCTGGATCACGGTTGCTTATTTTAATTGTCGCAAATAAGCTTGATATTTTTTTGCAAAAAATCTTGACAAAACATAAACGGTTTTTCATTGCTTTCTCTTAAACGTGACCACAGAATTTAAAGAACATTCGATGAAAAGCAATGAAATACTTTCCCTTTAAAATTCCAATCACAAACATCTTTGAGGAAGTTACTTGACTTGACTTACGATGCAGGCATGCCTGATTCATCAAAGATGATGACTTCATCTACAGAAAACACAACAATGGCTCTCGCAATCTGAGAATACAAAAAATGACAAATGAAAAATTGTCAAGCAGTTTTTATTATGAAGCCAAAATTTGTACACTAAGTTTTTATAGTTGTCTAAGTTTATTTGAAAGATGGCATGTCGTGGCCGAGCGGATAAGATCACCGGACTCAAGCTCTGTTGTTTCTGATCAGCAGTGTGGGTTCGAGTCTCGATTGTGACACTGCTGCATCCTTCAGATGGGACATAAAGCCGTAGGTCCCGTGTGTTGTGCAATGCATGTAAAAGAACCCAGTACACTTATCGTCAAGAGAAGGGGTTTGCCCCGGTGTTCCTGGTTTGATCGGCTGCAGATTATGCCACAGCACCATGTAAACCGTTACATGGTGCTATGTAAAGGAACAGGTCTCATACTACAAAAACATAACTCTGCATACCTTGCAGAAAAAAAACTGAGCGCTTTGAGACGCCCATTGGGTGTGATAAAGCACTATATAAGAACTGCGTATTGTTATTGTAAAGAACACTCCGGTTTTGTAGAAGATGCAGCGGTAACTCCATGGGGAAGCGCTGGGGGTAAACTCAAGCAAAATTAACCCATGCCTACCTGTCCTGCTAGGTAAGTCCTCAGCTGGGGTGACTGTGCATTGTCTAGGATGGAACCGGGGAGAGCTACACTCACAGTCCAAGGTCGCCCTAAGGGGAGATTGACACAGAGAACTAAATGCAACTTCATGTAGTTATTTGTGAAAGTGTCAACAGTGACTTCTTATTACAACTTCAAATGAGTTTATTTTAAATAATACGTCTCGAGGAATGCAGGCATAAACAGCAGATGAGGAACACTTCTCGACGGAGCCGGTGAAGCTCATGTACCTACCCATGATCCTCCTTTCTGCCTCTTTAGCTTCAGCATCTTCTCTCTCACGTCTCTCTGCTTCTTCTTTTTCTCGCTGTCTCTCTAACTTGTCATCTTTCTTCATTTTCTTCTTTCCTTTGTCTGGTTATTTAAGAAAGTGATAATAACAAATGAATACATGTTGTATGAAGCATCTAAACTTTTGACTACAGTACTGTTCTGTTTACCATAGAGCTACATGTTAAAGCACAGCGCAGATGCATTCACTGCAAGTGCAATGCATGATTATCATTGCAGTTTGGTGAAGTTTATCATGCAAGACAAAAATGCCAAACTCGACTGCCACTTTATTTCCCTTAATTAATGTCAAATTGTGGCGTGTCGTGGTCGAGCGGTTAAGAATACCGGACTCAAGCTCTGGTGCTTCTGATCAGCAGAGTGTGGGTTCGGGACCCGTCTTGACACTTGTGTCCTTAAGCAAGACACTTAACCATTATTGCTGCATCCTAAAAGACGGGGTTTGCCCCAGTATTTCTGGCATGGTTAGTAGCAGCAACTGGCTCCCACAAGTTGGTGTGATGTTTCCGTAAAGATTCTTTGCCGACTATATGATACACATACATGTGCAGAAATTATATCCTTACCTGTCCAGAAAGGACGACAGAATGTATATACCGAAAGATGAACATGCACAGAACTATTAAAAAGTGTTGAAATCATGAAAAATAAGCCATTTTCAGGTCTAGGACAAAGGTGGTCTTGATGACGCTACTTGATAAGCACCATTTTAGGTCCTTTTAGCATGAGTGCACAAGAGTTCCTTCGCACGATGAAATGTCGATGTGAATTTTCTTTTTCAAAGGTTAACAATTTAAGCATTTTAGCAAACAATTCTTTGAGAGGAATATTAAAAAAAAGGCAATAAAGTCCAGCATCCATTAAAAAAATCCCTTAGAAAGTGGCTGGTGGATATAGAAATTTTTCCGAAAGCTATAAATTGAAATTTTCTTAATTGTTTGCATTCATTTCATACTTACTCTCGTCCCTCCATTTCTTCCACTCTTTCGGCTGAAAAAAAAAAGAAATAACGAAAAAACAAATATCATTAAGCCAAACTATATTGGAATAGTTGTTTTTATAATATCTCATTCTCATTAATTAGGATAACATTATTTTCTTGGTTGCTTTCACCGAGGTATTTGGGCTGTGAATCACTTGCAATAATTGCAACCCTCGATAATTTGTCACGAGTAGGGCTACGCATAGTATAGGGTTATGATTATCGCAATAAAAAAAATACTAAAATCACCATTTTATATTTTTAGTATTACTAACAGTTTACCGTAACATGAGCTGAGAGCTGAAAACTGACAGAAAAGGTGGCTCAAAGTTAGCCCCACTGGTGTGGCGACGGATTTTTGACATCGACCATCGGGTGTATCAAAAATCCTTCGCCACACACCAACACTAGGGGGCTAGCTCACGTCACACAGTGTGAACCACTTTTTGCAAGTTAACCACCGTAACTCAGTAAAATAGCACATATTTCTTCGAACTCCTTAGTACCATTGGATACAGCAGATAAAGAAGACGACCACTAACCTTTGAAGAATCCAACGGTCGTTGGGCTGCACTTTTCTTCTGTTTCTTAGACTTTGGGGAAGACATAGAGTCAGCCATTTTTCAGTTCATGAAGTCCACAGCACAGACGACTTCCATTCAGCAAAAAGTGCAGTACATACAATATATTTTAGTTTACCACACGTGTTTTCCCAAACGGCCTATTGATGGCGCCCTTTACTAATAACAGTTTCGTCATCCCATTACGGTAGACTCGTCACCAGTACTACTAGTTCACAACAAAGTTCGAACGGCGCTATCCGATTGCGCGACAATGTTGACATGTGGTCACGTGACCCCTATTGGGTATAGCGCCGTACAGCTGATGGCAAAATACGTGTAAAGAGATAGGCCGTGACACAGAGTGAGTTCGAAAACAGTCGATTTTACTTTTGTTAAGTGATAAATTAGTTAATCAGCCCCTTTATTTAAAGAAGTATGTTGTGGCATTAATTTAAATCACATCTCTGTCTCATAATTTAACAGAATTCTACTAAAAAGAGGTTTTTTTAGCCATGCACTACCGGCGTCGGACGACTATTCCGTAGCCACCCGTCTGTTATTTTGTTTGTAATGTAGGCCTAAATCACTGTAAAAAAAAAAGGATAAACAACGTTGGAAAAGTGAGCATTAATACCTAGCCTCGCAGAATTTCAAATAGGCAAAGGAATCACACAGTTTTGGAAAGCAATTTCTTTGGAAGATTTCAGCTTCAAAACTTGGAAATTTTTGTGTTGAAAAGTGTGGTGATCGCGGTCCTCTGGCCTAACGTCCCGTCGTGTGCTGTACACATCGTGCACATTTGTACGGTACTTTTACAATTTTCAAGACTTGCTGGAACTGTCCTTACTGGCTTTATTCAGCCACTTGAAGGTCTCTGGTACAAACTGTGAAATATCTTTCACAGATTTTGAGCAAGAAAAGCCTCGACCGAATAAACTAAATGCATTAATCATCGTGTACCACCCTTTCCTAAGGAGGATGTCATGTGTGTTTACATTTTATACCCAGAAGTGGTCACGTGACGCGGGTCGCGCAATCGGTCTATTATTAAGGAAGTCTATAAGTTAAATAGCGCAAAACATAACCTAGGGAAATCTCAATGCGCTTTCCACAAACAATTAAGTAGACCTTTGGTTCGTACTCAGTAACTTTTCCACACTTTACTACCAACAAATATAACTACACACTTCACAAAAGTTTTGACTTTTTCATGTTTTATTGTAAATTATCATTTCATCAAGAAAAAAAAATTCATTCAAAATGTTAACCTGTTCATCTTTAAAATGGAAGAAACAAAACTTTTAATCAAAAGGCTCACTTCATACAAAAAACCTTCCATAATATTGTAATCAGATCAGTACACGGCTATGCATAATAATTGGATCACGCTACGTATTTATACAAAATCATCCCTTATTCTGAGTAAAATCTGGAAGTCCTTTATTTATTCACAGCTAAGGAACAAACACTCATCCAAAGTAATTCACAAGTATTCTGGTAAACAGTGACTGTTCTTTACCCAGTATATTTTTTCATTGTAAAAAATGAGTAAATATAGTTTCCAAATTTGACTTTGAAGTAAAAAAAAAAAAAAAAAAAAAAGATGAAAATGTTGAAGAAAAATGGGCAGTGTGATAGCACCAATTAATAGTATTATTTTAGGCGAAAAATCCAACACAAGAGTGAAAATCATGTTTCGAATGTGCTTCTATTTTTGGCTTTTAAAAAAAAAATGTCAAGTACAAGATGACGACATCTTCACTCCTTTACATAAATTCCCAAACCTAACATGTATTAAATCATACATTTTTTTCAGTAAATGCTTATAAAATTTATTTTATTTATTGTACCTTTAAGTTAATGACGACATAGCACCCTCTTGTGGTCGTGCAAGAATCTAAGTATGATTTTGGAATGTTGAACTTCCAAGGTTATTTTGAGCAAAACAATAAAAAAGAGAGAAAACAAATGGAAAAAAAAAGTTGGGAGAGTTAAAATCTGATAAGGAAAACTTGATCATAATTAATCTGCCTTTTTAGAGAAGAAAAGAAAAAAAAGAGAAAAGAAAAAGTTAAAGTCTTCAAAATAAGCTTCAAAGAATCACTCTTTACCAGTATACTGCCAAAAAAATTCTTAAAAAAATAATAAGAATAAACCACTTTTTTTTTATTATCAAAAAACAAATGTCCTTAAATATCATCCAAATACTGCCGGCATTTTGTTTGTTTCCTTTTATACAAAAAATGTGACCCAAAATTTCCTGTACATGGGGGGGTCATGATGTTCTCCTGCTGTTTTATATTAATATACCTTCCAAATTGAAACTGTACAATTACGATGCTTTTAAGAATCTGCTTTATATATTTTAGTTCATTCTATTTAACTACATGTATACATAGTTCTTATACATAATTTACACATACGGTTGCTTCCAGTACAAGTTAACACAAAAGAAAACATACAGAAAGATTATGGATTAATTTACATTTATAATTTTTTTGTTCTGTTTTCACATGGTCGCCATCTTGGTCGAGTTCCTGTACAACTCTTTACATGTGCTTCATAATAATGTGTCCACAGGTGCCAGACTAAGTTGGTATTGCCTCACTTTGAGATGCCTTGATTTGCATATACACAAGCTCCAAGATGGCCACCATGTTGTACTTCACGGTCACACCTAAATTGAGCTGTTTTTTTAGTGGGGGGGGGGGGGGTAGCTTGCATGCATTTTTGTAGTCACATACATTAAATGGTTTACAGATAAGAATCAACTTTTTTAAATGCATGAGTTTTAAAATTATGATATGGCTGTTGATTTTCCCAAAATCTTATTACTTAGTTAAAATTCACCGGTTTGGCTCTAGGACGTGCACAGGGTATAAAGTGGCCAAATAATTATATCGATCACTGCATCAGGGCTTAACTTCAAAAAGCTGTTAAGCAGAAAATATTTGCTAAGCAAAATATTTGAGGGGCACCAGTCACAAGACTGGAAATTACATAACCTTTTGACTGGTAGGATGATTCTCCTTGGCAGGAATCTTTCTGTCTTAGCAGATTTATGTGTTTTAACAGCTTTTTGAAAATTGGATCCAGAGGTCAATTTGATAGAGGTGCCTAAGCAGAAAATGTTGCTTAAAAATGTTCAGCTAAGCAAAAATTAGCAGGGAACCAGTTACTAATAGTACATGTGAAATGGCATTTCGTCTGGTAACCTTTTTCGTGCTAAAGAAGCTCTATTAAATTGGGCCTCGGTTATAAATTCTAAAAATCAACAGCTTCACAGCTGTACAATGCCACAAAAATAATATCACTAATGTAATAGCATTATCTCATCAAATCAACAACAAAATTCTATTGTTTTCATATGGTAAAATGCAACCATCTTGTTTGAACAATTTTGTTTCCCAGGATGACTCAAAAACTACATCTTCCCAGGACAAATTTCCTTTTGCCGATTCCTCAGCATCCTTACAACTGATATCACATTAACAAAACAGTTAACTTACAAATATTTCTTCTTTTTAGTGATAGACTTTCTCAAGGTAAGTGCTACAACTTTGGATGTTGACAAGTTAGTTAAAACTATTCTCTACCTCCAAAGCAGACTTTACAAAACAAACGATATGCAAAAATAAAGTTGCCACCACACATGGCAAGTCAATTATAGTAAAATATATCAGTTAAGCAGTATCAGAGTTAGCATGCTTGGCTGTGGCTAAAGAGCCGGATGGATGCATTAAGCCAAAGCCAAAGACACTATTCCGACCCAGCTTTACCCTGTGTCTCTTTTTTTTTATAACTGGTGCCAAGCCAGCACTACGCCATTTTGAATGGGGTATTATGGAAGGGGTCAGGATAACAGACCATCTGCACTTCTTGCGCAAAAAGGTTGCAAGCTGGAAAAAATTCCTTCCACTTCTAATGGTATACACACTATTGACTGAGTTTGAACAAACATTCAACTTATGGTTTCTTAATTAAAAGGCTACTTTTGATTTACTTTTATGCCAGTACCAATAGGTGATTTTCAGGCCTGCTTGGTTGGCAGCAGATATTCCAGGCAAATCCATAGTTCTCAAATATATGCCTGCTTAGAATTACCTTAACAATGGAAATTAACCCAGTGTACTGGCTGGTCAGTGTGAGCAGGGCAGCCACTAGGCAGTCTTGATCCTGCTTTGACCACACTTGACCTATGACAGTGTCCAACCCTTTTGCATGACTCCTTGACTCACACCGTAGCGCCAAGGCTATACTGCACCAAGGCCGAACTTAATGGCACTGCCTTACGCGGAAGTCTGAGCTTTAGATGGAAATACACACTTTACAGGGCGATGTGCAAGCGCAGAATTCTGTGGTAACCAGTGCCCTCAAATTGAGCCCACATACGATGCTGCCACCTTGTATCCCCAAGTCTCCCATTGCCAGAGTAACTTTCCATCTGATATACTACCGAGTGTTTCCAAACACTCCACATACTATATCGAAATAAGTACATGAACAATCCCACTAAACTTATTCCCCAATTTACATCAAGTATTCAACTGCCATTGCTTGAAAATTCTCAAGCCTGTTATTTCCTTATCTTTACTAAAGTTATTGAGTACATGACAGCCACGAGTTGTTTAAATACAAAAGAGGAGAGATAAAGTAAGACAAACTGAAAGTGTTACACTTTGAAGATGAAGTTTCGTTAATATACCATTTGCCTTTGTACAAAAAAATAAAAAAATAAAATAAAAAAAGTAAAATAAAACTTCTATTTTTGCGTGTGCAATCTCTGCATAATTGATTTATAGACATGATTAAAGATTTGTTGGTATTAAAACAAAACAGTGTATATTTATTCCTGATACTCTACATCACCAAAAATACGATATAAATTGGTTACCAATACCAGATGCATTATAAAGGAACGAAATATTAACTCAATAATGGGTGGTTTACAGTAAAATGATGCTGCACTTCTCGTTCTTATGAACACGAATGAGGAAACTTGTATTCAGTTATAGGTGGGTTCTGTTCAGAGAGGAAAGCTGTTGGAAAAAAGTTTGCTGGTAGATTTTGCTTTCTAGCCTGGTTGCACTCTGTTCATATATATGTAACATATTGCTAGCATTTCATTTTGGTATGTAGTGTCCCTCCCATGGCATCCTTTAGCACCCCCATAGAAAAAAAATTAATAAAAAAATAGAAGTTACCTTTTCAAGAATATACAAATGACATGGCCTTGTTGTTGATGTTCAGCCTGCGCAGCTGATTGGCTAGGTGGTGTTCCAGTTCATGGGCAGATCCAGAATAATTTATTTATTTATTTAATTATTTATTTATTTATTTATTTATTTATTTATCTTTTTTTTTTTTTTGAGGGGGGGGGGGGGGGGGGGTTGAGAATCAAAAGCAATTTCTGAGTACTACGAAGCGCAAAGCATGATGCACTTATGCCCAGGGGTCAGAGAGCCGCTTAAGTGCCCTGGCAAAGTTTAGACTCTAGATGCTCTTTTGCTGCAATCTAAGACAATCCTCAGTCTCCATTCTCAGGCTCCATTCTCAGCCTTCTTCACCTCCATTTCGAGCAAAATCTTTGAAGGTGTAAAATGTCAACTCCATTTGATTGGCTTACTCTTACTGTTTGTATCTGATTCAGTTCTTCTCCCATCTCTCTCTCTCATTCTTGCACCCCACAAAAAAACCCACAAATTTAGTTATTTATTAATTTATTTATTTATGTTTTTATTTATTTATTTATTTATTTATTTATTTATTTATTTATTCATTTATTTTTTTTTTTCGGGGGGGGGGGGGGGCTACAGCCCCCTCGCCACTTTGATCCATTGATGCAGTTGCCATGGATACTGACATTTATGAATGTAATATACAGTTCCCTTTCCTTGTAAAAAGCAAATATGGTCGGCTCAGAACTGTAAGGTCATTAACTTCCATAATCGACAAAAGGTCGTTAACATTTCCAAACTAAAAAACAGTAAATAAGATTTAAAAATTAAAACCTAATGGTTTGTCTATCCAAAAAGTAGTTTAGAATAACAGGTTAAATTACTTTTTGGATAGACAAACATTAGTTTTTGATTTTTAAATCTTATTTATTGTTTTTTAGTTTGGAAATGTTAACGACCTTTTGTCGATTACGGAAGTTAATGACCTTATAGTTCTGAGCCGACGATATATTGTATTTCATCTCTTAGGGCATGTGGGAGGACCACTACATATACTTTACAGAATTATTTTCCCTGCCTTTTCAATTTCACACAAAAAAACAAATTGTTTTATTAAAAAAAAAAAAAAAATCACAATCAAAGAGGAATCATCCAAATTTGGTTTCTTCCAGTGGAATAAAACAAAATTGTGTACGGTGGAAACGCAATCTGGAGAGCTTAGGGGTAGCACCATATAAATATCTCCATAATAATTGCGGTGGCTCTACAAATATCATGTACCCAAGCAACGTTTTGATCAGCAAGATCGTAGACGAAGGACATTCTACATGCATTTACTTCCGAATGATTAATCATGCAAATTCATTTCAAAAAGAGGGGTGAAATCATTTTTTTGACCGTAGGGGCTTATGGAAACATACCCCATGATTTTATTATTTTACCTTGCAAGCTGGAACTGCAAAGAGACCACTTGCATACGATCCGTGGGTGCATGCAACAAACAGTGCCGTCACCACGGTCAAAGGTAGGCACGTCGTTGACCGAAAGTGGTGCTTGGCGATTTTAAACTTGATCAGAAATGGAAGGAGTCAACTGGCCTCTGTGCTTTAAATGGCAACCTTCCTGCCTCTAACACCAGGAATCATACTGCAGAAGCGACCCGGGTCAATTAAACTTGCCATTTTAAGGAATGAAAACATTATCACAGTCTATTTTGCTGATAACACTGAACATGAAATCGTTTACTTTTAGTTTGAAAGCTTTTTTTTCACAGACTCTCACTTCTTCACACACTCCAGAAACCTGCCTTCTGAACCCAGCACCTGTCACTAGCCCGGCTTTGCAATACCTGGCTCTAAAAAAAAAGTACATAAATAAAACAAATCTAGCAGCGCTCGCCTTGGAAGGTTATACGTTATTAAAAGTAATTGTTGGACAGTACATGATGGTTATGGCTCAAGGCACCAGGTGATATAAAAGAAGAAACAAAAATCCCTTTAAAAGTGGGATGCTAGAAAAACATTTAAGATATCATCACCACCATTGCAAACATGCTCCCATTCAAAGAGCAGCATTTAACAGCCAAGGAAATCATTAAATAAGAAAGTCTTGGTAGGATATTATTTTTCCGGGCTGTCAGTCCCATTGGTAGACTTTTTCATACTTGCCAGAAAACTTTGCCACACTATTGAGAACAGCTCTCTGAGAAGACAGTGCTAAATTGTTCAGAAGACTTATCCATGCTGTTGGGAAGGATCTCTGGAAAGACCCTGCAACTATGTTGAAAAGGCTGATGCGAAGGCTCTTTGAGAAGACCACACCAATGTTGAGAAGACTCTTCCATGGTGTTAGCTCTCTAACACCCTTTGACAGTGCTGAGGAGACTCAGCCATGCTGTTGAGAAGGATCTCTGTGGCGACTCTGGAACTATATTGAAAAGGCTCTCCCATTAAGATGTGAAGGCTCTTTGAGAAGACAGTGCTAGTGTTAAGAAGGCTCTTCCATGGTGTTGGCTCTTTCATAAAGACGCTATCACTGTGTTGAGAGGACTCAGCCATGCTGTTGAAAAAGATCTCTGAGAAGACCCTGCAACTATGTTGAAAAGGCTCTCCCATGCTGATGTGAAGGCTCTTTGAGAAGACCATGCCAGTGTTGAGAAGGCACTTCCTTGGTGTTGGCTCTCTGATAAGACCCTCTCACAGAGCTGAGGAGACTCTGGCATGCTGTTGAGCAGGAACTCTACAAAGACACTGCAACTATGTTGAGAGTTGTCTCCACCATTGTTTAGAAGGCTTTCTGAGAAGGCCCTGAAAAGACCCTGCCATACCTCTGCACTGCTGTAGATGCTTGCTCAAAATGCCGAGAGGACACTGCCACTATAATGACAGGACCGTACAAGATTGTCTCCATCTTGAACTCTCTCTCATAACTTAGAGGGCTATTCCAAATCAGGATTGAGCCTTCCTTCATCCATCACACAGCTTTTGATGTCCAAATGAGAAGTGTTATTTGAACTGCACACTGATACAATGCTTTGTGCACTGATCCAATGACAAGAGAACTAAAGAGCAGCTGTCCAAGAAGGAGCCTTATGAGAAATGTAATCCACCGAACATCAATCCAAGAAAGATAAAAAGGTTCCCATACGTGAGATAAATCACAAACGACAGCAAGATCCAAGACAGCTATTTGTTGTGACGATTAGACAGGAAAAGTTTGAGTAGACTTTGCCGTTATATCTGTGACAATAGAGTGTTTATAAGAATTCTTGTTCTGAAATGTGATTCTCCACCAGAAAGACGGGGGTCCCTCACTCCTCCTCCACAACGAATGTCGATGGGAAGTACCCAATCTGCAATGAACAAGAAGAGAAATGCAATAAGAGACTGTCCGGAGGAAGAAACAGTAAAGCAAAAGGAAACAAAATACCAAGCAGAAAATAGAGCACATACAACAACGAACAAAGAAAGAAGTCGAGTTGCCAACAGATAAGCCACCTGAAAGTTGCATGTCCAGATTCTCGCCGAAAAATTTTTGATTTAGAATTTTTTCTCTGAATTGACAATTCACAGAAAAAAATCAAGCAGTTTCAAAACGAAAATCAAACACTTTCGCATCTATGCACAAAAAAACCACGTAACATGCTAAATTGTTAGTACATGGCTAATGAATATGAATTAATGTCAGGATCCGAACAATAATTCATTTTTAGTTTTTAATCAACTACTACTTATCATGGGAGGGTTTTTTCATGCAATACCTTAAATGAAAGCTTATTAACTTTCTTCAATCTATAAAGCAGTTTTTAAAATTTAAATCTAAATACTCGGGTTAAATCGGCCCAAACTTGAACCTAGCATCTGTAATATATCTTACTTTTCCCCGAACACATCCCTTCCACCAGCCTCGGGTTCCACCAGCTTTGCTGATAATTTCAACGACGTCATCCTTTTGCAGGCCTAGCTCGCACGATTCACGTGCCGAGCAGCTGTAGATGGCCCTCGCATGACCAATGACGGTGTATCGCTTGTTGGGCCCCTGTCGTTGCATTTCAGGCCCAGGAGCAGGCTGTTTGACCTTGAAGGATTCCACATGGTTGGTGTCTGCATGGTTGAACGCTGGAGTTGCCGCTGCACTGGGTCCTGGAATTCAAACGAAAAAAATGTGGCTTTTATCGAGTGTTAACAACCAAATAGTAGACACAGCCAAATAACCGAACACTGGGAGCAGCCAAAGACAGGTTTGCATCCTGTGGTTAGTTTAGTCTTGCTCCCTGCATACAGACTAACATTGATATTTCCTTCAATCTTTCATTTCATAAAAAAGCATCTGACTATTTTTTCCTTTCACCCTCATATAGGTTTTTTCATAGGTTCAATGTGAGAAAAACAAGATAATAATAAAGCGCTTTAACCCTTCCGAGACCACTCTATTCTGTATAGTCAACATATGCCCAAACATGGCTAATTTTGCCAATTTTTTCAGTAAAAATGTCTGAAAAAATAGTTGGAAACAGAAAGTTGGTTTGATCTTAGAAAAGTTGATACTATGTTCAAATGGGAAACACTGGAAAATGTCAATTGAGAACATGACCTTTTCATTAACCTTTTTGCTTGAGTGGAAGTAGGTTGGATCTCGCAGCCGTTTTTTTGGTCGCTACGGTCACTTTGAGACAAGCCACTTGTGGCCACTACAGCCTCTACTAATATTTCAACAAATGCCATACCATTTTGGGGCTGCGCTCGTAGTGGGATCTTGAGTGTCGAATGGAGACCGTTGAAGACTTCGCTCAGGCTGTTTTCCGTGTAAAACTTGACAAGTTCTGGTAACGTTTGAAAGTCGCAGGAGTCTTTGTCCACAAGCCCATACTTGCCCATGTAGAACAGAACTTTGATATGCTTGACCTGGTTTTCATGCCTTCAAGAACAGATATAAGATAAAGGGGAATTAGGCATTCATATGGTATTCTAGGACACAACCAGCTCGTGTTGAGATGATTTTTATGCTTCTAATGCAGCGTTTCAAGTTCTACAGCAATTCTTGGCAGTGACTTGGTGCACTGGTCCCAATTTCATGGTGCTTCTTACCAGAGGGTTCTGATAACAATACACTCATCAGCTGAGTGCTATAAGGTCAATAATTTCAAATTTCATATCTGTCATGATCAAAAGGGTGTTAAGTGTGAATGCATATAAATCTGGGAACAAAAATCTTTTTGTTTGGAGAGAACTTTTTGACCAATAAACTCAATAGACCGATCCATTAAGCCCCGCCTACTAGTGTAACGACCAATCACAGTCTTGACAACGCCACTGAAAGTCTGACTTGTTAAAAATCCTATTAGACAAGTAAACAAACCACCGCCATTGTTCTGACACACAACAGCACAAACAGCTGTACTAACTTTGTTTACAAATTTCCATATTTCTGGTGGTGCAAATCACACAGCAGTGGTCCTTGTACAGTCGTGTAAAAGTGGTCTAAGTATGTTCCTGGTTACATTGTTCTTTGGACTCAAGGCACTGCTCAAAAGGCCACGAAACTAAATCCACAAACATGCTCATTGTTTCAGAAACTGGATGGATTTGACATAAAAATATCAATCGCAGGTCTGCATCAAAACTTACTTGATAGTGATGGCATGTGTTTGGTATTCATCTTTGACGCTATCTCGTACCAGGTAGCAGCTGTCTGGTTTATCCCTAAGCTGCTCAATGGCTGTCACACGATCCATCTTACCCACGTACCTACGAGAATGCATACAAACCAGAACACCTTGAAGTAGAGATGATATCAGGTTGGTAAAACTGTCACTAATTCCTGGACGGTGCAATAGATTATACATTCTACAGCATTTGCTTTATATTTTGTAGTTAAAACTTCGGACCAAAGATCTACATGAAGAATACTTAGAATAATTTCTTAAACCAGTTGCTGCCGGGAATCTTCCATTTTTTTCCCCGTCCAGCCCAACAGGATTGTTTTCTTGGAATTGCCGGAATCAGTTTTCTTTGAGAGTACCGCTGGCACACAGAAATCTTGACTTGACAACGCCAAGAGAACAAAGATTTTCTTTGGAGCATTGTCGTTTTTTGTTTTCTCTATCTTGTAAATGTCAAATTTACAGGTTTATCAGGCGTCAACTGGTAAAAAAAAAGGAACAAAACATTCAGACTTTGAAACACAAAACCTTCTTTTTGCCATAGTGCAGCCTTTTGTAAACATGTGATGTCACAGGTCATATGGTCTAGTTCTGGGACCTACCATTGCTGTTCCAGTAATTTGGACTTGGAGGGGCTTTGATTCAAATGCTGATGTGGATGACTGTTGCCTGTCAGAGTTGTATGCTCATAACTGGACCTCTGCAAACCAAGAAGTGTGTCAGCAAAATGAAAAAAGGGCAAAAATACAATTTCATGACTGGAATGTAGCCCTCTCTATCATGCCGCCATTATCTTGGTCTTGTTGCCTGTATCGTAAATGCAGATTCTCAGAACACAAGAAAATGAGCCACACTACGATTAGCCTCTATCTGGTTACACTGATTTAAATGGTAGTGGGGGGGGGGGGTCCAAGATGGCCAACTATGACAAAAGAAATGTTTTGAAATGAGCATCTTCAACCAATGAAAAGTTCTTTGACCAAAGTTGAAACTTTGGATGGCTCTTTGGGGGCGGGGGAGGGGGGGGACTGGGGGGGGGGGGGAAGGGGGACCAATTGAACATGGGTCCAAAATGGGGGATGTGTGGAAAGTCAGTTTTGAGAAATTTATTACATGGTAAAGATTTGGTAGTAACAACAGTACATTACCTAACAAGGATTCTTTCCCACTTTAACAAAATCCAACACCACATGTTATTAAACTCAACTCCCAAACTGTTGGACTTTTGTCTACAATGGTATAAAGTTGTAAGTCCAACAGAATCCAATAAAACAGACTATTGCATTTTTATTGGGTTAGGGATGGTTACTGTTAACTGACCCTCTGTGTAACTGGCTAAAACCAGAATGTATGCTTTCAATTTCAAGGAGGTTACAACTATGGCCTGATCTTGGTTGTTCTACGCCTCCAAAAGTGTTCCCGCAGATCTTCTGATTTCATGCTGAAAGCACTGACAAACTCACAGAGCTGCTTAAGCACAACAAGTAACTCAGCACAGATAAGATTACCAGATAAGATTACCAGTCATAATACCATGTCACATGCACTATTTGTTACTGGTATCTTGCTTATTTTTGCTTAGCAGGAAATTGTTAAGCACTATCTGCTTAAGCAGCTCTATGAAATTGGGTCCTGGCCTCACCTCGCAAGCAATAAACCGATCCATTAAGCCCCGCCTACTAATGTATTGGCTAATCACAGCCTTGACAACGCCACTGAAAGTCCAACAAAAGTCCGACACGTTAAAATCCCATTAGAAAAGTAAACCAATCGCTGCCATTGTTCAGCACACACAACTGTACTCACTTTTGTTTTGTGTTACTTTTTTCGTATTTCTGGTGGTGCAAATCCCACAGCAGTGGTCCCTGTACAGTCGTGTGAAAGTGCATTGCTCTTTTGACTCAAGGCACTGCTCAAAAGGCCACAAAACTAAATCCATACCGTTCACGAAAATCATGTAGGTGTGTGTATCCGATTTGTGTGTGTAGCCACAACCGAACCACCAGTGCGATTGTGGCAAGAAAGTCATGCCATGTGCTGTTGTTGCTAGGCAGTTGCTAAGGTTGGCGGGACTTATTGGATTGGTCTATTGAATTCCAGGCACCCCATGTGTGCATCATCAATCTCTAATCCTAAAAGATATTATTTTGCAAATCAAAGACATGACATTTGTCTTCAATATTGTATTGTGTCCTGTATTAATTCATGCACACACATAGATTATTATCCCTTTAATGACCCATCTCTTCACTGGACATTATGTTACATTACAGCACAACTGGGATGTAGGTACATGTATAGGTAACAATGTAACAAAATGCTGAAAAAGACACAATTAAGTCAATAATGATAAGAGTGTATTTAGACCTATTGCATGTGCATTGGGGGGGGGGGGGGGTGCTACAACCACCTGTACCATTCCGGGGTTTATTCCCGTTGAAATATAGAAATAGAACTGAGAGAATGCTGTGTGTATAGCTAACAGTGTGTTATCTGCTTTGAGGCAAATTCTTCACGCTGCCATTGTAGCTGCCTGGCAAATGTCGGCATTCCGGCCATCGGTTGATCTGTGGTGGTTTTCACAAAGCACTAGGACTAGTCTTATCTCGAGTTAGGACGAGTAACTAGTCCTAACTTGTAGGACTAATCATAACTTAGGACTAGTTTTGTGAAATCCACCCCTGGCTAATTTTGCCATACCGGCATGCCACATTGTGTTGATACTCTTTGTCCACAGCCGACGAGGGCGTCTAAAGAAGACAAAGATGACACTTGAGCTCAGCATTCTCCCTGTTGTACTTCTTTGATTTCCAACATAAGGTACAGTAAGGTGTGCATTTACAGTCCTAACCACACGCTTGAAACAGGCACAAGCAACACACACATACATCAATTTAGCTCCCTTTTCACACCA
Source organism: Marthasterias glacialis (assembly GCA_911728455.2). Lineage (NCBI taxonomy): Eukaryota > Metazoa > Echinodermata > Asteroidea > Forcipulatida > Asteriidae > Marthasterias > Marthasterias glacialis. The sequence continues at coordinate 12,815,372 of OU452236.1, forward strand.
TAGATCAAATTCCCAGGAAATCAAACCCCAGGAAACTCCTGGGGATTTTTAACCCCCATTGCTACCCCATGTTCGCTTCACACTTGATGTAATTTTCCTGGGGACATTGCACACTCAGTATGCTAACCCTGGGGTTATTTCGCTTAGCCCTACTCCCAAGCAGGGGTTCGCCAGGGTTAGCAATTCAAACGTGGAAAGGTCAACCAAATTTTACCCAGGAATTTCCCAGGAAATTTGTCTGGTGTGAAAGCGGCTGAAGACATTGCAGCCGCTCGTTGATGATGACATTTTGCTGAGCTCAGCTTAGCTGAACATTTTTAAGCAACATTTTCTGCTTAAGCATCAAATAGACCCTCTTTTGAAATTCTGCGCTGTCTACATTTAGGTGTGAGAAATGAAAAGTGCAACACAATAGGGATTTCAGAATACATGCACTATAATGCATATCAACAAAAAATGGACTAACCCCTACATCACAACAAACAATGGACTAACCCCTACATCCCAACAAACAATGGACTAACCGCTACATCCTAACAAACAGTGGACTAAGCCCAACACCTCAACAAACAATGGACTAACCCCTAACCCTGCGTTTGTTTCAGCTTCGACACAATCTGAGGCCAACTTCACTGAAGCCGTTTGTAAGAAGGCAATATATTTTTTTGCTTACTTCAGCAGGACAAGAAGCCTTATCACAATTTGTAAACAATCAAGACGATATGATTGCACATGTGAACTGTGTACTCAAAAAGGTTTTGCATTGTTGTATTATACATCTTCTCAGTACAAGAACCAATGGAAAGTTTATTTGCATTGAAGAGATAACCACAAAATAAAAAAATTCACAGTCGCTCTATATGCAGAAAAAGTCAGTTAAAACGCTTAAAGAAAATGGCTCCAAATTGTAAATTATTAGAACGTAGCCTCCAAAAGAGATTTTCCTTTTAAGATTATGAATTCATGGCTTGCAGCTTAAATCAACAGCGGATACTTTGATGTAGTCACAAGAGGGCACTATTTGGCCGTCAGTAATTAACATTTGCGGTTTTCCTGAAGTATGCATGCACTTAGAAAAGTATTATAAAGGGTGTTGACATACCCAACCCCCCCCCCCAAAAAAAAATATATATATAACAAAAAATTAACAGAAGAATACTGTGTAGGCAGTACTAGAGTTTTTTCTCAAAATAATGAATTCATGGCTTGCAGCTTAAATCAACAGCACATACTTTGATGACATAGTCACTAGAGGGCATTATGGCAGTCAGTAAACATTTGGGGGCTTTCCTCAAATATGTTCACATGTACAATAAATCAAAAATGTAAATTTCAGACTTTGGTTTCAAGCATGCATGCATTTATAAAGGGTATTCACCTGACCAAAACACAAACATTGATGAGGAAAAAAAAAAATCATAAAAGAATGACGTGTGCCCAGTAATGATGTTGGCTAAATGTATAAACATACTGCCAAGGCTGGTGCTTGTACATGTAAATGATCATGTAGTGCAGATCCTGTGCGACTGATGTTACCAGACACATGAAATCATTCAGTAATTGCAGATATTTCAGCCAAGCTAATTTCGGGCACCAAGCTGCTCAAAATAGCCGGCCCACAAAGCAATAGTTGGACCGTCACAGAGTTACTCTCGTTTGCACCGTATACAAGTCTCATCAATTTGTTTTTATTGAATGAATTCCATGACGTGGTGTTTTGAAAATTGTCACATCAGTTTTTTAAAGTGACGAATATCAGTCAGAAATCATAATTCCTGATGCTTGAACTTAAGTGATCCACGTAACGTTAGCGACTGTGGAACTGCAATATTCGCTCTGCACTCTGTTGCATGATTCTTAATGCAGCTTGTTTTAGTCATACTCGGCCCAATTTCATAGAGCTACTGAAGCATGAAAAATGTTGCTTAACATTTTCTGCTCGACAAAAAATCAGCAGGATACCAGTCACAGATGGTTTATGTGACAGTGCATTTTGGCTGGTAGCCTTATTCTGGTAAGCCATTTTTGGTTGTGCTCAGCTTCATTTTGTGCCTGAAACAGCTCTATGCCATTGGGCCCTGGTTGTATGTGAGGTAGTTGCACAGGATCTTTCAGGAGATGGTTGTTGAGGGGATCAGATGTTAAATATATGAGGTAGAGGGGAGTGGGGGGAGGAGGAGGGGGAGGAGGAGGGGGAGGAGGAGGAGTTGATTGAAGCTTACCGCTCCCTGACTGGCTGTACTCTGTCTCTTTGGAACCTGGGAGAAACCAAACGTTGATGTATGGATCCGGGCAAAGTATCATAGCATACAATACACACAGTATGTCAACATACATGACAGAGCACCAGGGAAAATGATGGACAGTGGTTGATGCTATCGATACATTAGTTAACTACGGCATACAATGAATCTACAAATGATCTCGCTTACAAAGCAACACCAAAACTTTGACCTATCTGCCTGACTAGTCACAGTACATAAACACTGCGCCTGCCTAAGCTCATGTAGCGCTCATTGCTGCATTACAGTAAACAGTCATTATTTACCGCCTTGCAAATGTCCCCTAAAAACTGTATACTGTTGGAGACAGCACATAACAGAACCTTCCCATGAAATATGCAAATTGCACATCGCGCGTGCGCACTAACGCTACTGGTTGGCACGATGAGGGAATATCGTGCCTTTTTGTATGGGGCTGATGGCGGCATGACGCATTATACAATTGTTGTCTGCTGTGATGTGGTCCATGGTGTTTTGGACACCCGAGGGGGCAGATGGCACCCGAGGCGAAGCCAAGGGTGCCATCGGCCCCCGAGGGTGTCCAAAACACCATGGACCACATCACAGCAGACAACAATTGTTTTGTTATACCATGGTATTAAATTGCAAGATTGTTAAAAAGGCCCTTACCGACATAGTTTGCAGATGACAATATTCAATTCAACAAAAGTGCGTCAGTTACAAATTTTTTATCAACTAAAATGTATCAACTGGTCCCTATATCACGAGCATCATATCGAAACTACAGTAGCGTGCATAGTACCAGTGGTTGCATAGTAACCTCTTTCTCAGGTAGTACCGCTAATATGGTTGTACAGATCAATGGGGACGATGAAATAATGTTCTGAGAATGATCTAGGTAATGGATGCGGGTGCCATGAACTACCTCTTTCTCGGGTGTATTGCTAACTTCATTATACATATCAATGGGGACGATGAAATGAATTGTCTGAGGACGATCTAGGTAATGGACCCCGGCAACATCACTTTTTTGGGAAGACATGAAATTTTGTATTACGTCATGTGATTGGTTCTCGACCAATAAAAATTCACAATCTAATACCACGGTATAACAAAAGCGTTTGTTTGTCTGCAAACTCTGCACAACTCCGTGGCGTTTGCCAACAAAACAGTGTCTGTAAGCATGTGAATGTAATTACCATATTTCATGGGAAGGGCCAATTCTCTTTAATGTGACGTACATTTTGGCATGTTTTCAGTCTCAAACCGCTGGAAATGAGAACATGAAGAAACTACCTTCCTGTTCGTCGATGTATCTTCCCATAGGTAAGCATTTACAGTGTTTTGTGTTCTATGTGAAATCTCATAGTGAGGCTGATATGGGTTAAAGATGCAAACTGGAATATCTGCACAATCCCAATGCAAATACATACGAGTCACCCATTCCCACTTAAAGAGATCAGGATTCTTTGGCAAAAATTCCATGCAAAACTCCAGCTTTAACCACCCCCCGAGTCCAGAATGACATACTGTCCCTTGCGCTGCACGCCAACGCACAGCAGTTTTTACCCAACGTTTTGCAAAAGTTTGAGGGCGCAATGTGCTAGCAGCACTGCATCAGCTCATAAAAAAAGCCTTATTTTCCCAGACTGTGCATATTCTCCATAAGATACGTTTGAAAGGTCTTATGGAAGGGACAGTGTAAGTTTTTTAGCAAAACAAAATTGGGATTCTGGGTACCTACCACAAACTCAGAAGGAAAATAACCAGATGCGCAGGTCCTCAGGGATCTTCCCTTCCACCATGAGACGTTTTCTTTGTCTAATACCTCAATGACGTCATTCCGGTCAAACGTAAGAGCTTTGAGGCCGCGTGGTGGCGCAGGTTGACCTCTGTAGGGTTTGCTGCCTTTTACAATCTGCGAACCTGTCGAGAGGATTTGATAAATCGGACATGAAAGGTGGGTAATAATCCAAATATCAAAGCTGCATACTATGACCATTTAAATATATTTTGTGGGGATTCTCCAATCACAAGGCCTTAGGCCACTCAAGGTGAGGGCTTAACAGGAGGGAAAGGGTATAAAAGAAGAGGAAATAAAAAAAGGTAGAAAGATGACCGTTGATATTGCGTTTGAATTGGGACAGGTTAGAAGAGGCAGGGAGGCAGGGATACAGGGAGTGAATTCCAGAGTAATGCAGTACTCAGTAGGAGGCTGGATTGAGTACCACTGAGTATTTGTTTTGGGGTCAGCTGCAGTTTTAAGGATGTGAATGGGCAGAGATACGTGTGGTAACGGCCAAAGGTACCGTTAGGGGGAACAACCAATGAGAGTCCGTTGGAGCACCTACTCCAACAGATTGTAATACCTGTAAAAGAGGCCCAATGAGGTTACAGAGCAGCTGGGAGATAAGGTCACCATAAACTATTCCAACTCGTTAAAAGGGAAAATGAAAGTACACAAAGCCAATGACTTCATAATTTGTATTACTATATCTTTCTAGGGCAATGAACCAAGAAACCTTCACAAGTGCCTTGAAGATACCCGTAAAGAAATCTCAGTTTTAGAAGTGGAAGGAAAACCCAAACTTGGGAAAACCCACGCTACCAGGTTGGGACTGTATAAAATTAAAAAAAAAATTTAAACAAGCAAGGCTCCGATCTGAAGTGGGATTCGAACCGGGGTACACAGAGGTGAAAGGCAGGGAAAAAACCACTAAGCCTACCCGAGTGCCCAAATAATAAAATCCCAGTTGAGGAACAAATCAATCATGACTTCACACGGCCCTCGCAACATTGCCCACAAGACCACCTTCAGAGAAAAACTGGGTTTAGACCGAGCCAGACAGAAGGTGCCAGGAGACTGTTTCAGGAAACCTTTACCAGTAACAACAGACACTTATTTACGCACTCCTCAACATAATCGGCAAAACATTTTAAACTACATGTAGTAACCTCAAAGCACTCTCACAGACCAATTGTTTAGGGCCAAAAGTCTTAAATGAGTACCACTGTGTGTAATTAGCTTTGGTAGCCCGCCCCCCCCCCCAATCACCATCCCAAAAAAAAACATTATTTGGTTTCACCTGAGCTGCTAGGTCTGGTGGATCTCCTCGCATCGCAGTTTTGGATGCTGTCAGATTTTAGGCACTCTTTGTGGACGCATATCTTGCACAAGCTGCATGTGTACCCCTGGAAGAAAAGCCCTCTGCGGTGTAAAAAAAAAAAAAAAAAGGGTGAAGGCAAAAGTTAAGAAAACTTCAGACACTATACACATATGACAGAATACTATTTAAAACTTCAGTTTAACCCTTTATGACACAGAAGCCATTTGAATTTTCTTCCACTCAGCCCAATGTAACCAAACTGAGGCTTAATTGGCATGTGAACAAGTGTTGAAGCTCAGTGCGGCCATCTTGATTTTCTCCCATTCAAACAAATGTAACCAAACCGAGGCTGGAAGGGCAAATAGTCTGGTTCCTTTGTGTACAATGAATATTAGCATATATTACTGTTATTAGATACAGGGAACATGACCAAGATGGTTGCAGCATGATACAGGTCTATAGCAAGATCCTTAGCAACAGCCACAGCAACAGCCTCAGCTGTAGCCACAGCCACTAATTTCTACACAGCCGAAGGCTGGAAGTGAAAAAAAAGGAAAGAAGTCTGACCCCTTAATATAAATTGATAACAACTACTAATCCCTATGTGTATACAGGGAACTAGGTAAAGATGGCGACAATATAATGAAGGCCTAATTCGAAACTGCTCCATAGTAATAAAAGTGGCTAACGCTTGACTTTACCTTAGAAGTTTTTGACAGACTTCACAGTACGCAGGATCGGTGAAGCTTGTGTAGACGTACTTGTGTTGACTGTTTGGCAGAGGATTAATGTTATCCCTAACAAATGAAACAAGATCAAATATTACTCTTCAAAGTAGGAGGAATCTGGTCCTGTGTGTTGTGTAATGCACGTAAAAGAACCCAGTTACACTAATCACTAAGAGAAGGGGTTTGCCCTGTGTTTTTGCAGTGGCTGCACTTTGTAAAGTTGAACCCTTATAAGCTGCTACATAAATCAGTCTCATAATTCAAAAACTTCAAAAACCTGTCTTAAAATTAAAACCCTCTAAAAACACGGTAAGAAACCCTAATCCTCGGGCGTGTCCTAGAAAAATTGCCACACCTAATTGGTGCCAATTTGACACTACACATGTAAACTGTCAGCAAGATATCAAAAGATAACCCTCTACTACGGCCCACTGACTCAACAGATGGTTCAATATAACTCTGCATAGGCCTGAGACTTGGCGAGGTCACTTGCAACATTTTGCATATGACAGATGCTAATCAGATATTTGTACACAGGCTATGGGAGCATGGCAGCAAAGCGGATTTTGGCAGCCCCTCCTGACCAAGTCAGCCATCCCAGCTGATTGACACCCATTCTAGGATGTGTGGAATGGTCTAACTTAGGATATCATGAAGTATGAAAAGGCTGTTTTTTTCCACGGGGGGTGCCGTTATGTTTTTTCATTGTTTGTGGCAAGTTTTCAAGGTCACGTCCCTCCCTTGAGGGTTGTTAATATAATAAGCGTCTTGACTACCTAATTGTTGGTAGATACGTGCAATATATAAGAATCCAAAATTATATTATGTCGTCATCTTCAGGCGGTTAGTTATACGGTGTGGCTATTGAAAACTAGCCGATGGCTATTGTTGTGCTCTTCTAGAAAACAATGATGTGCTTTTTCTTAACTTTTTCTGAACTTACTGTGCTAGTCTGATGTTCTCCACCCATCTTAGCATCATATCTTCTGTTTTACAGTACACTTCAACTGGAGACACGTCATCGTTGTTGTTGTTTACTGGTGTAAGCCAGAAGCACCAATTCCACTGTAAAAAAAAAACAATAACAATTTGTTTAACCCACTCGTTACCAAATTGTTTTGACATAAACAACCGCTGGTGAACGCATTGTTTGACCACTCAAGCGTGAAGCACACATTCTTACACAGCAGAAAACTTTTGTTCAAAGGCAAATTTGACAAACTCCATTATTATCTTGAAGATATTATTTGACAGCTTAACAGTAATAAAAGATGTATAACTTTCTGATTTCCCTTTAATATAATCAAAACAATCATGCAATCAACCCATAAATGTCCAAGTTCTTGGTCTTCCTCAGTGTTATCTATAAACTCAAACACTTTTTTTACACAACAAAATGGTGCTTCGTAGGTGTTTGTCATTTTGGATCTTTCCACTCCAACTTGAAGGGATTGTATAATAGCAACCCTATTTTATTTTACCATCATTGGAAAGATCCGATCTTTCTCTTTCCAACCACAGTAAGCTTGGGCATGGAGGGTGAACATGATCAAAACTACAGCTTGATAACAAATGGTCTCTGCGCTTAGGCTACAGTAAAAGTTGCAAAATGGCAAAGAAGATGGGGTATGAGTGCAGTCGACTAAAGTCGCCTATGGTAAGGAAAGTGTTAACATTAGTCAATACCAACACCACTGTCCAACCAAATAATTGTTTACCGCTAGTAAATATCATTTCCACTGTCAATTTTCACAAAGCTTTTCAGCAGAAAAGATTGAAAAGTAAATATCTGCTAAGCAAAAAATGGACAGGGAACCAATCAGGAGCAGTGTAAACAGCAGGGATTTTGCTTGGCTGGTAATCCCTTTCTGCTCAGCAAGGTTTACAAGAGATCTGGTGCTTTACATCTTCATGAAATTGGGCACAGGATGTGAGTCACTGGGAGTGCATTTGGTCAAGGCTTTTTACTGTCCACAAACTTGGGGGTCAGTGAAGAGTCAACTTGTGAGGGTCATGGTGATTGAGGATCAAGGGATTAGAGAGAGGTTGTCCAGAGATTATAAAGGATTATGTAGCTCACTAAAGATTTGATTCCAAGTCATTTTACTGTAGCCATTGGTAATCTTAACAGAACTGTGCATGTATTTCCCTTTTTTAGGTAATACATTCAGGAACAGTTCTTAACTTTCAAACACACACATACACATTAGTGTTTCTTTTTCAAAACAAGCATTTTCCTTTTCAGAACGGAACAAGCTTGTAAGAATGTTGGTTTGCCTTACCTTTCCACTCCTACCCTTGGGAAGATTGTCTTCAATCTTGTACTTTTCGAGATCGATGATGCAGTTGAACTCATGATTTTCTTGCCCCTAGTATTCACAACAAAGGAGAGGGAAAACAAAACATAAAAAAAAACTTTAAAAGAGCTGTGCTGAACAGGATTTGCGGACTTTTATCATGGTACAGCCATCTTGGTTTTCTCCCATTCAAACCAATGTAACCAAACTGAGGCTGGAAAGGTAAATAGTCTGACCCCTTTTTTATACATTGAGAATTCAAACTATTAATGCCATTGTGCATACAGAATACCTGACAAAGATGGCTGCAGCATGATAAATTTCTATAGACACTGACCCATTGGGATTGTACTGTACCAAGGTTCAGCAAGCAGGAGTTGATTGCTAAGCTGAAAGTACTGTAAATCTCACCACTTATCTTTCAGTTTTTTTCTTCTTTTTTTTTAAAACTATTTTTAACACTTTGAACGACAAATTTGCTTCTGTATCACTAATATCAAAAACATTTTCATTATGGTCTATTATTGTATTTATATTTATACAATTGTGAATATTAAATTAGCTTCATTATTGCATTTAACTAAATGAAAGAGATTTCCAACTCGTTTCGAATCGTAATATTGACGGCCCTGGGGGGACCAGCTGCTACAAAATGAAGCATAAACAAAATGATGGCGTTAGGTGTTGGTCCATTCAACATGCAGTGTGCCAGCCATTATGTAGCCATGGTTACCCTTGATTTCAGTGGATGGATGACATCATGCTATCAGTACATGTATAAAACTCTGGAAAAAGTTTCCGTCCCAAAAAATGATGCCCTCAATTTACTTAAAGGAATTGTATATTACTCGGAAAATGTTGACTTCAAAAAACGCACTCAACTAACTTTGAAAAGAGAGTGTATCTACATGTATATGTTACAAAATGTCTCCTTTAAAATTTAAACTAAACTCAACTGGCAAAGGAATGGTAGAAAAGGGAATCGAGAGGCTTCCACCATTGTATATCATTGTACTTCAGCTCAACTGAGGTAAGTCTGAGTGAACCAAGTCTCAAGCCTTGGTTCCGGTCTTAGAGCCAATCATCGGCCGTGAAAAGTTTTGCGATTCACGGTACATGCATATCATATTTTCTTGATAGAGAAACAACAAGTCCCGTTGCTTCAAAGAGTATCTTTGTTCTCTTAGCTTTCTCAAAGAAAAATTATCCTGCAATTCCGAGAAAAGGCAGGATGGGAATAAATTGAAGATCCCCGGCGCGAACTGGTACACATTGTACATCATTTTGCCATGTCGTTCCCAAGCGGGTCTAGTTCATCGCACTCAAGTTCTGAAGGCTGAACCATCGGAGCGTGGCTTCGAATCCCGGTCATGACATTTATGTCCGTAAGGAAGAAATTAAACCACAATTGCTTCCCTTAACCAAGGTGTATTAGTTGGAACCTGAGAGGGACGAGACTGTATTATGCTGGATTAACCCCTTATATGCCTTAATTTAAGCAGCTTGGGGTTGTAGACTCCCTAGGGAGTTGAGAAAGTTTGAGGAATGATCTATGTACAGTATGCCTGATGAACAGAGACAATAATGTTGTAAATCAACTTGATCTTGCTACTAGGATATATGTGCGAAATATAAAAACCAAGTATTGCTACTATTAGTATCATTTTGCAGCGGAGCACTTTTTGAAATACATGTACACCCATTCTAATTTAGTCTTTCAAATTCTTTCTTCTAGTTTTACAGGACACGTCAGAACCTGAAAAAGAAAACCTGGTTCCCGTAGGCGATATTTGGACTAAAATTACCTGTAAATAACAAGCATCAATGTTAACGTTGATTCAAAGGTTACACACAAATGTAGAAATCATAAAATAAAAAAATGAAAACCAATCCAGTTAGAGTTGGGGTTGAACTTGTTTGCACAGTCAGTTCATGCAGTGATGTCACACACAATGCATACATACGTATTGATAACAAACAAAATAGAAGAGAGCATGTTTTGAAGGCTATTTACACAGTCAGTGTGCGACACACGTCTTTTGCCGCAGCACTTAAAATTGAGTGTCAATATCAAACAGTACCATAGGTCTTCAAAAAAAGGGCTTTCATTTCAAGAAAATATCTGCTCTTCCACTGGGCTTGTAGAGCAAACTTTCCCTTAACAAAAAAAAATGCTTCCTTCCAAGTTTTGCCTACTTCCAAGTTTTCAGTGCCCTTTCCAGCCATTTTAAGCCACTAACCCGAAGTAAACAGATACAGGGCCTATTTACTGTAAACAACTGTCACATGGCAGGATATTGAAGGGCCGTGTTGACCAATCACAGACCAGGATTAAAAGGTTTATCACACGCTTCACTGTCGTGAACTGTTTGTGTAAATAGGCTTTTACTGATGAACTCACTACATTGCTGGAAAGAGAATTGTCAGAAAAATTATGCTTGTAAGACTTCAAATGTTTTTTTTATTATATGACACACACAAAAAAAGGCGAGTTCATGCCATTGTGAACTGCAATAGATACAACACAATTTGGGGACAAATACAACGTGCTGAAGACATTTGTAGTACATACCCAAAACTTTTCCATACCGAGCTACAAAGTGCAGGTGAAGGAACAGAAGAGGAGAGGTCAAGGGTCATAGGTAGGTCAAATTGGAAAAGGTCAAATTGAAGAGGTCATATTGAAGAGGTCAAAACAAAACAAGTTTGAAAAGATCCTAGAAGCGTAAAGGACTTGACAGGTTTTTATAAAAAAGAGAAAAACAAGTTGTTTCCACTTGGTGCAATGTCAAAGGTGAGAATCAAATTAAAATTGATACACCAAAGGTCAGCGCATTCAGGTCATTTACCAAAGGTCAGGTCAGGGTCACTTACCACAGGTATAAACTTATGTGAAAATGTGCTATAAAAGCAAATTGTACTAAATAATATACGTACCACACATAAAGTGTACAAATTGTGCATTACTGAAAACAAGCATCAAGAAAATAATCTTAAAATTATCAATGATACCTGTTTTCACCCCAGCCCTAGAAGCCCAACTTATATTCCTGTCAATCAATCCTACAAGTTATACAGTGCCATCTTAACGTTCGCGCTCACTGCACCGTACTGCAAGGTCTCCTGATATGGATCGCCATTTCAGAAGCAGATAATGAAGGAGATTGTCTGGTATAGTTCGGAAGACAATTCCAGAGTATTTTCTCAGTGATTCCAAAAGCATGACCCTCCTCAATTGAGCTTGCCTCCTCGGAGTGAAAAAAACTGAAGTTTTGGACAGATGTGGAATAATGTAAACCACATTATTGCTTCCTATGCACTTTTGCAACAGTGGGATAAAAAGAGGAGCAACTGGTTACCATCAAAGAAGCCACCATGCCGGAATACTCTGGTACCATTACGTTAGCCAGACTCGACACATCATCACTGATTTAACAATTTGCTTAGCACATAAAAAAAATGCTTGCTATCACGGCCCAATTTCCTAAAGCCCATAAGCAGACGCTTTCTGCTTATGGAGAGGCCATTGGCAGAATTTCTATTTCATAAAGACCGCTAACCGGAAGCAAGGCGAAAGACACGCTAACTTGTCGGCGGTTCTTGTAAGCAGATGAGTGACGTAACAATGCAAATCCATTGTGAACGCACACACACGGTGTCAAAGCTTCTCGATCGTTTGTGAAATACACGTTTGCTTTTGCGTGTTTATCTGCTATAGTAAGCACAATAATCTGCATACCGATAAACAACTTTATGGGCATGTGATGACGCATATTCACGGTTGTCTGCCTTTTTATCTCTAATGGTTTACTTTTGAACTCTTTTCTACATGTTTGTTGTCTTTTACAACTGTTTCGTATGTATTGCTAGTGTTTAGTGCAGTGTGTTTTTTGTGTAGAAGGCCAAGGAATTTCCCATGCAGGGACAATAAAGTGATGTTGTGTTGTATTGTATGGTATATTTCAAGCTGGTTCCCTGCTACCTTCCAGCAAGCGATTTTGTTAAACTGTTATACTATGCTTAGAAATTGGGCCTCGCTACTGTGGATAAGTTTTTATAAATAAACCTGGTATCGTTATGATTTTATTACTACACTGCGAACGTCCTCAGACAGTTTGTTTCTAAAAAGTAGCGATAATTCTGATGGGTAGGAGACGATAATTGCCCCACGTCAATCTAAATAATCTATAATTGAGAAGGGTCGATAGTTACCTTTCCACTCTTGTTGCAGACAATGATGACCTTGTCGAAGAGGAAACAGTATCTCAGAGAGCCCCCGGCCAAGAGGCTGGAAAACAAAGAAGCACAAACAAAATTTCAGAGCCTAATCTACACATTGTGGCGTGTCGTGGCCGAGCGGTTAAGAGCACCAGACTCAAGCTCTGGTGTTTCTGATCAGCAGAGTGTGGGTTCCAGTCCCGGTCGTCACACTTGTGTCCTTAAGCAAAGACACTTAACCATTATTGCTTCGTCCTTCGGATGGGACGTAAAGCCGTTGGTCCTGTGTGTTGTGTAATGCACGTAAAAGAACCCAGTACACTTATCATAAAGAGAAGGGGTTTGCCCCGGTGTTTCTGGCATGGTCTGGCAGCAATATGTGCCACCCCACCGTATTATGGTTGCTTCGTCTCATAAAATCATTTGTAACAATCTCCACCAGAATTGATATTCGGCGCCAGGAGTGTCATTTATGACAGACACGGCGCATTATAAATATTCACTATTATTTATTATTAGAGGACTATGTCAACAAGATTAAGCCCAAACTCATCAAGCTTTTAAGCAGAAAACGGGGCTTAGTAATTGTGGCAGCTGAGCAGGAATTTGGAAGGGGGACCAGCCATAATCAATATACATAACATATTGTTTTGGCTGATAGCCTGTTTCTGCTAAGCACCATTTTTCTGTGGTAAGCAGATTTTTGCACTCGAGCAGCTCTGTACTACTGGCCCCTGGTTAACACTCTCAGTAGTTTTTATTGGACAAGTTTAAGCGCAGTTAAGTGTGCGCGCACTAAAAACAATTTCTTTTTAAAGAGTTCACTGGCAACACGTTCATTTGTGAAACCAACCAAAAACCAGACCATTCATTGCCTTGGTGTCCCTTGAAATGTTGCAGAAGAACTTTAAACTTCCCTCATAGAGGTGCCTTTTACTAAGAAAAATCTGCCTTGCCCAAAGAACGAAGTATCAGGCCGAAAAGAGGCTCACAGATGGACTAAAGAGCATCTAAAATCTTATTAACTTATTTTGATGAAACACAAAAAATCTAAAAAAAAAACCACTTACCTCTTTTTGGAACCAGCAGGGTTTTTGAGTTTGAGTTCTCCGTCTTTCTGTAGTCGACCGTACTCATTGACATGAGGCCCTTTGTAGCCTACCATGCTAGTTTAGAGAAACAATTTAAATGGAAGGGATAATAAATTATTAGCTTTCAGAAAAGCATGTTAACTTCTTCCCTCTTCATTGTAGAAGACACAAAAGAATTGATACTAAAAGAAGGGTAATTGCTGCAGACGTTAATTTAAAGTGAAGCGCAATAATTGTCTCGATATGACTTCACTGTCTACAATCTTGGTCAAAATGCTTGGGCCATGTGGCATTAGTTTTACACTCAAACCACCTTTGATTCGCCGTCCCCCCTCTCCCCCTTTCAATGTTGTTTATTCCGACTGGAGCGCAGACGGCGCAATGGGAGCCAACATTGAACGGGGGAGCGGGGGTGGCCCAAGGAGATATGACCAGGATTGTAGATTCCGATCCTCTTGTTTTTAATCAATAGTTCCCACTTGACTTCACAAAGTGTAAAGTTGGCTACACTTGACTGTGTAGAAAAGTTAGAACACTTGACGCGGCTGAAAGCCTAAACCCAAGCAGCCCGTAAAGACGGCATCTATCGGGAACTATCAAATAACTGTATAAAGAAGGTTGCCACCAAGAAAAAAACAGCATTTCTACAAACCTCTTCTGGATGTCTTTGTTGTTTTGCATAACTTCATTATCTCTCTTCACCTCATTTACGTACAGGCATATATCCTAAAAAAATACAAGAAAGAGAGAAATGTTCCATGAAGTCCACCATAATAGTCCAACGTCCTTTGATATGATAAAAGTAATTGATTACTTAAGATTTGTTCACGTTATTTAATTTTGTTGTTGTTGATTATTTTGGGAAATTGTCAGAGTGGATGTTTTGAACGGTAACTACATGCACTAGGTGGCAGAAAAAAGTCCAAGGACAGAAAAAAAAAAAACCCATGGTCACAAGTCGCCACAGAGTCGCAACTTACGTAAGTGCTGTAGACTGCAGAAGATCACTTTTTTTTCACCTATCCAAGGTGGCTGTTCTTTTTTTTCTGCACGACCTGGAAAGCTTGGATATTCTGCTCGACTTTGCTGTTGAAGAACTCCTTACCCCCAAAACTGCTTTACTAGGGCTTGTGGAAAGCAACTTTTTAATTGAGCCTGTGGTGCCTGTCCCTTTTTCTTCAGGACTTTAAAAGCACCCCCCTCCCCGATTCCTTAACCGCAGACTGCTTTCTTTAATGGGGCTTGTTGGAAGGCAACTTTTGGGTCAGGGCTGGGCAGGCCAGGAGAACCTTTACACAATAGATCAAATTCCCACAGCATATCATGCACTGTAGCTACACAATTTTTGTCCTTACCTGCATGATGTCAAGCGCTGTTTCAAGTTCATTTTTCTCGGGATGAGTCTTCTCTGTGTGTTTGATGAGTTCCTGAAATCGTAAACGAGTAAAATGAGTTAACGAGTTCTTATTAACATGTTGACGAGTTCCTGAAATCATTAAAAGATAAAATTAATCCAGTGTTCTTATTGACATCTTGATGAGTTCATGAAATCATAACTGAGTAAAATGAGTTATGAGTTCTTATACACATCTTGGGCTGTGATTCTATAATGTGGCTTCTTTTGACCTCGTTGAGGGCGCTCTCTAAGCTTATATGTCCGAATTAAGGGAATTTGGCTGTAGCCGTTGGCTTCAGCGATACAGACATAGCTACTGCCACAGCCATCAACAGACCGATCCATTAAGCCCCGCCCACTGTGCATGCGCGCCATACACACCAGTGTGTTTGTCAGACTTTTGGTTGTGGAATTACGTCTGTGACTGGTCAACACAGGTCAACGGTGGGGCTTAATGGATCGGTCTATTTCGACACGGCCGAGGTCAAGAAGAAACTCATTTTAAGACAATTATTCCAGGAGTATTTTGGAACTGGGCATGCAGACTCACCCTTAGCAGTAAGTGATACTTCATACATCTCTGCATAGGAATGCTGAGAAGATCCCGCAATCTGAACTTGTTTTTGTTGGCTCTAAACTGACATTCCTGAGCACAAAAAGAGATCAAAGGACGAATGTAATTAATGGAATTCTGCTATGATTAATTGTATGAGTACACTAAAGCGAAGCATCCTGGCCGAGCAGTCTGGTGCACTGTGTTCAAAGTTATGTTGTTCACAGAGTGTGGGTTTCGGGGCGTGGAATTACATGGCTGTCACAAAGGCCATGGCCTCTGTTGCCCTGATCTTGGCCTTGGTGCCCTATTAATAGTTTCCCACATGCTCTTTGAGATTTTCCAGTGGAGGTGCCCTTTGGAAAATGGCCTTGCCCTCTCAAAGATGAAATTCCAGCCCTTGAGTTTTGTCAAATTTCTTGCATACTTGGTTGGTGAACCATTGGGATGCGTAGACAAATTAGAATGCTTGAAACGGCTTAAAGCCAAAACCCCAACTTGCCCGTGAAGTTGGCATTTATTGGGAACTATCAATCCACAACTAATAAATCAAAACCAAGTACATGAGACCAGCAAACAAATTTGGGATACATGTGGCGTGTTATGGCCGAGCGGTCTAGCATATGAACTCAAGTCTCAGTGGCTAGGTCACCGGAGAGTGGGTTCGAATCCCGGTTGTGACACTTATGTCCTTGAGCCAAATACTATTTACTATAATTGCTTCTCATCACCCAGGAGTAAATGGGTACCTGCGAGGGTAGAGATTGTTGATGGAAATGACTAGCAACCTGTGCGCCGATTTGGCTGCCAGTGCTGCATACTCTAAAGGAGTTGAGATGGTTTTAGGGCCCGGTGAACAGGGATAATAATACTGTAAAGCGCTTTGACAGGCCTACTTGCTTTGATAAAGTGAATAATAAGTACACTTTATTAGTGTTTATTACATGTGATAACACTTCTTAGGACTTGCCTCAATTTTTTGTTTGGCCGTTGGGTCTTTCATGACGTCATCGATGACTTCTTGCGCCGGCATGAGATTGGAGCAGTAGTAACCGTACTGTAGAAAGATCTCCTTGTGTTTGAGGAAGACCTGGCTGATGGTCATCTTGTTGGGTGAGGGCTTGGGGTTGTGGGAAGCAGACAGGTCGGCGTTGAACTGACAGTGGTCGTGGTGAAGCTCCTCCATGTTCAGGAAGATTTTCTTCATTTCCCTGGGGGGGATGCAGTGACTGAGGGGCTTCTTGAAACCCTGGGTGGTGTGAGAGTTTTCAGGATACAGTAGGTTGAACAAGTAAATAATAAAAGTAGACCCAAGGATCCTGCAAACTAGCCTGTAATCAGATGTCATCTTGGGCCTTCCAAGGCATTTCCTGGCAGGCAAGACACTCCACTGGCCATATGAGAAATTTCACATTTTGGTCATAACTACAACATAAAGTACACAATTGTACAGTTGGAACATGTGTTGAGATATGCCCCTCTCTTTTTATCCAAATTTGATAAAATATGTATGATGCAATGTAAGAATTTAGATTTCCATCTATTTTAAGGAAGTCCAGGCTCTGTGGCTTTTTTTGCAAGTGTGATGTTACATGGTCAATACTTACATTGACTAACATATATAGTGCATCTACGTATTTCTTTTCCGTTTCCACAATCTCCTCAATGCAGTATTGTCTCTTGCCTTTCTTCTGCAGGGAACGGAACGAGAGGACACAGGGACAACAACAAATTAATAACAAGAAATTCACAGATACCCCGTTAGGTTTAAAAAACGAGTTAGGTTGTTGGTGAATTTTTTTTTCTTTCCATTTTTCCTGCGGGTAAGTGTACTTACAGAATTGAAAGATACTCAAAGTCAACATTTGAACTTAATTTTGTTTGATGAAATTCCACAGTGAAGTATAAGTATTATTCAATTGAAAAACACAAGACTGCCACACTTGTCCATTCTTTTTTAGTTTACTGGCCCAACGCTAGAATCACTGCGGTCCGGTGTAAATTTCGAGCCCTGTTCAAGCAAACAGTCCCAGGGTTGTTCAATTAAATCAAGGAAGAGTTTAGAATCTGAATCGTCAACTTGTTTTTAACTCTTTCACTCCGTTAAGTCCATTTATGGCTGCACGCGCACAACTCAAATGCACGGCAAAGCCATTTATGGCCTTAAATTTTGTACGGTATCAAATGACAAACAAAAACTATTCTGTCCATATGCGGGCAGAAATTCCAGAGTCAAAGGTGAGTTAAGATGAACTCCAGCCTCAACTTGGGCTATTTTCAAAAACATTTGGCTACGTCTGTCTGGAAAATGCTTGTTTAAAAAGACAAAAAAAAAAAAAAGACTTTAGCCTAAGCTGGAACTTAAGCCAAATTTGTGGCTTCGATAATGTCCATGGTTGTATTCACATGTCAGTTCAGTGACAGGAAATAAAATCAAGATGGCCGTGTTACAATACCTCAGGTTCTGGCTGATGTGAAATTGATTTTTTGGCTTTATTTCGGAGAGACACCAAGTCATCGTATATGCTATCTTCTTCCTCCTCCACTGTGTCATAAATGTCGCCCTCATTGGCCAAATCATGTTCACTATAAGTTGGGGAAAAGAATGCTGCATGAAATTGTGTATCATTGTAAAAGTAGACATAAATATGTATTCCATTGTAGAGGGAAGAGTGCCAAATACCAACTTCTTTTCATCCATTTTGATTAAAACATAATCTTATATAAAAGTAAAATACTACTGTACAGTTTTTTTTTTAGGATGCAAGTACAAAAGTGGTGGTTGGTTTCGCCACTTTTCCCCCACACATAGAACCTGTCCAGTCCTCTACCTGAGGGTTGAGCAAGCCTGGTGCAAAAATCAATGAACATGGTGGAAGATGGTGCTTGCACACTCAGGCTGAGGTAAACTCAAGGTTTGACAAATTACATTAGAACATTTCTAGGGATAAAACAGAATGGACTCACTCGGCAAGATCTTCAAGATTCTTATAAATATCTTCCTCTTCGGCTTTGTCTTCTTCAAAACGAACGGCGAAACCTCTGCAGATAAAAAGTGAAAAAAGGAACAATGTAACTGTGAATAAAAATATGTATAAAATTATAAATTGTTTCTTTCTGTTCTCCTCTTTGGTGTCACTGACTGAGTAAATTGATTCAATCTTCCATACCATTAATGCATGTGGCCAAGCAGTCTAGTTCAACATACTCCACTTCTGGTGTACTTAGAATAGACAGTGCAAGTCTCGCACGTATTCAAACTTCCAGGACCAAGTTGTTCCCAGCCATATTGAGTTTGATGTGTGCGAGATTTGGTTCTTTCAAATACTTTAGTTTAACATAGTTTATGGCTTTAGACGAATTATATTACTTTGTTGGGGAAGTAAATCAAATTTAACAAATCAATGA
Organism: Marthasterias glacialis; assembly: GCA_911728455.2. NCBI lineage: Eukaryota > Metazoa > Echinodermata > Asteroidea > Forcipulatida > Asteriidae > Marthasterias > Marthasterias glacialis. The sequence goes on from OU452236.1 coordinate 12,834,413, forward strand.
AGAAAAAACTTAAAGTATGACATGACCTCAGTTTCCGGTTACTTGTGTAAACAGTTAAGAATTTTGCCCAACTGATGTTCATGTTATCATTAAACCGATGTCATGGTTGCACAAGTTCGTGTGTGATTCACAATTCGTACTGCATGCAGTCTAGAATCATGGAGGTCGAATAAGCATCCTCACCTCAGACTGTAATTTTGTTTCAATGGCAATTTTAACAAACTATTTGAATTAAATAAAAATTTAAATTGTTCTTATACAAAATTGCCATGACTATTTTTATTTTTCAAGAATTGTGTATAAAAATAAAATTTAAAAAGATTTGACTTCATGAAAATAATATAGTCTTCTTTAGACTTGCTTTCTCGTTTTGGATACGCCCGAGACTGCACAGTCTGTACGGGTTCAAATCCTGTTGACAACACTTGCGTTCACAACACATGTAACCAGAACTGATCTTTACTCTGGATGAACATCAAACCGTGGCCTTGAGCTCTGAAATGTACATGTAGGGGCTAACCGTGCCCCAGTGCTTTTAACAAAAACTGTACTTACATGTACTGTTCAATGTACAGGTATTAAGTACTTGGGAATCTAACTGCACCACAGTGCCTTCTCACCCCTACAAGTGCCTTCTCACCCCTACAAGGAGCTTAATCCATGTATGAGGTTAATCCATGATTTCCCTTGTATAGCATAGCAAAATGCTACACAAACTGCATTAGTTGCTACCAGGGTTTTCCATGCACAAGCTAGCGTATCGGGCCGATACGCGCGAATTAAGGGCCAATACGCAGAAATTACGGCCGATACGGAAAAAAAATAATAATAATTTTTTTTTTATGATAGATTTTAATATCAAATTCAAACAAAAATCCTAACATAAAACCATTTTAAATGTTCCAGATTGCACAGTAGAGCTTTTCAAACTAAACCTAAACATCAAATAAAAACATTCCAAGGACCTGTCACCAATTCAGCGTGCTTCGGCCACACTTTCAAAATTTGGGACCAGAATGCCCCCCAAGTTTTGAAAAATCCTGGGGAAAACCCTGGCTACTCAAAACTCCTCATTTGTTACTCAATATTAGCATTCAGTGTGCTCAAAACATGTTAAGTCTTAATTATTTTTCTATGCAAAACTGCTGGATGAAACCGTTCTCTGCCATTAAAAAACAATTCATAAAAAATACTCCAAACATTTCTGAAAAGGCCCCCATGGCACGTTTTCTTTAGGAGAGACTAACACAAATAAATGTCTTGCATCATCATTGTTATTTACTGGTCTGGATTGAGAAGTTTTCAAGGTAAACAAATAGCCTCCAAGGAAGGACAAACGAATCCAAGGGGCCTGCTTCTTGAGAGGTTAATATCGTACAGCAGGTAGATGATGGAATTGTGCCTTTGACGAATATACAAGCATGCAATTTGGCACAAGGTCAGAGAATGAGAAATGTATTTTGCTATAGGAGCATCACAGCTTTGTCTTTTGAAAATAAATATAGGTACACAGTAAAATAATTTGAAAATTGCTTGTTATTCTACCTATATTTTTCAAAAGCCATTAATCTGTGATGGCCCTATTATAGCCAAATATCTTTCTTGTGGTACACTGTGTGCCAAATTCCATGCTTGTATCATCGTGAATTATCGCAGAATATAACGACTCACTGAAATCTGGCTTTTCCATTTCAGTCGGCTTCGCCTCGTGAAGGCACAATTCTCCCAAATGCAATTCCCCTATCTGCCCCGCTAAATACACACTGGATGTCACCAAGAAAGCATTAGATACATTTTGTACTTCACAGACCCTCGTGTCATTTGATAGGTGGAACTTACATGTACATCACATGACATTTACTTTTACTCCCATCCGCATCGGCTAATGAAAAGTCCTATTTGCCCATGGGGAACATTATTTCCCATTCAACAGTTACAATAGTCCACTTATTGCACTATTTCACGCTGCGCGTTAAGTTGCTTGAAGATAAATTGGTTATCACGCACGTGTGGAGTACAGAAAAACTATAGCGCGTCTGTTTCACAAAGTTGGTGTCTACATGGAGACGTCAACGTTGTTTAGAAGTTTGTTGTTTTTTTTTTGGTTTTTTTCAGAGTGTGTGTGGACAAGGAACTGTGTTTGTTTGTGTTTATTGTGAAAAAATTCAAATGACGAGGATCTATGTGTGAGTTCTGTAAAACAAGATATTGAATGCATTTCGTTCGTGAATTATCGCAGAATATAACGACTCACCATGCTCACTGAAATCTGGCTTTTCCATTTCACTCGGCTTCGCCTCGTGAAATAGAACAGCCCAGATTTCACCTCGTGGTTAGGCCTATATTATACACATATGGACTGGGAATGATGGAAATAGCGCACGTCTATGCAACCCGAGGGCTGTGAGTGACCAGGAGAGGGTCCTATTTCCTGAGGCCTGAGGTGTGTTTTATAACACACCTCAGTCCAAAATGTCAGTTTGAAGAGTAAATCATGGTTTTTTGGCCGGAGATTCTTCTCGATCCGCAGACCAGTCAATAGTTTTGGGGTTTTTGAAACTATTTCTCGCTTTGCGAACTATTTCCCCCAAATGAAGCGCGTGCGGTGCGTGTGGTGCAGACTTCATGCACTAGGCTATATTAGTTCACCCCACGCGACCGTGTTTCAGCCAATCAGGATAAAGAACCAGGGAGAGGTGTGTTATAATCTGCGATAATGCACTCAGATGCATTCAATATTTGTATGCTATAGACCTTATGCCTCTGATGTCATGAGTCCCATAGAGATATGTACAACAGCACCCTCAATGAGGTCAAAACCGCCGTAACTTTACTAGTAGTTTTGTCATGAGTTTTGCGCACACTACAACTCGTTAGCTTTCCTCATTTTTTCCCTTCCATTAAAATGTCTGCATACACATGCGTATGTACTTCCTGGTTCCTTGTTTTAGATTGATGCTATGTTTACTCTCTTTTCTTTGCAAAAGGTTGGCGCTCTAATTAATAATCCTGGAAAATATTTCTGACTGACCCTGAAAAGTTGTCACTTTCTGAAGAAGACTGTTCCAACTTTGCCTAATTGAAGCCCCTTTCATACCCGATTTTCCCGGGAAACACCCAGGAAATTTGGTTGACCTTTTCACACTTGCACTACCCCAGGCAAGTTCTATGGAAATAGCCATTTCCAAGGAATTTTTGTATTTAATATATCGCTGACCAGTTTCATAATGTAGACGGTTTACAATAATGTGATTTACTCTTCCAGAACCAAAAACAGTGTGTGAAAATATAAATTCTTTCTCACAAAACATGTACATAACTTGTATTATGTACTGTATGCTTTAGTTTCTTTAACTTTAAGCATACACTGAGCGTACATGTAAATGTTCAATGTACTTCCTTCCTGAGGAGCTGGGGTACACATGTATTCATGTGACTTACACGATATCTGGAGGAAGTTATTAAAATAAAGGGCTATTCAATTTCATTTGAGAGTGCAAAAAATAGACCTTATGCGTCCAATGCCATGAGTCCCATAGAGATATGTACAACAGCGCCCTCAATGAGGTCAAAAAGGCCGTAAGTTTACTGTAGGAAAACGCCTGTGCATACCATCTATAGAGTATACAGTAGGTAGTCCTTTTTTATTTTGGGGTGAGCAAAGAAAATTTGGCTGATGCCAGACTCGAACCCGCGACCTCTCGAATACCGTACGGGCGCTCTAACCAACTGAGCTAACCAGCCCTATGTTGGTGGGCGGTCCTGTGCAATGCCAAACCTCTTTGCTCGTGGGGGTCCAGTCAGAAGCTGAACCGTATCTGCCGATAAGCCAGGGATCAGCCCCCGGGTAAGATGCAAACAACCTGGTAAACGTCAGTAGCTGGGATATATATGTATATCTATATTTTTTTTAAGGCAAGGGAAACCTTTGGTATTTGGAACTGGACACTTGTTTCAATCCTATATATAATTGTAGATATATACCATAAAACTAACCTGTGAAAAGTTTGTTTCAGAAGATGACAGCGTTTTTGAGATATCGGCAAAAATCTACAGTGGTTATTTCCACGCATAAGAATAAAAAAAATGCTAAAACTGCATGTTTCTCATTATGTTGGAAACATTTCGTGCATGAATCGTTTTTCAGATTCAAATTTTTGGGCAGAAAATTATTACTTTCTCTCAAACCACATTACTTCAAAGGGAATCGTTTCTCACAATGTTTGTGATCAACAGCTCTCCAATGCTTTTTACCAAGTAAGCTTTTATGGTAATTAATTTGTGGAGTAGTTACCATACCCTGCCTTTAATAAATGTTCAACAGGACATAAGATATCTACATGTACATACATGTGTACACTGTGTTGAAACCCATGCGTTTTTTTTCTAGTTTCCTTGTACTTAAGGAAGGAAAACAAACTCTTTGAAATACATCTAAACTCCACGAAAAATACATATGTGACATTTTATGTTGTCCAGGAAAAGATAACAGCAATTTCAGCCAAATTCAGGATTAATTGATAAAGACGGTGGGTGTGTACACATTCAAACCAGGGACCTACATGTACATGTTCAACAAAAGGGACAATAGACCTTTTTCATGCTGCCACCATCTTGGTCATGTTCCCTGTATCCAATAACAGTAATATATGTTAATATTTGTTGTACAAAAAGGAACCAGACTATTTGCCCTTCCAGCCTCGGTTTGGGTTCATTGATTTGAATGGGAGAAAATCAAGATGGTCGCACCACGATAAAGGTCTATAGGGTCCCTGGTTGGCTGAAGGTCCCCACTTGAAAAGCATGCACAAGACCAATCTGGGAGCTGCTGCCAAAATGTTAAATTACAAACAAAAGCAGGAACAATAGGAGGTCCCAAATTGCAGGTGTTTGTGTGTGTGTGTGTGCGCTTTTGTCTTGGCATTCAAACTGGGGACATACATGTATAACAAAGGAGAATAGAGTCCCTGGTTCGCCAAGTGTCCTCAGTTGCCAAATGTGTACAAAACATATATATGGGAGGTGTTGCAAAAAAGTGAAGAGTACAAACAACAGAGGAACAATAGGGCAGGCCTTGATCTTAACCGAGGCCACTCGCCTCATGCCCCGTTGAGTTGGCCAGCATGCCCTTCAGAAAAATTGCACTGTCACTACCAACTTGGCCAGCATGCCTTTGTACAATTTCTCTAGTTTGGCCAGCAAAGGCCTGCCGCCCGTTTTTCTTAAGATCGAGGCCTGATAGGGTGTCCCCGATTTCAGGTGAATACACACTTGGGTGGGTGTGTGTATGGAGAGGGTGGGCATGTTTATGATTTTTACATTAAAAAAACAACACAAAATTTATCTTTTGTGATGCAGCCTTGAGTCAAAACAGTTGAGGGGAAAATAATCTCTTGCATTCAACAACAAAAAAAACAGCAAACATTTCCTTATTGATTAAGAAAAGAAAAGCACTCCAAACGGAATAATTTTTGTTTGAGGAGGATGTAGTCGTGCAAGCTTTTATTATGCCAAGTCCCCGCTATCATTTTGTCAGCAAATCATACAAATGGGTGGCACTGAAATATGCGTCCATTGTGAACCAACAAAAGACAAGAACAAGGGTTCTTGCAGGCTTGAACAAAGACCGAGTCTGTGATAGTTCATTGCCTTTAGATAATATGTACTTGTATCGCTCTATTAACAATGAGTGACCTTGCATAAACATGACAAATGTACAATACATGTATCTGCACATACAGACTTGAAAATAATCTCTCTATGAGATTATACCGAAGTGCCCCTTACTTATTGTGACAAGAAAACGTTTTTGACTCGCCCAGCTGGCTACAAAAGGAAGGGTTTTGACGCGCCCGCCGCTGTTTTCACTCGCATTTGGTGACCGGAGACACATGGATGTCCACATTGTGAGAAGTTGATAAAAAAAAATTGCGACTAGTCGTCTAGTCGCAAATGCATGTAGTTAACACGCGACTACTCGAGTAGTGAATTTTCGTTAGTCGCCCAGCACTAATTTATACCATGCAGCTACATGTACATGTATGGCCGCTCCACGCGCGCGTCATCGTACAAGCACTGTGAATCCTCCATGTTGATTGGTATAAAATGCGCGTCTAATGTGCTTATGTCGCGTTGCACGTGCAAGTGGCAGCCATAGCTGCGGTGGTTTAAACCACCATGAAAGAGTTGCTGGGATTAGTGTATTGTCTACATTTGGCCAGAGCTGTGTATTGAGTTGCGACATGGAGAGACCAGGGCCCAATTTCATGGCTCTGCTTACCGTAAGCAAAAAATCGGCGCTTGCGGAAGCAGAAAATTCTGCGCTTACTTAAGCGTATTTCACGGGTTAGCAAGGAATTTTTGCTAGTGCGCGTGCGTAGTTCACGTAACTAAGGATTCCATGCTTAAACAGCTAGCGCAGAAATTCGGCGCTAACCTCGTATGCGGCGAATGGTCTTCGTAAGCGCAGAATGACGCAGTAAGCAGAGCCATGAAATTGGGTCCAGTTTTCTAAATGCTCTTAAAGTGGTTGTTGGATGCAATTTTCGGTCCAAATGTACAATGTAGCACAAAAGTCTGGCATCCTGTATGTGTTTTTTGGGGGACTGAAAATGGCTTCTAATCCCAAGTTGACAGGTCCTGTTTCATACAAAATTATTTGGGCTTCTAGTGGCACTGAGTATGCAGGGAATCTGACCAGGGTTGGGATAAAGACATTACAGAACCTTAAGAATGCTGAGCTGGACTGCACCCTGTGCCCTGTCCAGTATCACATGACACACATGTATGGAAAAATGTACCAAAAAAAAATCATGTGGCACGCATGTTTGGCAAAATGGTGACACGCATTGAGCATTTATGTTTGTTATTGGCAGTTATTGCCATGGACACACGTGTTCCGTTATTTTGCCATCCACGCATAAAAAATGTGGGGTAATTAAGTTGACTGGCATATCCATTAAATGGTCTTACAAGAGTCACCGATAATGAATTACTCAGCATTCTCTGGGTTTTATTTATCAAAGGTTAAGACAATATTCCACTTACTGTACACCTCTATGGATTGCCAGGTGTGTCTGTGAAAGCTTGGACAATGTGTAGATTACCTGTAACAAATAAGACCAAAAAGGCATCACATAACTTCAAAATAACAATTTCATTTCATTTGTTTTCTTTTCTGAAGTCTGCCCATCACAAGGCCGAAAGGAAGAGCAAACAAATGAAATGATAAGATAAAAGGCATGTACATGTACATGTAATTTTTTTTCCAGTAATTCCAAGCCAGGGTTTAAGCCAATATTTGAAGGAAAAAAGCTGCATCAACATTTGCTGTTTGAAATACATTGCAGGGCATTCCAAATTGCTTGTTCACTTTTAGATTTGTAAATTTAAAAAAATCTAATAACTAAATATCCACTGTACAAGTGGAGTGAGCAAAACGGCACCTAAACACCCTTCTTTCTAATGATAACAGATCTGATAATTTTTGAAAGACAAATGAAACTCTGTAGAGTACACAATGTACGTACATTGAGAGGTACATACATTTATATATACATACATATTGTACGTATATTAAAATGTACGTAAATTTTAAGGTGCACACCGGCTTCGTTGGGCTATTTGGGCTACAAAATAGGCTAACATATGACTTCAAAGGTCTTTCAGGAATGGAGAAGAATGGATCTTAAAAGAAACCATCAAATTTTGCCGTTTTCAAGCATTTTTCAAAAAACGATTTATCCGAACCAAAAAAGTGGTTCGGATAATTCACCTGATCTTCGGAGTTAGTTTTACTTCCAGCCGTATAAAAGTAAATTACTGAACCAAATTTAAATCTTTTTTTTTACAACTATTCATGAGTATTTGACAAAAAAGACTTATGTATTCAGATTATTGATACAATTTGTAAATAATGATGAAAAATCGAACGTAATTTTCGCATTCAGAGAGTCCGTGCAACCGAAGCGTGTCTTACGGTGCACACCAGCATGGGAGCTAGCGGAACGTAAACCTTGGGGCATATCCCGTACAGCCGGTGCCGTGTCTCGTGGGGCAAGAGAGACAAACCCCGGGGCATGAACTCCCCAGCTTGCCGGTCGGTCTAGCCGTAAGCGTGGGAGCTTGTCGGAGGGGTAGGGAGCCAGACCAACAATTACGTTTTTTTATGAGGGTTTTAGTCTGTACCCCTAGCTATTATCCCCTAACTATTGTAACGTGTTGCCTGCGTCACGCACACGCGGGACAACGTCGGGGAATGTTTAACCCATACAGCTGATCTATCTACTTCTATGATAGCTGCATAATGTCCACTCCCGTAATCGCCACAACAAAAAAACGGTGGCGGTGGCCGCAGCCGCCCAGTGAAGTCATCGCCCGAAAAACGGGAGAATGCCTTCGCTAAAGCTGCCAGGATTGGCAATCCGTTTGCAGCGAAAGCGGGAGGCTCGCTTGGCACATGACTGTTATTGGCCAAGCCAATGTGAAAAGATGGTCCAAAATTAGGGACACTGCCATTAGTTTTTAGACTGCAGCAGGCTGGTCATGATGAGAACATGAAGGATGTGATCTTTGCCATAATTTTGATGGACAGGTTTGTGTCATAGAACTGTATTGTGAATATGCCTGCGTATATTTTAATTCATGAAGACTCACATTTTGACAATATTTATGGTCCATCATGTCCGTGATGTCCACACTATGCCAAGCTTATTCTCTCCCTTTCTACATTTGAACACGACCTGACAACACAGATCAGTCCTGGACCCAACTGGCATTCATCCAAGTATTTTTTTACAACATAGGGCCTACTTGCGATATAATGAAGAAACGTTCTCCATTGCAAGTAAGTTCGTCCAGTTCGCCGTACACAGAATACACTGTCCGTTTATGTCTGTTTTTTATTTACACGTGAATTTGTGCTGGATGGATATGAAGTCTGGATCCTCATGCCTCGTCATTGTAATATTTCATACATAAACAGAGCACCAGTCTACTTACAACATTGCGCAACATTGTCACGTAAACTTGACAGTTGCAACGGCTGGAAAAGCGTATAAGCTGACCTTTGACCGTGTTTTTTTTTCTTCACATTTTTCGTTAATTACGTGATATTTTGATGATTTTTTTTAAGGACAACCATTTAAAAATTATTGTCTGTCATTCCACATCACTAAATTAGGTAAACAGTAAACCGGTGTGTCCCTTTAAATATACAGACATCTGTACAATGTACAGTGTACGATATTTGCTTTTCTTGTCAAGTTTCAATTATTAAAAATCCCCAACTTTAAAAAAATGAATAAATAAATAAATAAAATCACAAACAAAACAAGAAATTTCAGCACTCAACTTTAAAACCCTAAGTGTTCTTGTGTTCAGTACATGTACGCAACCGTTTCCCTCCAAAAACCCCAAACATGTCAAACACAATTTCAGAATTTTAAATGATGATTACATAGAATGAATGCAACGTAAATTACAAGTACTGGGAGTGGATGCAAACTGTCCATACACGCACATCACAAGGACCGAATAATTGGAATTGGGCACTTGGTGATAAATGCTCATTTCTCACTATTGCGTTCACATTTAACCCAAGCAATTTGTCGGAATACTCTTGCGATCAAACAATAACCAACGAACCAAACACAAACATCTTTCACAATCTTGATCATTACACACAAAAATCCATTAAATGAACTTCCTTTGTGTAAAAGAAGAAAAAAAAAAATGTCATTAGTGATTTTGAGGCCTATGCTCGCTTGCACAATTTATCGTTCTTCTTAACGCTAAGCTATACGACATGACTGATATAAAAAAAAGGCCTTGAAGATGATCACAAACTAAATAAGAGCCGACGTCTTCAGAGCCAAGACGACCAGGTTTGTTTGGATGACGCCTGACATTTTTTGTGTCTTCCTTTGAATGAATTAGAAAGGAGATGGAGATGGATGGCAAGGTTGGGCAGACGTTAATGAGAAGGCGTCAAGGTTGGAATGACAACTTGACATATAGCGCTCCCTCCGGGACACTAAAGGGCCTGATGTAGTTAGCATCACCTTTGTCAAGCTCCCCGCATGCAGCAGCAACAACAGATAGGGATTCTCTTAAAACAAAGAAAAGGACCAGACTATTTTCTCTCTGAACCTCAGTTTGGTTCCAGTAGTTTGAATAGGAGAGAGAGACATAGCGGAAAAAAGGAGTAGCTGAGAATTTGATTTAAAAAATTTGATATTAAATTTCATGTATCTGCCCATATTGGGACGTACTGGCCCGATACACTTACTTGTGCATGGAGAGGACCCAGTTGATATCCATTTTAGTGCAAAGTTTGTCCAAATCCAAAAACATCCGAAGACATCACATTTCAAATACATGTATATGGGTCTGGTCTGTACATTTTTGTGCAGGAATTTGTTTTAGTTCATCCTGAGTTTCGATGATATTCAATCAAAACAGCACTGAATTTGACCTTTTAACTGACGCAAAAATTCCTTTTTACAAGTACATGTAAAGCCCCATTTGTCATTGATATATCCAATGACATCATGTTTGAAATTTTGCTCAAAAAAAAGGATCAAATAAAATGACATTTTACTCCATTATAACAGAAGGTCAGAGACTTGTAACTTGTTTTCCCACTTTCAAAAGGACTTTATCTATAGACCTTTATCATGCCGCCACCATCTTGGTCATATTCCCTGTATCCATTAACAGGGACTTAATCAATGCTGGTATTCATTGCACACAAAATTAGGAACCAGACTATTTTTTCTTCCAGCCTCGGTTTGGTTACAGTGGTTCAGATTGAAGAAAAATCAAGATGGCTGATAATGGTCTATTGGAAAATGAGTGCATCACAAAACTGAATTTGACCTCGGAGCCTCTCTTTATATCTGACCAATGCACAAGTACGGATATGCAATTGGTAAACAATGAAAACGATTTTTCCCAAGACCATTTGCATTCTCCCTTTTTAGCCAACATTTAGAATGGATATTACATTGTACATTTATTTCCTTTGTATATGAACGCGTCTTCCTTCTTCCACAAGTCCTGGCACTTTGTAAATGTACATCCTGTTTCAGGCCCCGTTTATTGTATTTAAAAAAATAAATAAATAAACGAACAAAAAATCCCTTATCACACTTTTGTCCTTCAAAGCCTCAGCTCAACATTGGTAAGGAAGAAAAACATGTTCACATATTTACATTACAGGCCTACCTTATATGTACATGGTATAAAGATAATGATGGTAGAAAAGTTTCCTTGGAAGCATTTCTCCCTGAAGTATTATCGTTTCTAAATAATACATGAAATAAGATCCAAACATGAATCTTCGTCTCGTGAGACCAAAAGTCTCTCTAAGAATGCTGAATGCATTTTTACCGTTTTCTCGCAAATGAAACAACCAAATGAGCTGAAATTTATTCAGGTTGGTTTTATTACATATCTTGATTTGTGCAAAGAATGGAAGCATTTACAATTACAGACACTTTTACCAATATTGACGAGAGGCTTTAAACCATGCCAATTGGGCTCACTGTAAACCTAACTGACGGGACATTGTATGGCTTATGAAGTCAGTTACATATAGGCTATAAACTATTACCGCTAAGCAAGATTTTTCTGTGCTAAGCAAATTTTTGTGTTTAAAAACAGCTTCATGAAATTAGGTCTTGGGGTAACTTGGCCTTCTTTATGCCTCTGTCTCACCTTCCCAAAATCTGAGACGTCAAATAGCCCGCTAGGATCGAACAGATCTTGACTTCTGAGGTTGAAGACATCGGAACAGGCTTGCAGGAACGTGCGGATGTTCTTCAGGCAGAGAAACTGCAAAAACGGAAAAATGGGGAGAACATGATTTCACAGGTTTCTTACCAAGTGTATCATATCTGAGATGCATTGATCATTGCACTCGCTCGGAGAAAATTCAGCTGACCGATTTTTCACAACTTACATGACCTTTGGCCTTCTCCACAGCTTTATTAATATGAGCTAAAAGTTGCTTGAAGATTATGTAAGAAATGTGAGGCAGTGTCCGACTTAGCAGCTGTGGCTTGATGCGTTGAAGCCTTGGATGCCCATAGGATTATCCTCAGCAACAGCCACAGCCTTTAGCTGCCAATTTCAATAGGCTGATTGGTTGTTGTTAAGTATACATACATGTATGTATGCCAGGGTTCTCCCCAGGATTTTTCAAAACTGTGGGGCATTCTGAACCCAAATTTTGAAAGTGTGGCCGAAGCACGCTGAATTGGTAACAGGTCGTTGGAATGTTTTTATTTGATGTTTAGGTTTAGTTTGAAAAGCTCTACTGTGCAATCTGGAACATTAAAAATGGTTTTATGTTAGGATTTTTGTTTGAATTCGATATTGAAAATCATTTTTTATTTTTTTTTGTATTTTTTTTTCGTATCGGCCGTAATTTCTGCGTATCGGCCCGTAATTCACACATATCGGCCCGATACGCTAGCTTGTGCATTGGGAGAACCCTGTATGCAATTGGACTGATAATACAACATGCACACATGAACAACTCTCCACCGATGTGTTAAGAAAACTTTACTTCCTTAAAAAAAAACCTAACCCTCAACCCTTCAAAATCCAAACCCTGCACATCTTGTTTGACTCTGCTGGACTGAGGCCCGCCCTAGCAAAAGATACTAGAAAAACAAGATTGGACACTCTGTGTAGAAACATGAAGTGCAAAATGGGTGTGCCCGCTGTTCCTATCTTGTTTTTCTAGTATCTTTGGTACTAGTTAAGTTTCAGATTGGATCAGGCATACCAGCCACCAGAATCAGAGTCCAGCCGTTTTGGGTGTTGAGTTGGAGTTGGATTTGGAACTTGTCATAATGACATGTAGGATGGATCCAAACAAGTCACCCAACAGTGTTAGGGCTTGAGTTTTTCGTTCACATGAACTGGCACTTGAACTTTAAATAGCTTCCTGTTCCCTGCTTTGATAACAGACGTGCAGGAATTAAGTAAAAAATGCTCTGGTCTACTGTGCATGTATAGTGTGTAGCCTGTTCTGTGTGTTGAAGTCATGCAAAACACTGTAACTGATATAAATTTTCAAAGAAGTTCCGCCAATAAACTAAAAGAAAAGTATCTTTTGCAGTGTCAAATTTCAGTTTTAAAAGCAAAGCTGGGTGAGGGACTCACTGCTGACTTCAAGATCTGAAACTAGAAACAGAATCTTAAGTATCATGAAATGATGGTTTTTCCACCCTTTGGCAACCCTGTCAGCCAATTTCACGAAACTTGACACAAACTGCGCAAGTCCACTTGTGCAAGATTTATTGTGTGAGTGGCGCATGACTTATGCAATAGACCTTATGCACATGACGTCATTTGAGTAGGGCGCCCTCGTTTAGAGGTCAAAATGAGGTTGTTCATTGGCCAATCCTGTGCGCCGCGCGTACAAATCTCTGCGTTTCCATTGTTACATCATCGATGTACCTCTAAGATGGCGGCGTGATGACGTCAATGCATAAGGTCTATAGATGTTGCGCAAGTGGACTTATGCTGTTGTGAACATTTTTGTGATATCAGCAGCTGGAGTCACATGATTGCAAGGAGCTTCCAGGAGCAGTATCCTCAGCAGGCGTAAGTGCTTCGTTCTTGAAAGGGCAAGGGCACCAAGGCATTTTCTTCTTGATAAAGAGCACCTCTATGAGGAAATTGCAATTTCTATTGGAAAATTTCTATTGGAACTTTGGAACAATGAAGTATCACAGGCCTGCCTCAGCGCTAGAGAGTAAGAGCAGGGCTCACCCTTAACACTAGCCCAGCATACATTGTCTAGTAAAAACCGCTATGGGCTAGTAAACACCACTTCTCAACTTGCCCTGTGGGCTACTAAAAACTGTGCAACTTACATGTACTTGTTTATATTGCTCATACTTCTTCCTTTTCAGATGTGAATAATACATTATACAATTTATATTGAGTGTGTGAGTGTAACTTCATTTGACTGTTAAACTGGTTGTGATCACTACCATTAGTACCAGATAGATACATTAAATGACAATACGTGTTAAAACTTTGGACAATGAAAACTTCCTGGTGGCAAGTGAAATGCACAGTTACCTAGCCCTTGGGCTTAAGCGCAAGGCCTACTTTACAAAAAGCTTAAGCGCAAGGCCTGAAGAGTATGGCTTCTATAATAGCTTGTTTTCACCATGCAAACAAGATTATGAACATACATAAATGTCATCAGAGATGAGAGTTAAAGACAAAAAGGTTTGGAATTAGGATCCAAATTTGAGGAGATACAAAGTATGTTGATGGCATTTTCCACCCTTTAGCTAACCCCAACCCTAAGACACAGGTTTCCTGATAATACCAGTCATATAGTTCATGCACACAATGCTAGCCTGGATGGTACAATGTAATATGGTAACTTGTGGCAGTCTGTGGTAAGAGTGTAGGGCTAGTGAACAAGCTTCAAGGGACAGAGTCCTCAATCAGCCATTTGACCTGGGACATCACAAGTTTACAAAAGAGCCAGAATTTCCTGCAAGCAGGATTGTTAACAGCCTGATGGTAGAAAATAAACAATCTTGTATCTTACGGAGATATCAGTGTCTGATTTTTATCAACTTTTGATATGAAGAAAAGGGGCATTATTATCTCAAAACTGGTTCAGCTGTTAATTTATGACTCTTGAATTTATGTGGAAACTACGTGTAGGCCTATGACACAAAATGTATTTCCCATAAATGACCAGTGCAGTAGCTTGCCTGCCGAAAATACTCTGCAATGCATAAGGTCGCCCTTTTTGTAAACAAAGTTACATGGTATAATACTCAAGAAAGCTGGAGAAAAGGCTCTCACTGTTGCAGGTCCTAGAATCTGGAACTCCATCACACAATCAGTACGAGTTCCACCTCCTAACTCATGTTCAAATCATCCCTTAAGACTTATCTGTACGCTTAGCTATTGCTTTTTTTGTTTCTCACTACCGGTACTTCAAATTTGTCAGATCTTAGTCTTTGTTGCGCTTTGTAACCCGTGGAAAATGCGCGTTCTAAATGTATTTATTATTATTATTGTTATTATTATACTATAGAAATTACATGTAGATCAACAAGTATCATTTACGTCTGAAGAAACAAAATAGTGAACATTTGTACAGA
Source organism: Marthasterias glacialis (assembly GCA_911728455.2). Lineage (NCBI taxonomy): Eukaryota > Metazoa > Echinodermata > Asteroidea > Forcipulatida > Asteriidae > Marthasterias > Marthasterias glacialis. Next base: position 12,849,562 of record OU452236.1, read on the forward strand.
CAATGCCCTTAACTTTTTAATGACTAGCCATCAGGACCAGTTACATGTACATGTAGCTTGTCATTTCACCAGTCCACAGGCTCTTTCACTAATCAATATTTTATATTATAACACCTCTTCCTTTGATTCTATCTGTTGATTGGCCGAACGTGCGTCACGTGGTGTTGTGTATTTTTACTATCACACTGCACACCGACCAAAAGAACTATTAAATGGTACTATCCAACGACAACCTCGAACCCGGTGAAACGATCAAATAATACGTGCATTTGAAATACGATTATGAAAACGAAGGCAGTGTGGTACCCCCTCTTTCTTTTTGTCAAGATTTCCTGTCAGATTTTATACAGTTGTTTGAAGACAGATATACGCACAGTTGTTTAACGAATATTACCACAAAATGGATGAAACTGAGGTGTTATAAAACAAATATTGACTGCTTTATCTCGTGGCGTAGTAAAACTAGTCACTCTCGGTGATCCCAGGAGCCGCCTATCTTCCCTCGGCTCCGCCTCGGGAAGATAGGCTGCTCCTGGGATCACCTCGAGTGACTAGTTTTACTACGCCACTCGAAGCAGTCAATATTTGTATAATAGATACATGTAGTTAGCTTTTTCGACACGGAACTAATGAAGCCATCTGAACCTGTCCAGTTGGAGTAAATTTTGACTGGTCCTCCGTTGCTTTAACTAGCACTTGGCCAGCGGATCACTGTTACCAGAAAAATGCTGCATGAACAAAAGTCTGAATTCAGCGACAAATCTGAAATTTCTCATCTCAGGTGTGGATTTCGCGGAGCACTAGGACTAGTTACTCATCCCAACTCAAGATTAGACTAGTCCTAGCGCTTTGTGAAATTCACATCTGGTCACGTACACTTGTTGAAATCATGCATCAAAAGTAGCCTTAAAAGCAAAGTGTTTGCATTAATCCTTTATGTTCACATCAGACCATGTAATTGAGCCGATCTCTAATCATTTACAGGACCCTGGATCATGCGGAAATTACTACAGAGCTTTAAAGGAAGAGTACAGAATTGGTATTCATCCAAACATTTTTTTTACTAGTATCAGTCTGAAAGCTTACTGATTAGAAGTTCATACCAGTGCCAATCTTCCATAGAAATATTGTTCAAAGTCAAGAAAATAGAATTTGAATACCCTGATTTTAATTCCGATTGTAACAATCGAAATTAAGGACAATGTGTTTATCGTAAATGCTGAAAAGTGCGCCCGGTTTTTCACTATTTTCTCCTGACGCGAACAACGGATGGAGCCCAAACTTTCACAGGTTTTTTTTCTTTCATGTATTGAATCACATAAAATAAGAACACTGCACTATCAGTTTTACCAATCCTACATTTTACCATTTTCATCACAAAGGGTATATCGTGACACTGTTTTTAGATACATCATACGTGCGTGATACATGCTGTATGATAGAGTTAATGCCAGACAGACATTTCACACATTAACACATGTGTGCATCATGAGCATGTCAACTCGTTGACATCAAGGACTTTAAAAACAGGGATCTGGCTGCTCATGACAGACTGAGGACATTCTCGCTTTTTTGGTAAAAAACCAATGGGGACATCACTAAAAAAAAACCTAAAAAAACATGTCACCTAAAGTCCAAACAAAGAGAGAACAAAGAGACGGCCTTGATTTACTGATTTGACAAACATAGGGTACAGACCGTTCCGCCTGTCAATCAAACTGTGCCCATTGACCAATTGGATCACACCTTTTGGTCATGTGACCTCGGTCAAACTCGGTCACACGTGCAGCGTACACAAACTACTGTGTGTGGGTGGGGCTTGTTGCCAAAGCCCGAACAGTCTATTGTACATGTACTGGAGACTCTACAAATACAGGCCTAGTCTCCAACAACCTTCGGGCCTGAATGCTTCGTTCTTGAAAGGGCAAGTGCACTACGGCATTTTCTTCTTGATCGAGGGCACCTCTATGAGGAAATTGTAAACTTCTATTGGAACATTTCAAGGGTACCAAGGCAATGACCAGGGGCAACGGAGGCAATTGCCTCGATTGCCTCTGTGAAGTATCAGGCCTGAATCTTCCAGTGTTCACCCTAACAGTGGTCTGTTGGCCAAATGCTAGTTAGAACACCTGAAGACAAGACAAAATTCTCTGCAAGTGGTCGACAGTCAGCTATCTCAATGGTGAAAAGCTCCCTACTACATTTACGAAGTATGAACCTGTGAAAAAGCTGATGGACAAGTAAGCTACGTGGTCCCACTCGTTTATCACTGAAAAAAGTTGAGGGTAAACCCTGCTCTTCGATGAAGGTCATGTTCCCTGTGTGACCATAACAAAATGAATATTGACTCTCAATTCTACCTGCAAGGGACAGACTAGATACGCATTCAAACAGTTTCTATCAGTATACAGTTACCAAATAATTTGTAAAATACCTTCAATACTCTCTGGTTTAACGTTTAAGGTTGATGTTTACTAATTGAGAAGTGTCAGCGGGTGTAGAGTTACTGTCAGTGTTCAGCAAGGATCCATGTCAATTGATAACTAAGGGGTATCCAAGCATGATATCTGACATGGACAATCACACTAGACTCGTTGACGGATGGTTAACATCACCTGTCTGTGGAGATGTTTGTACCATGTGCCAACATATATCACAACTGCAGCTTCGCACATTTTGTACATGTATATGTAGGTCACACTCACAGCCCAGCGTAGTCAAAAATTAGGCCCTAACGTCAGTAGCTTAAAAATCTACAGACGATGTGATATTTCATTTTTAATATGTGACCGTGATTGAATAAAATAAACATAAACTTCAATGTTGGATTATTCATTGTCGTCACTTTTTATACAACGTTAGTGTCAATGACTTGTGTTTTGGTTTGACTTTATGACTGACAACATCGAGCATGCAACTGGCATCCTGATTATCAAACACACTGCTTTTCAACTTGACCAGGTCCCATAAATTTTGTTAGTTTGTTGCAACAATGTGGAAAAATACGAATGTAAGCAACCCGAAAAGGAAGGGAACATCAGAGAAAAAGGCAGTTGCATATACATCGGACTCATCCTTCTAAAGGTACATTGTAGCCAGTTTCTGTGGGGTTATTGGTCGGGCTAGTCAAAATTTGTAAGGGCTACTAGTCAACAAATTTAGTTCACTAGCGCAGTGGTCTAGTCAGGAAAAAAAGTTAGCGCAAGCCCTGCTACCATACTGTACGTAATTCATATTGCCCAGTTTATAGTCTTTGCCCAATACTTTACTCGCGACATTGATTACTATTATAACACCTCTTCCTTTGATTCTATCTGTTGATTGGCCGAACGTGCGTCACGTGGTGTTGTGTATTTTTACTATCACACTGCACACCGACCAAAAGAACTATTAAATGGTACTATCCAACGACAACCTCGGATCCGGTGAAACGATCAAATAGTACGTGCATTTGAAATACGATATGAGAACGAAGACAGTGTGGTACCCCTCTTTCTCTTTGTCAAGATTTCCTGTCAGCAGATTTTATACATTGTTTATATACGCACAGCTGTTTAACGAACATTACCACAAAATGGATGAAATTGAGGTGTTATAAAACAAACATTGACTGCTTTATCTCGTGGCGTAGTAAAACTAGTCACTCTCGGTGATCCCAAGAGCCGCCTATCTTCCCTCGGCTCTGCCTCGGGAAGATAGGCTGCTCCGGGGATCACTCAGAGTGACTAGTTTTACTACGCCACTCGAAGCAGTCAATATTTGTATATTATACACCACACACACAGATCCTTGTCATTTGATTGGTGGAATACATGTACACGTCAAGTGTCATACTTTACTTTGCCATGTACAGTATAGTTACATGTACATGATTTATTGCCTGTTTAGTGTCTACTTTGCATTTATTGTGAAAAAAAAGGAAGCAAATGACAAGGATCTTCATGTACATGTATGTGTGAGGTATTGTAAAACAACTATTGAATGCTTTTTGTTTGTGCATTGTTACAGAATATAACCACTTCGTGAAATCTGGCTTTATCTACTTCACTCGGCTTTGCCTCGTGAAATAGAGTAAACCAGATTTCACCTCGTGATTACATTGTACATTCTGTGGCAATGCACTCACCTGCATGACAATCGACATGCATTCAATATAAATTGGTACTTGTACAGTACATTGTACTTGTAGGCCTACTGACCAAAATGAAATGTTCCCTACCCAATACAGGCAGTACAATGATACATGTACGTGTACATGTGATTGTTCACTTGGATGAGTCTACCCATGCAAAGTGCACCTACAATCACAATATAACACAAGCATGAGCTACAGGGAATGGAAATTCACTGTAGTACTTTCTCTGTAGTACTACAGACACAAACAGGATGAATGCGCTGGGTTCTTTGGGGGTATTCCCCATTCCACTGAAAAACAGAATGCCAGTCTGTACACAGAGTACAGTTTGAGATGGTTTAAGATAATAACTTGTGCAAGTTTACAATACTTTTATACCATTAAAGGGGCTGTGTCGTCATGATTATAGCAGGCCTGTGTGGCTGTGCATGAAAAGACGAACTCTCACCCAGATGCTACACACGCGCGCAGTTGCGGTCAAATCACAAAGGGTGCCGTCTTTGTCAAACTGTGATGTGACCGCCGTCGCACATGCAGGTGTAGTAACTGGGTTATTCCATTTACTGGTACAATCATGATGACACAGCCCCTTTAACACAGTATAACGATAGTAATCAGTGTAGACAAAATACACTGTACTGGTATACAGTAATGATTAAAGGTAAGTACCAAGTGAAAAAAATATTTCGAGCGAGTCGAGTGAAAACGAGTTTTAACGTGCAAGTTGGAAGCCACTCGAAATAACACATGTTTACTCATTGTACCCATTCCTTGTTGGGGTGTTTCTACCTTTGATCGTCACTGCAGCACTGTAGGCCTGCAGTGTGACTGTACTGTGTGTACATGCAAATCTCCAAAAGAAAAAATTAAGCATTTAAGGGTCTTAATACTGAGGCCTTTTGGCAGAGTGCTCTTTTAAAAGTAAAAAAAAAAAGTGAGGTGGCATCTGTCATTTGCACTGTATAAGTATGTTCTTCGCACGTTAAAAGTTGAACGCGAATGTCGTCTGGTAGAATGACTTGTTTGGAAACAAGCCAAGATGCTCACTTTCGATTCACTCACAGTGAAGAAAGAGTTTTCTGCGTATTGCAGGGAAGTTTCTGTGTACACGTATTGCAACCTCCACATTGGCTAACACAGTACGCTACACGTGCTATACTACTAGACCCCGCCCTTCTATACATCACCATCGGTGCGGTCAAACAAAGGCAACGCACACATGTGTACCAATGATAGGCCTTCCTTTGACCTCAGTGAGGGCGCTGTTTGAGCTTGTGACATCACATGCAAGGGTTCTATTGTAAATTGTGTACGATTGTTCACCATCTCTTAATGCCTAAGTTCCTTTGCTTTTTATTCACCTACAATTTATAAAAATTGTTTACCAGTTGTTGACCTGAGAGTCAATTGACCGTATTTTTGACCACATGAGGGCGCTTTCAACGGCCAATTTCCTTGCATCACAATTACAGTTTTATTTTATTCTGACGGCCTGTATCGTTTTATTGTATCAATGGCCAAATAAATAATAACAACCAGGAAAAAATGTTGGTTTTTCTTATTGCACATCACATAAATTTGGTCCACATATCCGCGTTCCAAAATACAAATGTACTGCGAAATAAACTTCTCAGACCTTGAAATTGCTAATTAATGCCCAGTTTGAAGGCAATCAGGTTGGCTCAGTGGTTTCTTTCCCAACATTCAACCTCTGTGAACCCCGGTTCGAATCCCGCCTCAGTTCCTACCAGACTGCATGGGTTTTCCCTCCCAAATCTAAAACAGAACATTTCTACATGTACATCATCTCTTATTCATCCTGTTATTGGCACACTTCGCAATACTGGAAGTGTAATAACAGCAATTTAAAATAAAATAAAATAAATGCCAACAAAAAATATTTATCAGAAAGTTTGGCACCGCACATTCTTTTAACAAACTTTGAGGAAGCAGTTTGGTTCTCACTTTGTTCCCAAAACTCTAACAAAAAAACCAACAGGAACTTAATGCAGTGTTGGCATTTTCTCTTCCTGTTTGACACACATAATAAACAAAATAACATAATATTTGGTTTAAAAATATGAGTCATTGTCAACTAGCACTGCCTGAAAAAGTGAAACTTCACAAATAGATTTAAAAAAAAAAACCACACACTACACACACAACCCCCCCCCCCAAAAAAAGTTTTTTTTTTTAACGGTGGTCGATCTACATGTAACTGAAGGTTACTGTGCCCTTGTTAAAACGTTAAGGTCAAAATGGCTTACAATGCGACTCAGCAGGCCTACATGGAAATGAAAAGGTAACACTCCATGCCAAAACACAAATTTACCTGGGTGTATTTCCTCAGCAAATGTATAAAAATAAGAGCTTTCATATAAACATCTACACAATATTAGGGCATATGGAAAGTATTTCTCAACATTATACACAATGTTTAGGAAATCTCATCATCTTGATAATCAAGGCTGTTGTTTCGCCTGTCATCATTTTTAATGCCATTTCACTATTTCCGAGAGGTACCTGATTTTGGAGTGTGCCTGGAGTCATAAGTGTTCAATGAGCAACACATGTAAAGCAGGTCTGGGTTTTCTAAAATCTTAACTGGTAAAAAAAATGAGTACCATGGTGTTCATCTAGAAAGTGATTTTTGAGACATTGTTTTATACTGTAACTTTCATATTAGGATCTCATGCACTTGTTAGGCCTAACCATTTGGAATGTCCGATATCTTAATTTTCTAGCATATTTGAAAAACCCACTTTCAAGATCTTGGTTAACATATCGTCATCGACGCCACGAAGTAGCACCTTGTGTACAAAACCATATTTTTTTCAGTTTTCAGTTTTTTACGTTTTTATACAACATTCGTCAAGCCCAACAATTTCATGAAGTTTCAAAACTTCACTTGCTTTACTTTTTTAATTATAATAATTATGTATGGCAACATTTGCCCGGAATTGACAATCTTTGTTTTCACGAACTAGCACACAAGTAACATTCACAATTGAAATGCACGGCGCACACCATACTCAAATGTGAACAAAACAATTTCACGAAGTAGCACTGTCCTTGCGCGCGAAGGACGTGTGCGCGCACATAAATTTGCATTACTAATACATTGGAGAGTGTTACTTCGTGAAATCGGAAATAGTCTATTTTGCTTCTTTTTCAGTTTCACAAAGTAGCATGCACCTTTTTTCCCTTTATTGCTTGTTAATTTAGAATGCAAAGCGGAGAAAAGCAGTATATTTATCAAGTTCGAAGCATCCAGACTCCACAATGAGAAAACCAGTTGAAAACACTCTGAAATTCTAAAGGATAGTGGCGTTTTAAAAAGCGTTCAGCTTTAGACGCCGATTTCTCCGATTGCTACTTTTTACTGGTATGTTCGTGTGTGCTACTTCGTGGTGTCAGTGACGATATTACAAAATCAGTCCACAAGATTTTTCCTGCCAGCCTAGGCTTGGTAACATCTGAGATTTGCACTGGCAAAACCCCAAACTTCTTGGCATTTACCATAATGGCCTGGAATTACAAGATTTATATAAATCTTATTTTTCTCTTAGTGGTAACACTTCAATACTCAACAGACTTGAAAAATATTGATCAGACTCAAATTCAACATTTGAACATCATTTTTAAATTTAAAGATACACAGTAAGGTATTACTAAGATCTGCAGTCCAGTGTAAATTTTGAGCCATTGTTGATTCTGATGGAAGAAGAGAAATTCTGACAGTTGTTGGGAACATTGTTACTTTTCAAAATACGTAACAAAATCTCACTTTTTAAAATTGGGTCAAAGTTGAAGGTTCTACCAGAGCCAGTTACTGAAATGAAATTGACGAATAAAAATATGGCCAACATTTTACACGATAAAGTGACACATGAGCATGTCGGCGTAACTTGAACCACTAGAAACCAACAGTTAGCGGCGTTATAGACACTCTACAAGGGCAAAGCTTAGTCTCTCTTGGTTGCTTCTGCTGACAACAACGGCCGCCACACAGCCCAAGCATCAAATGATTGCGCTCATTCCAATCAATAAACGCAGTTTAAAATTACAGCTCCTTCACAAGTCCACATTTCTCACCAATTGCAACACGATTACTCATGCAATGCGGCAATCATCAGTCACACCTCTCGGCTTCATGGTGTGGCAGTTAAGACCTTTCAAGTAATTAATTCGACATAGTAGTTTCAAGTACACGTATGTTTCGTAACGTCAATCGGCGGGAAGATTCCGGTGAAGTATAGTACAGGCCAACCTCAACGGGGGAAGAGGTTCAGGGAATTGTGTTCACACTGGGATGCACATGCTGTACAACATGTGGAGTTGATGAACTTAAAAGAGAGCAGTGTATTTTTTTACATAGTTATTATTTTTTTTGTAAGAGGTGTTAAGTATGGAAGTTTAAAGTGACCATCCACGGTTTTATGTTTCCAAGCTAAATTATCATTAAAGAAAATGAAGACAATTTAGGGGTGAACAAAGAAAAATGACTGGAGCAGGATTTGAACCTGAGACCCCTGGTTTAACGTACCGACACTCTACCCACTGAGCTATCCAGCCCTACATGTATAGAGCTATGTTTATGGTTGTATTGTATGTAGGGTGTGATCCCTGATGGCGTGTTGTGGCTGAGCGGATAAGAACACCGGACTCAAGCTCTGGTGTTTCTGATCAGCAGAGTGTGGGTTCGAATCCCGGTCGTGACACTTGTGTCCATAAGCAAGACACTTAACCATTATTGCTGCATCCTTTGGATGGGACGTAAAGCCCTAGGTCCCGTGTGTTGTGTAATGCACGCATAAGAACCCAGTGCACTTATCGAAAACAGAAGGGGTTCGTCCCGGTGTTCCTGGTTTGATCGGCTGCAGATTGCGCCACAGCTCCTTGTAAACCATTACATGGTGCTAAACAAACAGGTCTCATACTTCAAATCATAACTTCAAATACCTTGTAGGAAAAATACTGAGAAGCGCCCTGTATCCTTTGGCAATTTGGGGCTATATACATTGTAAATCCAGTTATTATTATTAAACAGCAGTGTCAGGTTGTATGGCTTCTGACTGGCATCCCCCGAACAAAGATATTGACAAAATAGGGAGACCGCCAACATTAGGGCTGGATAGCTCAGTTGGTACATGTAGAGCGTCAGTACAATAAGCCTGCAGGTTTGCAGGTTCAAATCCTGCTCCAGTCAATTTTTCTTTGAGGACCCCAAACTTGATTTAAAATGTACCCAGTCAGTTTCCCTTGGTAGAGGTTAGAGACTCATAATTTTTTCACCCACTTTCATATTTCATAAGGGCTCCATCTTTTGGAAAGTGAGTGCATCACAAAACTGAATCTGACCTTGGAACCCCTCTTTAAATGCATATATTTCTTGCTCCAGTACAGTCTGATTGCTGCATATGTCCTGCACATTACTCACTCGGCTTAAGTTGACACACGAACTATAACAAGGAAAAAGCCTGGGAAACATGTCCGAATGAAAGTGCTTTCATTTCTCATTCTGCAAAAACTAAATTCTTGTTTTGTCAGACAACAATGCCTTGACTTCAGCATGTTTATTCTGCTTTTCTCAATAGCGCAACGGTACGAAATGTTCACAAGTTCATTTCTTCCACGGAGACTAACTATGGGAGACCGTGTTGCCCCAGTCTGAGCCTTAATGCCCCTCAAAAGATCCATCGACAACATTTTCTTATGGATGTGCCCTTTTACCACGGAGAGTAACTTTGGCACTTGGGGGGGGGGGGGGTTGGAATTCCAGGACTGTCTTCATTTCTTTTACAAAAGCTAGATGAAATTACATTTCAAAGCGGATTTGTTAGGGAACGATTTCGTCCAGCACTTTTGCACGCTGTAGCAAAATGTGTAGACTGAACATGTTTTGTGCACACTGAATACTAATATGAAGTGTTAGCAACTGGTGATTTCTGATTAGCACTTTTTACAGTATCCGTGGTTCACAGAGCAGTAAAGAAGGCAAATGACTGTCAATTCAAATAGGATTTGAAAGTTTGCATGGAGAGAATAGCCTACAATCAATCGAGGTTTGCTGAGACACCATACATGTACATCCATTGTACATCGTACATGACAGCTCTTTAGATGAGAAGCTGAACCTCTTCGGCAGTACGTAAGCAGCAATCAGCAACAGAGTTCAGCATTCTCCTGAAGACGATGAGAGAATACTGATCGGAATGTTGAGTTGTCAAACCGCTGGTACTTTTCAGAACCACCACAACCCATAGAGAGAGTTTTCATGTACATGGTGTCTCCACAAACCTCACTTGACTTTCAATTTCAGAGATGTGCAATTGTGCAATTTGTCAAAATTTGGCATTTCCAGTAAACTTCCGACAAGACACGTCCTGCAGTCTGGTGTTTTTGAACAATAATACCTCACCTCACCATTAACTTAAAAAGTTATCCAATGTTGACTATGAGTCAAATAATTACCATCAAATTCTGTTGAGTATAAAATGTTTACCAATAAGATTAGATAAAAAGTTTATTTTGGGACACTGTGTAGAAATGGTGTCTCCTTTTGATGCTGGTCTTAAAAAGTAACACATTTTTTGGTCTGACAGTAATTTTTTTTTGCCACAAGCCCTGCCATCTTGTCGATCCCCCCAAATTGGAGCCCTGTTAAAAGCAGCTCAATGAGTTGCACCTGGTACTGTATGTTGGTGAATGTAAAGTTTGGCAATGCACATGTACATAACACACTACCGTGCACACACACTAGGCCTATATACACATGTACATGTACCTTCAAGTACATTGTGGCTATGATGTGATCACATTTATATGGGATTTAGTCGTCCTGCACCAGACCTACATGTATACATGTATGTACACGTATGGCCAGACAATAGAGAACAATGCTTCATGTACATGTATAAAGCAACATTCACCCATTCACCGTCCTTCACCCAAACAACAGAATGACATTGTACCAGATGACCTCACATGCCCATCGAGGATTTCCGGAAGAAAAGTGACACATGTGCATTGTATAAACTGTACATGTACAAAAATATACATGTACAGTGTACAGTGTACACGTAGTTGGATATTTATACACATTGCCTGACATAAAATGTATGAAGCGTCACAATTGAAAAACAGCGCGTACTGAATTGTTGCGTCACCAAACTTCGCTTCGCATTAGCTTTCGCATTAAGTATGAACCGGGCTTGCCTTGTATCAAGCTAAACACGTTCATACTCAGCATGATGGTGATTTCAAAGTGAATTTGACATCGTTAATGGAGGTTAGACTCTGACCACGTATTGCAGAATGTGGTTTGTCCTACACATACATGTACATGTACTCGTGAACAAACCCAAATCAGAGGTCTTTCATTGATTCACTACACCTCTGATGGCACAATGTAACAAACTAATTAATAAAACTAGCATGAATTAAAAAAAAATTCCAGGCCTTGAAATTCACTCTTAAAGGGGCACGGTCATTTTCCTCTGGTAAGGGGCACTTCCATGTCATTTGCATTGGAACTTTGCAAAAGGCACCACAGCAAAAGCACAGGGCACCGTGGGCAATGGACCGGTCCATTAGGCCCCGCCTACCTTAGCAACTGCCTAGCAACAGCACATGGCGTGACTTTCTTGCCCGGATCGCAGCGTGGCAGTGGTTCGGTTGCGGCCACACACGCGTATCGGATACACACACGTACTGGTTTTCGTTAACGATTATATGGATTTAGTTTCCTGTCCTTTTGAGCAGTGCCTCGAGTCCAAAGAATGATGCAGACAGGAACACTGTTAAACCACTTGTATTGGAACTTTGCAAAAGGCACCACAGCAAAAGCACAGGGCACCGTGGCAATGGACCGATCCATTAAGCCCCGCCTACCTTAGCAACTGCCTAGCAACAGCACATGGCGTGACTTTCTTGCCTGGATCGCAGCGTGGCAGCGGTTCGGTTGCGGCCACACACGCGTATCGGATACACACACGTACTGGTTTTCGTTAACGATTATATGGATTTAGTTTCCTGTCCTTTTGAGCAGTGCCTCGAGTCCAAAGAATGATGCAGACAGGAACACTGTTAAACCACTTTGACACGACTGTACAGGGACCACTACTGTGGGATTCGCACCACAGAAATACGAAAAATTAAAACAAACTAAACAGTTGTGTGTGCTGTTGTTAGAACAATGACGGCGGTTTGTTTACTAATTCTAAACGTGTTGGACCTTTGTCAGACTTTTGTCAGCCTTTAGTGGCCTTGTAGAGGCTGTGATTGGTCAATACGTTAGTAGGCGGGGCTTAATGGATCAGTCTATTGCGTTGGTACATGTACATGTAGTTCTTTTCACAAACACTTGTATGTAAAATTATATTATACTGTACATTACACAATGTACACTGTCTTTTTTTGTGGCTAATTTAAATAAAAAAAATTCACTTTGAGAACTGACAGTAATAAATTGGGTTTTCATTAGGCACACACACACACCCCTGACTGAATAACCCTAAAAATGTTGCCAGCTCTAATTTCACACACTAAATGTAGCCAGAAAGGAAAATGAAACTTTCCATATATACACAAATTATGAGCCTGACTAGACTAAATAATGCCAACAAAAACTGTTTGAAGTTTTTTCCAAATAAGTTTTGATTTTTGTGTTGTTTTGACACACCGTTAAGGATGCAGCTGTCAACAGTCTGGGACAACTAAAGTACGTGCAATAACATTTTCATTCCTTTGTTGTTATACTTCAGACCTTAATATTTTTCCCTGTTACACCAAATGTATTCCGATTTTTTATTTATTATTATTATTTTTTTTTGGGGGGGCACCTTCATTCTTAAACACAATCTCTGGAGAAACATTTTGTTTGCAAATTTATACAAGAAACGTCCCCTCGTATTTAAGCGTTTGTGCCTACACGCTGACACAGAGATTATCCATCATCCAACTGAACAGAGTCACGCCATCAGTGTTAAACTAATTAACTTTCCTCTTTTTTTTACTGGTAGGGCTTACTTGATCACTACTGCAGGCGTTCTAAAAACTAATTGTGCGACTACGGGCTGAACGCCCGTGTCAGAATGAGCAGCGTGTTTGACACATTGCGTTTGCCCGCTCAGTCGTCTAATCTAATTAATTAAAGAGATTCTTTTGATATTGCACCATTCTTCGATCAAATCAATGCCCCAGGATTACGAGCCACTTGGTCGTTCACCTTGGATACAGTCAACGATTTATGAGAAAAATCTGACACTTTTAAAAAGTACACCTGTGCAGAACACCAGAGAGTGCATCCACAGTTCACGTGTACAAGGTAGTGTTTACACATGTTATACAATTTGTACCTAACCTCAACTTCAACGGCAGATAATCACAAACAACTGACGAACTCCAACTAATTTTGCATCCCATAATAAAGTAACCCCCAAAATACCACATCATAAGTACTGTCTGTGACTGACTCCCTGCTTGATTTTTTCTTAACCAGAAATTTGTTTTGAAGTAATCCTTTTTTCGTGCAAAAAGCAAAAAAACCTGGGTCCTGGGGTGGATTTCACAAAACTAGTCCTAATTTTGGACTAGTCCTAACATATGACCAGTCCTATAAGTTAGGACTAGTTACTCGGCCTAACTCAAGATATCATAAGACTAGTCCTAGCGCTTTGTGAAATCCACCCCTGTACACATTGTACAGTACACATACATGTAGTGTGTTCCCTCGACAGATTGTACTACATGTACACATGTGTACGTACAATGAACACGAACCAACATTCTAAGATTACTGATTAAGGTATGTACATGGACATGCTGCCACCAATCAGTTCACATTCCCGGCTTTCAATTCAATGTGTGTACACGGTACAGCAGCTCCATTGTTGTAATAACACCAATTATACATGTAGATGCTAACAATATGTACATGGTACAAGGGAATCAATTTGGCACTTCAGGCTTGGTTTGACCTGAGTACACATTGTACAATATGTCAACCTATTGTACGTATTGGGAGAGTATCAAGATGGCTGCCCAATGATCCAAGAAACAGTTCCATTAGAAGCAAGATCTCCTTGGGAAACAAAAAACGTCTTTCTTCTCCCACCACACCAAATCAACTCAATGCAAGCAAATCAAGGCTTGGGTAAAATAGTCTGAGCCCATTTGATATTATGAGGATCACTATTTAGGCCTACTAAAACTGCAATTTGCACACAGGAAACTTGACAAAAATGGTGGCTGATTTAATCCAAGTATTTGTATAGTGTATCATGGTATCTATAGACCATGTAACCTTTGTTTACAAAAAGAGTGACCTTGTACATTCCAGTGCCTTTCTGGCAGGCAAGATACTACACTGGTCATATGGGAATTTTACATTTTGTGTCATACATGTAATAGCCACCATGTACACAAGTAAATTTGAGACTTATAATAACAGCTGAACAAGTTTTGAGATGTGCCTCCTTTCTTCATTCATACCAAAAGTTGATAAAAACTAGACAGCACTTTCAATCAGAGTTAGTGTTTTCTTCCATTGAGCTGTGTACAAATCGTGCCTGCAGAAAGTCCAGGCTCTGTGGCTCTTTTGTAAACATGTGATGTCACATCCATTCAAAAAGCTGAACCCAATTCCATAACCATACAACTTTGTTAAGAAGAGAAAACTTGCTCAGCAAAAAACGGGTAACCAGACAAACTTCCATGAAATACACCATCGCTTGTGACTGGTTCCCTGCAAAATTCCTTAGCAAATAATTTTTGTGGAATTTTTTTCGGCTCGAACGCTTCATGAATTTTGGTCCAGTATGAATACTAAACATCACTCCAGAGTCATTCCTGAATTAAACCCATACACGTACATTTTGTAGACAGGACTGTGGGGTACAGTGATAATATTTTTTCATTACAGCAAGTGTGA
This sequence comes from Marthasterias glacialis, assembly GCA_911728455.2. NCBI lineage: Eukaryota > Metazoa > Echinodermata > Asteroidea > Forcipulatida > Asteriidae > Marthasterias > Marthasterias glacialis. The sequence goes on from OU452236.1 coordinate 12,864,630, forward strand.
GAATGATATCGTGCCTGAGGCAGCAGCCTGAATTTTAAGGGTCACTGCGAATTGTGAAGATATAGGCTGATCTGATTAAATTATGAGTCATATTATTTCAAGAATTATCGTGTCACAAATGTGGGTCACACTCACAGAATCAGTCATACATGTAGGGGCAAATGTAGTCCTTTACTGTACTTTACCACCCCCTTAAAAATGAAAAAAAAATTAAAGCCCTCCTATGATTAAGTGTTTCTCTCGACAAAATCCAACCTCCAAATTGCCACAACACTATACAGTGGCATTTTGAGGCACACACTTAAATGAACAGACTACAACTCTTGCCCATAGTGCTTCAATGAGTGTGGTAAACTGGAGTAGTCACTATGGAATTTGGGCCACTGTGGAAAGAGATAAGGCTCTCAACCTTGGAGGATTTCTGCAGTGGCAATCCAGTGCCATTGATGGATCACAATGACAGGAAAGTGTGGCATGGTTTACCTCACTGTTGTGTTCATAGCACTGGGAGATTTGATGCACTTTGGAGTGTGCACGTGTTTAATGTACACATGGTACATGTACATGTAGGATGGTTTTGATCAATAAAATGGAGTAAAATAAAGTAGATACAATTTTTTGACAATAACAAAAAATATGTATTTTCACAGTCCTTCCTGAAAAGGAATTGACAGCCGCCCTTTAAAATAAAAAATTATGCATCGCCCTCGGAGAACGAAATCTGTAAGGGGTAGACAATACACACTGCGGCAAACAGTATCACAGGCATGCCCAACAACTGCTGTGTGCTTTTAACTGTTCTCTCGAAAAAACATTAATAGTTAGATCTCGAGGGCATCCATCACCAGCCTGAGTAACCTGTTTAATTTGAAGACAGCATAGCAGGAGGTTGAGCTATGCGAGGATGAGTGTCTTCAAGCACATCATCTGCTTGAAAAGATTACACAGTGGGCGTTTGTAGTTGACACCATCGCGTGCTATTGATTGAGTGGGAAAACTGGAGGGGACCAGGAAGTGCCTGTAAGGTTCACCCATGGCACACATCTGTAAGATTCATCTTGGAAGTCCCGTTTCTGTTCCTATTTTTTAGTTCGACATCTTTAGCCTTTAAGAAAGACTCTGCTAGAGTTGAAACGAGAGGCCATTTTATTTTACATGTAAATATGACATCAGTGTGGAAAAATTACAACTTCTAAAACTATGATTAATGAATTAACATTGGTTTTGAGGCATTGCATGGTGAGGTTTCAATGTACATTTGGTTTGCAGTAACACCATGTGATTATATCTACTTTGCTATTTATACACTACATGTAGATTGTTCTTGTGAAAAAGAACAAACTGTACAATATAGCTAAGTACATATAATCACATGGTGTTACCGCAAACCAAATATTGAATAAACATTGATAAAATAAACTTTTTTTTTCATGCACAAGTAGCATTTTGGAATGAAAATTGTCGCAACTCATACTCATTGGTTTGCCCTTGTATTTTGACCAATGACTAGCCAGTTGGCTTGTTGTTTCACTCATCTGTCAGCCTTTTCACTGGTCCATATTTCAATTTAAATTCGTAAAAATTTACAGACATTTCAACTGGTCATCAGGTGTTTTAACTAGTGCTGCTGGACTTTGGACCACTGCAAGGGAGAATGCTATCCCTTTTCAATACAGCCAAATTTCATCCTAGAGTTGCATTGCAGGCACATCACTCCACATTTAAACATGTAGGAGTTGTACATAGTTTAGTTCCCACTTGACGTCACACAGTGTAAAGTCAACCATCTTTAGGGGCAATGATAAACCATTTTTGAATGCACAATGTGTTTTGTGTAGCAGCGTGTAGCGGAGTTTTGCTAAATTACTTTTTTATTGGTCGGTGAACCACTTAGCTGCACAGACAAATAGATGCAGCTCAAAGCAGAGACCAAAGTTGCCCATAAATAAGGCTACATTTTCGGGAACTACATGCACCTATTTGCTGATACATGTAGCTGGGAGCCATTCAAAGAAAATTACAATTTAACAAACCATTTGGCCGGTGAAATGTTCCAGAGAGAGCTCGTAAAGCTCTGCTGTACTCAGCAAATTTGTGTGCCCCGAAATCCACAAGAAATTGAAACCTACATACATGTAGGTCTACACTACACACTTTAACTGTTTTAAATAATAAGTACATTCAACCATGGAGTTAAAAAGCTCAGAAACCAATGACAGAGTTGCTCCACAGACAGAAAAAAACTGTTGATTTTTTTTCCCGTTCACACAAACGTGAACATTAACGTGTGCGTGCGTAGGCCTACTGGCTTCAACACTACCTTGTACATGTACCTTGTAGTTATTAACCTCCTAGGACTCCTCATGGGAGTATAAACCGGAGGCAGCCAGAAACACCAGGGCGAACCCCTTGTCTTAACGATAACTTGTGTACTGGGTTCTTTTATGTGCTTTACACAACACACGGGACCTACGGGATGGCGTTACGTCCCATACAAAGAACGCAGCAATAATGGTTAAGTGTCTTACAGTTTTACACAACACATGGTACCTACGGCTTTACGTCCCATCCGAAGGACGGAGTAGTAGTTGTTAAGTCTCTTGCTTTAAAGGACACAAGTGTCAAGACTGAGACTCGAACCCCCACTCTGTTGATCAGAAACAACGGCGCATGAGTCCGGTGCTCTTAACTGCTTGGCCAGTGTTTCATTGTTTAGAATCTGAAGAGTACATAAAGTGTAGATATTAATGTATACATGATAAACAAGAAGGATACTGTAACAGCTACATGTACAATTGTACACATCAGCATGTAGACAGCTTTGATTACATTGACCCTAGCAACCCAAAGCCTAATCAGAATCTGGCCTCAGTGCCACCAGGTCTTGTTTGATTGTGTTCAGATCAAAATGGAGGAGGGGCAGCCAGGGCCCGATAAACGACCCACTGGACTACTGGTCCAAGTCCAGTAAATTTAGCATTCGGCTGGTTATGGTTCAAATGTGATAATTTCAAAGGGCACCAAGGCAATCACCAGAGGCATGGAGGCAATTTGTTGAAGTATGACGTTGTACAATTACGTACAGTATTACACAAACTCATGTAAGAACTTGAAGTACCCACTGGACCAGAGCCATAGTTCAGTCATTTTTAGCATAGGGCAACTTTGTCCGGCATTCTCATGATTTATTAAACCAAACTTTTAATTCAAAATCTTATCCTAACAGTTCAGCAATAAATATATCAAAAAATTAATATTTAGGTCTTTTACAAACATTTTTGGGTCCATACATGTAGACTACTTACAAAAACTGTGGCCAAGAGAAGATTTTCTTAAAATACAAGTTTGGGCATTCCAGGAATGTTCTGAAACATTGCGAGAGAATATTCATAATGCAGACTGGGCACTGGCTTGACAATTGAAACTGTGACTTCCTGTTCATACTGTATGTACAATGTACTGTACATGTACTGTGTCTGCTGTGCATACAGTGTGTGACATCGAAGCCAAAGTGCCAGACTCTCTTAGAAAGTTGTTGAGTACTCAGATGACAAGTTGGACAATTATGGCTGGAGGGACAATAGACTACAAAATATGCATTCAGAGAACACAACCAGTGTTCATGCACACTTACAGGTTGTTTGCATAAAACTACATGTACAGAACTTTGATAAAAGTGTACATGCACGTAATGCACTGCATGTTACCACCTGAACATTTTTACCATGCAGTTCACATAGGCTTACATACATGTACACGCAGTACATGGCAAGGTGTTTTTAGCAAGAAACTGCGAACAGAGTGCCAAAAGGGCACCCCAACACATGTGGCTACTGAACATACACGTCCTACAAGTACTATAGTACAGGCCTGCAAAGTACATACATAATGTACACGTGTACATGTACATGTTCATGTTCCTCCATGGTACTGTATAAAAAATCTCTACATTATAGTACACATATGTACAGAACATCGTCCATTGTATAAATTTCTGCATTCAACCGAGATGAGACCATTCATCAAACTATGTACATGTACATAACTGTATGTATTATTATATGCAAAAGGGAAATGCGGTCATCATTTAATTTCAGGAAAACAACTAGTTGGCCCCTAATACTACATACTAGTGACTGTTTTGTAGGAAATGTTTGCGCATGTTCATAATGTAATCTTTATTCCATTTGAGACATCAAAGTAAGAACTGGATATCTCGGGAGACAATTTCTGCAGTCAGTTTTCAAGACATGACTTCTCCAGGCGGTTTGTACGGTATCAGGTTTACATAGAACTTTCAGACTGGTACTAAAGTACAGTGTATGGCCCTACTCATTCTTAAATACTCTTGGATCATTACCGACCACAAATATTTGGGATCAGGTTGGCTCAGTGGTTTCTTTCCCTGCCTTTCACCTCCGTGGACCCCAGTTCAAAGCCTGCCTCAGACCAGAGCCTTACATGTGGATTGGGTTTCTAGACCTTACCAGATTGAGTGGGGTTTCCCCCTATTTGGTGTTTTCCTCCCACTATAAAAACTGAACATTTCCTCATCATCGCCTATTCATCCTGTTATTGGCACTTGCACTGTTGGATGTGTTATAAAAAAACATCATCCCTTTAATATGGTAGGCTGAAGACGAGAGGCAGAGAGTCTGTGATTAAACAAGTACACAAGGCTGTCCCTTAGGACTCATGATGAGTAAGTATTCCAAGAATGTTTTCAAGGAATTCGGCTTTCTTGAGACGAATGATGGTAGAATGATGGTAGAAGGTCAAGGCGTAGCCAAATAGTGTCTCAATTAATACCAAGGACTTGGTCCATTATCTAATCTATTTTAAGAGCACGCATGCTTGTCTGCACAAAATCTGGCCAAACTATTGATTAGGCCTACAATGTATGTCCCTCAATGTCCTGTCCATTTTAGTGGCGCTTGCAGTCGTTTGGATTGTGTACCTAGGAAATTTGGTCTGGCCTACAGTCTATAGACATTTGTGTAAAATGTATGCCATTTTTCTAACCTTCAGAGGGAAACTTAGGGGAAGCAGGTAATGATTACATAGTCTGGCAATTTTGCTATATTTTGCTATGCAAAATATTTAGATTTAAAAACATGTTTTGTGCACGCTGAATGCTACATGGAATATTGAGTTACATGTAAATGATGATTTTTGAGTCGCAACTGAAAGATGTTGGGTAGAATTTTGCTATATATATATATATAACAAGGAAAATCATTCACTGGGAAGTCAAGAGTTTTGTACTGAGGTAATTGACATTCATTCTGATAATCTAGACTCAATTTCACAGTGCTGTAGGCAAGCACAAAACCAATTTTGCTAACCAGAATACAGGTTTACCAGTCAAAATCCCATTTCATGTATTCCATATGTGACTGGTTTCCTGCTTATTTTTGAGAAGCAGTCATCACAACCACATGGTAGGAGAAGGCATGTTAATGAGTGGGCACTATACAGGATTGGTCAAGCTGATAGTGCAGTGCTCTTACTTTGTCTAAATTCAATATATACATGAAAAAAACAAACCTGTAAAAATATGGGCTCAATCCGTCATCTGAGTCATGAGGAAAAACCGTGCACACTTTTCAGCGCGTAAACACATTGTCCTTAATTTTGATTGTTATTAATCCAAATCAGCTGTTGCGTTTTTTTTTAGGTTTTCCGATACAGTTTTCTTGAATATGACAGCATACTTCAAAGGGAAATATTTCACACAAAAATTGGTTGTAGTACAAACTTCATAAACAGTTTAAGCTTTCAGACTGAAACTTACACAATAATGGGTTTTTTTTCTTTCAATCTGTATAGTGCCTTTAACTTTTTTCAGTGACTAGACACCAGGAGCAGTTAGCTTGTTGTAGTTCGACTGGTCTGCCAGTTTTGTTCTCAAGTCCATGTTTTTCAAGACTGAATTATTAAGCCGGACCACTTGGAGAGAATTTGGACTGGTCCTCAGATGTTGTAACTAGCATTTAGACAGCAGACCACTGTTACTGTTATGAACAACGCTGGTGAACTAATTTTGTAACTATTTTTTTCTTCTGTGGTAACGAGTTGGCCTCCTTCATCTTTCTGTCATGAATGATTCTTCGGTTATTTAAGGTTTTATTTTTGTTCATAATAAATGAATAAGTGGCGGTCGGATTTAGGCATCTTTTCTGGGTAAATATAAAGAAATCGATTGGGTCATTTTATATTGCAATTATTGCATCAGACGGGATGAGATGGCATTGACAAAGCTCTATATGGACTAGTCCGAGTTACTGGACCCAACACCACCTTTTTAAACATTTGGACATAATCTGGTGTATAGGGCCCGAGTGACGTCCCATCAAAAGTTGGTACCTGTGTACAAATTTCAAATTCCCAAACAGAAAGTGACAAAAACCTGTTCCAAAATCCATCACAGACATCTACTAACATCTTGAAACTCACCTGAGGTACGCATGAGATATTGTCGGTTGATGCATGTACATGTATGATATGATTGTGTCTGATGCATTTCTTAAAAAAAAGAGAAATTTTTTGCTAAAATCTTGTTGTGCCATTTAAAAAAAAAAATTAAGCCCATTTTTTGGATTTGTGCAATCGTCAAATTGCGCAAAGTTCAACAACAGACAGCACAAATTGTGTGCAATTTGGAAATTGCGCAATCCTAAATATGTGCTCCACCAGTTGCACAATGTGCGGTCCATTTTGGGCACGAATGCTGAGTTTAGTCGAGAATTTATCTTTTTTAAGAAAGGCATCTAACACAATCGAACCACCATAATAACCAGCAATATCTCCTATGTACCTAACTCAGGTGACTTTCAAGTTGATGTGGTTGATGGATTTTGGAGCAATTTTTTGTCACCCTGTTTTGGAAACTTGAAATTTGTACACAAATTTGTTCACTCGGACCCTACTTATGCCCATGGCAAAAATAAAGTTTAAAAAAAGCATTGTTGGGTCCAGGTAACTTGGACTATATGTGGCCAAAATAATCTGATAAAAGCCACTGAAATTATGAGGAATTTTAAGAACTTTCATTATTCAAAAACAACAAAATATTAATATATAGGCCTAAATTAAATAGTAAGTAATATACTAATACTTAATAGTAATAAAATTGTTATTAACTATTTTTAAATTTTAACCATTCAAATCATCTTAAAAAAATCATTCAACCGAACAAACAATACAAATTTGTTTAAAAAGTAACAAAATCAATCCTTAAAACCAACAATCAATCAACAGAATAGACAATACACTGAACGAAAAAAGATAAGTCAAGATTGCGGAAGTTTCATTTGCCCGTCCCACCACCAACCCGGCAGAGGACGTGAGTCGAGATTGTATTACCTGTGACATTTGTGGCCGCAAGCAGATTTCTCTGGTAAGATCCACGGCACCCGGACTGAGGTGGTTGAGAAGCTGACACAGGACGACTCCATCACGCAAGGTTTGGGCAAGATCAAAGACTTGAGCGCCTGCCCAAGTAGTTTTGTGAGTTGGGGGCAAAGCCCCACATTGTATCAACCACGCCGCACACATTCTCCACGCCTCGTCCATTTTGATTCCGCTAAAATTAAATTTTCCACAACTTTTCTCGCAGTGTCCGTCGTATTTTAGAACAGTATTTCCTGTTTTGACTGGTACCAATGCCTATGAATCACGTATGATTCGTGTCTAGAATGTTAGCGCGGAGTACCAGGTAATAGTGCGTATGGAGAGCTATGCAATAGCAAAACGTCACGTTATTTACTACAACTTACAAGACTGTGCTACTTCGCTTCCGCCCTCTACCGATTTTTACCTGCCAGTGAAACTCTGAACTTCGAATGAGCTCAATACTTCAACTTGCACTTACAGAAAAATGGTTAGGTCTACTATAAAATGCAAACAAAATGGAATAGTATTATAACAAAATGGATGGCTAAAACGATCACAGAAACAAGCAATAACTACGGGGGGCGCCCTAACAAACTTCCGTCCGGCCCGGTGGGGAGGAAATGGATGAGAAAAATCTCAGGGCAGGGGTGTTGCCGGATGTATTATGCAAGAATCATTATCGTTGAGACATTTCGCTTTCATTCAAAAAATAAAATATAACAAAAATTATATGAAAAAACGGCACTAGGTGAGTGTCAAGCGTAGTAATTTTTTGAGAAAAAAGGGGGCGGTACACTGAGAAGAACAATATAATACGAAGGGGAAAACAAAAATGACAAAGAACCAGAAGAAGAAAGAAAGAAAAGCGACAGCAATCTAATATAGCTCAATTTTAACTCGCAAGTCACCTGCTGCTCACGATCCAACCAAATATTACGATGATGCTTTTCTTGATATTACGTTATCATGTTTTCTCCTTCGAGCTTTGTGATCATTCCATTTTGATGAAATAATACTTATCCCTAATACACTTTTCCGCACCGACACCCTCTCTCCTGGGATATGTTGTGCATTATGGTCCTTGCTCTATGGATACACGGGTTCAGTTTGGCTAAAATCGGACAGCTACGTGGGTCTTTTTTCATATGAGCTTCATCCTCCCCCGACCTGTGTCAACTTAAACTAGTGATTTGAGGGAACCTTGGTTAGAATAACAAAATAAAAGACCTACAACCCGCTATTTCAGTCGCCACGCCCTCTCACAGGCCATACCTGTCCCTGCGGGGAGTGTTACAGCCTCCATGGTTGGAGTATCTGTAGTTTATTTGTTGGGGGCCGAGAGTCACTCAGAAGGCGCTGGCATAATTTACCAGGGAGGGGCACCAACCTGCACCTCAGAATCCGTCACTGTTCTTATCTTCACCCAGTCAGAGTCCCGAATAATTTTCCGAATTTTAGCTTTACTTCTTTTAGCGGTCGAAAACAACTGTTTTACCAGACTTGTGCAAGTCTAGTACGCCCTCTTGGAGTTTGATTCCTCGTCTACACTAAATGCATTACTAATATGGAAGCAGAATGTTACCATACTTTGTCTATGTCCATAACAATGCATGGCCCAGAGAGACCGTCTGACATAAAATCGTGTGTTTGCAGTACGTCTTCTGAAGGCAATAATTTGTGTTCACATTTCAACCTCTCCAAAAGGTTTGTAAACTGTAATTCATCATAAGAACAGAACAGTAAAAGTTTTTTAACTAATCAACTGCAATCCCTGTTTTCTAAATTACTGTAGATTCTGGTTCCGGTCAATATAAAATAAAAACACCACTGTTCTTTTTATTTATTTAGATTAGTTTATCGTTATAGAGAGCAGACGACACTTTCGAACAGAAAGTTAGACTTAGAGAGGGAAGTTTCGAAAGTAGAAAGTTCTTCACGTTATTTATGAAGTTTGCTTAACTGTACCTTAATTTCATTCCTCTCAATCGGAAAGAAAAGTTGAAGTTCTGGTGAAAATAAATGTATGTTTTTATTGTTTGTTATTAAATATTAACTAGCGCCATGGTTACACCAATTTTGTTTATAAAGTTTTGGTTGTTCCTTTGGGTTCGCGTGATTCAAGGGTTTACCAAATGCACTCCTATGGCAAGTCTACCTCACAGTAGTAGGGAGAATTTATAGAATTTTCTTTACCTTTTCGCACAGCGTAAATGAAAAGACACAAGACTGACCCGGAGTCTAGACAGTTCATTCATTTACGCTACCAGGACACAGCTGTTGTGATTTTCAAAGAGCAGCAGAGGGAGGCCCGCCGACAAGTCACGTCCCCCTCGACATCAAAATGCAGCACAGCGTGGGCAGATAAACCGGTCACCGATGGGGCAGGCACATCAGCTTCATCGTCAACTTACAAATACAGTCGCTATGGCAACGAGGCAGTTATTGTACAACAAGAGGGCAAGATGGTGACAAAGAAAGACTCACAGAATGTCCAGTCTGCAATCTGCATCGTCATGTGATGATAACATTCAAGACAGGCAGTCCAAAACCCGCAGCAGTGCATTCCACTTCCTGAGGTCATGTCATCATTGAGTTATGGTTGCCTGAGAGGGTTTTATTTTAGTTACCAGCTTGTAGCAAGGAAGGATGATGGAAAAAGCAGGATGCACAGTATGCTCTGCAACGTCCAATACAGACTGACTGACAGATTCAAGACCAAAATTTTGTTGTCTAAAGGCCTTGAATTTCATTAGTGTGGTGAAACCAAGTGGTTATTTGCCACAAATCTTATATAAGTTGTGGCAATGAGTTCCCTTCAAAGAGTATATGGCCAAGCCCTCTAGTATTAAAATACTGCACAGTCACTCAAGCTTACGCTCACGCAACTGTGCGTGATGGCCTGTATGCTATCACTATTATGAGGAAAATTAACGACTTGAATTCAAGTCTTGTAGTACTGGAGGTAAGGCCACTTTGCACTCTGCTTGAATGTTAAATTATCTACAATTTCAAGATGCACTGGGCCCAGTTTTATAAAACTGTGAAGCACAAAACATTGCTTAGCAAAGAGAAAATCTTGCTTAGCAGAAATAAGGTACCAGCCAAAATGCCATGTAATGTATAGTGTTTATGACTGGTTCCCTGCTAATTTTGGCTATGCACACTTTTCTGCTTAACAGCTTTATGAAATTAGGTGCTGGACCAGAGTTCACAGACCTGCTTCTTGTCAAATAATTTTCTGCCGAGTAAAAATTAGCACAGGACCAACCTTGGGTAATATACTTGACATCATATTTTGGCTAGTATTCTTGTTCTTCTCAGCAAGATTTTGCCATTTTTTGGTACTTGGTATGATAGTGTCCGCAGACTTCCAATGGGTAAATTTGAGCATGTTTTTGTGCATAGCAGCTCTGGATTTGGGTCCAGGCTGTGCAATGGACTCTGTTGCCTGCAGTGTAATTCAAGGGTCGTCAGTATGGCATGCAAACTCTACGTTATGTGTGTGTACTTCAAGCCATAAGTCAAACCAAATGTTTTGCATGCTCAGTGTTTTCCATTGTATATGAGCTACATGTATATTTGTGAAGTTTTATTTATTTGTTTAAAATGCATTTTGTGGGTTTGATTCCCATTCAGAGTACTTACATTGTATGTGCTTGAGCAAGACACCAGAACTGGTTCTCACCATCCGGGTGGTGAGAAGTAGTTACAAAATGGGTACCTGCAAGATTAGAGATTGTTTTTGATTAGCTAAATGTGACTAAATTTGGCTGCCGGAGCTGCTTACTGCTAAGGAGTTAAGATGGTTTTAATATTGTCTGTGGCCCAGGGGTGGTATAATAATGCAAGGGCTTTAAAACAAGAGTTAAAGTTACAGGCCTAAACTTGAAGCTATGCGTTGTCAAAACAGATACTGAAGGTACAGTTGCGATAACACCATGTGATAAAGATCACTTTGAGGAGTGGTGATTGTTCATTGTCAAGTTGAAAATATCTACCAGATAAATGTTGTGGTTTGTTGCTTGATAGACAAATTTTGTGAAAGCTATGTTAGAGTCTACTTATTTTTCAAAGCTGAAAAAAAAAAGCAGCTGAACTCTTTGAAGTACAAAAAATATCCCTCCTCCAAATTATGTCTTTGCCCCCGCTTTCCCTACCCCCCCCCCAATGAAAAAAAGTCTGGTTACGCCACTGCTGCTGTTTTAAAGCCAAAAATATACGAAGCTTTCGCACATGCCACGGACAATGCACAAAATACATCCAACATGAAAAGTTGTTTGTACATGGTTGATGGCCAAAAATTAATGTCGGGATCCTTACAATGATTCATTTTTAGTTTTTAACTAATTACCATTTTTCATTGGCATACTTGTGTGCAATACCGTAAATGAAAGCTTATAACTTTCTTGAATGGTTAAAAATAGCTACTTAAAATTTCAGTCTAAATTTTCGAGTACAACCGGCCAAAAATCTTACCTAGCATCTTAAAAAAACAGTTTTTAAGGTTTGTATTGTGTGGGATGTGCCGTTGATCAATACAGTTCACTTAAGTCAACACATTCGAAGTTGTTTGTGTTGTTTTTTAATTTATAACCATTTGTTTTGATAGACATTATTATCGAGTTACAAACAATAAATAATTTTTATAAAAGTGTTGATTTTTAAGCATATTTATAAACGTTCAAAATTGATGGTAATAAAGTTCTTCAAATGCAATGAAAAATGAAATTGAAATACAAAGCTTTCAAATTTGTTTTGTTCCTTTCAATTGTTTATTAAGTATTTTCTAGTTTATTAAATAAAATAAGAGTGACATTTTTATTATATTGGGATCTTAAAAACTACAAATGATATCCACACAACCCATCATGCTCCTCACGAAAGAGACTGAGCATGCTTCGGTTATAAATTCTCCCACAGTGCAACTGATAAGATTAACCGGCAAACAGCAATGTATCACGGCGCTCTTTGCAGATGCTTAAAGGGGTTGTGTCGTCATATAACAGGCCTGTGGCTGTACATGGAAAGATGAAGTCTCACCTAGATACTGCACGCGCGCACGCTTGCGGTCAAATCACAAAGGGTGCCGTCTTTGTCAAACGCACGCGTGGTAACTGGGTTATTCCATTTACTGCTATAATCACGACGACACAGCCCCTTCAAAATGTGTCATATAAGTGGAAGTCGTTCAGTCAAAGAGTTCTTTTCGAACTCGGCCCAGTATCATGAAGACAGAACAAAACACATTTAGGTGTACCACTTGGCATCCGTCACGTTAGCAGTTTTCTCAATGGTTTAAACAAACATAATCAGTACCTGAAACCACCCCAAAGTATTTCAACATGTGACTGCACATGCAGGCTTATAATGAACATAATTTGAGCTAATTCATTTGATAAAAAATATATATCCATCACCCTCAAATTTCCATTAAAAAATTGACGAAAAAAGTTACCTGTCCATTTTTTGAATAAAATTTGAGAGTAATCTTTAACTTAGATCACCACAGCACGCTGCCCGGCTCAACATTAGAACAAATTGACGAAAAAAGTTACCTGTCCATTTTTTGAATAAAATTTGAGAGTAATCTTTAACTTAGATCACCACAGCACGCTGCCCGGCTCAACATTAGAACATATTGATCTGTTCCGATGACAATCGATCTAATTCGTACAATAGCACCCTTTACCGTGGAAATTCAATGTTAATCTCGTGACGTCATGTTTTTTTTGGCACGACCACCTGTTCCGTACGGTCGCGACAGATTTGCAAATAATGATATTATGCATTAGTTGAAGATTCAACAATAGCCTATATAACTAATGTATATTTTCTAAAATATAAAATTGACATAGTCTATTTTGTGTTAATAATATGAAAATATTCCCGTCCCAAATACTGTCCCTTTTCGAGAATATCGTGTTGGAACTGGAAGTCTATGATTTTTAAGGGGGCCAACACCGTCCCTAGGCTACGTCGGTATTTTAACAAATTTGATAATCGTGTTTAGAATGTCAGGGAACAGTTTTTCCAAAAAGCCTAAAATATAGCTTATCCTTTTAGTGTCCCCTGAAATAGTTTTACAACACTCTGGAATAATTGCATTTAGTCTTTTTTGAAATATTTTTTTTACACAGAATGTAGGCCTATTTTAGATAATTTCTGGAGTTGTTGAAAAGCTGTCAGACTTTTTGTTAGTTTTTTCAAAAATCAATCTCCGGGAAATTTTTAGAAATAATTTCTAAAATATCTTTTAGAATCTAGTCTGTCAGGAATATTGTTTGGGAATGTTATCTGCGATAACTAATGGAATGTCTGTAATTTTTTGAGATTGTTCAGAGCAGTTTTAACAATGTCTGGATTATGTTTTTTAAAAGCCCCTATCGCCACATTCTGAACTCCTGTGTTTCTGCTCTACAACGTTGTACACACTCATTACTTCAGTTGGTTCGATGTCATAGACGAACATCATGTTGCGGTAGTGGCAGAAATTCGAAGGTTTCTTTATGAGGACAAAATGGTCATCGTCCGTCAGTGACACTCCAATACGGGCCGCTAGGAGACCCACGTACGCATCTTCCATGGCGATAGGCGTAATCTGTCCGAACTTGCTCACCATGCTCTGGACCACATCCATGGAGACCATGTAGAGAGGTCCACGGGCCATGTTCGGGAAGACATTACCGGGATAATCAGGGCGTGGTACGAAATACGGATCAAGTTTATCCCGAATCGGGTGGTCCTCACGGAGCAATTTCCCAACGTACAGATTGTTAGAGCTCCCGAGTTTCTCCTGGATCCATTTCATGACGAGTGGGACGTGGATGTAGACCTTTGGATTGGTCTTGAAAATATACTTCGGTTGGCAGGTACGTATGATGTCCTTGGAAGCCCACTGGAACCCCATCATGACCTTCCGGGTTTCCTCGGTCTGGAGGTCATTGAAATCACCTTGTAGGACGTCACCGAAGTGTTGCACTTCCCGTTTGATTTGCTCGTCTTTGATGCTGCTTCGGCCCATGACGAACACGGTCCGCCACGTCATCCCGAGACTACCGGCCGTGGAGACTCCGTTCCGGTGACCCCATGTACGTCGGATGGCGGTCCGGGCAAGGACTTCCTCCGGAGTAGTCGTCACAAGGAACAACACGTGGGGTTTGTCCGGGCATTGCAAGTCCGGTTTATAGATCAAATTAACGGGGAAATCCTTGGGTTTCGGAGCGGGCAGCCCTTGCTTTATTACCGGTGGTTTATCTGGAAAATTGATTTTCAAATCGCTAGAGTCTATGTCGTCCAAACCTTTAAGATTGTTCGACTGGTGCAAACCCTTAACGCCTAACCCAACGCCATCGTCAGCACCATCATGTTGGGGGTCCGCCATTTGGTCCAGTACATGCTGGAACTTTGGGTTCTGAGCCCGTTCCCCCATACCGTCATCATTCATGGAGCCCCGACCTCCTTTCTCTCTCGTTATGATGTAGAATATAAAAACGATGGCGAAGATGATGATGGCCCAAGCGCTACATGTCAGCTTCCCAGTTAATGGGTTGATAAACGCTGGGACACCGTTCCGTCTTCTCTTGTTCTTCCCGTTGTTGTTGTCCATGATGTTGGTGGGATGCGTCGCCGATGAAGCAAGGAGGACTTTCGATCTTCCCCAGGTTGAGCCTTTCACAAGCTCCACCGATTCTATGATACCACAGGCAGCGAAATGCCTGTTGGTTACAAAGTCCGCCGTAACCATTGTGAATAGTTCTGCAAATTTCCTCCAGCCTCGGGCGAAAACGCAGTTTCAGCAAATATTTGCATTCGCTTTTGTTCATAAATAACTCACAAACATCTGTTTGTAATTCTACTGCACTGATTGCATGGTAAATTTATTTGCATTATTAATTTTACAAATAGTCTCCAAGCTTGTCGACTGCGGAGCAAAATCGTGAGTCGTGGCAATGCTCTCCGGCGGACCTCAAATAACCGAGCACTAATATTTCATCAATATTATGCAAATGAGGCACGAGACAGCTGTTCTAGTTGGACGTAACACTCTATGATTGGTCAAAAGATCGGTCGATACGCAACGTGTGAATGGTTTCAGCTGCAACGTCTACTGGCGTGGCACTGTAACGGGGTACACCGAGATAATTTATGGTAGTCAATGTTTGAATAGTCTAGTTGAAAAAACAAATAAATAAATAAAAAAATTAAAAAAAAATTACATAGGTATATTGAAAAAAAGGCTCAATCAAGGCTCCCTACTACTCGTCCGTATGATTTGAAATCGAATAAAAACAGAACAATTTTGGAGTACATATTCAGGTATGTTTGAAACCAGTCTATCGACCCAATTCACCTGACGTCATCATCACAACAATCTTGGTTGAGCCATTTTTGAAAGTCAATGTCACTGGGTGGTATACAGTGTAATGCGCATTTTAGCCGATGCAGTGTTTACACGTGTACCTATTGGCTTCCAAAATGGCGAACGTGGTACAGTCGCCGCGTGTGACGTGCATGCAAGAGGTAGGCCTAATAGGAAAACGCTTTGGTCACATAAACACAGTTCCAATAGTTATTAATAAATGCAGCAATCTCCCTGTAAAGATGAGGGCATGATTTGGCCAAGACTAGCGAAGATTAGAATGGGCCTGTTGCCGTCCACTTGTCCTATGGCATCACTGATAAAAACTAAAATAAAAAACACCCTTCTTTATGAATTTGTGATAAAAGTTTGTTTATGATAGGCCAGACAGAAATAAACCACAACATGACAAAAATCTCGTCTTCAACAACATTGTTCAGAAAACATTCTTTGGTATGTTTTGGTTTAAACCCAAGCTAACAAAACATGAAACATGTCAGAGTTCAGTAATATAAAGCTTTAAACAATGTGGTCGCTAGCAAAAGGCCGGCTCAAACTTGGCATTTCACAAATACAATATGAATCTATTAATCAGGAATACTTACAAAGGAGTACTTATTGTGCAAATTATGGACATAATCCACTTTGTCTTGAAATAATTTCAGTTCAATAAAAAAGTACTTACATTTGGTTGTGTCCTCCCAGAGACTTTGGGAAAGAAACTGTGTCATATTTTCTAAACAGAGAAAATACTTACACATTGTTAATACAATAATTATCATAACTTGTGTGTTTACTGCATCATGTAGACTTGTTTATGATATTAATTAGGTGTATTGTTCCACTTCTTCTTTTTCTGACCTGCGATTGACTGATTGAAACCTGTTGTGACGTTTTGACGAGTTTATCAGGTGTCGAATTATGTTACCTTTCAGTAAATTATTTCAAAAAAATTCATATCAATTCTGAACTACACAAACGATTCTCAAATCTATAGTCACCTGAAAGGTCTTGAACAATCCAACAAAAGTTACACTGGCATGACCCCACTTTGACCTTGAAGTTGAAACCGGAAGTTTAATAGAAAATATTGGGCCTAATCTTGTGGCATGCAGCCAAATCTAAAAGGCAATTTTGACATGATTCCTCTGAAAACTGTGCAAAACTGATGTTAACATTTGGATCTTTACAAAACTGTTTATGTACGTGTTCCCAAACACCTAGTGTTTACCTACAAAACACTTTAGCTCAATTTTTTTCTTTTGAAATCACTAATTATTGATTGTCTTCATGGATATTGCAAAACAATAGATCCTTTGTTCCAGGAAAGAGGAGTTATAATAAGAAAAAAGTGATTTAAAGATTAAAAGTTTTATCTGGTAGTTATATACAAAGGCCAGAAAACACTGAATTAGTTTGTATAGTGTCAAGATTGTATAACTCGTGTCGACCAGTACACTGCCCTCATGTCATGATAAAAGTAAAATTTTGATCAACTGATCTTTCTTAGCAATTAAAGCACCGATGGTTGCCTATTCCAGTATACATTAGTGTTTTTAAACTTCGTAAAACAGAAAGTCACTGTTGATTTTCAATCACTTGTTTTTTGTGTGTGTAGGAGCTAATTGTTTTCAGTTTCCTCTAAAATTGATGTTGCAACTTTTCCCAATCAGGAATACAAAATGGCATATCTGTTTTGGAACTGACACAAAAACTGTTGGGGGGGGACTTTATCATAATCGCAATCTTTACTTTTATCCTCTTTTTTATGTTCATTGCTTCAACAAAATAATTGTCTGGGTGTCTCCTATTTAATTTTTTTCATTAGACATTTGGACAACCAGTTTTATTTGTCATTTATGAGTAAGTGTATTACAAGTTAAGACAGTTTCCAATTTTTCAGCAGTTGTAAAGATCTTCTTTCTGAAATTGTTGGTCCCTGTTTTAGACAAATCTCTCAACCTTTTCCAAGTACTGCTTCCCAATCTTAAAAAAAAATAATAGTAATAAAATAAAAAATAAAGAACTTTAATAAATGATGTATGGCTAATAAATGAAAAACAAAAACAAAAACCAAAAACGCAAACAACCTGAAAAAATAACATTAATAACGTGACTATAATGGATAACTTAATAGATCAAGGATAACATCTCAAAAACATACATGATTTGTCTTATTGTATCAAAAAATAAATAATTTTGTATGTAGATTATAAGGTAACTAATCTAGCTCGTTATTGTGTTGTTTAAATACTTCACATATTTAACAGAATGTACACAAATAAATAAAAGTAATCAATAAACAAAGGAAGAAAGATTAAAGGGGGAGGGGAGCTGATTGGCTTTGCTCCTATAAGACTGAAGTACAAGGCCTTATGGGCCGAGTCCAAGTGTATTGCTTCGGTTACCAGTGTTGGCTACAGCGGCAACAATCATAAGTTATTTTTCAAAGGAACCAGTCAGAGCCACAGCTCAATCTTTCAATTTGGAATGGTCACAGACTAAAGTCGTAATTACTTATTGCGTAGCTCACTGAAGGGGACCCTGCAGATTCAACATTATGATTTAAAAACCTCTGGAAAACCCTTTTTCTAAACCTTGGCATTCGTCCGCCTGTTTGAAACGTTTGCAGATTTCCAAATTATTGACAGAGCCTGAGATGGAGCTGAAGTCGAAGCCATGATATAATAAGCTATAATAACATCACTACTACCAACCTTTTGAACTTATGACCTTCAAGCTGGTATCCTGCTTTCCTTGCATTACATTACAGTGAGTATATGCCGCACCAACTCATCCAATCAAATCACTTGACCGGTACACCCGGAGCCTCAGGGCTATACATTTCTGGGAACCAGTGTGTGCAGTCTTTATCAAGACCCAGTCTTTTATTAAACTTACTCCAGTCACTGAAGTTCTTTTGTTCTCATCCGGGGGTCATAAAAAGGCACTCTTGCACTCAACAAGCTTGGAGAGTGCCTCTGTGAATTGCACAATGCCGTTTTGCAGGACTTGCTTATTCTTGGAATCCAATACAAACCTCTGAAGTGAAGAATTAGTCAGTCCTGCAAACCTTTCTTTGTCCTGCTGTAAGTGATGGAAGAGGTAGAGAGAAAAATCGGTTTGAGGGTAATAGAAGGATGGCTGAGAGAAAACTTTGTGAATACTTCATGAAAATACAAGTAGCACAGGATGTTCAAGGTCCAGATCCAGGAATTTGATGACCATGGAGGGATAACAAACAAAATCCCCAAAACAAAAACAAACAATCAAAAACAGAAATGGATGGCCATGATGATGATGGGTACAACGCAAGCTGGCAATAGCAATTTAGGTCTGAGATTAAGGTTATTATTATGGGATGGCGAAAGTATAAAATTTCCAAAAGGACAAAAATAGTAAAATACAAAAAGGGTGAAAAAAAAAATCTTTGGGAGGGGTCCGGACACTGTGGACCACCCCGTGGATCCACGTCTGTGTGCTGTTCCATTAGAAAAAGGGAAAAAGACAACATGTTTCAGAATCTATTTTTCTGAACCAGTGGCGTAATTTGTTGTGAAAAGTGGGGGGGGGGGATGGTAATGGGAAAAGGGAATAATGCTGAGATCACAAGCAAAGGGGGCATGGGGAAGGTTGCATGTAAATCCACAGCAGATGTTCAATTGCATTATGGATGCCATCTATGTTGCTAATGTTCTACGTAGTTTGTTCAAATAATTACAGAAAATATTTTCTTTTCTGCTTTTCTGCATAGTACATTGTACATTCATTAGGCCTTGTCAAGTAACCGATACCAACCTCAATTTGTCACAGCGATGCTGCTTGGTGGGTATAGTTAAGTTGTGCAACGATCGTTTACTCACTGTTTGCACGTACAGGTGGGCGTGTACGGGCGAATACATTTGTGGGTGTTGTCTTGATAGGGATTTGTAGAAATGTTTTATTCATTTACTAAGCTACTGGGTGCTTTTTCAGTGAATACCACCAATTTCTTTTTTCAAGGACCAATAATATGGGGGGGGGGGAAAGATCCATAGGATCATCCCCCCCTCCCCCCGGGACAAAAAGTGGGGGGCATATATCCCCCAATCCCCCCTGGTATTTACGCCCATGTTCTGTATTATTTGGGTGACTTAATATGATACCATTTCTTAAACTTTAGCAGCTATAAGACCTTCAGTGCAAAAACTTCCAAGTGGGCGGCCAAGGTTCATTGCTCTGTTTACCACGGAATTTTTTTAATTCGCTGCTCACCGCAAAATTTTTGCGGCAGCTGTGTAAGCAAAGAACGCTCCGTAAAGTTCAGTAAGCTTTCTTAACGGCAAATCTTTCTTGCTAACCCGTGAAGTACACATTAAAGCACATGGAAAAAACGGTAATTGTCAAAGGCCAATATCCGCACTTTGTTTGACTCAACATATACATGAAACAACAACCCTAAGAAAGTTCAATCTCAATCAACCATTAGAGTCACAAGAAAAATAGTGAGGGGGAACAAAATCGGGTTTTGAACTCGCGGGATCAAAATAGATTGTTTTACCCATTTCTCAAAAACTAAAGCATTTCCAGCAAAAATGTTACATGGGAACTCGTTCATCTTTAAACTATGCTTACCATCTTTGTACCATGTAAAGTAATGTGCAAATTTGTGATTGTTTATTTTTTCAGTCTTACCAATGTTGGGCAAACCGTGTAAGCGTGGATTTTTCTGCTATCCTTAGTATAAATTTAGGGTAAGTTAGAGCGCTGAAATTGGGCCGTTATGTCAAATGAATGATTCTCACCGAGATGAACTCGTGCAGGAAGCTGTGAAGTACTGTACAGAGATGCTTGAAGGGTGTTGATTGCATTAACACACAAGAATCTGGAATCTGCAGAATCCTGACGTAAAATAAAACAAAACTAATCAAAACCTCAATTTTCTTATATCATTTGGTTTTTACCATTCACTGACTTGTGTTAAGTACTGTATACTCAGTGTTGTACCCGCACTGAAAAAAACTATGAACCTGTTACCTTTCTAAACTCTTGATGATCTGCTCCAGCATTTGGCAGAGAAGCTGCAGGCAGTTGATGCACTCTCCTGGTGTTGGAACCCCAACCGTCCTATCCGTCTCCAGATCATGGGGGACACCAAGACCCTCAAAGATTAATGCACTGTTCGAAGAAATAGGGTTTCCCGAAGGTATTGATACAAATTAATGACAAACATTTTATGTGTGAGAGAGTTTCCACAAAAAGGTGCTGGTGAGTGCATTGGACGTAATCACAACTTTCATCCCCCTCTCAAGCACACAAATACAACCCTCATCATCTCAGGTACCCATGGGCGACTGAAGGTCACCACGCTCATCTCAACACCAAAAGCCCTCATCCTCTCAGGTCCCCATTCACCCCTGGGTGATTGAAAGTCACCACACCCACCGCAACACTGACAACCCTCATCCTCTCAGGTCCCCATTCACCCCTGGGTGATTGAAGGTCACCACACCCACCGCAACACTGACAACCCTCACCCTCTCAGGTACCCATTTATCCCTTGGTGACTGAATGTTATCACACCCATCCCAACACCAACAACCCTCACCCTCTCAGGTACCCACTTACCCATGAGTGACTGAAGGTCACCACACCCATCTCAACAGTAACAGCCCTCGCCCTCTCAGGTACCCATTTACCCTTGGGTGACTGTAGGTCACTACACCCACCTGAACACTATCAAGCCCCTTCCTCCCAGGTACACATTTACCCCCTGGGCGACTGAAGGTCACCACACCCACCTCAACACCATGAAACCCCATCTTCTAGGTACCCATTAACCCCTGGGCGACACACCTCATCACTACCAACCCCCATCATCTCAGCCATCATCTCAGGTACCCATTTACTTCTAGCTGATTAAAGGCCACCACACCCACTGCAACTCAAACAAACCCCCACTCAATCAACTGACAGTGTGTGACAGTGTGACTGACAGTTGCCTCAACAACAATTACAACCCTCACCCATTTTAAGGTATCCATTTACTCCTGGGGGGTCAGGGTTGACAAACTTACCTCAACTGACGGATTTTCATCCAAACTGTCTGAAATACTTGGAAGACCACCTCCTCACCGAACGCCTCTTTTGTGTCCGGTGGTAGTTGGCTTTGCTTCTTCAGCTCCCCTAGCCTTACGATGGACTGCAACACCTTGTTATTATAACTACAAGTAAAAATGGTCAACGAAAAAAAAAATCATAAATGGCATCGCAAATTGAAAAAACAAAATCCAAACAAAAGCGAAACCAAAACATGACAGAAATAAACAAGAAATCTAGATAGCTCAGATGGTAAAGCGCCGGGGCGTAAAGCTGTAGAATTACGTCACTACCAATAAAAGCTCCAAACAAGGAATATAACACATGTCAAAGAGGGAACATTTTTAAACTCGCAAACTCACCTACAACGCTGTTGGAGTCTTCGACAAAAAAAAATACTGCTGTTGATGAGCTGCTTGACTCTCTGCAGTCCGATCCTTTCATCTAATTGTCACAAGAAATAAGAAACTTTTACTGCATTCAAGAGTACTGCATTTAAAGACCTTGGGCCAAATTCACAGAGCTGCTTTAAACAGATAATATTACTAAAAACATGTTGAGAAAACGTTGTTTGGCAATTGTGACGCAAAAGAATTCGCTTCGCTTTTGCAATTCGCGTGAAGTATGAACTGGGCTTAATTGGTCTTGCCGGGTATAGACTAAAAGTGGCAGGGGGAACCCTGTATTCAAACTTATCATTAAACCACGTGATTCAGCCAACTAACTTGTGTACCCCTTGGCCCTTAAAAGTCAACGTACTTTCAGTCATTTCATAAAGCTGTTGGAATCGTCTCTTATCCTCCCTGTTCAGGAACATACCAAAGACAGCCATCCAGTGTCTGCAAAAGAAGACCACAGACAACATACTCACTAAAGATCCCAAATATTATACACATACGGACTAGCAATGAGGTCACTAGTGCACGTCCACAGACCCCGAGGGATTGTGAGTGACCAGACAAGGGTCCTGTATCCCGTGGCCAAGGGTGACGTTAGCTGAAGTGTTTCGTTTCAACAATAAACTCATGAGTAATTCAACCATGATCAACTCAACAATTGCAGGAATACTTTTAAAGTCCCTAGATTAAGTTTTTTTGCTGCTGTTCACTATTCACATGATGAGAGGGCGCTGTAACCTGCCAAAAGTTTTGAGTATATTGCCCAGTTCTGGAACTATTTCCAGCAAATTATACATGTGCTATGTCTCGACGTCCGTCTTGTTCATGGTGGTGCGAATTTCATGCACTAGCTTATATTTCTGAACCCCACGTGAGTGACCGTGTGTCAGCCAACCAGAATACAGAACCAGCAACAGGTAAATACAGATATTGTTTCTGAACAAAAGAAATGGATGTTGACAATATTGACCTGTGGTATAAATGGCAAAAAGTGGTAATGGACTGGGGTCTCGACCCTAGCGGAGTCTTACTCAGAGGCTAAAAAATGTGCTGTTAATATTTGGCGACTCACTTGTCGTAACACTGCATCACATCGTTGAACGTCCAGGGTGGTTTCTTCACTACAATCTCCATCCTGCAACAGAATGGAACATTGTAAGTCTTGGTTATTAACCCTCCTACTCTTGGTAACATTTTCCTGTGAATTGGACAACCATTTTAAAAACCATTGAATGGCACAAGTTGTGTATGGTGTAACAACAATTATTAATACTCCCTACCTAATGGAGACCGAAGACAATAGGAACAAATGGTCTCCACAGGGGAATTCTAAAGAGAGGGATGTTCCACAAGGTCTATGGGAGGATTTTAAGTACAGGGACAAAGGAAAGAACAAAAGAGGTCTCCACAGAGATCATGCAAAAATGGGATTGGGTGTGGACATAACTAACTGAGTGCATGGGTGTACTCTGTAGAAGCTTTTACCACATGATATCATATTGCAGGCTGGCATAGTTTATCTAATCATTCAAAACCACAGTGGATGATATTGAATGGTAAGACAGTAGGAGGGTTGACTGTGTACTTTCTAGATGCATTTACCACATAATATCATATCGCAGGCTTGCATAGTTTATCCATCATTCAAAACCAGAGGATGATATTGAATGGTCAGACAGTAGGAGGGTTGACTGTGTACTGCCTAAATGCATTTACCACATGATATCATATTGCAGGCTTGCCTAGTTTATCCATCATTCAGAACCACAGTAGATGATGTTGAATGGTAAGACAGTAGGAGGATTGTCTGTGTACTGTGTGGATGCATTAACCACGTGGTATCATATTGCAGGCTGGCGTAGTTTATCCATCATTCAGAACCAGTGGATGATATTGAATGTTCAGACAGTAGGTAGGTGAACAAATGAATGTCAGAGATGACTGTAAAACCAATGATCATCAAAGAAAATGCACAGGACCACCTGAATTAGGGGAAATTGTTGATTTATCAAGCAACCGCACTTTTCGAGGGGAATAAACAACCTTCTAATTCTCTATTTTTAAGAAAAAAACTTTCAAACTAAACAAGAAAAATTGTTTGGTTATAATTGATGCTTTTACTTTGCTTGATTCTGAAAGCAAATGTTGACAACTGATTTTGTTCTGTGCATAATTGGTCCCAAACTCTGGAATAATCTTCCAAACCACATCAGGGACCCAACATCCCTCAATACATTTAAGACATTTCTGAAAGCCTATTTGTTTCAGGAGGCCTACCATCAATCACTTTTAACTTCTGTGCCTCAGCGCCTTTGAGCAAACCTTTGACGTAGGCGCTTCATACATTTTGACTGATTGATTGATTGATAGCTCTTCTGGTATTTGACTGGAGATACTCACCAGAGATCTTGGTAAGCCGACTTCATCTCTGCCTCAAGCACCTCAGACAGTCCACTATGAAGTACCTCCTTTAATTCACACACTAACTTCTCACACTGTATCAAAGATATATACACAAACACACATAGGTCAGAAAGGTTGCAGAAATGAAAAATAAGACTTGAAGGTTTGCATGGTGGGAATACAAAAAAAGTAACTTCATGTGGTTTAAATCTCTTTTGAGTATACATGTATGTGGTTCAGAAGGACCCGGTTGACTCAATGTTTTGGACAGTATACTCTGTCTGTCGTCAGGTGAAGAGAGTGTACTGTCCGAAACGTTGAGTCAACCGGTTCCTTCGGAACTGCATATACTCAAAAGAGATTTAAACCACATGGTGTCACCGCAAATCCTTACTTTACTTTAAAAATGACAAATCTAAAAAATGGCTTGCAGTCTGCCCCCCTGAAATTTTTTCATTTAGAGGTTGGGCACAACATTGGTGAGATTGAAAATATAAAATGTTCACAGGTTTGCACACAACTTATGTATGACGATGGTCATGGTGGAAAACTTCCCTTGAACATTATTTGCTTGAAATGCTGCAGTTCTTGAAAAATGAGTAAAACAATTAACTTGGAACTCACGAGTCCAAAACCTGAAAAATATAAGGGAATTCTACACTATTTTCTTGTGACTCTGATGACCGAGTTAGCTTAAACTTTCACAGGTTTGTTATTTCATGTATATCGTCAGTCGCAACACGAATGGACCAGTGGCGTAACTAAGGGGGGGGGGGGGGGGCTCGGCAGGGCATGTGACCCCCAACTGATGTCCGTGCCCCCCCCCCCCCCAAGCCCCCCCATTTGAAATCTGGACTTTTGAGATTAAAAATTACCAGAATAAAATGTTACATTTTATGAGCATTTATGTAGTACTTTCAATGTTTTCAGAACTATTTTTAACTATTTAAACGCATAATGTATTTTGTTTTAATATGTCAACACATCAGAAAACAATGAAAAGGGGCTTGTTTAGGAAAAATACAAACGGAAACTACAGTTTTAATTGACCAAATGTGCCCCCCCTGGAAAAAGGTGCACCCCCTTGTGCCCCCCTAAAATTTTACCCTAGTTACGACACTGGAATGGACATATGAGGCGCCACAGCAAAAATTCAGTCTGTCAGTGTTTGGACAAAATCGCGATAGAAGTTGAACTATTTTTAAAACTGCTGTTTCAGAGACTGCTTACTTACAACAACAACAAAAATAATACAAGAAAGAGCTGATCTTTTTTTATTCTAACAGAGTTTTCAAGGTAT
Organism: Marthasterias glacialis; assembly: GCA_911728455.2. Taxonomy (NCBI): domain Eukaryota; kingdom Metazoa; phylum Echinodermata; class Asteroidea; order Forcipulatida; family Asteriidae; genus Marthasterias; species Marthasterias glacialis. The sequence continues at coordinate 12,890,563 of OU452236.1, forward strand.
TTTCAATCACCAAACAGTTTTGATGAACTATTAATTCCTAAACATATACGTCACTTTGTGAAAACGAAAAAAAAAAACAGAAATGTGCACGTAGAGCACTGTGGTGTACTAACCAATGAGATACATCACTTTGTGAAATGCATAGGTCAACGGATATGTCACTTCATTAAACAGCACAAGTGGAACCATGCGTGTTTGGAACCTTGCCAGTGCTATGTATTTCAATGGATAAAGTGGCGTATCTGCGATGCGTCACTTCGAGGAAAAGAAAAATGGCAAATCTGGTAATATGTCATTCTTGCTTGTTAGTATAATTACAAAACTTTTACACATTAGGTCCTGAAACTTGCTGAAAATGGCAACAGGAATTTGTATAGTATCAATAATTTCTATTATTAATTTTTTGTGAATTTTGACCGATACGAGGGTCCGTGGTACAACCGACGACATGTTGGGTCACATAAAGTGCGGATACTGGTCATTGACAATTACTGATGTTGGCCTCGTGCTTTAATCCTTCTACTCTTGTTTATATTTTATGGCAACCATCTTGTTTTTTCTTCCATTCAACTCAGTGTAACCAAAGTGAGGCTGCAAAGAAATTTTATTTTGTTTATTTCCAAGATGTTTGCAATTGAAGCTTACATGCACGGCGTCTGAAAATAACAGCCACAGTGTGCTGGAGGTCCAGTAAGGCCTTACCAGTTCTTTCTCCACTTCGGCTGATAGCGGTGCCTCAACAGGAGACAGCAATCCAGGGGAGTTGTGTTCCGATAGAAGACTTCCCTCTTTACTCTGATCTAGCAGTGGCGACTCCGGCTTCCTAGCCAGCACAAGGCTTCCGTCATGAGCAAGATACACTGGAGATTCATTCTTCCCGGCCGTTATAAGGTTTCCGTCATAAGACTGATACAGCTGAGATTCAGTCTCCCTCGTCAGGATGAGCTTTCCGTCATGACTCTGATTGAGTGGTGGAGATTCGGGCGGCAGGGGAGGCCGTTGCTGAAGCACCGTAGCCAATGAACTTAAACCTGAAAGCAAAGTCTACACAGGAGGAGGGAGTGACAGGATTTCAGCTAAAAACAGGCTGCTATGCTGTAAAATGAAGAGTAGAGCATCCAAAATTGCAATCTTACACTATTATTTGTGTTTTTTACCCATACACTGATGTGTGTAAAGCACTGTACACTGTATACTCCCCCCCCCCCTCCCCGAGTCCTCTGAAAAAAGCCACGTCACAGGCGTATTCCTTGGGTAGGATTCAAACTCATGGCCCCTGCCATTCTACTAGTCGAAACGTTGAGACCAAACTCACTCCGCGGCAGTGAAAATATCCGAGAAGTCCCCCCAATCCACTAAGCGAAAAAGTAGTAGTAGTCCCGGCCGATTTCCTACCCCCAGGTAGTACTTAAAAAGCAGGACAGTTCTTTTCAGAACTACGTTGTCTCCCAAATTCCGAAAATCTACTCCGCGGTAGTAGAATAATAGCAAGACAATTTCTCACAGAACAATCTACTGTATATAGCAAAGTAGATATAATCACATGGTGTTACCGCAAACCAAATATACATACAGGAGATGTCTTACCAACTAGACTACCGAGATTGCCCGGCAGCTAGAGACAGTTCGAATCCTATATGCAGCGGGTTCCGCAACCATTAACCATGTTCATTTCTGCATCGAGGATAAGAATATATTTTTTAAAAATAAATAATATTCTTATCCCCGATGCAAAAATTAACATCTATTATATCTTACACTAGGTTAAACTCCTACTCTTTTATATTGAGTTGACCAAACATTTGAAACCATTCAGCCGCGTGGCTTGTGTATGGTGTAACAACTGCGTACAGAACTAACTGTGAACTGTTTAGATGCATTCACCACATGACACCTGGCCTTTCGCCAAGGCCTTCGTGGCTTAGACATCTGTGTAGCCGCGAAGCAACTGCAGCGAAGACCAAGTCAGCGCGCACGAGTGGCGAAGCTACAAGGGCCTTTTCCAACTTGTCAGGAAATTCTAATGTTTTTCTGATCTTTGCTACCCTAACAGGGTAGCAAAATTCCCAGCCAATCAGAAGTGATGGGGTCAGTGCGCATTAACCTCATCCGCGTTGTGATTGGTTAACGTTTCAGTGCTGTTCTGTTTAAAACTTCATGAACTGTTTAAAACTTCATGAATAATTCAATATCAAAAACCGCAAAATCAAGTTGGAAAAGGCCCTCATGGCTTCGCCACTCGATTGTGCGTGCTGACTTGTATTGGTCTTCGCGGCTACATAGCTGTCTAAGCCACGAAGGCCTTGACGAAAGGCTACATGACACCAAATTGCAGGCTGGCATAGTTTGAATCATTCAAAACCACAGTGGATGATAGTGAATGGTCAGACAGGGGAGTTAGCATCTAAAATGGACGATAATAAAAGGTGTCCAGTTTTTAAAACCTGGTGTCCAGAACAAAAACACACCTTGAACTGGTGGCTGAAGGGGGATAAAATGGTCAGGTCCCTCCACTTGAAATGAGAAAATGAACTATTATCACAGTGTACATTGGGATCATGACAAAAACAGCTGCACTTTTTTAGAGGTTCATTAGTTTCCTTTTGGCTATGGCTGTAGATTAGGAATACAGACATGTAACTTTGTTTGCAAAAAAAAGAGGAAATGACCAAGCACAGAAAACTTTGTACTGTGTATTCCAGTTTTCTATGGCCCTGTTTTCTTTCAAAAAAGAAGGAATCAGCTGAACAGCTTAAAAGTTGCATGCCTGGGAATAACTGGCTAACTAGTCCTAGCTGCAGCCAAAGCTCCTATAGTCAGACAGTGTTAAGTACCTCTACATTGAAGGCCTTGATGTCGCTGATGATAGCTTTACTGCATAGATGTTTATCGTTGCTTAGCAACACCAGCAGATCTTTACCAACTAGAATGGAAGTTGTAAAATACATATTCACATAAGACAGTGTTTATGGGTATCGATGTCAAAAGAACATGTAAAAATTGAGTGTTTTAATTACAGCCTAAAATATGTATTTTTGGAGTGTAAATACCTTTTTACCATAAAAATGTTTCTTGTAAATACTTTAGTGTTGAAGATTTTCAAGTACCGACCCCGCCCTTCTAATGGGAGCATGAATTTGCATAAACATAATCAAACTTGTGACGTCAGGAGCTTTTGCTGCCTGTGCATAGCCCGACAGCACTGCCAACCTGATGCCTTGCATGTATTTTGAGTAGATTGGAAGTGTTATCGCGGCAAAGTTATAATAAGTATCATCAAGGCACCAGACTAGGGCCTGTTTTTTTCCTGACCTTAGTTATGAAGACCGCCACGCATTCATTTTTTAATCAACAGATAAACACTCCTTATGAACTTAAAAAAAACCCCCAAAAACGTTTACTCACTTTTTTTATTGAATAAAAGCACACAATGAAAAGAAATTGAGCATTTTCATTTTAATGGACATCCACTGTCCTTTAACAAGAGTTTCTTGGGTGGGGAATAATTTCAACTTTGAACTTTTTTTGAAAATTCCTGTTTCCTTTTTTCAAGTCCTCCATGTCCAGGGGACACAGTGGATTGGACAGGCGTGTCCCCATATACCCACCGGTCAGCTCTGGATAGGCAGAGGTGGATCTCTATCATCAAAAAGGTCTCAAAGAGACCGCCATAACTCCTAGGACAACGACAAGTCCACGGGCACGCATGTCATACTTACTAACCTTTTTTCTGATACTTTAGGCAGCATTGTAGCATTGTAGGGAACGCACGCTCAGACTTACTAACCTTTTTTCTGATACTTTAGGCAGCATTGTAGCATTGTAGGGAACGCACGCTCAGACTTACTAACCTTTTTTCTGATACTTTAGGCAGCATTGTAGCATTGTAGGGAACGCATGCTCAAACTTACTAACCTTTTTTCTGATACTTTAGGCAGCATTGTAGCATTGTAGGGAACGCACGCTTAGACTTACTAACCTTTTTTCTGATACTTTAGGCAGCATTGTAGCATTGTAGGGAACACACGCTCAGACTTACTAACCTTTTTTTCTGATACTTCAGGCAGCATTGTAGCATTGTAGGGAACGCACGCTTAGACTTACTAACCTTTTTTCTGATACTTTAGGCAGCATTGTAGCATTGTAGGGAACGCACGCTTAGACTTACTAACCTTTTTTCTGAAACTTTAGGCAGCATTGTAGCATTGTAGGGAACGCACGCTCAGACTTACTAACCTTTTTTCTGATACTTTAGGCAGCATTGTAACATTGTAGGGAACGCACGCTCAGACTTACTAACCTTTTTTTCTGATACTTTAGGCAGCATTGTAGCATTGTAGGGAACGCACGCTTAGACTTACTAACCTTTTTTCTGATACTTTAGGCAGCATTGTAGCATTGTAGGGAACGCACGCTTAGACTTACTAACCTTTTTTCTGAAACTTTAGGCAGCATTGTAGCATTGTAGGGAACGCACGCTCAGACTTACTAACCTTTTTTCTGATACTTTAGGCAGCATTGTAGCATTGTAGGGAACGCACGCTCAGACTTACTAACCTTTTTCTGATACTTTAGGCAGCATTGTAGCATTGTAGGGAACGCACGCTTAGACTTACTAACCTTTTTTCTGATACTTTAGGCAGCATTGTAGTATCCAGTCATCGTTGCATGTAATCTCAAACTCCGCCTCATCAGTCGCCTAACAATAATAATTACAAAGCTACATCAGAAGAGGGGCGATAAGATTTGTTGGAATGAGAGAGCATCTCAAAAAGAAGAAATGATAGAACCAACCCTCTTGGAACACTGACTTTTCCTAGGTGGTGCAATGGCTGTTGACACAAAGAACAAGTTTTTTTGTTTCTCTGACAAACAAATCAACAGTGGTTATAACAGTGGTTATCATCTGTTCAGAGGAAGAAATAATACACATGCAGAATAGGATGATTCCTTCGACAATGACCCACATTCCCCAATGGAACAATCCAACCGGAATAAGAAAATTTAAAGTTTTAGGACATTCTATTTGTAAAAAGGGATGTGTGCTCTGATAAATCTGACAGATTCTCATTCTAGACATGCCGGCTGTTGCATTTGGGTGTACCTGCCTTTCTCATAGGTTCACCTTTGACCCTTGGATGGCCACTCGTGAAACACTTGTGTAGAAAACGTATGGCTGTACTTTTAGTACGGCCCACAGTCTCGCTCTGAAACGAAGATGATATAAATGTATGATTATGATGATGAACAGTCAAGAGGCACAGGCAACTCTGTTAGGAGCTGAACCAATCCCATTCCACAAAAAGCCAAATGGCATCGAGGTGGGATTTGAACCTGTGACCTTTCATACTCTAAAAGCATATGTCTTCAAGGGAAAGTTCTTCTTTTTTTCAAAAGCAAATCAATTCCCACCATTTTCTAATTTACAATTTTTTGTCAGTCGCACCACAAACAGATGTATAAAGAAAACAACAGTTGAAGTTGAACTGATTTTGAAGCTGCTGTTTTGGAGACTGCTTACTTAAAAAAAAAAAAGATTAATACCCAAAAAATGCTGACTTCTTTATTATTCTTTGGTACAGAAGTGTCAAAGTGTTTTCAATCATGCAACTGTTTTGATGAATTATTAATTCCTAAACGTATACGCCAATAATTGTGATGAAAATCTTTCTTCTCAGGATTAGTACTTATGTTAACTATTTTAATAATGAGTGATCTTTCAGTTTGAAACTAATAAATGATTATGTTTAGTTATAAATCTAGTACCTTGTCTCTAACTATTTGATCGCTTTGTTTTAGCTCACCCAGTGACGGATGCTTTAGACAATCTTCTCTATACATATAGCTGTGGGTACCACTAAACTGATATATTTGCATCGTTTTGTGGCTGAACGGTCTAGCACATCTGACTAAAGTTCCATTGGCCTACTCAGCAGAGTGTGTATTCGAATCCCGGTCAAGACATTTGTGACCTTGAGCAAGACACTTGACAACAAATTGCTCCTCTTGAGCCCCAGCTCAACATTGGTAAACTGACTGTAAATGCTTCCATTCTTTGCATAAATCAAGATATTTGTAATAAAACCAACCTGTCAAAATGTCAGCTCATTTCGTTGTTTCATTTGCGAGAAACAGTAAAAATGCATTCAGCATTTATGTATGCATTCCTATAGGCAGAGTTTTTGTCTCACTGAGACGAAAACTAACTTTGGATCATATTTCATTTATTATTTACAAACGATAACACTTCAGGCAGAAATACTTAGAGGAAAGTTTTCTACCATCATTATCTTTATACCATAAATATGTAAATCTTTGAACATTAATGTTTTTCTTCTTACAAATGTTGAGCTGGGGCTTTAATCCAGGGCTCATTTCACAAAGAACCAAGATTCATCTTAAGATGAGTTGTCAGTATTACCATAGTGATTTGTATTGTGACATCACACTTTGCTTAGCAATAAAGATTGCTTTGCCCGAGGGTATTAATGGGAACCTGTGAGAGCTGAGATGGTATGATGTTGGATTAACCCCTCAGCGCTAATACATTAAGCAGCTGGAGGTGGTATGCTCCCCAGGGAGTTGAGAAAGTTGGAGGTATGGTCTACATGACTTAGTGATCTAGCTGACAGGGTATGTCTATTTTTATTTATTTTATTTATTTTATTACACTTTGCACTGGCATAACAAATTACAGAAAATTGTAATAAAAATAAACAAATAAAAAAAGCAAAATAGTTTAAAAAAAAAGAAGAAGAAAAACCAAGCCAGTGCGTGGCAAGGAGGAACAAATGACCAGCACCTCTACAAGGCCGTCCTACCACAAAGATTGTCCACTAATACCCCACCAACAGTTATTAAAAAAAAAAAAAAAAAAGAGAGAGAGAGAAAAAAGGGGACGTTCAGGTGGGACAGACAATTACATACGACAACTAGGGCAATGGCAATGCGACACCCACGTGCAAACATCATCTGCTGAGAAGCTAGACACAAACTTTTCAACTTAGAAAGCTGAATCAGGCAGGTCTTAAATGCTGATAAGGAAATATTGGATCTAGCTGACAGGGGAAGCTGGTTCCAAATGGGGACAATCCGCTGAAAATAAAAAGACTTGTTGGACTAAGTTTTGCAACGAGGAACAGATAACATGAAGGGATCAGAAGAAAGTCTAGTGTCAGGACGGCCCTGGGTTACATTAAAACGTACATGACTATCAAAACACATGTCGCTATATAATAACCCAGTATTCCGATTACACAAATCTCAAACCGCGGATTCAAGAGTACCGTACCTTGAGATGGTCCAGTTCTTGCATGACAACCCAGGGGATAACAAAGACCAAACTCCCCAATCCTGAAAGTCAATATGGAAAAGAGAATTTAATTTGACACCTTCTGGCCGCTGGCACTTTGCCTCTCCCCTTTTCAGGCTGGCACAGTTATCTATATCATCAGAACCACAGTGGAAGATATTCAATGGTAAGACAGAAGGAGGGTTGACAGTGTACTGTGGAGATTCACCCCATGGTATCATAATGTCTGCTAGCATAGTTTATCTAGCATCAGAAACCACAGTGGATGATACTGAATGGTCAGACAGTAGGAGGATTGACTGTGTGCTGTGTTGATGATGCATGCAACGCATGATAACATGTTGCAGGCTGATAAAGTTTATCATTCAAAATTCAAGGATGATATTGAATGGTCAGACAGTAGGAGGGTTGAATGTGTACTGGGTAGATATATTTGCCACACAGTATCATATTGCACCCATCTTGATCTATCTTTTTTCTCCCTATTTAAATCCATGTAACCAGTCTGGCCCCTCTTCAACAAGATGAGAGTCAGTATTAAATATAGTTATTGCAGATAGGGAACTTGACAAGTGTTTATTTTTGACTTACCACTGATAGACTGGTTGAAGATTGTCTGGACAAATGGCATTTCACCCATCCAGATGTTTGTATCTACAACCACATGGACACTCAACTGTAAGCAAGACAAATAACATCACCAAACGACAGACCCAATTTCATGAAGCTGTTTAGCAGAAACTACTGCTTAGCAAATCTATTTGCTGAGCCAATCATGAGCGGGACACCAGTCGCAACATTGTAAACTTTGTAGAATTTGGGCTGGTTACATTTTTCCAGTAAGCAAGATTATTTTGTGCTTAGCAAGTTTTAGTGCTTTGAGGCTTTATAAAGCAGCTTAAGCACAAAAAGTAGCCAAGCACAACAAAATTATGCTTACCAAAATAAGGTTACCAGCCAAGCTACCATGTCACATGTGCAACCTGTGACTAGTATCCGGCTTGTTTCTGCTCAGCAGAAAATTGTTTGATTAAGCAGCACTTTGAAATTGGGCACAGATCTTTCAAATGTTACTTATGTAATGTTTTCTGGGGAATGTTAACAACAGTTGGGCAGCAAATACTCAAAGGGGCTAACATCGCATGTTTTAAAAGCATGGAAGGAAAGGCATTGAGTAATGACCCCTGACATGCCCGTTCAATGTTGTGGTTCCATATTAAAGATCTTTCCCCTAAGCAGGACTGGAATTACACAAAGGCACTGGAGGCCATGGGGTCTGGGCCCAATTTCATGGCTCTGCTTACTGCGTCATTCTGCGCTTACGAAGACCATTCGCCGCTTACGAGGTTAGCGCCGAATTTCTGCGCTAGCTGTGTAAGCACGGAATCCTTAGTTACGTGAACTACGCACGCGCACAAGCAAAAATTCCTTGCTAACCCGTGAAATACGCTTAAGTAAGCGCGGAATTTTCTGCTTCCGCAAGCGCCGATTTTTTGCTTACGGTAAGCAGAGCCATGAAATTGGGCCCTGGTGCCCAGGGTCTTGACCTCAGTGTCCTTTAAGTAGTTTCCCACATTTTCCAATGGAAGTGCCCTTTGCAAATTGAAATGGCCTTGCCCTCTCAAAGATAAAATTCCAGGCCTGCCTAAGCAAATTTGTTCCTACTTTTTTAGCTCTCCTACTCTTGGTAACATTTTCCAGCTATCTGACCAACCATTTTGAAATCATTCAACTGCATGGGTTGTGTATGGTGGCACATTTGTGCACAGATTTTTTTTGTACTGTGTAGATGCATTTACTGCTTTATTTATAATTGCAGGTTGGTACAGTTTATCTTTCATTCAAAACCACAGCTGATGATATTGAATGGTCAGACAGTAGGAGGGTTAACAGGTTCTTTAGCATGTGCCATCGTGGCATTTGACAAAATCAAACAAAACTTTGGTGATTGGGTTAATAATATATATAATGCTAATTTTCTCACGTCTTTTGTTGTGCACTTTGCATTAGCTTTTGCATTGACCATCTCATCTCCCTGACTTGGGAAATCAATTTCCATCAGAGACAGAGAATCATTGTCTTGATTCGGTGTCAGCGGTGGGATTGGCGCTTGTCCTGTAATAGTATATGAAAATAATAACACTGAAATTATGACGAGTAATACATATTTTCTTCTTAACCAGTTGCTGCCGGGGATCTTCCATTTTTTCCCATTTACTCTGACGGGACTATTTTGTCAGAATGGTCGGAATCCTTTTTCTTTGACAGTACCGCTAGCAAAAAGAAGCCCTGACTTAACAAAGACAAGAGAACAAATATTCTCTTTATTGCATCGTGAGTTCTGTGTTTTCGACCGAGAAAATGTCAAATTCGTGCACTGTGAATTGCAAAACATCGGCCGTTACCTACATCATAAGATTGGTATTAAACCCGGAAACATGGCTCGATTCCCGGCTCACTGTGACTTACCCCTGTTGAGCCAAAGTCAATGAATAAACAATGGTGGAAGCCTCTCGATGTCTCGTAATCCTCTTCTTGGAACAAAAGGACAAAGGTCTGGAATCAGGGATTACACAAAAACCACCTCTCAATAGCCAGAAAATGCCAAAGTATTCAAGACCATGTTTTGTCTTTGTGTGGGTGAAATGAAGGGTTTGACAGCGTGTGTGTGGTCTGGGCACACTCAGCAGTGGAATCACCAGGCAACCTTTGCTCCGGTATTCCGATTTTAAACAATACTGTAATTACACGGCTTCAGTTTCCAGGCAGGGGAAACATTTGCGTGTATACATGTCATCTGGCGCCAACTGGTATACATATACACTTCTCGATGAAGAGACCTTTTATATCATTTGGCAAATGTATGATATATTGTACAAAAGTTCACATCTTGTGTATAATTCAGAAAATGGCAAGAGCGAAACATCAACTTACCTGTCTTTGACTTCTTCTTCTTTTTTTTGTGTGGAAGACTCGGAATTGAGGTGGTCTCCTGGGAATAAGGGGTGGGGACTGGGCTAGTACGCTGCTGATCAAGAGGTTCCAAGCCTTGCCGTGGCTTGGCAACAAATTTTTTACATCTCTCCAGCTTCAACCCACTATCATCCTTTGGGTTGTAAGGCACGGAGAGTTGTTGCACCTTGGCATTTTTTAAACCTCCCCTGTCAGATGATGAAAGACTGCTCACCGAGGGCTTCTTGCCTTTTATTGGTGGATAGTTGCGCGACTGAGCCAATACTTGTTCTGGCAGCCTATTTGGGAGGTTTGCAGTTGATTGGGTAGGAGGGTGACTGTCCGCTGAAGAGTGAGATTTAGTTCGTTTCTTCTTTTTCTTTCCCTTACTTGAAGTTGTAAGCGGATGGAAGGCAGTTTCCGTCTTTGAACCTGATGATATTGAGCTAATGTCTGAGGGAACTCCCTGGCTTGGAAGTGAGCTCTGAATCAGTGACTCAGGAGTTGAGGTAATAGTGTACGTGCCCGGTAGACGGCCACTCCCTATTGGTATCCCCCACGGCGGTGACGGCCAGGGGTTGGCGACAGTTTCATTTGATAGATGCCTTCTCTTGTTGACATGCTGGCTCCTGGAATCCTTAAACTGCTGAGCATTTACCTTGCCGTCTTTGGTTCCTTGGGAAATTTCACTCCCCTTCTGTCCGAGTTTATACAGACTCTGCTTCTGGTCAGTTCTGTACTTTTCAATGCGCGTCCTGGCACTTGGTATCCCACTTTCAGGTCCTTGATCAACGGGCATCTTGCTTCTTAGTTGCCTGGTCTTGGCGAGAGATTTTTTGCCGCTGGCAATCGGTGAGACAGTAGAAGCTGACTTTGATTCCTTACGAGCCGTTTGTCTTGACGGATAACTGATTTCTGAAACTGTTGAGATGGATGTGTCATCCTGCATACAATTATAGGAAAGCATTTTCTTGGTGTACATAGAATCAAAATTTTATGAAGGTTCTAATCTGCAATATTTTGGGGTGTTGCTTTGCATGAATCTCAAGTCCTTCCTCCTCTATTGTTTTAATGATTAGACTTAAACTTTCTAAAACAAGAGCGATGGGAAAATTATCTTGCAAATCAGGGATCTAAAGTCCTTGGTTTTTAACTGAAAGAAATCCAGTCAATGAATTCAAATAGAAAACTACATACAGAATGAATCTCATTTAAAAACAGTTATTTGAAAAAAAAAGTATAATCTTAAATTTCACGCTGTTTCGACCCTCCATGGTTGCCTATAATAGACCGATTGCGCGACAATGTTGACATGCAGTCACGTGACCTCCTACTGGGTGCAACGCCATACAGCTGAAGGCAAAATACGTGTAAAGAGATATGCAGTGACACAGAGTGAGTATGAAAACAGTCGATTTTACTTTTGTTGAGTGATAAATTAGTTAATCAGCCCCTTTATTTAAAGTAGTATGTTGTGGTATTAATTTAAATCACAACTCTGTTTCATAATTTAACAGAATTCTACTAAAAAGAGGTTTTTTTAGTCATGCACTACCGGCGTCGGACGAGCCACCCGCCTGTTATTTTGTTTGTAATGCAGGCCTAAATCACTGTTAAAAAAGGATAAACAAGGTTGGAAAAGTGAGCATTAATACCTAGCCTTGCAAAATTTCAAATAGGCAAAGGAATCACACAGCTCTGGAGAGAATTTTTTTTGGATGATTTCAGCTTCAAAACTTTGAATTTTTGTGTTGAAAAGTGTGTGGTGATCGCCGTCGTTTGGCCTAACATTCCATCGTGCACTGTACACATCATGCACATATATACGTTACTTGTACAATTTTCAAGACTTGCTGGAACTGTCCTTAACGGCTTTATTCAGCCACTCGAAGGTCTCTGGTACAAACTCTGGAATATTTTTCACAGATTTCAAGTAAGAAAAGCCTCCATCGAATAAACTAAATGCATTAATCATTGTGTACCGTACCACCCTTTCCTATAGAGGACCTCGTGTGTGTTTACATTTTATACGCAGAAGTGGTACGTGACGCGGGTCGCGCAATCGGTCTATTGTGGCTTTCTAAATTTATGTCACCCTTGATGACAATTGCACATCGATAAAAAATTGAAACTAATTCAGGGGCCCAATTTCTGCTTTTAAAGCAGAAAATATTGCTTGACATTTTTCTGCTTTAAGCAAAAAAGAGCAGGAAAACCAGTCACAAATGGCACATGACATTTGGCTGGTAACCTTATTCTGGTAAGCATAATTTTGTTGTGTTTAACTTTTGTGCTTTTAAGAGCAGCTCTATGAAATACAACGATCCATAAAGCCCCGCCCCTAAATGTATTGACCAATCACAGCATTGGCTACATCACCACTGTACCATGGGCAGCACAATGTGCATCTCTTCAATGCCACACTGCACGACTGCTATAAAAGTACGCGCACGCATGTTTACATTTTTCCCATAGGATTTTTATTGTGTCGGACTTTTGGTGGCGTACCCAAGGCTGTGATTGGTCAACACGTATGGGGGCGGGGCATAATGGATCGGTCAATTGGGCCCAGAATATCAGGTATCTGATACCTATGGTAATGTAGTAGGCTACCAGGATAAGTAGGCCCTATTTCATACTTACGCTTGAACTCAATTCAGGCATCTTCCAGGTGGTGGTGCCGGTCAAGACGTTGAAATAGTACACCCTATCAGGGTACGAGTTAGAGTGCTTGACGATCCATCCATCAGGTAGATGGGGCTTTTCCTTGACGAGACCCAAGCGTTTGTGGGAGTCACTGCTTGTACTTGTACTAGATGAGTTGCCTGCCTTGCTTGGAGGAGGCGTTTCTCTGATGAAGCCCATCAACTTGTAGAAGTCGCTGTTGGACCCAGTGGGACTGCTTAAATTACTCATTTTTTGTTCAGCCTGTTGTTGGAAAGTATTAAGTGCAAAAAATGCTTATCAAGTTTATGCATCATTGACACTGACAAATGCACATGTAATGTGCACTTATTAATTAAATGTGTCGGAGTTAAACCGTCAAAGTCAAAATAAAAAAAAAGGAGTTCATCACCCCTGTACTGCAGACTTGGTTCAAGTCGGATCTTGTGTTTTGTCAGTGATGTGAGAGCTTTTTCTAACGCGTGCCCTCTAGTGTCAATTAATTGCCAATCCAGTGAATTGCTCATAGCGAATGGATTGGCACATTACTGAAAGAATACTGGCGAGTGGATCAAAAGAAATTGCGAGGAATCGACGAAAGTACGACTTTAGACAAGGCTACAGTTACTGGGGGTCTAGCCCCATAAATAGTGCCAATACGCTGGACTACCTCTGCTTCTTGGCCCTACGAACCGAAACTTACATTTCTTTGCCAAAATGTTTCCATCGATGATCTCTTCATCACTGCGTGAGAGGCTCAAGTGCATTAGATCCGAGGTATAATTACTTATTTTGGTGGAATTTTATGAAAAATCTCAGAGCTGATACAGAGACATTTAAACATCGCCGGAGCCATGATGGTTGCTGTTGCGCATGCGCGCTGTACAGCAGTATGACTCGCACTCCTCTTGTCGTTTTCGTGGTGCTCTGTCGTGTCTGTGCGTGTAGTCCTTCGTCGTGCTGTTGTCGCCGAATGCAAACAGACGGTGTCACTTGCTCATCTCTCTCGCAGTAAGAAGACTGCTGGAATAAAGACTAAAGCAGGAGTACGAGTCAGCACTGTACATCGCACATGTAGCGCAACAGCAACCATCAATATTATTAATTATCATGGCTCCGAGTCTGACAATGTTTAAATGTGTCTGTATCAGCTCTTGAGATTTTTCCTAAAATTCCACCAAAATTAGTTATTATATCTCGGATCTAATGAACTTGAGACTCTCGCTAAATTGATAAAGTCAAAATTTCAAAAAAGGAGTATAGCGCCCCCCACCAGTTACTGGGTCTAGCCCAAACCCGTGCAGGCCTAAAAAAGAAGTTAGTAAAAAGTATTACTTTTTAATTTGTAAGTCATGTAACGTGTTACTTAGTAAATTATTTGTTACAATTTTACTTACCTTAATATTTGATGCAAGGAATACCATGTAGTCGGATAAGCCTCGTACAAGTCTTTACATTCTCAACAATTATCTCAGCATCAAACAGTGTAAATCTTCAGCCCGTAATCATTCATTTTTAAGAATCTTTCACTAGTTTAAAACTCTGACAACTTCCCAGAGCACACGACATGCGTGAATCATGAAAAACAGAAAACAAACACATGATGGCGTCCTTCAAACTTTATGGTCTATTTTGTAAAAAATGGGATTAGTCATGTAAATAACTTTGTTCTCATTCGTCACTAAATCTCGTCAACACTTGTCACGAGGTAACGTCACAGTGTGTTACCAAAGGAAACGATGTCGAGGGGCCGTACAGCAGATATTTTTGTCTTCTTGTTTACGATTTTTCCAAAATGATTATTCTTCAATGTTTTTTTCCCTACACAGTGATGACCGCAAAACATACAGTGCGCCACCAAGAGTTCGTGGTTAAGAAGGTTTTGTGAGGATACACTTTGTGTTACTGTATTGTTAGGTTTTACACAGCGTACGGTACTCTGGTTGTACTTTCGCCGCAGTTTTATGAGAAGTATTGCAACATCGAGATCCCGAAGCAGGTATGATATTGAAGAGTAGGTTGTACTGGACATGTTGACCTAAATATTGATCTTGGAACAAGGCTTACATTTAGTTCCCCTGTTCCTGGACCCTGAACTGAACTGAAGAAGAATTGAAATTAACGTCGGACGGGACGTTGTTGATCAACGACAGTGACAATTTTGACTAACTTTCCCTCAATTAGAGTCTTACTTGTCTTATTCTGAAGACTTAAAGTGTTCTTAACTTAGTCGTAATCTAACAGTAACATTGTTCAACTAAGTGAGAAGGCTTAGTGGCACGTGCTGTTCAATTCAAGCTCACACCTACCTAAACCTAGTCCTCGACTTCGGCTTTGCTTCAAAAAAGAACTTTCAAACCACCTTGCATGCTTAGGATTATAACAAACATTAACACTCACTCTCTCCATCTCATCTGTGATCATGGTGTGGCATTCAAGTCAGGAACATTGTTGTTTATATTTAAAGCGATGATGATGGCAATGGACATGACTGATCAACTTTGTGAGGAAGAAACGGAAATTCTGTTGTAAATAAAGTTATAGTTCATGATAAGGCCATGTTAAACAGTTGCTTAGATTTTAAAATCCCTGCCTGACCTGCAAAAATGTCTGCAGCCTAAGTATCTTTCTCAAAGTTGTTTTTAAACATCTACCGTCCATCCGTAGACACTCAAACACACTTGTCACTGCACTTGTAAACCGTAAATTGACTGTTTAAAAATACATACGTAAATTTCATCGCCCACAGTTGTGTTGTGATAACTGAGCAGAACACGACCACTAACACCATTACCAACTAGGATCCAAGACTGTTCATCACACGCTGCCACTTGGTTAGTTGCGATAATCCTAACCCTTGATCCTCCCAATGGTAATAAGACTATCGCAGTCTACCAGTTAGTAGAAGGAAGGATGATAAACAACATGGACCTATTTGTTTTAGATGACCGCACTTATCCATAACCAAAAGTGTTAACATTATTTTTGTTTCCCTTTTGAAAACTGATTATTTTTTTCAGTGATTTACTTTCTGTCTCGCAGACTGTCCTTAAACACTCTAATTTAAATTAGAGAACCAGTGACAATGCCCAACAAGGCTAAAGAATCGCTGAAGAGAACGAGGAATCAGGATGCACTTAGAGGAGTTTCTGATCACACCAAGAGCTGCATGTGCCGCACAGTGCTCCCGAAGGATGCTAAAACCAAGTCCCACTGTGGCTGGTACGACTTCGTTGACTATGATCCGTGCATTGATTCTGACAGCTTACTCGATGAGAAACCCCATGCTAACTGGACACAGGTGAATTCATACACTACACATGACATGTTATGTCAAAACGAGATTGCCGTTAAAAGCTAGTGGCGTACAACTTTATAGGTTTAAAAATAATAATATAATAACTAGTTCTTATAAAGCACATTTCACAGTAAGGTCTCACTGCATTTTACATTAGTACCCTGGTCATTGGGCCAATAACATTCCTGTAATCTTTCTCAGCTCCCTGGGCAGTATACAGCCCTGAGCTGCCGTGGCGCCCCGAAGGCTTTTTCAAACACAATATCAACCTCTACTCTCACAGGTACCCATTTATACCCCTGGGTGAAGAGAAGCAATTATAGTAAAGCATCTTGCTCAAGGACACAAGTGTCATGACCGGGATTCGTATCCACACCCCGATGACTTGAACACCGGAACTTGAGTCCGGTGCACTAGACCGCTCGGCTATGACGTCCAATAATCTCAAGTTGGTGTCATTCAACTAATACCATTGTGCTTCCATGAACTGCAATGTGATTTTTAATTATGATATTGCGTGAGTGGAAATAAGCCAAACCAAGAACAAAATCAAATCAAACAATAATGTGCCTTTGAAAAAGTTGTTGCAAAACACTGAAAGCGACGCAAGAGTTCAGTTAGTTTGTTATTCTACTCTGGGCCTAGATTTTGATGATTTCATACTGATACATGTAAACCTTTAGTCACTGTTAAAGTTTATTGTTAGGTATCTTGTTTTTGTACATGTTCTAGTTTGAGCATTGTGGTGAAAAGAAATATTTTAGTTACACAATGCCCAACAAGGCAAAATAATCGCTGAAGAGAACAAGGAATCAGGATACAATCCTAAGAGTTTGTGATCACACTCAATAAATCTGTCCATTACCATTATCTTAAACAAAAAATAAATGAGTTGTAACCAACTAAATTAGATTACTTCCGTCTTCTTTTCCCTTCAACTTACAAAGGTTGCGTATGGGGAAGCAACTCAAGGCAAAGTCCTCCTGTCTGAGTACCGAGCCTACGTCAGTGACGAGACCCTCAAGGGGTTCTGGACCGGTCTCATTATCTGGCAACGAGACAAAAACGGCTTTGTCCACTGTCCGTTCCCAGGCTGCGGCGTCAGCCTCACAGGAACCTCAGCTGTACACACACTCATGAACCGTCACTGGAAGCACCAGCACGCTCGCCCTTACCTCTGCAACGTCTGCGGGTCCAGCTATGCTACAGATGGTGCCCTCAAGGTCCACTTCTTCCGGACCAGACATAATGTGAACGGGCGGGGTCGGAGCGCAATAAAAGCAAATAAATTCAAAGGTCAAACTCTCCAGAGTTTCTCGGTCCACAGACGGGAAGCAATCACACGCTACATACACAAAGTAGAGAAACTCATGGATGAAGGTCAAAATAATCAATGAGGAAATGGGACTTAATTTAGCAGGCTTGGAGTTTCATCTTTGAGAGAGCAAGGCAATTTATTTTCTTGGATAAGGCACACCCATTGGAAAATAATTTAAAGTCTATGGAAAAGTTCTGAAAGGGCACCAAGGGCAAGACCAGGGGCAACAGAGAGGTCATGGCCTCTTTGTAGTGCCAGGCCTGTTTTAACGAGTTTTTTTTATTCAGTCTGATGCTGGTTTTGATAAGAAATGAAATGATGTTAAATGATCTTCTTACTTTTTTTGTATATATTGATTTTTTGATGAATTCTTTTAGTGGAAGGATTGAAATAGTCCACAACTACACGAGCAAGGCTGGCTTGCAAGAATATTTTTTTTTATCAATTCCTGTAATATTTGATATGCAATGTATAATATCCCGCCATGTATTTCCTTTAAAGCCCCAGCTCAACATTGGTAAACTGACTATAAATGCTTCCATTCTTTGCACAAATCAAGATATTTGTAATAAAACGATCCTGTGAAAATGTCAGCTCATTTCGTTGTTTGGTTTGCGAGAAAACGGTAAAAATGCATTAACCCTAACTCCCCTGAGTGATTTACTAGGATCCCTCCCCACTCTAACAAATTCCAACACCATCTTTGTAACTCAACACCCAAACGGTGTGTGGTACTTTGATTATGGTGGTATGCCTGAACCCATGTAAAGCATGATAAGTTTACTCATGCAGCCCACTGTCCAACAAAATCCAACATAACCTGCTGTTTGAGTTTGATGGAATAGGGACTGTAAGGGTTAAGCATTTTTGCATGTATTCATTTCGGCAGAGTTTTCGTCTCACTGAGTAAATTGGGATCTTATTTCAGGCAGAAACATTTCAAGGAAAGTTTTCTACCATTGTTATCTTTATACCATGTAAGGTATATGTAACTCTGTGAACATTTATGTTTTTTCTTCTTACCACTGAGCCGGGGGCTTTAAAACCTAATGAGAGTCTAGAAACTCGAGATATCTTTCGCTTGGCAAGCAAATTGAAGTTCTTAAATGAACTTTTAATTTTACAGTTATTGAAGAAGGCTGTCACGGGATTTATGTCTCCCAATCACGGCCGTTTAAATTTAAAACGGTGATTTTTTTTGGTTATGAACTTTGAGTGCTGTTTTTTCTGCTGTGAATGTTTAAGTGTACATGTATTTTTTAAAGTGTTCAGGAAAACAGTAATTCACAGCTGTTCCAAACAACTTACCATCCAAAACACCCTGTGGTATAAATGCAGAAAGTTATAATAGTCTCACGTTTCGACCCTAGAAGAGTCTTTCTCGATGGGAAATTGACAACACAACACAAACATGCAAGTACATGTATATAAACCCTTACACTGTAGACTAGGCAGTGTGACCTACTTCCTCCAATATCCTCTTCTCCGATGTCACTCCACACCAAATTGTTTGGACTTCGAAAAGATTGGTATGCCTGACCCTGTGATAAGCACTTTGTTGTTTGGGCCTACTGGCTCCAGTCCTTCAGAATCCTTCACTTTGGCAATTGGATATGAAAGGCTTTGGGACTGTATGGCATTCAGGAGGCAGTTTTTTTTTATAAATATGGTTAAGCCACGATTTGGATGCTGTACCAATAAAGAAAAACAAAAACGAAATTCAAAGTATTCAAAGTCATCACCGTCATCATAAACAACCCAACAAACAACCCAGCAAACAAACAAACAAACAAACAAACAAACAAACAAACAAACAAACAAACAACCCAACAAACAAACAAACAAACAAACAAACAAACAAACAAACAAACAAACAAACAAACAAACAAACAAACAAACAAACAAACAAACAAACAAACAACCCAACAAACAACCCAACAAACAACCCAACAAACAACCCAACAAACAACCCAACAAACAAACAAACAAACAAACAAACAAACAAACAAACAAACAAACAAACAAACAAACAAACAAACAAACAAACAAACAAACAAACAAACAACCCAACAAACAAACAAACAAACAAACAAGCAAGCAAGCAAGCAAGCAAGCAAGCAAGCAAGCAAGCAAGCAAGCAAGCAAGCAAGCAAGCAAGCAAGCAAGCAAGCAAGCAAGCAAGCAAGCAAGCAAGCAAGCAAGCAAGCAAGCAAGCAAGCAAGCAAGCAAGCAAGCAAGCAAGCAAGCAAGCAAGCAAGCAAGCAAGCAAGCAAGCAAGCAAGCAAGCAAGCAAGCAAGCAAGCAAGCAAGCAAGCAAGCAAGCAAGCAAGCAAGCAAGCAAGCAAGCAAGCAAGCAAGCAAGCAAGCAAGCAAGCAAGCAAACAAACAAACAAACAAACAAACAAACAAACAAACAAACAAACAACACCAAACCAACCACCCTAACACCCCATCAAACACACCAATTAAGTACACACATGTACAAGATAAGATGAATTTTTGCTTATTGTCAACACAGGTATTTTTTGTATACTTCGGAATTAAAAGGAGATATTTTTGTGTCCATGGACTAAGTAAATCAATCAATTTAGATAAATTTGTTTACATGTATATATTATGGATCACGAATGTGTATATTTTTTGTGAATTTCGGAAGTTTTTTGCGTATTAATCATTGTTATGAACTCTTTCAATTTAGAAATAACTACTGGACAATGTTTTTTCTTGTGCAGAACTTCTAAAAATTCGTTCATCATTATAAATAATAGTTGTTCCATTACTGTGTTGTCAACACCAAAATACTAAAAGTGATTTCAATAAAATGTGCGAAATACTGTAAATTCATTGTCTATTGGTTTATTTTGTGAATGTTAGTTTGATACAAGTATGTAGAAGATTAATGTGAAGTTGTGAAGTTGTGCTCGATTAAAAAAAACACAAAGATTTATTTTAAAACTTTTTGAAGTGCGAGCAATCTGCAGTTTGCTACAAAACACACACGATGTTTTAGTTAATTAGTCCTTCAATTTTTTGGTCTACACATCTCAAATTTTTAAAGTTCTCCCCCAGAAAGGTCAAATTGACATGGTGTGTGCCCCTTTAGTCACCGTTATGCAAGGTGACCCCGAATTTCCGGATATTTAGACCGATCCCCATGTACAAAACCAAGTCTTTTACACCATATGTTTTTTTTATCAGTCACGGGAACTTGTCTTGGCTTGTTAGACTCCATATTTTATTATTTATTTTAATTAAACAAACTTTCTGTACAACCTCTGGAAAGGTAATGAGCCTTGAAAAACTATGAAATCCCCATTATTAGGACGTTTTCCCAACCGGTAGCACAATGCAGAACGGTACCGTATAGCAATTATGTTGTAACATACTTTGCAATGGACTTTATGCATTGATATCATGCTGCCATCTTGACAGGTAAAACGATGATGAAACACAGAGGAAACGCGCTGCGCACAGGATGGGCCAATGAGAAACCTCCTTTTGAGCTGAGGGCGCCCTACTCAAATGACCTCATGTGCATAAGGTCTATCAGTTTTAAATTGATTCACATCTTATGATCAACCTAAGGTGAAATCTTAATGTCCCTGAAGGGGCTCTGTAAACAAGCTATGCTAGACATTCGCGCGTAATTTCAAACTTTTGGGAGCTTTTGTTCTCCAGTTTCCGCGTGAAGCAAACAGAATCGTGCAACTTGACGGGTCACAATGTTGTGGACAAAGAGTTATATAATAGAACTGGAGGGTGCACTCGCTATGCCACGCACCGAACTCCACTGACTCACCATGGGCGAAAGTCCGTATGGGCAAATTGCATACGAATGTCCACTTAGAAAATGGCTGCTGTGTGAACGGATGAGTAACCAGTGTAAATGAATGGTCCGCGCCATTTTCTCAATGGTCAAAAAATGCTCCTTGTCGGGCTGCGTCGCATGGTTTGTACGCCCTCTAGTTCTTATATATAACTCTATGGTTGTGGAACAATCGAGACTTAAATGTCTAAAATATCTTAAATGTCTAAAATGGCTTTAGGAGTCACCATAACAGTGCTACAAAGTGTGACCGCTCATATAATTAGAGCCTGGTTTTACTTCTATTCGTATTTAAATTAATATATTATTTAATTGCGCCCTCTAGCGGCAACTCTTACGAATGAACATCCTGCCCCCGCCCCAGACTGGTCCCCCGCAAGGATAAACGTGCCTCGGAGTGTGACAACATTCGGGCTCCCCAACCCCGCTGTACACAGCATTTTAAAAAAGAAAAGAAAAGAACGCTCTCTGGTGCTTTGCGCATTCAAAGCAAATTCTGGGTCATTGAACAAGTCGGTTTGAACGGTTTGTGTATTTTTGTCCTTACTTCTGAGAGTGTTCATTGCACCGCGAAGGCTGCACGGCGTGGGGCCTACCCATTGAAGGGCCATGAAGAAAAAATATTTGAAGAAAAAAATTGCTCACTTGTGCATTCTGAGACTTTCTGTATTACCTTTGAGCAGGAGTGTAACGATGCCCGTCTGTATAGGTAATCCCGCCAAAATTTGTAGGCCTCTCGACCAATCAGAAGGATGGATTTAGATCACGTGACACCTCGAGGAGCCGGCCCATACCATTCTAACTAGGGGTATTTCAAAATATGAGTAACACGAGTATGTATAAAATAATGGGGTTGGCTCGTCCCTAATGGTTGTGTATAGGCCGTATCTAAAATAATCATCAGCAGAACAATATGAACCCCCGCAATTATAAATAGGATACATCCTAGGGTGAGAACAAAGAAAGGGTCTGAGAATCTAGTCTGTTTCCCTGACCAAAGATTCCCTGACGACTCTTGTTAAAAATCTTAGGTCAGGCATCATCCAAAGCTAAGCATAGATTATGACGCAATATATAATATAAATATTCATTACTTGTCACCTAACGTTGGACGATGTCATTGGATGATGACGGGCTTTGTTACCTTTAAAAAAGCCTGGGATAATCCTTTTGTAAAAATGTTATAAATATATTTAAATATAGTGTTCAATTTGTTGGGGGGGGGGGGAAGAAAAACGATAATGGGATGTGTTTGATAATTTTTGAATTTTTATCAACAAAAGAAATGTCCGACCATCAACGACACTGTCCGAATGTTGACGACAACGAATTCGAGGAATTTCGGATATTTTCGGAAAAGGAGGAATGCCTCCTTTTTTGTCACATGACATCGGGGTGATACCTGACCCTAAAATCGACAGAGAATAGTCGGAGATTTTTTTGGTCTGGAGAATCTTGATGTGACAGTTTTATGCCGGAGAGGATGAGAACAAAGGGAGGATCGGGAATCTTAAGTAGAAAAAAACGCATCCGTCTGCGGTGATTGACCGTCAATTGTGTTCTTGAAATGCTATAGCACAATGGTGTAACAAGAGTTGGGGCAAACACGAAAACAAAAGGAAAGGGAAAGTCAGGGTCCAAGAATATTGACCGGCGAGGTATGGGAGGGATGTAACAAATAAGGGATTATTGGCGGATGAAGAAAAAATCCGTGACCTTATGAAAAGAAGAAAAAGAAAAAAGTAGCGAACAACCAAAAACCTAAAATTCTCGATGAGACAGTATATGAACGAACAACAAGTATTATATAATCTTCAAACATGTCTTGTAACCAATCAGAGTTGTGTATCAGGCGTCCAGGTGATTATATTTGAAATTGCCAAAACATTTTACAAGACTTGTATCCAATCAGAACTGTGCGTTTGGCGTCCTATGGGTTGTAAACAAGCTCTAAGTTTGTTACCAGACAGTCCGTATGAACTCGAAGTTTATGGTACCATTCCGAAAAATATACCTGCAACCAATGAACATTTTCCAACACTAATGAGAGTAATTTACGAGTAAAATGTTGTGGTTCCTATGGAATTTTATCTCTGCCATTTCAACGTCGCATATATGGTGATGATCGTAGTGTCTCCAGCCACTTGCGCCGTCAACGGCGCATTGTCGCGTCGTGCCGTCGCATAGTCGTGTCGTGCCGTCGCATTGTCGCGTCATGCCGTCGTGTTGTACCGTCGTATAGTTTTGTACACGTTTCATAGTGCCGTCGCATAGTGCCGTCGCATAGTCGCGTCGTGCCGTCGCATTGTCGCCCGGAAGCAGTTTTACTGTATTATTCAGTTCTTGACAAAAGAGGGCGCACTTCTCAAAGGCTAAACAATACAGTAAAACTGCTTCCGGGCGACAATGCGACGGCACAACGCGACAACACGACAATGCGACAAGGGGAGGAGGAGGATGAGGAGAAAGAGATGGTAGAGGCTAGATTATCCGAATAAAACCCCCAATGGAGCCCATATTTTACTCGATGAGGAGGAGGCAGAGGAGGGGGAGGAGAAGGAGGACGGAGAGGCAGACTTAAAGTTTCCAAACCCAGATTTACCGGAGTAGGAGGAGGATATGGTAGAGACTTGATTATCCGAGCAAACCTCTCAATGGAACCAAGATTTTATTTGCAGAGGAGGAGGAGGAGGAGGAGGCGGAGGAGGAGGAGGAGGAGGAGGAGGAAGAGGAGGGAGAGGCAGACTTGAAGTTTCTAAGCCTAGATTTACTTGAAGAGTAGGGAGGAGGAAGCAGAGACTTGAAGTATCCCAAGCATTTTTGTTTTTCATGAAAAAAACAACCGTTTATATTTCTCCCTGTATATTGAGTGATGTATATGGTTGTTTTGTTATTAACAGGAAATAGTTATGAAAATAAAATGTATAGACAATTGCAATAAAACAAAATAAATAAAAGACTACAATGGGAGCCTAAAATCAACCGGAATTTATGTGGAGAGATTCATCACCAAATTCCTCGAGTGATCTGCGGGCGATAAGCTGTTCGAGGTATTGTATTCACAATCACTCACTGCTATCAATAAGCTGTATACAGAGTTACTTGTCCTGTACATAATTATTAATTTGGTTAAAAAAAGTAAAGCATCACTGGTAAATGCCTAGGATCGGTACGGTATCCTATATAGAACTTGGTTTCTTCTTTCGTTTCAATGTTCATGGTCTTCTTTATTTCTACATATTTTATACGGATCTTTCACTTGAACCTACCTTCTTCGGTCAAAATTTACTACGGCTTGGTTTCGAAAATTCAGAGTAATTCCTCACACTTAACAGAAATTTGAATGTCCATCTTCTTCTGGATGAGCCAATTTGTACCCATAATTTTTAGGATCGACACAAAGGATGTGATGTGGTTATCAGAATCGATTTCGTTTGTCATCACGCCCAGGAAGTCTCTGATCTCAGGTTCTCATTCACCCACATGACTGAGGTAAACCACGCTATCGGTATCGAAGTATAAAACGCAGCGTCCTAGATTTTCCAACAGTTCGTATAACATGAGCCGAGCTTGAGCTGTTGTATACGCGGCCACCCGACACAAAGGATGTGATGTGGTTATCAGAATCTATTTCGTTTGTCAACTCGTCCAGGAAATCTCTGATCTCAGGTTCCCATTCACCCTCACGACTGATGTAAACCACGCTATCGGTATCGAAGTATAAAACGCGGCGTCCTAGATTTTCCAACAGTTCGTATAACTTGAGCCGAGCTTGAGCTGTTGTATACGCGGGTCTCTGTTCCAAATGGTTCATAACGTGGGCCCGAAGAAGGTTCAAGTGAAAGATTCGTATAAAATATGTAGAAATAAGAAGACTATGAACATTGAAACGAAAGAAGAAACCAAATTTTATCAGGTGGTTTACACAAAAAGGGTTCAGACGGAAAACTCTGATACACTCCCCTATGGGCACGAACATAAACACGGTAAGCGGTTTCCCTAATCTCGTTTAAATAGTCACAGGCGCACGTTGATCGAATATATTGTTTTGGGGCAAACGTAATACAGATAATGTATAAAATTGTCAAAATTCACGGTTTTGATAACGACATTTTTATTAGTAGTCCTTTTTGTGAATTACTGTAAATAAAAAAAAAATAAAAAAATAATAGTACTATCAAAAACGAAAACATAAACATAATGCGTGTTGTCTGATTTCAAAGATTGGCTCCCAAACTGTTTTGAATGGCCCAGATTAAATGGACAAGTACTTCCCTTGTTCATGCACCTGTGAATGACCGATAGATCCAGAATTGTCATTATTTTCTCTTTTTCATTTCATGCATAATTTGACTCGCTAAGGTAGGATACTAATCCTTGGCAAATACCAGTGATCATGCCTTTAACTTTTTTAACAAAATTTATAATAGCTCGTTATAACTTTGCATCTTACAATCCATTAATGAAATTAAACATCAAACATTTGCGTGGGTTATCTTCATTAAGCAGGAAGCAGTTATTTAAAACTTGTAAGATTAAACAACATCTATGTACAGAACAAGTAACTGTGTATACAGTTATGTGAATAGATCACCCAAGGAATTTGGTGATGAATCTCTCCACATAAATTCCGGTTGATTTTAGGCCATTGTGGTCTTTTATTTATTGCACTTTATTGTGATTGTCTATAATTTGTTTTTATTTTCATAACTATTTCCTGTTGACAAAACAACCATATACTTAACTCGATATACAGGGAGAATTATAAACAGTTATTTTTTTTCATGAAAAACAAAGTTGCTTGGGATACTTCAAGTTCAGCCTCCTACTCTTTGAGTAAATCTGGGCTTAGAAACTTCAAGTCTGCCTCTCCCTCCTCCTTCTCCTCCTCCTCCGCAAGTAAAATCAGGCTCCATTGAGAGGTTTGCCCGAATAATCAAGTCTCTACCATGTCCTCCTCCTCCTCCTACTTCGGCAAACTTCTGCCTTCTCCTCCTCCTTCTCCTCCCCTTCCTCTGCCTTCTCCTCCTCCTCAAGTAAAATATGGGCTCTATTGAGAGGTTCACTCGGATAATCAAGTCTCTACCATCTGCTCTTCCTCCTCCTCCCTTTCGTCGTCATAATAACCATAACCATGACCATCGTACAGGCAGTTTTAGCAAAGATACTTATTCATCGATTAAACTTCAATACGTTAATATCTCTTCCTGCTTGAGCGATAGGTTCTATTAAACGACTATGGATCAAAACCCTTTAGTTTATCTCATGGACTTGGCAAGTTTAAGACGTCTTGTCCGGTGTGTGGCTAAGTGTTTTTTTGACGTCGCGACAACATGAAACGCCACCAACAGTTGCACGAACCTGCAAAGTGGCAAGAAACAAACGCTTTCTTGTCAGGTGGGTGGAAATACACTTTCGAGGCCCAGTGAGAAAAAACGTCGAAAAATACATCATGATTATGAGAAAGAGCAGAATGTCGAGAGATACGAAAAATGAAGAAGAGGAAGATGATTTGGAAGAGGATGTTGATGATGCTGGTGAGGAAGGTTCGAACGGGGAATATGATGAGGATGAAGGTATACTGATGAAGATGACGACGGGACTGACAACAATACCACGGATGACGTTGACTCAAACGATGGTGATGACGGGGATGAAGACAGTGAATATGTTAACGACGTGGCTGACTGGGATGAATATGACGCCGGTTCCAGCCTTCTGACTGGTCGAGAGGACCGCAAATTTTGGTGGGATAACCTATACCATACAGCAAGGCATCCCTACTCGGGAGTATTTTGTTTTTCCCCTCTTTATTCATTTTGCTCACTTACATGAAAATCTGTGGGCAAAAATAGTCAAGCATGGAAGAGCACACCGCACGAAGCCCTCCACGACGTGAGGTCATAGTCCCAGCTGGAAGTGTGACGATCAACTCTTTTGGTGCAGTCTCAGCCTTTCTGGATGATGTTTGATGAGTCAAAGTAGTTTAACTGGAAAAAAGTGGGCGATACAAATTAATTAATAATAGAAATAACAATAAATAGACCATAATGGGCTCGATTTCAAAAGAGCTAAGAATGATCTTCACTGCGAATCACTCTTAGTTGCTAAGGAAAGTGTGATGTCACAATGCAAATTACTATGGTAACACTTACAATTCATCTTGAATCTGGATGCTTTGTGAAATCTTGATACTTTGTGTATTATATTTACAAACACTAGGTTTTCGGGTCAGTTACGATACTATGATTTTTGATAATGTCATCAAGCATTGTAAAAAGACACCCGTTTCTTAGTGTTTTAATAAGTAAGGGTTACATGATTCCAAATTAGGGGTTCAAGTGAATACTTCAAGTGAATACTTCGGAAGACATTGTAGCCGAACACCAAACAATAGTTTTGTTCTGTTTGCTGAACACCTACAGGGCTCAACCTTCCCGGCGTACATTGTCTAGTAAAAACTACTATGGGCTAGTAAACACCACTTCTCAACTTGCCCTGTGGGCTACTAAAAACTGTGCAACTTGTTTATAATGTTCATACTTCTTCCTTTTCAGATGTGAATAATACATAATTTTTTTTAGAAATGTGTTAATTTAATTTTTGAGTGTGTGAGTGTAACTTCTCTTGACCGTTAAACTGGTTGTGATCGCTACCATTAGTATCAGAAAGATACATTTATGACAATACATGCTTAAAATTTGGGCAACGAACAGTTCTTTGGGGCAAGTAAAATGCACAGTTTACTAGCCCCTTGGGCTACTTTACAAAAAGCTGAAGTGCAAGGCCTGAAAAAAAAACCCACAACAATTTCAAAGAGGTTTTCGAGTGGTGCCCGAACACCTAAAAAAAAAGAAAAGTTTCAAAAAGGTGTTGGGGCGGTACACGATTACCTAATACTTGTAACAAAACCAATGAATTTACATTGCACTATGCGTTTGACTGTAAATCAGCGATTCATTTCACCCTGTGTGTGTAGACCAGAGTCACGAACTTCACAAACGTGTTGACCCTCACGTGGGGGTAGGCAACCGGGATGAATTAAGAAGTTGAGGTTAATGTTCACTAAGATTTGAATAACTCGTTTGTGTTTTCACGAAGCGACGGGCATATACCCGTCGTTTCGTGAAAACACAAAAAGCGTCATTTCAGGATGCCCGTCCTTTTCACAATTTCTCGAATAAATCATAAATAAATTGATGAATTGATCATAAAAAAAGTCACATTTGATGAAAGTTTAACTCAAAATAAATCACAGGAGGAAAGTACAGACTTAAAAGAATAAGCATCGTGCTTTTGTTTTGCAGTTTTGAAATGTGATGATGCTCTTGTGTGATTATCTCCAAACACGATTTTTTTTTCCCAATTTGACATGCCCGTCCCTTCGTGAAAACATTGACGAAATCATCACCGCGCAGCCATTTGGATTTTCTCTGCTTTCTTTAGGGCTGTTTTCTCTCAGTACGGGCGTAACAGGCATAGCACGTCACAATCCCTACGATATTATGGGAACCACATGTTGGCGATGAACATGCTGCAGCGCAGACGGATTGATCAGGTAAGGTCAGGCTTGTGTCAAAGACCCTTTGTAAGAGGTGGCGGGGATTTTGGTGTCATAGTTCATGAATGGCATTCTTCATTTTGAAAAAAATGTCAAGAGAACTGCTTGCCTATAAATTCACTGTACGTGCTCGTGACTGAAGTGAACAAAGTGTAGTACTACTCAAGTTTCCTCCTTCTCGAGCTCCCACGTACTGCCCCACCTCGGTACTCTTCTCAAACTAGTACTACCGGTGGTTTTAGCTAGTCTTGTCAATAATAAACTTGTCAATAAATAATTTTGTGGCATTTGAAAAATACTGTTACGATCAGGCAGTACTTCATTTTCAAATTTCAGGTCTCTAATATTATTTAAAACTAATCTTTCAGCTTGCCGATAAATTATTCCAAATTAAGAAAGATCTGTCGTTTTTCCTGAGAAGATATCTCATTTTTGAATTAAAACAAATTGGTTTGGCCATTGATTGAGTAAACTCTAATTGTTTCTCGATAATGAATCATCTTTTTCAGTATATATTGCCGCTGATGACACAATTATTTTTCAGCACTAAACCATTTTTCAAAGTTTGTGAATCGCTCCCTATGAAAGTAAAACTATAATTGAAACATCAGAAGTTATTTCCAATGAAGGACGAAATGTTTCCAATCGCATGGTAAACACAATTTCTTCAGGATGCACTGGGCTAAAAAAAAACCCCACTGACTTAATTCGGTGTGTCCATTAAGCTCAAATCTGACTAAAACCTCGCTCAAGAGATAGACGCTGGGTTGTTGAAAGGAGATTGATAGGTAATCTCAATCTGTCGTTGTGAATTTTCAGTTTGTTGGGAGTTTTATCGGATAAGAATTTGACATCGCCGCCGAAAGAGACGGCCCTCTGGCAAAATGCGTTGTTTCGCCGCAAGCAAAGCCTTATTTTGAAAATGCATCCATCCACTTGAGATACCATGACCCATATTCAAACAATTAAAATATATATAAAGTATTCGTAAAAGTGGATGCACAGAGTTTCAGGTGATGATAACAGAATGCTATTTACTCAAGCCCTCTTACTGAATTATCATAATTATGGTGTTAGTAAAAATGCGGGGTTTACGTTTTATGTTAATCAGGTTAGCGCATTAAAAAACCCTGGGTACCGTCTCATCACGATGATTATTCACAGGACTAAAAAGTCCCACCCATTATTTGTAAATCATTAATTATCTGTAACGGTATTTGACCACTCGTGCCGTCTGTATAATAATAACAATACGAGACATTTACATAGCACATAATGCAGGAGCCTCTATACGTGCAATAAACACAGAACATAAACAAAAAATACTTCAAGTAAAGTTAAAATGTAGATTCAAACAAGTGAGTTTTTAGAAGTCCTTTGAAAATCAGAACCGAGTAAGCTTGACGAATATGAAGAGGTAAGTCATTCCACAATGAAGGTGCTCTGAAGGTGAAGGCTCTTTGACCATAGTAGAACCTGTAAAAGTTTGCGTTAATAAGAATTGGCCAGCAGAACGAGCAGGACGAACATGAATATAGTTTATATTATAGTCCGGAGATGGAGATCTTCGAAAGTGAGGAGATTTAACTTATGCGATACACATTTTATTCGGGAGCCAATGGAGATCATTTAAGATGGGTGTTGTATGTTGGGAACGAGGCGTGCGTGAGACTAGGCCAGCAGCGGTGTTTTAAACCCGTTGGATCTTAAAAAGTTCTCAACCAGAAAGTCCAGTGTGAAGAGAATTGCATGAGTCGAGTCAAGAAGTGACAAGTACAAGGGCATGAACAAGGAGAACAGTGGCATCATCATCAAGATAGCGACGGATTTGACCACTTTTCTTATTTGCATGAGAGCTGCGTTGCAGTTCTTGTCTACTTTATCGCTCAATCAAAACGAAGAATCCATAAGAACAGAGGTTCTGACAACACGAGACGGTGAATAATATATTTCAGCAGGAGGCATGCTTTTAGTAAAACGTGAGTTGAAAACAATGATTTCAGTTTTAGCGTCATTCAGAGCAACTTTATTGATAAGAACCAAGACTTTATATCCTGAATACAAGCCTCAATTTTTGTTAAGGCAAAATCACGACCTGCCGGATTAAAGGTCAGATAAATCTGAGTATCAACTGGGAAAACAATACATTTGATTCCATGAGCAGCTATGAGTATGGGTTTTCAAAGAATTTCTGGACATCTCTAAAATAAATAAAATCGATAATGTAAGCAAACAATAAATGAATGAACTTGACGTCATGGTCACCGTGGGAGTCTCTGATCAGTACTGGGGGTACTTTGTTACGCCTGAGCCTGGTTGTACCCTCAGGAGGAGGAGCCGGCCATGCGTTAAATTGCCATCTGATTTGTTTAGTCTATACTCAAGGCCCTCAAGCTCCATTAGGGCCGCGGGGTGGGGGGGGGGGGGGGGTTACAGACCCTGGAAGTATACTGTTTCCCTCAAAGGACTTTCTGGTCCCATGACATGAACAGCAATGCAAGTTTTGTACTGCCCGAGGCATTCGGACAGCAGTGGAATGGACCTCACCCCCATGCAACGGTTACATTTAGCCACGGCTACAATTAAATGGAATGACCTCACTCTGTAGTGTCCATTAAAGGGGTTGTGATGTTTGTTTGTTTTAATTTGCCCGATCTTTTTGGTCTAGATCTATACTACCCAGGGTTTTAGTCCCCGAAATCTCCACCTTAGCTGGCCTTAAAGGTTTGGTGAATTACTAAGTATTGATGTTTTTAATTTACACCTAATAATTATCATACAATAGGTCAGTTGGAATTTTTTTGTGCCTTCCGGTTTATTTTTACATGATTTAGTTTCTTCAAAAGTAATGGTCTTCAGGAACGCCCACAAAAATAGGTCACTTACTGACATGGCTGGATTCCTTCCGTGACATCATCATTACAAAATTTATTCATGAGCTATTCCAGAGGACAATCGTTTCTGGACGGGGTCTGCCAAAGGAATGACAAATATGTGTTCTTTCTTTTCAAAAATTCACTCATGAATATATATTATGTAATGCATGTGATGCCACAGAAGTAATCCAGCCATGTCAGCAAGTGACCTATTTTTCTGGGTGTTCCTGAAGACTACTATTTTTAAAGAAAATAAATCATGTAAAATTATACAGGAAGGCACAAAATGATTTTTCTCAACGGCTGCGGCTAGATCACCTCGTTAACAAGCGTCTGTTCTTTCCAACACCCTTAGCAACAGATGCAGCCACAGCAACAGCCTTCGACGCAGCCTTAATGGGGATTGTACTTAGTCTGGTTCCCAGACCCAATAATCTCCGAAATTGCCTTTGTCGTAATGATTTTCAATGGGATTTTTTTTTGAATCGATTCCAAAAAGGGAATCCTTAAAAAAAAAAAAATTCCAGCATGGCAATTCTGGACTGCAGAAAAAAAAAATTGCGTCCGGTATCACCCAATGTCACGTGACCAAAAAGGAAATATCCGAAATGTTCCGAACTCGTTGTCGTCAACGTTCGTTTAGTATCGCTGATGGTCGGACATTTCCGGGGGTGGATAGACCTTTATTTTGTTGATAAACAAACCGCGCTGGTTGGTGTGACCGTATAGCTCTATGGTGTGACGGCCAAAATGTAACAAAGCGTTCAATCTTGTTGACAGACGGTCAAAAACCAAATTCAAACTTTTACAAAGTTTCTATTTAAAGAAAATACATCTCATTATTGGTTGTTTGTTTCCAACAAATTCAACACTACCTTTGAACATTTGTGAAGTGACATTTTTTACAAAGTAACTGTGATTATCCCAGACTTTTAAAAGAACAAAGCGCCACATCAGCGCTTCGTTGGTTATCAAATGACATCGTCCACCGTTACTTAACAAGTAGAGAATACTTGTATTGCGTCATGCTCTATTTTTAATCCTAAGATTTTTAACAAAACGCGGGGAAACTTTGGTCAGGGAACCAGACTATAATGTACCTGGATTTACCACCATCTTTGTTTCAAGCAGCTCTTTCTAAGGGTTATACGTGATTGCATTATTATTGCAACACGACAAGGTAGCCAGAGTAGTAATTAACGAAAACACGATGCTTCAGTCGACTTTCAAATTGCGACGTCTGTTGTTCGTCGTGTTGTTTTTGGCAAATGGAACGTTACAGAACTGCGAAGAAGGTAAGTGTTTAGAGCAAGGTCAGAGTCCTTGCTCCTCCATGGTTGTACCAATACAGTGCGTTCGTGCGTGTATATTTCGTCTGGTTATGTTTAACCTACACACCGTATATTTCTGTGTTTTGATTTCATAAATTTACCACCGTATATTTCTGTATTTTGATTTCATAATGTAATAATGTTTGCTATGTTTGATTTTGTGCTATGTTTGATGTTTGAATTATTTATTAAATTAAGTGAAATATATTTGCTACTCTTGGTACAATTTTGTTTGACGTATTTTGTTATCCCCTTATTTCATGGGCGTGGGTTTATCTTGTAGCCTTTAACGTGTTCTTTGACTTTGGGTCGTAACAACACAATTTATGACAGTTGGTAAAGATCAACTTGAAAAAAATCACCCTAACTAATTTGACTATTTATCCATGTTTATTGTCTGTTTAGTTATTATTTGATCATAAGCGTGAAGTTTTCTTCCCTGTGTTTTTTTTTTAATTTGATCGGAAAAAACTAGACCCCCCTTCTTCGATTTTTGAACTAGTGTTTTTTCAAGCCGTTGGCTGCGACCTGCATGGTTCCCAGCAAAGACCCATCAAAAGGCAACGTGAAACCAACGCTGAAGTACAAGAGCCTCGGTAAACCGGACTGGGTAAAGGTTGCTTATCTTTGTAGCTATGCATTTTTCATCGTCTTGAATGGACAAGTCCGTGGTGTGACGTCACAGTGCTGTTTTAATTCCTAGGCGCTTAAGGCTTTTCGTTACTGATCATTTTTTTTTTACATTATGCAAAATTTTCAGTTGAATTTTACTCATATAAATATTTAATCATTACGCACTCATTTACCTTTCTATAACAAAAGAACAATGTTTTTCATTTCGTTCAGTCTGTTCAATTTGTCATGGTGTGTTCATTAATACTAGGTCTAATCTGATTTTTTGCCGATTTAACCCCAAAATTATATTTAAATTTATAATCGCTATTTTTGTAGATTCAGGAAAGGTATCAGCTTTCACTAAAAATGTTTTGCCAATGACAAGGGGTAGTTAATTAAAAACTAAACGTGAATTATTGCCTGGTCCCGACATTATCTCACGTTCATTTATAGCCATGTACAAACAACTTTGCATGTTAGATGTACTGTGTGTATGTCCGTGCAAAAGTTTCTGTTCGTTTTCAAACAGCATCATCTGTCAAAATTCGTTTAGGGAAAAACACAACAACAAACAAACAAACAAACAAACATAATAAATAAAATTCTTTCGGCAAAAATCAGGCCATGCTAATTTAAATACGCAGGAGGTTGGGAATGAAGTGTTATAACATTTCTAGTTTTGTCCCTAATATAGAACTCGTCGCAGGAAAAACAACAAGTCTTCACTGACTCATCTCACAACTCTGTCATTTTTCTCAAAGCAAGTTCCAAAGGGGATGAAACATGGGCGTTACAGTGTATCATAAATAAAGCTCTATATTTGTTATATTTAGGTGTTCGGCCAGCAGCCGAAAACCTATTGTTAGGTGTTCGGCTACCGGCCGAAGACCTATTGTTATTGTTCTGTTTTTTTGGGTGTTCGGACAAAAGTCCGAAGACCCTCTGTTTTTGTTCTGTTTTTTTTTTTAGGTGTTCGGGCACTCAGCCCGGAACACCTATTGATTTTGTTCGGGTTTTTTTTTTTTTGGGTGTTCGGACACAAGTCCGAAGACCTCTTGTTTTTGTTCGGTTTTTTTTAGGTGTTCGGACTTGAGTCCGAAGACCTATTGTTTTTGTACGGTTTTTTTTTTTTTTTTTACTTCTCCTTCTTCTTCTTCTTCTTCTTATGCCTGTCGATTGTCCGCTAACAAAAGCATACTTTCTAAGCTTGTATGAACTTGAAACTTCACACATAGTTAGATATTCATTAGGACATGAAACCGTTCGAGTGACGTCATGATGACGTCATCGGCTGTCGAATTACGTTAAATCAAAGTTTATTATTTCAAAAAATCATAACTCCTGAAGTACACAATGGAATTTTACAATCTATACATCATCGGAAAGGTCTTTAAAAAATAATTAAATGTCTCACAGAGATGACCCCAATTTGACCTTGTCTTCCGGTTCAAACCGGAAGTTGAAGCAAAAAATGCTTAAAATGTCACAATTTTAGCTGTGGAGTCAATATGAAACAGAATTTGGACATGGTTTCAGTGTACGAAATAAAATGTAGTTTATGACCTTTGAAAATATTACATTGATGACGTCATCAAATGTTACAGTTTGATACGACGACGAGTTTAAAAATAAGTTTTTTTTTTATTTCAAATTTTGTTTGAGCAAACTACATGTTGAATTTTTTAGTACTAGATAACGACTATAAAAGCCTGATTGTGAAATTTGAACAAAATTGGCCGTTGCATAACGAAGTTATATTAAGGTGAAAAGTGCCGTTTTTAGCGCGATCGCCGATAGAGTCTGTACAGTTACCTTACTGTATTGCACCTCGTGCGTGTGCACTATAGGCTTTTACAGCATGCAGTGTATATACATACACGCAACAAGTCAGGTCTTGTCACAGTTCATCGAACTTTGCGGTGTGTTGTTAAGTTCTGTGTGTGTGTGTAATAATGGCGACGCAAAGAAAAACTGTTAAGTGATGCCAAGTTCAGTGTGGAAATGTTTCCCTTTATGTCATTCTGGTGGCTTAATTGTGACAGGGAGAGGAAGAGGAGACGTTACTGAGATGATCACATGCTCACGTGAGTTGTTTGATGTATAATGGTGGAGAAAATGCAATTGACAAAATGATCGTCTTTCGTTCTATATACCGTTCACGTACGTGCTTACGTACAAGAGTCACAAGTGTGCAACAGCGGGGCCAGAGGCTCTTTACCCCCGCGAGAGTTGTTGTCGGGATACGCTGAGTAAAACTGTTCAAAAATGAAAATTAAAAAGTAAAGTCATCGCTTTTCAAAATGTCTGTGTATTTCTTTAGCCGTGCACACTTGTGTTTGTGATGTTTATCAAAGTGGGGTAGTTTTTATAAAACTTTGGAACTTTTTAATACAGATAATGAGCTCGGAATTTGAATCTGTCAAATGTCAGATTGACTGTACAGAATGAGACCGTTAATTTGATATAGCGCCATCAACGTTTACTAGAGACACACACTTTTTTTTATTGACACCGCATAGATGCCGAACAAAACAGAGGGCAGCAAGGGTTAATGTTTTGATAAAAAGCAATATGAATAGTATTTTGAACAGACAACCTGGCGGGAGCCAATTGCACTGCGTGGAAAAGGAACACTTTGGAAAGCACGAAAACATTGTTTTTCCTGGCAGTTAAAATAAAAAAGGTAACTTGTTTTTCCTACAGGAGTCGAGTTACAATAAATGTATGCGGTTCTTTATAATTCTTAGTGACCTGAGTTGACCTCGCTTCCTGCCCAAACCGGAAGTCCCCATGAAATACATATGATAAAGCTCTTTTTAAATATTTTCACATTCATTTTTATTAAATCAAAGTTTATTATTTCAAAAACTCATAACTCCTGAAGAACAAAATGGATTTTTACAATCTATACATCATCTGAAAGGTCGTTCAAACCTGCGTAATCGCCCTACAGACATGACCCCAATGTGACCTTGTCTTCCGGTTCAAACCGGAAGTTCAAATATTCAAAAATTCATAATTTAAGAAGTTTTTATTATATAATCACAAATCTTACATCAGATTGTAGGTTAAGGAATGTCCTTCTTTGTTGCACATTGCGTGACCTGTGTGACCTCTACTTCCGAAAAAACCGGAAGTAGCTCCTCATTCAAAAGTTGTCAGAGGTAGGAACATAATTCTTTCACCAAGTACCAAGGTTAGGGAGGTTCCTTCTCTGTTGCACATTGCGTGACCTTTGTGACCTCTACTTCCGATCAAACCGGAAGTAGCTCTTTATTTAAAAATGGTAAGAGCTAGGAACATGATTCTTTCACCAAATACCAAGGTTAGGGAGGATCCTCCTCTGTTGCACATTGCGTGACCTTTGTGACCTCTACTTCCGGTCAAACCGGAAGTAGCTCTTTATTTAAAAATGGTAAGAGCTAGGAACATGATTCTTTCACCAAATACCAAGGTTAGGGAGGATCCTTCTCTGTTACATTGCGTGACCGTTCTGACCTCTACTTCCGGTCAAACCGGAAGTAGCTCTTTATTTAAAAATGGTTAGAGCTAGGAACATGATTATTTCACGTAATACCAAGGTAAGGGATGACCCTTCTCTGTTGCACTTTGCGTGACCTCTGTGACCTCTACTTCCGGTGAAGCCGAAAGTAGCTCCTCATTTTTTTAAGTTGTTAGAGGTAGGAACATGATTCTTTCACAAAATACCAAGGTTTGGTAAGGTCCTTCTCTGTTTCATATTGCGTACCTGTACTTCCGGTCAAACCGGAAAAAATGGTAAGAGCTAGGAACATGAAGGTCCTCTGCTGCAAATTAAATATATTTCAAAGCACAATTTTACGTTTTTATGTTCATATTTTTAGATACTTAAGTTGATACATTAAATAACAACTTTAACTACCATATTCCGAACACCTTGTTTTTGTGATGTCACACAAAAACTTATGTCTAGTTTTTTAGGTGTTCGGGCACTCAGCCCGGAACACCTATTGATTTTGTTCGGTTTTTTTTTTTTTTTTTTAATACTTCTCCTTCTTCTTCTCACCGAACGTTGTCCGCTAACCAATGCACACTTCTTAAAGTTACACAAACTTCAAACTTCACACACAGTTAGAACTTCACTAGGACAGGAAACCGTTTGAGTGACGTCATGATGACGTCATCGGGTGTCGAATTACATTAAATCAAAGTTTATTATTTCAAAAAATCATAACTCCTGAAGTACACAATGGATTTTTACAATCTATACATCATCGGAAAGGTCATTCAAAACTGCGTAAACGCTCCACAGACATGACCCCAATTTGACCTTGTCTTACGGTTCAAACCGGAAGTTGAAAAATTTTGAAAATTTCAAAAAATCATATTTTAAGAAGTACTTATCACATGATAACAAATCTTGCATCAGATTGTAGAGAACTGAGTCTTCTCAAACTTTTGCATAGGAGTGGCACCATTTTGACCTTTGCTTCCGGTTCAAACCGGACGTTTAACGCAAATCGATTGTCCGTGTGCGTTCAAGCGTGTCCAACATTGCTGTACAAAATCCAATGCCATTATACATGTACACGTGTGTGTGTGTGTGCCTGGCTGTGTGACATCGATGCCCCATTGCTATGCACATTAACCACACGTTGTTCTTAGTCTCTTCTCAAGGTGCATACTCCACGCTTTCTTAGTCTTTAACTACAGGGCTTATTTAAACATTTAAAAATCAACAAAAAATCAACCGTTTGAGGTATGAACATAATTCTTTCGACAAATGTCAAGGTAAGGGAGGGTCTTTCTTAATGACACAATAAGTGACCTCTGTGACATCTACTTCCGGTCAAACCGGAAGTAGCTTTTTATATAAAATTGCTAAGAGCTAGGAACATGATTCTTTCACCAAATACCAAGGTTAGGAAAGGTCATTCTCTGTTGCACATTGGGTGACCTCTATGACCTCTACTTCCGGTCAAACCGGAAGTAGCTCCTCATGTCAAAGTGGTTAGAGTTAGGAACATGATTATTTCGATAAATATCAAGGTTAGGGAAGGTCTTCAGTTGTGAAACGTTAAGGGACCTTTGTGACATCTACTTCCGGTCAAACCGGAAGTAGCTCTTTATTTAAAAATGGTGAGAGCTAGGAACATGATTCTTTCACCACATACCAAGGTTAGGGAGGGTCCTTCTCTGTTGCACATTGGGTGACCTCTGTGACCTCTACTTAAGATCAAACCGGAAGTAGCTCCTGATTTATGCATGGTAAGAGCTAGGAACATGATTCTTTCACCAAATACCAAGGTTAGGGAAGGTCCTTCTTTATCACACATTGCGTGACCTCTCTGAACTCTACTTTCGATCAAACCGGAAGTACCTCCTCATTTAAAAGTGGTTAGAAATTCCTGTCCAAACCGGATGTTCAAATTAAATATTGTATTATAAACCTCAATTTAACGTATGTTTTTCTTCATATTTTCTTAAATATAAGTTGGATTAACTTTTAATTTCATTTAACTTTAAACACATAAAATATTTTTTATACATCACACTCCGAACACCTTGTTTTTGTGATGCCACAAAAACTCATTTCTAGTTTTACTTCTCCTTCTTCTTCTTCTTCTTATGCCTGAAGATTGTCCGCTAACAAAAACACACTTCCTAATCTTGTTTGAACTTGAAACTTCACACATAGTTAGATACTCATTAGGACACGAAACCGTTTGAGTGACGTCATGATGACGTCATCGGGTGTCGAATTACGTTAAATCAAAGTTTATTATTTAAAAAAATCATAACTCCTAAAGTACACAATGGAATTTTACAATCTATACATCATCGGAAAGGTCTTTAAAAAATAATTATATGTCTCACAGAGATGACCCCAATTTGACCTTGTCTTCCGGTTCAAACCGGAAGTTGAAGCAAAAAATGCTTAAAAAGTCACAATTTAAGTTGTGGAGTCAATATGAAACAGAATTTGGACATGGTTTCAGTGTACGAAATAAAATGTAGTTTATGACCTTTGAAAGTATAACATTGATGACGTCATCAAATGTTACAGTTTGTTACGACGACGAGTTTAAAAATAAGAATTTTTTTTATTTCAAACTTTTTTAAGCAAACTACATGTTGAATTTTTTAGTAATAAATAACGACTATAAAAGCCTAATTGTGAAATTTGAACAAAATTGGCCGTTGCATTACGAAGTTAAATTAAGGTGAAAAGTGCCGTTTTTAGCGCGATCGCCGATAGAGTCTGTACGGTTACCTTACTGTATTGCACCTCGTGCGTCTGCACTATAGGCTTTTACAGCATGCTGTGTTTTACATACACGCAACAAGTCAGGTCTTGTCACAGTTCATCGAACTTTGCGGTGTGTTGTTAAGTTCTGTGTGTGTGTGTGTGTAATAATGGCGATGCAAAGAAAAACTGTTAAGTGATGCCAAGTTCAGTGTGGAAATGTTTCCCTTTATGTCATTCTGGTGGCTTAATTGTGACAGGGAGAGGAAGAGGAGACTTTACTGAGACGATCACATGCTCACGTGAGTTGTTTGATGTATAATTATGGAGAAAATGCAATTGACAAAATGATCGTCTTTCGTATACCGATCACGTACGTGCTTACGTACGATAGTCACAAGTGTGCAACAGCGGGGCCAGAGACTCTTTACCCCTGCGAGAGTTGTTGTCGGGATACGCTGAGTAAAACTGTTCAAAAATGAAAATTAAAAAGTAAAGTCATCGCTTCTCTAAATGTCCGTGTATTTCTTTAGCCGTGCACACTTGTGTTTGTGATGTTTATCAAAGTGGGGTAGTTTTTATAAAACTTTGGAACTTTTTAATACAGATAATGAGCTCGGAATTTGAATCTGTCAAATGTCAGATTGACTGTACAGAATGGGACCGTTAATTTGATATAGCGCCATCAACGTTACAACGTTACAACTAGCAATACACACTTTTGTTTATTGACACCGCATAGATGCCGAACAAAACAGAGGGCAGCAAGGGTTAATGTTTTGATAAAAGGCAATATGAATAGTATTTTGAACACACAACCTGGCGGCAGCCAATTGCACTGCGTGGAAAAGGAACACTTTGTAAAGCACGAAAACATTGTTTTTCCTGGCAGTTAAAATCAAAAAGGTAACTTGTTTTTCCTCCAGGAGTCGACTTACAATAAATGTATGCGGTTCTTAATAGTTCTTAGTGACCTGAGTTGACCTCGCTTCCTGCCCAAACCGGAAGTCCCCAAGAAATACATATGATAAAGCTCTTTTTAATTATTTTCATATTCATTTTTATTAAATCAAAGTTTATTATTTCAAAAAATCATAACTCCTGAAGTACACAATGAATTTTTACAGTCTATACATCATCTGAAAGGTCATTCAAAAATGCGTAATAGCTTTACATACTTGACCCCAATTTGACCTTGTCTTCCGGTTCAAACCGGAAGTTCGAAATATTCAAAAATTCATAATTTAAGAAGTTTTTATTATATGATCACAAATCTTACATCAGATTGTAGGTTAGGGAATGTCCTATGTTGCACATTGCGTGACCTTTGTGACCTCTACTTCTGGAAAAACCGGAAGTAGCTCCTCATTCAAAAGTTGTCAGAGGTAGGAACAATTCTTTCACCAAGTACAAAGGTTAAGGAGGATCCTTCTCTGTTGCACATTGCGTGACCTTTGTGACCTCTACTTCCGGTCAAACCGGAAGTAGCTCTTTATTTAAAAATGGTAAGAGCTAGGAACATGATTCTTTCACCAAATACCAAGGTTAGGGATGATCCTTCTCTGTTGCACATTGCGTGACCTTTGTGACCTGTACTTCCGGTCAAACCGGAAGTAGCTCTTTATTATAAAATGGTAAGAGCTAGGAACATGATTCTTTCACCAAATACCAAGGTTAGGGAGAATCCTTCTCTGTTACATTGTGTGACCGTTCTGACCTCTACTTCCGGTCAAACCGGAAGTAGCTCTTTATTTAAAAATGGTTAGAGCTAGGAACATGATTATTTCACGTAATACCAAGGTAAGGGATGACCCTTCTCTGTTGCACTTTGCGTGACCTCTATGACCTCTACTTCCAGTGAAGCAGAAAGTAGCTCCTCATTAGAATAATGCTAAGTGCTTGGAACATGATTTTTTCTCCATTAGCAAGGATATGGAAGACATACTTCCCTTGCACATTGTTTGACCCCTTTGACCTCTACTTCCGGTCGAACCGGAAGTAGCCCCTCATTTAAAAGTAAATAGAAGTAGGAACATGATTGTTCCTAGAAATATCAAACTAAGGGAAGGCCTTTCTTTGTGAAACATTCAATGACCTTTGTGACCTCTATTCCGGTCAAACCAGAAGTAGTTCTTCATTTAAAAATGCTAAGAGCTAGGAACAAGATTCTTTCACCAATTACCAAGGTTAAGGAAGGCCCTTCTCTGTTGTACATTGCTTGACCTCTTTGACCTCTAATTCCGGTCAAACCGGAAGAAGCTCCTCATTTAAAAATGGTTAGATGTAGGAACAAGATTCTCTCACCCAAAACTAAGGTTAGGGGAGGTCCTTCATTGTTCTCCTCATTTAAAGGTAAATAAATGTAGGAACATGACTGATGTTCTTGAAGTCCTCATCAGATATTATTTCATAAAGCATTATTTCATGTTTCTATTTTCAAATTATTTTAGTTGTGTTAACTTTATTTATATCAAATAACAACTCTATCCGAACACCCAGTTTTTGTTCTTGGAACAAAAATTTATGTCTAGTTTTTTTAATACTTCTTCTTCTTCTTCTCACCGAACGTTGTCCGCTAACAAATGCAAACTTCTTAAAGTCACACAATATTCAAACTTCACACACAGTTAGAACTTCACTAGGACAGGAAACCGTTTGAGTGACGTCATGATGACGTCATCGGGTGTCGAATTACATTAAATCAAAGTTTATTATTTCAAAAAATCATAACTCCTGAAGTACACAATGGATTTTTACAATCTATACATCATCGGAAAGGTCATTCAAAACTGCGTAAACGCTCCACGGACATGACCCCAATTTGACATTGTCTTC
The DNA here is from genome assembly GCA_911728455.2 of Marthasterias glacialis. Lineage (NCBI taxonomy): Eukaryota > Metazoa > Echinodermata > Asteroidea > Forcipulatida > Asteriidae > Marthasterias > Marthasterias glacialis. Next base: position 12,933,377 of record OU452236.1, read on the forward strand.
CGGTTCAAACCGGAAGTTGAAAATTTTTGAAAATTTCAAAAAATCATATTTTAAGAAGTACTTATCACATGATCACAAATCTTGCATCAGATTGTAGAGAATTGAGTCTTCTCAAACTTTTGCATTGGAGCGACACCATTTTGACCTTTACTTCCGGTTCAAACCGGACGTTTAACGCAAATCGATTGTCCGTGTGCGTTCAAGCGTGTCCAACATTGCTGTACAAAATCCAATGCCATTATATATGTATGTGTGTGTGTGTGTGTGTGTGTGCCTGGCTGTGTGACATCGATGCCCCATTGCTATGCACATTAACCACACGTTGTTCTTAGTCTCTTCTCAAGGTGCATACTCCACGCTTTGTTAGTCTTTAATACAGGGCTTATTTAAACATTTAAAAATCAACAAAAAATCAACCGTTTGAGGTATGAACATAATTCTTTCGACAAATGTCAAGGTAAGGGAGGGTCTTTCTTTATGACACAATAAGTGACCTCTGTGACATCTACTTCCGGTCAAACCGGAAGTAGCTTTTTATATAAAATTGCTAAGAGCTAAGAACATGATTCTTTCACCAAATACCAAGGTTAGGAAAGGTCATTCTCTGTTGCACATTGGGTGACCTCTATGACCTCTACTTCCGGTCAAACCGGAAGTAGCTCCTCATTTAAAAGTGGTTAGAGTTAGGAACATGATTATTTCGATAAATATCAAGGTTAGGGAAGGTCTTCATTTGTAAAACATTGATTGACCTTTGTGACATCCACTTCCGGTCAAACCGGAAGTAGCTCTTTATTTAAAAATGGTGAGAGCTAGGAACATGATTCTTTCACCACATACCAAGGTTAGGGAGGGTCCTTCTCTGTTGCACATTGGGTGACCTCTGTGATCTCTACTTAAGATCAAACCGGAAGTAGCTCCTCATTTATGCATGGTAAGAGCTAGGAACATGATTCTTTCACCAAATACCAAGGTTAGGGAAGGTCCTTTGTCACACATTGCGTGACCTCTCTGAACTCTACTCATTTAAAAGTGGTTAGAAATTCCTGTCCAAACCGGATGTTCAAATTAAATATTGTATTATAAACCTCAATTTAACGTATGTTTTTCTTCATATTTTCTTAAATATAAGTTGGATTAACTTTTAATTTCATTTAACTTTTAACACATAAAATATTTTTTATACATCACACTCCGAACACCTAGTTTTTGTGATGCCACAAAAACTCATTTCTAGTTTTTACTTCTCCTTCTTCTTCTTCTTCTTCTTATGCCTGAAGATTGTCCGCTAACAGAAGCACACTTCCTAAGCTTGTATGAACTTGAAACTTCACACATAGTTAGATACTCATTAAGACACGAAACCGTTTGAGTGATGTCATGATGACGTCATCCGGTGTCGAATTACATTAAATCAAAGTTTATTATTTCAAAAAATCATAACTCTTAAAGTACACAATGGAATTTTACAATCTATACATCATCGGAAAGGTCATCCAAAACTACGTAATCACTCCACAGACATGACCCCAATTTGACCTTGTCTTCCGGGTCAAACCGGAAGTTGAAAACTTCAAAAATTCATATTTTTTGACGTATATATCACATGATCACAAATCTTACATCAGATTGTAGAGAATTTAGTCCTCTCCAACTTTTGCATTGAGGTCACACCATTTTGACCTATACTCGCGGTTCAAAACGGACATTTAACGCATTCTTTTGTGCATGTGCGTTCAAGCGTGACCGGCAATGCTATACAACAATCCAATGCCATTATACATGTACACGTCCGGGTGGGTGTGTGCGTGTGTGGCTAAGTTACGTTGAAACTGTACATGTACATGTGCTACTGTATGATATAATAAACCGCACGTTGTTCATAGTCTCTTCTCAAGGCACGCACTCCACGCTTTGTTAGTCTTTTACACATAGCTTATTTAAACCTTTAAAAATCAACAAAAAATCAACTGTTTGAGATATGAACTTAATTCTTCGACAAATGTAAAGGTTAGAGAGGGTCTTTCTTTGTGACCCATTGAGTGACCTCTGTGTCATCTACTTCCGGTCAAACCGGAAATATCTCTTTATTAGAATAATGCTAAGTGCTTGGAACATGATTTTTTCACCATTACCAAGGATATGGAAGACATATTCCCTTGCACATTGTATGACCCCTTTGACCTCTACTTCCGGTCGAACCGGAAGTAGCCCCTCATTTACAAGTAAATAGAAGTAGGAACATGATTGTTCCTAGAAATATCAAACTAAGGGAAGGCCTTTCTTTGTGAAACATTAAATGACCTTTGTGACCTCTATTCCGGTCAAACCGGAAGTAGTTCTTCATTTAAAAATGCTAAGAGCTAGGAACATGATTCTTTCACCAATTACCAAGGTTAAGGAAGGCCCTTCTCTGTTGTACATTGCTTGACCTCTTTGACCTCTAATTCCGGTCAAACCGGAAGTAGCTCCTCATTTAAAAATGGTTAGATGTAGGAACAAGATTCTCTCACCCAAAACTAACGTAAGGGGAGGTCCTTCATTGTTCTCCTCATTTAAAGATAAATAAATGTAGGAACATGACTGATGTTCTTGAAGTCCTAATCAGATATTATTTCATAAAGCAATATTTCATGTTTCTATTTTCAAATTATTTTAGTTGTGTTAACTTTTTTTACATCAAATAACAACTCTATCCGAACACCCAGTTTTTGTTCTTGGAACAAAAATTCATGTCTAGTTTTTTTTTTCTGGGCTTTCTTAGTCGTCGAAACTTGTCCACAAATTTTCTCAAAAAGTTAAGCTTGTATGAACTTGAAACTTACCATGTACAAACATATTAGTGAGTGGATGATACAGAAACTTTTTTGGAATGATGACGTCATTGATGACGTCATGACGTTAAATAAACGTTAAATAATTCAAAAATTTAATAACTCAAGAACGGCAAATGCTACATTCAAAATCTTTAATGCATATGAAAGGTCTTGTGATGTGGGACAAATTGTATGCACACCGTGACCCCATTTGACCTTTACTTCCGGTAGAAACCGGAAGTTAAAGTTAAAGTTCATGTTATTTGGGGCTCTAAAGCCTAAGTGATTAAAAATATCAACTAACTTTTAATGAATAATATTTTCTTTAGCTCAAATGCAATCTAAAAATGTGATATATGACGTCATAGCTACGTCACAACGAAATTGATACACGAGGTCGAAAAAATTTTTATTTTGCTATCTCAAAAACTAAAGCATGTACGGACTTGATACTTACTACATAGTTAGACCACAGTGTGTATATGACAAAGCAAAATTTTTGGAATGATGACGTCATCGATGACGTCATTACATTAAATTGAAGTTTTATACTAAAGTAATCATATCTTAAGAATAATACATGCTACATACATGATCTTTACACCATATGAAAGGTCTTGAAGTACTAAACAAATCTTACACAGGGTGTGACCCCATTTGACCTTCACTTCCGGTCGAAACCGGAAGTAGTAGTTTTGTTATGAAAAATCGATTCTGAATTACGTAAATTTGTATATTAATTGTATAACTTAATTTTAAAGCCCCTCGACGATTCTACAAATATTTACAAAGTGTGACCTCATTTGACCTTCACTTCCGGTCGAAACCGGAAGTATAAGTTTGTACTACAAAAATATGTACCTTATTAATGAAACGTGGTATATTAATAATCGTTACATCAATTTAAAGCTCTCTGACAATTCTAGATACCATGCACAAGGTGTGACCCCATTTGACCTTTAGTTCCTGTCAAACCGGAAGTTGAAGTTTCATATGACAAACCTTCATGAATAAAGATAAAAAAGTACAACTAAATATTTCGCCCGTCAGCATAGCACAAATAGACAAGAAACGTGCACATAATATTGACCTTTAAATTTTCAATTACGTAATTAAGCCGAACACCGTGAGTTTGTCCACAAACTCTAAATCTCTAGTTATTGTTCTGTTTTTTTTCTTTTCTGGGCTTTCTTAGTCGTCGAAACTTGTCCACAAATTTTCTCAAAAAGTTAAGCTTGTATGAACTTGAAACTTACCATGTACAAACATATTAGTGAGTGGATGATACAGAAACTTTTTTGGAATGATGACGTCATTGATGACGTCATGACGTTAAATAAACGTTAAATAATTCAAAAATTTAATAACTCAAGAACGGCAAATGCTACATTCAAAATCTTTAATGCATATGAAAGGTCTTGTGATGTGGGACAAATTGTATGCACACCGTGACCCCATTTGACCTTTACTTCCGGTAGAAACCGGAAGTTAAAGTTAAAGTTCATGTTATTTGGGGCTCTAAAGCCTAAGTGATTAAAAATATCAACTAACTTTCAATGAATAATATTTTTTTTAGCTCAAGAGCAATCTAGAAATGTGATATATGACGTCATAGCTACGTCACAACGAAATTGATACACGAGGTCGAAAAAAATTTTATTTTGCTATCTCAAAAACTAAAGCATGTACGGACTTGATACTTACTACATACTTAGACCACAGTGTGTATATGACAAAGCAAAATTTTGGGAATGATGACGTCATCGATGACGTCATTACATTAAATTGAAGTTTTATACTAAAATAATCATATCTTAAGAATAATACATGCTACATACATGATCTTTACACCATATGAAAGGTCTTGAAGTACTAAACAAATCTTACACAGGGTGTGACCCCATTTGACCTTCACTTCCGGTCGAAACCGGAAGTAGTAGTTTTGTTATGAAAAATCGATTCTGAATTACGTAAATTTGTATATTAATTGTATAACTTAATTTTAAAGCCCCTCGACGATTCTACAAATATTTACAAAGTGTGACCTCATTTGACCTTCACTTCCGGTCGAAACCGGAAGTATAAGTTTGTACTACAAAAATATGTACCTTATTAATGAAACGTGGTACATTAATAATCGTTACATCAATTTAAAGCTCTCTGACAATTCTAGATACCATGCACAAGGTGTGACCCCATTTGACCTTTAGTTCCTGTCAAACCGGAAGTTGAAGTTTCATATGACAAACCTTCATGAATAAAGATAAAAAAGTACAACTAAATATTTCGCCCGTCAGCATAGCACAAATAGACAAGAAACGTGCACACAATATTGACCTTAAAATTTTCAATTACGTAATTAAGCCGAACACCGTGAGTTTGTCCACAAACTCTAAATCTCTAGTTATTTATGTATTATTATTTTAAAAACAAATCTTTCTGTTGCTAGCGACCAGCACTCTTACAACCCGTACTGGCCTGAAGAAAAGACAATGAAGGGCAGCTCACTTATTAAATGCTTCCTAGCTCCCAGGTGAACTAGACTTAACCATTAAAAGCATTTCAAAGCAGCTACAACTTCACCGGTACCAGGCTGTACTGGCCTTAAGAAAAGACAATGAAAGGCAGCTCACTTATTAAATGCTTCCTAGTAGGAATCTCCCAGGTGAACTAGACTTAACCATTAAAAACATTTCAAAGCAGCTATAACTTCACCGGTACCAGGCTGTATTGACCGTGGCCTAATTTAATAAAGCAGCAAGGCTGAACAATTTACAGCTAAATGGGGGGGGGGGGTATAGGACACACTACTGTTTACTTTTCTGTCTGAACGTACAATAATTGAACGTCGCTTGCCCTCCTGTAAGAATGGAACCCTATAGCGAGTCATGAACCATGACGTCTTTTCATCTGCAAGTAGGTAACCATTATACACGGCATGTCTGAGTCGTTCAATATTAACTTACAACGATTGTTAGTTTATCACTCATTATTCCCCTAAAATATTTCGAACCCATGGTTTATTTACACGGTTGTCCGCAAGAAATTACGTGTTACCGTTACGAAACCTCCACACGTTGATATAAAGGACTTTAATAATAGTTTGCAACAGCTAACTTTTTTTCTCCATTCAATAAAAATAATAATTATACATTAAAAATTTTGGGACTTGCCACGCATAAACAATATCCAGTAATTTTACATTTATTCATCTGGCAGTCTGGTTGCCAAACTATGACCGTAAAATTTGCGGCGTGTCGGTAGCGTTAATGAAATAACAACTGGGTAGAATAAGTCATAGTGGAGAAAAAATAAATAACGAACCGTTACTGCAGTATCATACTGAGAATTTCCGTATTAGTAGTATTAAAACACAATTGTTCCCTCGGCAAACCCACTTAACCAATATTGCTGCGTCATTCGGATGGGACGTAAAGCCGCAGGTCCCGAGTGTGCACTTATCGCAAAGAGATGGGGTTCGCCCCGGTGTTCCCGGTTTGATCGGCTGTAGATTGCGCCACAGCACCTTGTAAACCCTTCTCCTCCTCCTTCCCCCTCCCCCACCCTGCCCCTCCCTTCCCCTCCCCTCCCCTCCCCTCCCCTCCCGTTTTTTTGTTTTATATTTCTCCGGCTTTTCTTTCAGACACAAAGGAAGATTTACTGTTTCCATTCTATCGCGGAGACATTCCACTTGAAAATGACAATGACGTCTTTTCTCTACCTATAACCATTCCCGAGTTTCCATTCTTTGGTCGGAATTTCACCACTCTTTTTGTAAGTCAAGAGCTGTAATAATAACTATTTATTTGACGTCACACTAGCTGAGATTAAGTGTAGATAATTTGTTTCCCCGAATTTACAGTTTTCTCAACGAAGCTGCTGATGGAAAATACAAATTTAATTGTATAAAAATACATTTTTTTTCATTTTCGATTGAGGGAAACTGGTATCCAAATAATAGATTTTTATGAGTGCAAATACTGAGTTGAAATATGGAATGTTCCATTCAACGAGGTAAATCTTTAATTGTTGAATGCCCGATGAATGGAAAACGTTGTTGATTTAGGGCATTTATACAATCAAATAAGCCGTATTTTCGACAGCCAGAGGGCGCAATACTAATTCCAATTTGAAAGTACAATATTTCTGGACTGGTTACCGGTTACGTTCTGACTGAATATAGGGACTGGTAGCGGGTAATGAAATTAGCATACACCTGGCAGAATGGTGTATGCTAATTATAATTAGCATATAGATCTACGTAATCCCATAATGCAATGCGGCCCTTACACAAAACGTGATGGGCACAGAGTCCCAGAATCTCCCATTGTGAAGACTAACATCGTTAAGATGTTGTCTAAAGTTGACTTGAATTTTGATGTTGAAGGTTGGTTCACTATATGTCCAGGTGAAGGGTTACGAAACACACGTGTACTAGTGTCAAACAACATGCACACGTCACAAACGTCATCTCTAAAACTAGAAAATTATCACTGCGCCCGCGCAATCGAGGGCCTATCAAAAGCGCCATAGCGTTAGTAGCTACCGGTCCCTATACAGTCAGTGGAGAACAATGTAGGGACTGGGAACCAGTCTACAATATTTCAAAACATTATAAATAAAACTTTTCCAAGCAAATATCTTACACTGATTACATTCTAAAACTGTCAATATAAAAAACATTAAAAGTTGTATATTAACCGCTTTATTAGAAGTCTAATTGCATCTGGTTTACCACACTATTTCTATGGTTTGACCCCAATCTATCCCAAAGGACGCCCTCTCGCAGTAAAAAATAAGGCCTATCAATGAGTATTTCTTGATACAGTAGGTCATATCTTGACAGCTTTTGAAGTGTGATCCCAGTGACATTCCTCGCTTCATTCCAGATAAGCACCAATGGATTGATTTACTTCAATGATGTCCCAGAATCATTCAATCGTAGTAACAATGTACCCGTTATAGCTGCCTTCTGGGCTGACTTGGATACAACCGTGTGGGGCACAGTCTTGTACCGTAGTATGACGCGCCCTTCGGCGGCTGATCCGCTGTTCTGTCAAGCAGACAACATCATCAGACGCATTTACGGGCCATCGATGGGAGGGTTTACTTCTTCGTGGATGCTAGTTGCAACATGGAACGAAGTGGCTTTTCATGACACTGAAGATGACGGCAGCATAGTGAGTGATACAAATATCGACTGTTTCGAGTACTATGGTTAAAACTACGACAACGATCCCGATGTGATTCCTGGAGAGTTCTATTTTCTCGAGGCGAAGCCGAAAGAAAATAGCATGGTCCAGGGGTTACCGAGGGAGTCGTAGTTTTTAACCACAGCACGAGTAAAAGCGGTCAATTTGTTTTTATAAGACATTGTGCCCAGATGTCCAGGTATCAAGAAGCTACCGTTGGTAAAGGGTATAGTACAATGTTGCTATGGGTATAGTACATTGGTTGCTACAGATAAGTAGCACATGACGTCAACACTGGAAAAAATCAGCCATCTTTAATGACAATGACAGCTTATTTTTGAGCGCACAACTGTGCGTTACACGCATTGAACTCAATTAATACTGACAGTATTATGGAGATTGACGCGGCTACAAGCCAAAATAAAAACTGTCATCAAACATGGTGTCTATTGACCTGACTCATCATCACAATAATCTTGGTTGCGCCATTTACAAGTATATAACTACCTATTTACTCCCAAAATGGTGAGCATGTCACAGTAGCCCCGTGAGAGGTGCGTGCACAAGGGGTTAATTAGCCTTTCCCATGAAATATGCTTATTACATTCAGACACTATAGACCGATCCATTAAGCCACACCCACTAAACACATTGACCATAATAATTTGTCTTTTTAAATTGACAGACTAACTCATTTCAAATCGTGCTAGTGACAAATGACGTTCAGTCATTTGCAATATTTAATTACGACGAAATTACATGGACGACAGCAGAGGGCGACATTGGTACCGGACTTGGAGAAGACCCTGCCAAAGTAAGGTCGTTTTCTTGGATATGGTCCATCATTTTTTGTATGTATATTATTTTGTCGGTGTCCCACCACACGTGTGGGGGAGGGGTGATTTGATGGGGTGGGGAGGGGAGAGTGGGAGAGTCAGTTTTCAATATACCTATAAATCCACCCCAATATACCTTTTCTCTGTCCTCCACTTTCAAGTATTTTTTTTAGCCTGCAGAATGAAGGGTGTGTGTTTGTGATGGGGGTGTACACGTTGATACACCGAGGTCTTTAACTAAAGGCGTTTTGACAAACTGAGGGCGTACTCGCTTCGCTTTCGTATACAAAAACAATGGGGACGTCTGTAAAAATAAAAAGTCCAAACAATTGGAGAACAAAGAGAAGTCATCGATTTACGGTGTCGACAAACCTCTGAGTGGGTGTGCCGAGGACTTATAACAAAAAGGACAATAGGTATACAATTGCTATCACAAAGGAAAACAATGGGGTCCGCGTTTGTCAGGACAAAGAGTTGAACAAAGGAGGGTGCACGATTGGAGGTCATTACACACTTATGTGTTTGGAGAAGTGGGCTGGGGTTCATGTCCCCCTTTTTGAAAGAAGTTCGATGCCACCTTGTTGCAAGTGTTGTTTTTTATTTAACATTTTTTTAAATACATATCATTGTATCACAATTACAGGTTTTCTTCGATTTGGCTGATGGCATACACTCTTACTCCGTGCAAAGTTCAGAGACAAACGATGTTGTTAATATTGATGACGTCTCTAACATTGGCACTAAAGGTCGTTGGATGTTCCGTATTGACAAGGATGTCATCGAAGGTACACTTATTGGCCTAATTCACCTGACGTCATCACCGCAACACAATCTTGGTTCGGAGTCTGTTTCCCCATGTGTTGCTTTGCAGCAGTGAGCATTTTAGGCGACGCGCGCGCGTTATGGTAGTCTTGGTGCAAGACGTTCCAGTTCTGTAGTCCACGTCCCATACAAGTACATACACTATCCTAATTGCCGCGAATAGAGGGCGCTATCACTTTACGAACCTGCTATCACTTACGAACCGCTATTGGCGGCAATTCGTGATGGGGTAGATCGTGGACTTGTTTGGGTCGCGGACTACAAAACTTGAACGTCTTGCACCAAGACTAGCGTTATGGCCGACCAAGGGCAGACAATAACATTGTTTAACGTCAGCCTTAAGAAAATAATTTCGGATCACAAATCATTATAACTTACCACTTTGTACCTTTGAGTTTACGCAGGACATCTTTTCCCTTTTGTCATTTTTTTATATCTTCTTTAGAACCTGTCGACACACTTGGTCCAATTGTCACATGTCCAAATAATGTAACTTCGTTTGTGGACACTGGGATGACAGATGGTATTGTCACATGGTCACCAACACCAACTGCCACTGATAACGTGGAAGGTCCAATCGATACTGCCACCATCGTATGCGAGAACCATGTCGGTGAAGTTGTGACTTCATCTTCCAGGTTTCCAATTGGTGGAACGACAGTGACCTGTAGAGCAAATGACACCGTACCAAACAAGGGATCATGTGAATTTCACATCACAGTGAAAGGTTTGCCTCTTTTACAAAAGTCACGTAGTATTTTGAGTATCAAAGTTGTCCAGTGCATTAATTTAAAGTTGTACCTGCTTTTTAATGGGAGACTTTTGAGAACACTCGGTGGCAGCAGACTTACCAGGCAAATCTATTGTTCTCGGAAATTTGCGCATGCTCAGAACTATTCAAACATTGGAAATTTATCTGGTAAGCCTGCTGCCACCCAGTGTTCCAAAGTCTCTCATTCCTTAAGTCTCTGATGCTTCATTTTCCGTGTTCATTGTAAAAAGTCTGCATGCCTCTACAGCCCAAATCCTACCATTGGGCTATCATTGGTTCGTTTGCGTCGGTATCATGTCAGCCGTTGGAATACAGTAATTCTGCCTACAAAAAGACGGCAAGTCATGATTGTGACCTGACCAGTCGGAGATTCGTGTGGGAATTGAGCAATTCAGACTGGACTCGCAACAATCTCTTGACAGTATTCCATCCGTGGAACTTCTGAACACCATCATTAGTGGCGAGTCGAGTTGACTCTTGACTTCCGGAATAACTTATATCCCATCTGTATGTCGTGAACGTTTTTCGTTTTAGCTCCTTGGGCAATACTTCACAAAACAATCATGTCAGTTGCAGATATTGGACTGTTAGGGGTGGTCCGTCTATTCTCGACATTCGGCTTATCTGATAAGTCGGGTCAGACATTCTCTAGAGTGGAGTTGACCATCTCTTTTCTGAGTCTTGGAATCAATCTATCTAAAGGGACCATCTTGGTCAGCAACCTCGACAAACCGAGTCACTGCTGGTCTTTGGTAGTTTCAGGTGACAAGTATGTTCATCTTGCCAAAGGGAGTATAGGACCTATCCATTTTGACTTGGAGAGCATAGTGCTAGGCTTTCGAGGCCTCTTGATGCCTATAATGAGGCAAATTATCTCCACTATCTCGCTAAGTTGGATGGCACTACTCTGTTAGACGAGATTGCTTTCTGTTACTTGAATCTCTTTTCGGAAACACTTGCAATTAAGTGACCAATCATTGAAAAACATTCAACTGCGCTAGCTGTTTATGTTAGAGGTTCAGGGCATTTGTGTATAGAACAGTACCTGTGTATGGTGTAGATGCATTCACCATGTGATGTGATTTCCGATTTTTGGGGCCCTCAGAAAAATCAGCAAAATTGTTCAAATGGCCTGAAAAGACTAGAAAAAGCCTATACCGGACGTACGTGTAGGTCAGCCCTTTTACTCATCAAGTTTTCCTAATTTTTCCCAAGGAAAATCATGCCTGAAATTACGAGAATTGAACTATATGCATGAATTGCAGGAGTTCTAATTATGTCATGCAGAAATAAGCATATAATAATTGTTTTCTCGGTAGGTTCGTTTGCTTTAGAGGATACCAAATGGACATAATGTATCATTCACTCCTCTTATCATAGATAAATACCCTTCCCTATTGTTGGCTTACTTTTCACTTATCTACATCATTGCTGACGTTTCACTTTTTACCTTTTCAGCTATAGATGGAAGTCTACTGTTTCCATACGGCCAAGGAGACACTTTAATTGAAAACGAGGACGATACCTATTCTACGCCGATAACCATCCCTGTTTTTCCATTCTTTGGCCAGAAGTTCACTACTTTATTTGTAAGTGTATGTTTGTTTTTAGTGAGGCTCCAGAAAATGAAATTTAATCACCCGAAACCAAGGATGCAGTGGTCCTATTGATCCGTGAATGACATTGAATCGACGTGTCTTTTACACACACGACGAATAATGAAACTTCCAGTAGAACGTGTACTTCATTAATATACATTGACGTCATCCAGTTACAATCTAAGAGGGAAACCGATGATGAAACAATTGATACGTACAGATTTGTACGCACAGCGCACAGTATGGGCCATTGAGCATTCTCCTTGTGACCTCTACGCAAGGGCGCCCTACTCAAGTGACAGCATGTGCATAAGGTCAACAGAGAGGTTTCACGTGACGTCACCCGAGACCTTTGTCTAATGCTGCGTGCACAAACAGATGCTGGAAATCATTCAGCAGACGACGCGCCAGGCATTAAGTTTGTACATGGCAGACGACGCGTCAGCTATTGAGTTTGTACCATAGTATACACATATGGACTGGCAATGAGGACAATAGTGCACGTCTATGCACCCCGAGGGCCTGTGAGTGACCAGGAGAGGGTCCTATTTCCCGAGGCCGAAGGCCGAGGGAAATAGGACCGTCTTCTGGTCACTCACAGGCCCAAGGGGTGCATAGACGTGCACTATTGTCCGAATAATGCCGGTCCATATGTGTTTTATAACACACCTCAGTCTAAAAGGTCATGTGAAAAAAAAACATTTTCAGGACGCACAGTTTTACAACGGTAAACTGTTATGAGCATTGTAAACCTTTTGAGGGCGCGGTTTTTGAAACTATTTCCCGCTTTGCAAACTATTTCCCCCAAATGAAGCGCGTGCGGTGCGTTGACGCGCGTCAAGTTCACGGTGGTGCAGATTTCATGCAATAGGCTATATTAGTTCACCCCACGTGACCGTGTTTCAGCCAATCAGGATAAAGAACCAGGGAGAGGTGTGTTATAAAGCTATTTATGACACACCTTTCCCTGGTTCTTTATCCTGATTGGCTGAAACACGGTCACGTGGGGTGAACTAATATAGCCTAGTGCATGAAATCTGCACCACCGTGAACTTTACGCGCGTCAACGCACCTCACGCGCTTCATTTGGGGGAAATAGTTCGCAAAGCGGGAAATAGTTTCAAAACCCCCAAAACTATTGATTGTTAAACAGCGCCCTCAAGAGGTTTACAATGCTCATAACAACGAAAATGGCGGTGTCTGCGGATCGAGAAGAATCCCGGCCCAAAAACCACGATTTACTCTTCTAACCGACATTTTGGACTATGGACTGACTAGCATTATTCGGACAACAGTGCACGTCTATGCACCCCGAGGGCCTGTGAGTGACCAGGAGAGGGTCCTATTTCCGGAGGCCGATTGCCAGTCCATTATGTGTATATAGAGCGCTAACTCTACATTGTATATGCACAACCGTTTTGAAGTCGCGCTGCACGCAGACATGTTTAGTCATTGTGCGTCATTGAAGAAAGATTTTAATTTTCAAAGAACATTTGCCAGCGATCGAGTAGACCATAGAGCTATACATATATTGACTAGAGCGCTAACTCTACATTGTAGATGCACAACCGTTTTGAAGTCGCACTGCATGCTGACAATGTTTAGTCATTGTGCGTCATTGAAGAAAGATTTTAATTTTCAAAGAGCATTTGCCCGCGAGTATTCTGCATGCGTGCACGCGTGTACGGATGCATGACGCAGCTCAAGCACGCGTACACGGTGCGGCTTGAAAATGGACGAGACGATCGAGGGGTGAGACGGGCCGGTGTCATAGGGTGTCCTCCGTACGGTAAATTAACGTGGGCTGGAGGAGTTTATTCAAAAGAGGGCGCTATCACAATTCGCCGTATGCTCGGACAGAATCTCCTGCCGGACAGAATCTCCTTCAACACCGGCACCAAAGAGATATCTTTAAGGCCGGCACTGACAAGAAATAACAATTTTGACTGCATAAAAAAGTTCAGAAAAGAATATAAATAAATGTATATCGTGAATCAATAGCCAGCAGGCTAAATGGCTCTTTTATAAAAAGGGCCTACTTACGTCAACCTTTGAGTAAATGGTGCAGAGTTCTTCCCTTCACTGCAGAAAATTACGTGATGCAAGAAATCAAAACAATCGACACGGCACGTACGTTCAAACGCGCACGAGACGTACAACACGAACGCATGCAGTACTAGATACACGAGCGCTGAGGTTTATTCACGCGCATTAACTGATTGCGTGTCTTATTTCTGCTATAACTGATTCCATAACGCACACAAAAGGAATAAAGCACGGTTGTATGCAAATAGCCGTAACCCAGTCGTACAAGATTTCAAGTTTTCCATAGGTTTGTACACAAACATGGATGCGCCCAGGCGGCTTCAAAGTACGAACAATGCTAGCGCTCTAGTCAATATATAGCTCTTTGGTATAGACCTTTCTTTTGCAACGTCACATACAGCCCGAGGTTTTGCCAACCAAGATGAAAGAAACTACGGGGAGCCATGAATGCAAAGAGCAAAAACAGATAATCACAGTTTGTAAAAAGTGTTACACAAATATTCAAAATTTGTTTGAAACAAACCAACCATTAATGGGAAGTATTTTCTTTAAATAGAAACTTGCAAAAATGTTGAATTTGGTCACAACGTCTGTCAACAAGACTTGAATGTTTTGCTACATTTGGCCGTCCATGCCAACCAGCATGGTTTGTTTATCAACAATGGAAAGTTATATTCTGCATGTCTTGTGTGTGCGCGTCTACGGCTGCATGATGACGCAGCTCAAGCACGCTTCACGCTGCGGCTTGAAAGTGGACGCAACGATCGAGGGATGAGCATAGATATAGAATATAATAACTAGATCGGACGTGCGTGCGCGCGCTCCACTGCCTGTGTAGAAAAAGCTTTGGTTCACCATGGACGCAGTAAAATGTCACGTGCTTGGGGCGACACGCAGAATTAAATTTTTTTTGACAATGTCAATTTTGTGTTATTGACAAGTAGGGTGCAGATTAAACGATCGTCTCATAAGAATTTGATAGATTGACACATTATTTATGCGAGAAAGATGTTACTGAGCAGATTGATAGATACAGCACACCACACAGCTGATCTGAGTTTTTATTCTGTAAAAACAAAGACCGGTGGAAATAATGTGTGAAAATGTCCAATGCAACAATCCTTTTGTCAATGAAATAATGAAATAAAAAGAGAGCACCGTTAAAGTTGCTTGGCCAAACATTTAAATTTATTGTTTAGAGTTTGAAATAGCCATTTTGACGCTATAAAAAAATTATGTTTTGGGGCAACAAATTGGGCTGAAATACTTTATTAACTGTAATAATAAAGACAGATGATTATAAGAGCAATGGGCAATGCGTCCCAGCCTAAGTTTACATAGGTATTAAAATGTACACATAAACAAACATTGCTTGCACTATACGCAAGTAAATAGAAAACCATGCATCGTTGTTCAAATCTCACGTATGTTTCAGCCGCTCGTTTGTTTCGTCAAACTGCGATTGTTGTCACGTCGGCAATCTCCTCAAATGGACCGAGTTACACAAAAACGGGGTTGCTTTTGTCATCCATGAACATCGACTTTATTTTTTAATGTTAAATTTTTTTTCATGAAAGATAAATTATTAACAAACGTTTTTTTTGTCAGTTTTGTTTTGTTTTTGATAACACAAAGGAGTTTCCGTCTGGAAAATTACAACTAAACGTCGTTCAATCCGAGCCAAAACAGTGACAAAAGGGTCAAACTTTACAACCAAATTTGTCTATGTTCCCGGGTTTTCCTGATACTGTACTTGTAAAAACATTGAGAAGAATTAGTAAAATAAGGCCATTAACTTGAAATCAAGTGAAAGGAAACGATTTTGCAGAGATTTGTGTAAATTTGTTTTACTTATGTTTTATCATTACATTCAGTAATGAGTAACTTTGAAAGGATAACCAATCAGAGACTTCGTATTGTTAACGATCGGCTCCGGCCGCGAAACGAAGTCGGCTTCGTTTTGCGGCCGGAGCCGATCGTTGGCCGTATAGTCTGCCAACGGCGACTTGTTGAGCCTCTCAAAAATGTGTGGCTCATATATGGCAAAGTGCCAGTAGACCTTTATGAAGAATGTTTTATTTCAGGAAAAACAAACGTTTCCTTTTTCACCCCAAAATTCTTTAATATTACGTATAATAATTATGTTGAAAAAGACAGTCAGAGATGATGGTATACAATAATTATGTTATTATTGTAAAATCGTTTTTATTTCAGCAGTATTTTTTTCACTTAGGTGCCTGTTTAACCTTCCTTAAAGTAATATTTTAAGAACTGTTTACCTTGACAATAGTTAAACGCATGAAATATTTTATGTATGGACAAATTCTCAACATTTTCCTGCGTGTCAAACTTGTGTAAACGATTGTTATATTTGGCCCTCGACCATTAACAATTTTTGCCGAGCGACGTCATTCACGACGACGGTTTACTCATGAGACCTCTTGCGCAATCACGGCTCGCGGAACTACATGTACGCACAGTCTAGCTTCAAGAAAACAAAACACACACTATTTGCAGTTGTTCCAACTTCCTTTTACAATCAACTAACAAATTTCGCGGGCAGCTACAATACATTTCTACAAATTAAACAATAAACTAGTAACGTTTTCACTTGGCTCATGGGCTAACTGAAATGAAGAATGTGACGACAGGCCAAGAAAAAAAGCTGAGTTCAGTTGCTTCAATTTCTAACAAACTGACAAACCAACAAACAACCAAACAACCCAACCCACACAAACAAACTAACAAACAAAGGAGATTGACGTTTTGGTTAGCCTGTACTATATCATTTTATATAGGCCTATATTTGATTTTTTATTTTATCGCGATTTTAACCTGAACGAAATTTCTGTGTGTGTACACACACACTGGTCGCACAGATTGGTTACATTTGCCATTTAAACAAAACAAATTTTGAATACAAGCTAAGCTTCGTACTCACTGGCTTTGAAGATCTTCTGTTATACTTTTGCCGAAGTCATACGATCTGACCCGAAGGTGGCGAGCGATACTGCTTATCAGGCTCTCCGCATGTGATGGATCAAGGGTGTGTTGTGATGACAAAAACACACCCAATCATATTATGGGCTACTCTGCATACCATGGGGGTATTAGGTTGGACATTACGTGACGGTGCGGTACCATTGTACATCTGGAACACTCTCTCCGAAGATTTTGCAGACAACCATGGCGTCATCTACTGTACAATTACTCACCATTTCACTTACACCATTAGAATACTCGGCAAACGTTATTAAAAAATAGCTGAAAATAAAGACGAGCTGGATAATAAGACGTTCAGTTCGTCTCGTATTTGTCGAAATGTGTGTTTGGTTGCCGAAAAGCATGCTCGTCACACCATTTCAAAAGTTGCGCGTCGCCCCAAGCACGTGACTAATGTCAGCGCCCAGGCTGAACCAGCGTATTGTACGCGCGTCCGATCTAGGTATTTTATTCTATATCTATGGGGATGAGACGGGTCGGAACCATAGAGATAGCTCTATGGCCGGCACTGACAAGAAATAATAATTTTGACTGTGTACTGTTCATACCAAACTGTCACTTAAAGATGCATTGTCCGTGTTTGGGAAGATTTGTGCATTGTCCGTGTTTGGGAAGATTTTGACAAATACGAGCGAACGAATTTTGAATGTTCATTAGCAGTTTTAACAAAAAAGTTTTCATTTTAAATTTTTATGGCAAGAACCGTGAACTAAAACGTTTTTAAACACTCTGCATACAGAATCCTTTTTGCTGGGCCTCAGCTACACTACCTTTTTTCAAACACTCCGTGTGGATGCGCGTGCCGATAATTATTCAGATATTAAACTTATAAGGTTGCT
This sequence comes from Marthasterias glacialis, assembly GCA_911728455.2. NCBI lineage: Eukaryota > Metazoa > Echinodermata > Asteroidea > Forcipulatida > Asteriidae > Marthasterias > Marthasterias glacialis. Next base: position 12,951,301 of record OU452236.1, read on the forward strand.
GCGTCGGCCCCGAGAATATAAGGCTGGTCAGCCTATTATGAAATTTATATTCTTAATTAAAAACCTATTCATCACACCTTTATTCCCTTATTAACTGGCATTAATCTTTGACAGAAGGTTATGGTATGATATTCTGAAATAGTAGTAATACGATTGTGTATTAATTTATACACACTCTAAAACTAAAGTTAGTCAAAACAGCTTTAATTAGTAATTTTAGACCATTTTTGACTAATTTTAGTCAAAATGTAACGTAATGTTATAGCGATATAAACTTTTCCAGAATGTGGTAGGGCAAACTGCTTTTTTAAGTAGGCCTAAATTATTATTTAAGTATATCGTGAATCTTAGCCAGTGGGCTAATTAAATGTTCAATCTTTGAGTAGATGGTGCAAAGTTCTTCCCTTCACTGCAGAAAATTAAGCGATGCAAGAAATTCAAAAAATCAAAAAAATCATGCAGTAGAAAGCATGCAGTACTAGAAACGCGTGAGCAGCGCCGTAACTAGGGTAACATTTTTGGGGGCACAAGGAGGGGCACCATTTTTCCTAGGGGGCTCTTTTGACCAATTAAATCTGTAGTTTCCGTTTTCATTTTTCCTTTTCAGCGCTCTTCTGACGTGTTGAGGTAAAACAAAACACATTCTGCGTGTAAATAATAACAATAGTTGTTTGTTTACTTTACTGCAGGTAATCTCCAATGGTATACTTTCTTTCAACGAGGAAGAGACGTCCTACACACCTGAGCCTTTCCCACTCGAATCTGGCATACCCGTTATAGCCGTCTTCTGGGCTGACGTGGATTTGTCACATTGGGGAACAGTTATGTACCGTCATATGACGCGCGTCTCGGCTACTGACCCGCTGTTCTTCCGCGCGGACAGCATCATCAGTCAGACATATGGCGCAGCTGTGCCGGGGTTTACCGCGTCGTGGATGCTAGTTGCAACATGGTACAAAGTGTCTTTTTATGAAAGTGAAAGTGAGGATGACGTAGTGAGTGGACAATAATAATTTCTTCTTAATTCACTTGTGCTTGCTAAGTCTGACTGCATTCTTAGGGCCAAGTTCGAACAATGTCCATTGTCGATTACAGGCCGATATTGCCTGATACCCATCACATGTTTTTGTAGTCTGGTTCCCAGACCAAAAAATCTCCAACTATTCTCTGTCAATTTTAGGGTCAGGTATCACCCAAATGCCACTTGACAAAAAAGCAGGAACTCCTCCTTTTCCGAAAATATCCGAAATGCTCCAAACTCGTTGTCGTCAACATTCGGACAGTGTCGTTGATGGTCGGACATTTCTTTTGTTCATAAAAATTCAAAACAATTAGCAGACACGTCCCATTATCGTTTTTCTTTTCTTTTCCCCCCAACAAATTCAACACTATATTTGAATATATTTGTAACATTTTTACAAACTGATTATCCCAGGCTTTTTGAAAGTTAAAAAAGCGCGTAATCAGCGCTCCGTTTTTTATCGGATGACATCGTCCACCGTTGGTAACAAGTAATGAATATTTATATATGTTGCGTCATAATCTATGTTAAGCTTTGGGTGATGCCTGACCTAAGATTCTTAACAAGAGTCGTCAGTGAATCATTGGTCAGTGAACCAGATTAATGTGTTTGAACATGAATACCAGTTAATATCGGTCGCTAGTCGACAAAATGGTCCTTGTGCGAGCTTGGCCTTGGCTGCTGTCCCAACAGAATGTGTTACCCCATCCTTATCGAGGTGAATTAAGAGGAATATGGTATTTGGGCCAGTATGGGCAAGATGTTTGGAATTGCTCTTTTTATAGTAACCTTGGCAACGACACAGTGAGTGAAAATTTAAATATAACTTTTATCAGTCAAGTTTGTCGAGAAAGTTCGACTACTTAAATTCTGGGGCTGCTTCAAGGAGAGAACTATGAGGTCAAATATAGCTGACCCTTACTATTTCTCCGAGACCAAACCGGGTGGAAGGGAATTTGTGCAGGTTGTGTGGGCTTGTGAAGTTTCAATATGGTCAAGATGTTACACAGTCAAGTATAAAACAGTTACAACAAGATGTTACACAGTCAGCTTGGCTAACCATAACAACAAGGTGTCACACAGCCAAGCATGGCAAACCATTACAGCAACAATGTCAGACAGCCTAGCTTGGCAAACCATTAAAACGACATGTCAGACAGCCTAGCTTGGCAAATCATTAAAACAAGATGTAACACAACTTATCTTGGCAAGCTATTATGACAAGATGTCACACAGCCAAGCAACAGAAACGGTTACAACAAGATGTCACACAGCAAAGCATGGCAAACCATTACAGCAACATGTCACACATCCTAGCTTGGCAAACCATTATGACAAGATGTCACACAGCCTATCTTGGCAAACCATGCACAGCCAAGCATGGCTAACCATTACAACAAGTTTTCACACAGCCTTACTTGGCAAACCGTTACAACAGCCAAGCATGGCAAACCATTATGAGAAGACGTCTTTATAAAGATAGACTGCATAGTCTTATATTGGGCTGCATGATCAAGGCAACACAGCATTACAGCAAAACGGTATAAAGCCGTGGGAATCACACGCGTATCACAAAAACTTGATGTATCCGTTATGAGCCCGGCCAAGCAAGCAGTACAGCTGCAGAAACTCAGTTACTCAAAATTAAAAACACCGATTTTACAATGCTTAAGTTATCAAACCTCACTAATCACTAAGCTCAGAGCAGACTTACAAGATACAGGGAGCCAATAACATCCTACAGACCCCTGCATTTGACGTCACAAAATCAAACAACGCCCTCACTGAGATCAAATGAAGACCAATCAGTAGCTGAGAAAAGTGTGTGGCGAGTACATGTTTCTATTGTTTGACCTCACTGACGGCGGCCAATGCGAGAGGGGTCTATTGAAATGAATGAACAAACAATAACTTTACAGTAAAATCTTACAGACTTGATATATTTTCTTCAACGCTTCACATTTCTATATTTTCTTTGCATTTACAGACTAATACATTTCAAGTCGTGCTCGTGACAAACCATGAACAGTCCTTTGTAATATTCAACTATGAAGAAATCACATGGACAACATCAGATGGCGACAGCACTACTGGACTTGGAGAGGGCCCCGCAAAGGTAGGGTCATTGTCCAAGGAATCGGATTCCTTTTTCTCAGGGCAGTTATTTATTTATCTATATTTTTAGGCACTCAGACTTTATGCCGAGGCTTATTCTGATCTTACTTGTTTAAAGTTCAAAAGGTTTTTCAGCCCCCCATATTGTTTCTACTTTTTGTCTAAAGGGTGTAAGGTTTGTGTGTGCCTCTTTTTGAGGAATTATGGGGAACTATGATTGAATATAGGCCTACTACTGCTAGCTCGAGCGCACTCGCGAATGTCCCAAACGGTGTCGGGGTTAGTATGTAATAGTGCCTCCCGCTTTCGTATTATGACATTCTTGTATGTCTACATACAGGTCGGCTTTGATGCGTCGGATGGTATCAATTTCTATTCCACGCCGACTTCAGAGACAGCCGATGTTGTTAATATTGACGAAGAATCCAACATCGGTACTAAAGGTCGCTGGCTGTTTCGAATTGACAAGAATGACATTGGAGGTACATTTTGCAGCCCCAAAATTGCATTCTTACACAAATATCAATACATCTCTTAAACTTCGTACTTAGTATTTAAACTTATAATATACCTTATGCACAATTGTGGGTTAACCATTGTTTAATCAATTTGGTCTCTAAGATGGCGGCGGGATGACGTCACTGCATAAGGTCCATTGATCTCCATTAACACCGACAGTATTAATGGAGATCAATGATAAGGTCAATGGGCCCTTTCCATGAAATATGCTAGTTACATCCACGCACACACACTATTGGTTGACAAACGCCATAGAGTAGCAGACGCACAGACCCGTATGCATCACGCCAGCATCAGCCCCATATAAAAAGGCCAACCAGCTGTGTTAGTGCGCACGCGCGATGAGCAATTTAAGAAGGGTCTATGGTAAAATTCATTACAATAACTTTGAAAGGATGGCTGGCAGAAAATGTGGGTCATGTTCTAGTGTTTTCTTTTCTTGAACCCTGTAACGGTCTGCTGTGGATTTTTATGACATACCTCATCAAGCTTGTGTCCCTTTCGTAACACTCAAACTAAACCACATCACTCGTGCTCTGAAAGATCTTCATTGGTTTTCGATCTGCTAACTGCATTAAAACCATACTCAGCCTACAAATTCACAAAGCTGTGCATGGATTACCTCCAAGTTTCGTTGCTGAACTAGTGTGCCCCACTCTAATTTTACACCCCTTCGTTTATCATCCAATGGACTCTTCAAACTTGCACGTTGCCCAAAATGTGATAGATCGTTTGCTTACGCAGCTTCGAAGTTGCAGAAGTCTCCCCGAGCTGTAGCCGTCAGAATCTGTTCATAGTCGAGTTTCATACCATTTTTGTTGCCTGCATTTACTACATTTTGCTTATAAAAGACACTGAGATATATTTCAGTTAAAATACTCCTCGTTAAAACTTGATCCTTATTAATAAGTTCACGTTCAACTTCTATTTTTCTGTGTCATTTAAATGCCCTTAGCACCACCTGACTCATCCATTCCAGTTGTCACGTGTCCGAATACTGTAACCTCCAGTCTGGGCCCTGGGATGAAGGATGCCATTGTAACGTGGTCACCAATACCGTCGGCCATTGACATCAACGATGGTCCCATTGATCCTGCCACCATTGTATGTGAGAACCATCTTGGTGAAGTTGTGAGTTCCACTTCCAGTTTCCCATTTGGAGTAACAACAGTGACCTGTAGAGCTAGTAACACAATACCAAAGGAAGGATCATGTGGTTTTAACATCACGCTCACAGGTTGGTTTCTTTTACAGTTGACATTTCAATGTTCTCCACTGCATTTGAAGAGGGATTTTCTATACTGAAAATTGAAATATCAGATTGTGTTACTTTTCTTTTCTACTCACTAAAGAATAAACCTTACAAATCTTTTGCATGGTATTCTTACCTGACCCTTTCTCAAGGTAACTGCAAACAAATCAATGAGCTCTGCAACGACAGTCAGACATGCTTATTTAGCTTCATGCTCCTGTAACTTATAATATTATTCAGGTTGGTCCAGTTGTTGTTTTCCACGGCTTTCACCTCTGTGGACCCATGTCCAAATCCCGGACCGGAGCTTTGCATGTGGATTGGATTTTCAGCTCTTACACGAATGTGTGGGTTTCCCTATTTGGGAATTTTCCTCCAAATAAACTTACACTTCTTCATCATCTTGTGTACACAGTTATCCTCAGGCATACGGGTCACAGTGCTAGTCGCTTTTGAGAGTCCTTTGGTTTAATTACCAGAAAGATATATCAAAAATGAAAATCTAATTTGACTGCTACTTCAACTTTGGTTTTGACTTGTTGATGCTCTTTCAGACATTGAAGGCCCAGACGTTAACTGCAACAACATAGCTGTTCCTGTTGTGGATGCTTCCCCTGGTATTCCCTATGCTACTGTCACTTGGTTAACAATACCAACAGCCATTGACGCTGTTGATGGTACCATTACCACTGTCAACTGTTCAGATCATCTTGGCAATGTTGCGTCCTCAGGAGGCAGATATCGTGTTGGCGTAACTACAGTGACATGTAGAGCTAGAGATACTTCCATGAATGAAGGCTCTTGCCAATTCACATTCACAGTTGCTGGTGAGAATCCAATCATAGTGCAGGGATACCTAGTACGAGTTTGGTATTTACATATTTTCTTTAAACACATAAGTTTGTGTTTGTGACCTTTTGGACCTTTCTCTTTACCGTTTAGCTTTCAGCAGGGAAAGAACACAAACTTTCTCTGGGTATTTCTCTACACTCTAGAAAGTGCCGGGTCAGATTGACCCGGCACTTTTTAGAGTGTAGGAACGTGGATATGGCCATGCTCCTATTGTTTGTTATCTGGAAGGGATAATTTTGAGCCCCCCGTGAGTATCATTTTTGTTTATGCCATCAGAGAAATATTGTATTTTAGAGAAATAGATTAATCGTTTCTTGTAAATTTGTATGTATGGTAGCGTATAGAAGCAAGCCACATGTTGACCCTTGACCTTTACATTGTAGTTGTATTGTAATTTACTGTGACTGTGCTGGGCTAAGTATTGTGAATATTGTGAGCATTAAACTAGTTGCAGATTCATATTTTTTTTTATCTTGAGACGTCACCTTGTATACCTTGTAGATTTATTGAGAATGCTCATCCGCTTTTAATTAGAAGACCTTTGCTCTTTCCTCTCCCTCATGCGACGGGACACTTTTCTTTTTTTCCCCAGGTCTTGACATTGTATCACCTGATGTGACCTGCCCAGCCGTTTCCGAGTCACATTTCGTGGACGCCGGTTCTGCCAGTGCTACTATTGTCTGGTCAACGTTACCAACTGCTAATGATACTTATGATGGTCTCATTGATGCTGCCACCATCACATGCCAAGACCAGCTGGGCACTGTCATAGTTTCTGGTGCTAGATTTCCAGTCGGGACAGCCACAGTGACATGCAGTGTTAATGATACTGCACTAAATGAAGGATCGTGCCAGTTCAATATCAAAGTTACGGGCAAGTTCTTTTACTGGTTTGTAAAGTTTCTGTAAAGCTGTATGCATGACTTACCTTTTCATTGCAAGATCTCTCTCATCTTGGCTAACTCTACCTTTATAATTAGCCTTTCCCGTGAAATATGCTAACTGTACATTCACGTATGCGTACAGACATGACTGGTGGGCAAACGCCATAGAGTTGTGTACCAAGCAGACGCACAAACACGTGTGCGTCACGCCACCATTAGCCCTACTCAAAGAGGCGCCATGTTCCCTCATTTTGCCCACCAGTAATGTTAGTGCGAATGCGCGATGTGCAATTTACATATTTCATTGTTTTACAGAGAAGCATTGTGAAATAAACTCACTTTCTCTTGATGTTTATTATGGCTGCACACACTTGCCCTATTTTTTCTGTTTGTGAAACCATAGAGCAAGGACCATGCTCTATGGTGGAACTATGATCGTGTTCTCTTGCAACCTGACATTATTATACTTCTCACTGGCGAAACCTTTAACTGCAGATAATGAAGCCCCAACTGTCATCTGTCCATCAAACCCTCCTGCCCAAACACTGGAGCCCGGAATGTCACAAGCCCGAGTGACGTGGACGCCATTGCCATCAGCGTTTGATGCTGTTGATGGTTTAGTGAATCCTGACAGCATTGTATGCGTGAGCGTCTCTGGAAGCATTTTGACTTCAGGTGGTTTGTACCCAGTAGGTACAACAGTAGTAACCTGTCAGACCACTGATACTGCACATAACCAAGGATCTTGTCAATTCAACATTACAGTGCTAGGTGAGCAGTTTCTAATTTGTTTTCACACTTGATAGGAAAGTGATGCTTACATAGACTTAAACACCTCGCTGATTGTCTCAAGTACTAAGTAAAACAACTTATAGCAAAAACCCAAATACACATACTGGCCACCAACCGTAGAAGTGGATGCAGGAGAATGCTGTGTATGTATCTATCTGTGCGTATCTGCTTTGAGGCATGCGCACGGTCAATTTAGCTGTGCGGGAAAGTGCTAGCTTTCCCATTAATATTAGTCCAGTTAATTTTGCTAGGCAGATATGGCTATGGTCTTGATGCTCCCTGTCTACAGAGCTGACACAGAGGGCGTTCACAACAGACACAGACGACAACAGTGAACAAGGCACTCTCTGTGTTCTATCTCCGTGGACCAATGCAAAAGCCGAACGCGTATATAAATATGGGTTTCAAATAATGTCAAGAGGACTGAATTTATGGTATAAAAGTTATATGAGAAAGGACGTTTCTCCCCTACTCCAGTGCTTTTATCATGTATCAAAAACTGTCCCCAATGTGCCACTTGTTCTCAGCTTCAAGTCTTTTTAAAAGCTCGAAGACGAAAGTATTTATAAAAAGATAATGTTAGTCCGCCAAAAGAATTATGTTTTACTTAATGGGGAATTTTTGGGACGCAAGGTGGCAGGAGACATACCATGTAACACTGGATTTACCTTGTAAATCTGCTGCCACCTAGCGTTCCCAAAGTATCCTATTGACCCCTACTCCCTGCAGATGACATCAGCCCTGATGTTACATGTGCTGCGAGTGTCCCTCACAAGACTGTAGATGTTGGAAGGCAAGATGCTGTGGTTGTTTGGTCGCAGTCACCTACCGCCAATGACAATGTGGACGGTGTCATTGAACCTGTCGTGTGTCGCGACATGGCGGGTATTGTCGTGACGTCAGGGGGTAGATATCCAATTGGCACTACGATAGTGACATGTCGTGCTTTGGACGCTTCACAGAATGTGGGTCTCTGCCAATTTTACATCACAGTTTTGGGTACGTACCTTTGATTTCTAATTGCCTCATTTCCCCAACTTCCCTGTAAAACCATGAAATATTTTGCAGATAAAGCTCGGCTAGACAGAGAATTTAGATCTTGTATGAATTGAGAGTGAAACAGAATGGCTTATAATTTATTTTTATTTAATGTGTGTGTAGACTCCCAAGGTCCAGTCGTCTCGTGTCCAGATAGTGTATCCACACAAGTCACCGAAAAGGGAAGGCACGATACGGTTGTTGAGTGGTCACGAGTGCCATCAGCCGTGGATGCCGTTGAGGGCAGCATACCATTAATCACCTGTAGGAACGAGCACGGAGACTTGGTCGTCGTGTCAGGAGATAGGTTCGAAGTAGGCACAACGATAGTAACTTGTCTTGCATCCGACTCTGTCCAGAATGAGGGGTCCTGTCATTTTAGCATCACTGTTCTGGGTAGGTTTAAAGTTTACTGTAAACTAACAAATGGTATATCCGTCCGGCACCGTCCAATAAGTTAAAATCATCCTACTTGAGGGGTCTCGAGAGATACTCCAGAGGGAATAATATTAAGGTTCTTGCCGTCGAAGAATGTCCAGTTTCAAGGCGTGTGGCGTGTCGTGGCCGAACAGTCAAGCGCATCGGACTCAAGCTCTGGTGTTTCTGATCAGCAGAGTGTGGGCTCGAGTCGCGGTCTCGACAATTGTGTCCTTAAGCAAGACAATTAAACGTTATTGCCTCGTCCTTTGGATGGGACGTAAAGCCGTTGGTCCCGTGTGTTGTGTAATGCACGTTAAAGAACCCAGAACGCTATTGTTAAGAGAAGGGGTTCGCCCGGTGTTTCTTCCATGGGCACAACCGACCATGCCCGTGTGACCCCTGAGAAGGGATGTTGGTGCAGTACCCATCAAGACATTGAAATGTATTTTCAGTTTCAGATACTGCAGACAGTTCAGCAGCCACGATGCGGACCTTAGCAATCGCTTCCTCAGCTGCCGTTGCTGTCCTGATGGTCATTCTCTTCGCAATAGGCGTAGCCCTCGTTGCTCAGAGGCACTCGTCTGGAAAAAAACCCATCTCTGACCATGGACATCAAAATTACCGAGTCAATGCAGATAACCCTGTAAGTTTGCTGCCACCATGCGTCTCAAAAGTTCAGACGTTTTACCTTTTACTAACAACTAACATGTGGTCGGAAAATGGATTCACATTGGTAAAGAGTTCTGAAGTCTGACCAAGCGGAGGAATGCTTACAGCCTTAACCTTAGTATTCCTTTGAATGTTCCATGTATGATCCACTAACTATTCCAGACTTTATGTCCAATTAAGAGCTTAAAAAACAGAAAGGCCGCCCTCTGTATGTCTATTCTTATTACAAGATTGTTGACGATATGAAAAAAAGCCAAAGATACAATACAGACGTGATATGTAAAGTTAACTCTTGTTCTATATAATAATGATTTTTTTGTGTAATAGTTTTATTTTGATTTGGTGGGAGGGGGAGGGGGTTGGAGGGAATGGTGATCTTTTTCCACAGCGTTTTAATTGCACCTACTCGTCTTTTTTATGTTTTATCCACAGGATGAGTTTGCGAGTCCGGACATGATCACAGGAATGTAGGCGGATGGCATATCTAGCCGAATGAGGGCGCTCATTGCAGTGACGGACGGATCCGTCAGAGCTCTGTATTGAGAGAGTGCGACAACTTGCGATAAGCAACCACTTTAGGTCCAAAAATGCATGTGCCCACGCAGGGTGCCAGACTAGACTGCACATTGTGTTGTGCGACATTTGGACCGCAAATGGCGTACAGCAACCACGTGACCAAAGATAACTGGTCTCTCCAGTCGCAACTCTCTCAATACACAGCTCTGTGACAGATCGTTTATAGAAAACTATAACTAGTAAACTAGTAACATGTATGGGTACAACCATGTAAAAATGTTTTTTTGTGAGGAGTGATGGCTCTGAAAAGAGCCGGTGTGGTCTTGACGTTTCGTACAGTATACTCTGCTGGTCTTCAGGAGAATGTTACAGTTTTATCCTGTGATAGGCGACATTGCGTGGTGCTTTTGGAAACTTTGATACCCGTTTACTTGAGTTTGCTGTTCAGCTACTAATTGTTTTACACATTGGCTTGGGGTGTTTGTTTGTTAGGTTGTTAGTTAAAACCGTTTTGAGGATCGGAAGGCACATGTATTATGCATTTTAATTTTTATATCAGTATATTTCCATTTTTGGTATGGTCATTTATCATATGAATAAAAGTATCAGTTAAAGTTGAGTCTCCATAAACATGACAAGTAATGCAGGCATAGTACGTATGTATTAAATTTATCTTATGATTCATATTTTGAGTCGGAGACAGTGGAGTAGAATTTAAAAAAGTCGAGTGATTTGTAACCAAAGTTAAAATCACGTCATCAAAATGTAACAGTTTGAACACTAACAAAAAAAAACCGTGTCAGAATCGACCCGGACTCCGAGTCCCGAGGGACCTGACCCATTTCTGGGTCAAAGTGACCCGGAATCTGTGTCAAACTGACCCGAAACTGTGCCATACTGACAAAATCCATTAAAAAAAATCCTGTTTCTGGGTCATCCTGACCCCCCAAAATGGGTCGGTTCCCCTGGGACCCAGAATCCGGGTCAATTCTGACCCGGGAGTCTTTAGAGTGTATGTATAGACATTTCACTCTACTCGGCCTGTATGGGGTAAATTAAATTGCAAGTTTGTATGGACAATGTACATGTCCCTCTTCGAAACCGCAGCTTCGGCCTCGGGTCCGGCGTAGGCTTCGAGCCGTTTTCAACAAAAAAACAAAGTTGTGAAACAGCCCGAACAGATACGATTATGTTTTAAATTTAAGCCGCCTAAATCTTATTTGGAACAAGTTCGTGTAGGAACATGGTTTATTACAATCATGCTAAACATCATATATAGACCATTCAGATATAAGTGAAGACTTCTGATGTCCTTCAATCCAATGGAACAAAGCAATCGCAAATTCCGAGCGACACTGTTCTTTGACTGAATGCCGCACCAAAGACAAGTACAGCAAGTCACTTCGTAACAAGAGGCAAACTTGCAAAATGTCAGCGCTGAATCTTGTTACTTCAAAAACGCCCGGTGGCGACACGGGGCTGTACACCCACTCTGGAGTTTTACCCAAATTAAATCAGTGTGAATATGTATTTTGCAACTCCCAAAGCCAGGCAATATGCCGATGGAATTTTGAAGGTTTTGTGTGTGTGTTGGTTTCAAGGTAGATACTCCTCGGTGCGTGCTCTTTTCGGCCTTCTTTCACACATTAAGCTTTTAGACAATTTCCAATTATGGGTTGTAGGCCACCTGCGATGGGCTGACCTTGGTCGAACACAAGTCAGCTGCAGACAGGGAATTGGCTGCGTTTTATGTTCGGCTAAATTGATTAGTGGAGAAAGATAGGTAGATCAGTTAAGGTTGTTGTCTGCTGGAATCAAATCAAATCCCTTTCTTAGTTGTGTTATAGAGATTTTATACATGCGGTGTTACCGCAAACCTCAACCTTATAGTTGTTACAGATTTGGCATAGCGGAAGACTGTCAGACAAGTGAAAACTAGACATTATGTGTTTGTTGACAAACACGTAGCTGTTCCGAAGTTGTTTGTCCTTTGATTTATTTTAAACACTCCAGACCTTGAAAGTGGTCCTACACTGTACAAAGTTTATGACTTTTAGACAATTGACTCAGGAGAGATATATTTTTTAATTTAAAGCTTATTTCGACGGGAAGTAAAGGTCAAAGTGGGGTCATGCGTATATCCAAATGTCACATTTTATGTTAGCTACAAATGGAACTTCCTGTTTGGACCGGAAGTAAAGATCAAATGGGGTCACGCCTGTAAATCAAATGTCACATATGATGTTAGCTACATCACAACACAAAGATTACGACTTTATGGAATTTAGTTCAGGAGATATGACGTTTTAAAGTTTTGAACTTCCTGTTTAGACCGGAAGGAAAGGTCAATTTGGGGTCATATGCTTAAATAAAATGCAACATGTGCTCTAAGCTTCAAAATGGCACAAAGATTATGACTCTACGACATGTGCTTCGGGTGATATGATTTTTTCATTATTAAACTTTGAATTAATGAAAGTCGGAACAGCTAATTAAAAAAAAAATCTCGACAAAAACAATAGCTGTTCCGACTGAAAGGTCGGAACAGCTAAAAATAAAAATCCCAACAGAAAAGAAAAGAAAAGTCTTGTATTAAGTCAATGTTTTATTTTCTGGAAATAAAGAATAATAATAGATTGAAAGTCGGAACAGCTAATAAAAAAAATAAAAATCCCGACAGAAACAATAGCCGTTCCGACTGAAAAGTCGGAACAGCTAACAAGGTTATTTTTTATCTCAAAACTTATTTTGTTGTGTTCGTTTAGTCTGTATTTCCCCCACACTAGCGTCCCGATACGTCACATGCGTGTACGTATCTGCTGCACGCCCAAAGTTTGTGCTGCTTCCGGCTCCAAAGCATACGTTTGTGTGTAATTTTGCCAAAAATCACCCTTTTCATCGTTCAGAAGAATTCCTTATGACAGAAACTTTTAAATATGAGAAGACCTTAATGTTTGAAGAACGTACGTAAAAGCCAAGTCCAAGCCAAGCCAATCATCATCAAAAATAGCGCAATGCAACTATGGGCTTCTAGTAATCAGTGGGGTTTGTGTGAAGTGGGCGTGGCTTATAGTGGAATTACGTCACACTTACAAACAGGATAGATCAGACGTACCCACCTATCCGGTTCACCTCGTTCCCAGCCCTACTGACTCGTCTAGTTGTTTATATTAGTGCCCTAAACAAACTTACTCGGGTTGTTTTGAACTCGTTAATCAAAACACTCAAAGAAACTTTGTTTTATGAGTAAACTCGTACCCCTGTATACCATCCATTTCAGCGTGCTCTCAACACGACATACTTATAGGTGGTAATCATAACTAGAGCGAGATTGTAATTCTACACTTCAACTGCTTGTTCGATGACGTCACTGCAGTTGACGGTTTCATTACATCATTGATTGCAATGATGGAGGAGGTCAAAATGCGCGTAAGCAAGGGACAATATCGTCAAACAACCTTCGGTACACAGAGGAATTAAGCGCCCCATCTGCATGCACAGGGTGTAGGACCGTTCATGTCGACATTATACGAGCTACTATTAAACAATATGGAGGGGAACGATGTTGAAATTAAGCCAATCATTCAATACTCGTGTAATGACGACGGGCCTGAAAAGCTCAGGCTTTTTATTCAGCAGTAGCCGAGAGATCGGACATCAGAAGGTTTAAAGGGAGATTAATATTTTTTTCTCACCGAATTATTCCCAACAGTGGCGTATCTATAGGTTTGCAGGTAGGGGTGCTGCCAGAAGAAACTGAAAGATCCCTGATTTGATCACATCATGGACCAATTTGCATCAGTTAAAGCTAAAGATTAATGAGCTTGACTTGTATTTTGCAGCTGATTTTATATTAAAAAGATGTGTGTCAAATGTTTGGAGGGGCACCCTTGCAGTGCTTTCCATCAGCGCTATTTTGCGTAGATACGCCCCTGCAAAGATAAAGCGATTCAAATTGCGTTGTTCCCAATGAATTCCAGTCCAAAGAAATCCTCGTGCACTGACATGGGATTCCAAAAGTGAAGGACAAAAGACAGAGACATATAATGAATGAGAATAGCTTTCTAAGTTGTGAAAACTACCAGATGGAGGCCAACTGGTGATTACAAACAGACAGCCAATTTCCAGGCAACACTCTATAAGAACTCCTGGGTCAGAATTGACCAAAATTCCGGGTCTCAGGGGGCCTGACACATTTCTGGGTCAGCATGACCCGGAATCCGTGTCAAAATGACAGAGAAATGGGTCAAACTGAAGCATAATCCTAGTTGAAATTCAATTTTTGAACTCTTTTTTCGAGTCAGTATGACCCCAGAAATGGTTCAGGACCTTAGGGACCGGGAGATTTTAGAGTTAATCTCTAAGAAGAAAAAACATCTATACACTCTAAAAACTCCCTGGTCAGAATTGATCTTGGTCCCGGGGTCCTGACCTATTTCTGGGTAAGTATGACCGGGAATCTGTGTCAAACTAACGCAAAATCCGAGTCAAAATCCCATGAAATGGGTCAGGCCACCTAGGACCCAGGTCAAAATTGACCCGGGAGTTTTTAGAGCGTACATCTCAAGTTATATACAGTTTTATTTTGTGTGGTATTTATATTATAAGAAACTGTTGCTTGGGCTACCAAAGTGTGCCGTATAATAATTATGCACACAGTGAGTCAGTAGCTTTCAAGTTGCCTGTAAAAAATAAAGTCATTTGACAATACGCGAACAGACACCTCACCCACCCCCACCCCCAACAAAGCAAGCAGATTTTGAAATCCCCTCTTTTCCTCTGACCTGTGACCCCACGTAAGCGTTATTTAAATAAGGCTCCAAATATTTAGCTAACCGTTTGCCGTGTGTATTAATCAAAAGTAGCATCAGCATTCACACGTAACTTAATACTTTGGTTATTATTGATGAGTCTGGGTGTGTATTTTCAATTTAACAGGTAAGAGTATATTGTGTATATAAAAATACACCGATGTAGAGAATCGAAGTATGAAAGTTTAATCGATCTGAGAATCAGGTATCAAATCGTATCAAAGAACGAAGCGTCTAATACGGGTCAACGACATGCATGGGTTCCTATGACTTTGACGCAAATTTTACTCGCACAAAAGATTGAAGGCAATATGTTTGCCCTGGTTTACTGTTTTCTTGTTTTCCCGCTCGCCTTGGGGGCCTGCCTTCGCGTATCATTTCAAAAAAATGTGTATGTTGTTGAGTTATTGACTTGTTTCTACATCTGGCACTGGAGGCGGCGCTCGGGGGTTCGTCCAAGAGCAAATAAGTTATGATTAACGCACATGTCCCACACACGCCAGCATGTCGGACAACGATCGGGTTACGGTTGATTTTTCATGGAACAAAACATGTTTTTTTCTGAAAGAGGTTGTCTGTGTTGGAAGCTGATACTCAGGTTGGCAACAAATTTGAAAAAGGAATGTTAATTCACTGTTTACGACGATGCGGTTTGAAGGCAAGACAAATATTATTGATTATGTTTTTTTCTTAACCCTATACCCAGCGGCCAAACTAGGGAATAATTTTAGGAGGCACATGAGGATGCACCTCTTGCAATTTAAACTATAGTGTCCGTTTGCATTTTCCCTAAACAAGCCCCCTTCCAATGCTCGTGGAATGCCGTTTATAATAGAATCTGACGTGACGGTAAAAACAAACGCATTGTCTGCGTGTAAATAGAAAAATAGTGGACAACGTTGAAATTACTACTGAAATTTTAAATATAATTTTTTTTCTAGTAATGTTTAATCACAGAAAGTCTAGATTTCAAATGGGTAAGGGGGGGGGGGCACGTGCCCAACGTGCCCCCTTAGTAAATCTCTTAAATAGTTAGATTGAAAATCAGTCTAATTAGATTGAAAATCACTCTTTTCGACTGGGGCCATAGACTACTTGTTTGCAGTTTGTTCCTAGTTTCAACATCGAATATCTTCAAGAGAGCATGCCACTGACTCTACCGTATCCTAAGTAAAGATGTTAATGAAACATGTTACACGCAACAAAACTTACAAAGGCAGCTACTAATTTTCGTTCGCAACTTGGTTACAAGAATTGGCTCACAACAATTTGAGCAGTGTACGGGAAATAATCTTTGCTAGAAAAAGACGTCACGCAACGGTTCTCATGTTTTTGAACAAACACGTATATAGTGAATGAGAACTCGACGTGATTACCAATTACAACAAAATGGTACAAACTCACCTGGGGGAATATACAAGCAATGAGAGTGTTTAACAAATAAGTGTTGTCACCACAATATACATTTCAGCCACAGGAAAGAACGAAAAAGACCGTCTTCTTTCTAGCCAACGGCAGAACGCTAAGTTTTTCAACTATGCTCATGGCGGTACAGGCCCATTGGGTATTTTGTTACGTTCCAGATAAAAAGGGACACACCCAGTTCCTAGTTGCATATTGCATCTACGCACCGCTATACCCCCACTCCCTCATTCCTCTTGCTGGATTTTCTCTTAACGTAACACATCGTTAGACCATTTCTCCCGAAATTTATTTTGTTATTAAATGGCCGTAGATAAATCGCCACGAAATAGAACCCACAATTCTTAAATCAAAAAAGAAGGAAAAAAAGTAAAATAAAAAGAAAAGTGTCCGCCAGAGGCGTTCTTTGAATTAGACATTTATGTATGCCACGTTGTAAAAACAATTTTGGAACAGTGAAATCATTTCTAACTGCGGGCTATGAGAAAACGGAAAAAAATCCAATGCATGCTAATTAGCGTTTGTCCTCGAAGAACGTTGCAGCTCCAGGTGAAGAAGTATCAGATAGAATGGGAAATGCAACGACTTGTAATAGATTAACTTTTAGGGCAACACTGACAGTGAAAATGCTCTGAACAAATTAAAGGATGAACGTGTGAAAAGTACAGAAAGTTATTTTTGTGTGTGAATCAAAGGGGTGAACACTTAAAAGAATATTGCCTAATGATCCGTGCTCAACCTTGACAAATAAATCAAAATGCTGTTTTTGTGGTGTGACCAATGTTGTTAACTTTCAAATGAGATACCGAACGAAAAAAATCCATCAACGAATAGTAACAGAGTAATTAATTTAAACAAATGATTAATTTTTTTTGTGTGGAGCACAATAAATAAACTCCCCACACTGCCTCAGCCGGATGCCTTGCGATACATAGACAAAATGCAGGCAACATGACGTTGTAATACAGCTGATTTCTGGGTATCAGCAGCGGGCATGACCGTCGTACACATCGTCAATGTTTTCAAGAAGGGACGGGCATGTCAAATTGGGAAAAAATCGTGTTTGGAGATTATCACACAAGAGCATCATCACATTTCAAAACTGCAAAACAAAGCACAATGCTTATTCTTTTAAGTCTGTTTTTTTCCTCCTGTGATTTATTATGAGTTAAGCTTTCATCAAATGTGATTATTTTATGATCAATTCATCAATTTATTTATGATTTATTCGAGAAATTATGAAAAGGACGGGCATCCCGAAATGACGCTTTTTGTGTTTTCACGAAGCGACGGGTACATGCCCGTCGCTTCGTGAAAACACAAACGACATGTTCACCTCGGTCTGCCAGGATAACCGTTTAAAAACGACATTTTTATAACGATCTCGAGGCCAAAACGTCCCAAAATAGCAAGCTCTTTTAAATTTCGTTTGGTGGAATCAATTCATTTTCGAGCACAAATCACAAGAGCACGGATCGAAAGTCTTTAAGAATCGGAGTTTAAGTTTGGTCTTTATTGCGAAGTACAACATTCTGGATAATTTAAGTAACCAAAAAAGGAAATGACTTTTTATGCATACATATTTTCAAGAGCCTTTGGTTTAGTTGTAGAAATAGTCTACATATCGTATCGAGCAGACGATTTCACTGGAACTGCACTTTGAAGACTCTGCGGTCAAAAATGATCCATAAAATTAGGATCCTAGAGGGACCTGGCCCATTCTAGGTCAGCCTGACTCTAATTCAGGGTAAACTAGCCCGGAACCCGAGTAAAAACACATAGGCTTAACACTGACCCTGAATCTGTACTAATCCGTATAATCCGAGGAAAACACATCCTTGACTCGGAATAACTGCGAACAGAAAACGGATAACATTTTGACCCGGAAATAGTTTTGCTTCTTCGATGCTTGTTCGGATCGGTTTACTCGCGACTCCCCTGCAAGAAACGGGCCTTGAGGCTGCCTGGTTCAGCTATCTCTTCCGTTTTAAGGTAATATCTGCTCGTAACGATAACATTGCGCCAATTGCCTTGATGACTAAAAAAGTCTAATGATCTCTATTAAGTGCGGCTATTAACGGGTATATAAATTACTGGTCATACTATATCCAATCAGAAACCACCTCTCTGTTCATGTATACACTGTTTTGATTAATCACAAGTTTTCTACATCGTCCATCCTCCCCTGGTTTCTGCATTATGAGTTATTAGCTGCATACACAATCCATAAAAGCCAAGACCTTCAAATATTTAATTTACAGAAAAAGTTGTGGGTTGCCATTTTATTCATGAGGCTTGGCCCATGATTGTCTTCAGCGGCGCAGCGAAGGCACTTTCTTTGCGGGGATGTGTAAGCCTAAATTTGCCGACTGACATTACCAAATGAAAGTAAAAGCACAATGACATTGGGACCCTCCAACATGTAGGGGTTCGGGGGCATAGCCCCCCCCCCCCCATCGCTCATGAGGCCCCAGATGTCGATCATTAGACGACTCATGTTAGAAATGCAAGCTTTAAAAACCGTATTTTTTTTTAGTGTTTTCAGGGCTAAGGACCGTCAAGCTACCGAAAACAGACGTTTAATTTTGAAATTCAAACGTTGAATACTTTGGACTCGGGAAAGATCCCCTACTGCTGGAGTTTGTAGGGACAAAAATTCTTATGGGGGGTCCGGGGCGAAGCCTCCGGACTCTCCACGGCTTTCAGTGTTTTAAGAGCGTAGTTTTCCGCACGTTGCCGAGAATATTAAATTTGCTAATTCAAAGTTTGACTTTTATCACAATAAGGATTAAACTAAAATTTTCACTCGGCAAATCCAGTCGGCATATCTCTAGGCTTGCCGAATGGATTTGTGTTCGGCCCGAGCCCTTACTCGGGTAAGTTTGGTGCTCAATTTGCTGACTGTGGCTCCAAATGCCGACTTAGGAAAAATATTGGGGGTGTTACACCCCCCCCCCCACAAACACACCCGGTCGCTACGCAGCTGATTGTCTTTCTTTTTAGTAAAGAGCATCTATTTGTCTTCGAGCATGCCCAGATTTTCGTAATCAAAAGACGCTTATCGTATGTCTGCTGCCACCTAGTGTCTAAAATTCTCTCATTGGACTTCATTTAAAAAAAAAAAAAAGAAGCCCATCCACTAACAATAACGTCATACTCTTCACAACATTCAACACGTATAAATGCGATCATTTCAATTGCTCCATATTTTTTCACACTTTGACAGAATACAATCCTGAACTAGACCAGACATAACTTGTTCAATATAGTTATTAGTATATCATCCAGCCCCGAAACCTTGGAAGTTTCCCTAGCGTAAGTAATGCACATAGGTAAGCTACGCATGACTTACGGGAGTGGATTTGGTCTTGTCACCTCGGAAATGATAATGTCACTATTGAAACGATACCGACTGCCGAAGGATCGCTCTCTCCCATCTGAATGAATGAATAAACCACAACGCCGCATGTCCCTTACAGACGTCGCAACGGCATCACGTGTTTCATCGACGCACGAGCTATCTTCATACGACAGCATCATGTTGAAGTCACCGGTTGGCTATGCGTGCGTGTCTCTACAGCCTGGTGTTGAGCAACGCCAGCTTCCGTCCAACGTAGGAGAGTGTGTTTTTTCTTGTCGTATAAGTGATTTTTGCTAGAGCATTGGTTCTGCAGAGTTATTTCTGCGACTATGCCGGTCGTTAGTTGTTTTCATTTTTCCTTCACAGACGGAAGTTTATTCACTTTAGAGAGTTGTTTCATCAGCTTTGATTTGAATGCTGAGATGTTTTCTCTAAACTTACTTTGATTCCAGTTCAAATTTGAAACAACTATGATAATATTTGTGTAACTTAAGGTTTAAACAAACCTTTTTTTCTGTGATTGTATGCTTTGTATGATTGTGGGCGAGGTTTGTGGTAGGATTGATCTGCACCAATGGCGCTTTACCACACTTTGGTTCTTACGTTTTGACGGAGTTGTTTGACCAACTTTAACTGGATTCAGATTTCGACATCAGCGATGTGATGTGATGCTCCTGCCAGCGAAGTCTACGACTGGTGACTTCGTTTACTTTAGATATCAGTTCTTCAGATTCGTCTTAAAAGGACTCGAGTCCGGAACACCATCCATGAAATATTATTATAATTCGGGCTGGCAAAAATGTTGGCTTTGCTTTGAAACTCTGATATAAATGTCGGAAAACATGACTCAGAGAATGTGTGATATTGCAATGCCGAGGTATTCTCCAATGAAAGACCTAACGCGAGGCTGATCTAGCAGACTCCACTGATACAAAGAATTCATGGTAAGTACTATTG
Organism: Marthasterias glacialis; assembly: GCA_911728455.2. NCBI lineage: Eukaryota > Metazoa > Echinodermata > Asteroidea > Forcipulatida > Asteriidae > Marthasterias > Marthasterias glacialis. The sequence continues at coordinate 12,971,930 of OU452236.1, forward strand.
GTTTTACTAAAAAAAAAATAAAAAAAAAATATCTTATTGAAACAGGTGATTACGTATAAAGGTCCCGCGGTAAAGATCTTTCACGGTCAACAAACAAAAGGGAAATAAACGAGTTAGTTGCTTTTCTATTTGATTTACCTAAGGACTTACGAACTTGCTGGTGCAATTTGACATTTTATTTCACCATCAAATTCATTAATCATTGGTCCCCAGCTGCGGTTTCGGGAGGCAATTGAGCGCACAAACAGTTTATTAGCCTCGCGTATGAAGGACACGCCTAACCATTAAAGCTCGGAATATCTTGCAGGTTTATCATAATGTCACTCTTTTCCATAAGCGAAACCTGAGAGTGAGGTGGCAGAAACACCCGCGCTCACGTTTTGGGTTTTATGTTATGGCAGGGATTTTTTAGCTAGTGCGTGCGTTTTTTGTTTGAGAACGATCGACTTCGCACAACGCGTTATCATTAAGGAATCAATTTCAACGCAATGTGGAATTTTGTAAGTAGTTTATACAATTTGTTTTCTCGCCAGTCAGCAGCAGACCAAAAGTCCCTTCATGATTACTGACAATTTTGTTATAAATGGCCCAACATCGCTGGCGATTCCAATCCATTTAATGATTTCTTCAGTCTGTTGTTTACTGTATCACAAGGCAGAGGGGGCATCCCATTAACGAGCCGGGACGCTCTGGCCACTCAGCTATGATTGATTTGACAAAGCTTGAAAATGCATTTGTTCTGTTTGCAGGTTTAACATTTTCCTGCATCAAGACATCATGGCGTATGAGATCTTTGAGTTCCCCCGGATGGGCTCGAACTTGTCCGAGTCCCCTGTCCCCCCGTTTGACGTGTACCAGATGTATAACTACGAGTCGTACTACAACGACTCGATCGTGATGGAGCCCGCCCCGGTGTTTACCCGGGTGCACATCGCGGCCAAGATCCTCGTGGGTGTCAGCTTCTCACTCATGATAACCGTCTGCGGAATCGGAAACCTTCTCCTCTGCTACGTCATCTATCGCTTCAGACGCATGCGCACGACAACGAACCTGCTCATCGGGAACTTGGCACTGTCGGACTTCCTGGTGGCGGTGATCTGTGCACCTTTTAACTTTTATTTCTACGTGTTTCAGAACTGGCCTTTCGGAAGTGCCTTGTGCGCAGCCGTTGGGTACCTCAAAATCACTTCTTTATACGTCTCTACAAACTCCCTCCTAGCGATTGCAATTGACAGGTAAGGGAAATCCTCAATTCCATTTTACTACATTTTGTAACTTTGACATTTGTTGTTTAGATGAGAGACAGTTTTTTTTACAGGTGCTTTGTCGCTTCGGGTGAACACAAAATATTAATAACACTTTCAACTCAAAGGAATGCAGTCCTCACACCAAATGTGTTACAATGTGAGAATAAACTCAGTGGAGTAAAATCGTTTTCTTCTCCCATACCTTTAAGACATTTCAAAGCGTATCTTCAATGGGACCATTGGTTAATAAATTTACTTGCTCAGCATAATACGAAATAAATAAATCAATCAAAAAACAAAAAACGGCATGAACAACGGACCAGCTAAATGCAGTATATACACCACAGCATTCAGCTGGTAACATGTTTTGATCGGAGAAACATGTTGTTTTTTACGCTAAACATCAGTTGCGTAACTAAGGGGGGGGGGGGGCATGCGGGGAACGTGCCCCAACTGATGTCCGTGACCCCACCCTGGGTGCCCCTATTTAAAATCTGGACTTTTGTGACTACCACAATAAAACGTTACATTTTGTAAGTTTTTATGTAGTAGTTTCAATGTTTTTAAAACTACTTGTTTTATAATTATTTACACACAGACAATGTACTTTTTTGTTTTACCTCCACGTCAGATTATTTTATAAAACATAGAAAACGGAATAACCTAACAGCGCTGAAAGGGGCTTGTTTAGGAAAAATACAAACGGAAACTACAGTTTTAATTGGCCACACGTGTCCCCTAGAAAACTGGTGCACCCCCTTGTGCCCCCTAAAATTTTACCCTAGTTACGCTGCTGCATGGCATGGTACGATTACGGCTTCGTGTAATTGGGTGATTATTAAAAATGACATCTGATATACTTTGAGACAATATTTGGACATAAAATCAAAGCAATACTCACGGAATTTATCCTAAACGGATGAGGCTTTTCGTAATGAAAATACGAAACGAGAAAGCCGAAAGCCCTGCTCTGATTATCCGTAATTGTGGTAGATGGCTTAGTTTTCTACAATGCCCTGTACAATCTTTGACGTTTCAGTTAAAAACAAAACAATAAAAAAGGCTACACCAATCTGCGTTTTTTTATAAGATGTGTGTTTTCCCATGTCTGCATTTCGCTATTTTAAATCACAAAACACAAGTCTCTTCGCGTAGATTACCCGTAATTAAATTGAGATCTGCACAAAACAGCGTTTCCCTGAGTTAACACCAAGTGTAAACAACCGAGTCTGGCCAAATCTACAGGCCCTCATCGGGATTCCGACCCAGACAGCCCCTTAAATAATTAATTGGACTACGATGACATTATACGCCAGTGTAAATCGTTCCGGGCACGCCTGCGTACCCTTTCAATTCCCCGGGTTCCCCCTCGGCACACTTTAGACCCCGATGATGTGGCGTTTCCCTTACAGATGATATCCCCAAAGAATGGAAATCAATCTTAATTGGAAAATTCGTAACGCAAGGCTTTTTCACAGCATCTTGAAGCCATCTCGTAATTATCACCCCGATCCCACTCCCTCTTTCCCGCTGGGTCTAATGTTGCAGCAACACATTCAGTAGCATCAAGCATACAACGTGCCAGCCAGGCATTTCCACAAACCCGTAACATTCCATGAAGATTTTCTCTTGGTTCCAGGGTACCACTCATCTCCTCGTCCCGTCACATTTTGATATGAGCGCAGCCTTTGGTTGACACTGTTCATGTAGTGACAGTCCATCACTTTTCATCTCGATCATAATATAAGACTACGCCATCGTTTGGGGTGTGTCGCGGTCGTCGCGGGAGCTCATGGCAAAGCGTTTTACGTGTTATAAAGCGTCCATGTTCATGACTTCGCGCGCACGAAACTTACCGGCCAGAAACCACTGTAGGAAATCATGTGTATTTTTGAGTTGGCCTGCCTTGGTAAAGTTACTGCCTGTAATCATTAAAATTGTCTGGTGCGTAACGTGACACGGCAAATCAAGGCTCGTTTGCGATACCGCCTCAACAACGATCGTGTGGGTAGATCAATTAAACGTGCATAGATTGACGTTCACACATGTAACATGATTCTAAACACAAGAAAAGCAATGGGTACACAAGTGTGGTTCATCATAGTGATTGTACACATGTTTGCCCCCTGTTGTTTTTCGCTTCAAAATACACTCGCAGTTCTCGTTATCAACTTTGCATCTTACTTTATCGAATATTATACTGAGCAAACAAAATGAACCTTGAAAATTATTGAAGCGTACCGTACTTTTTATTGCGTGTGTTAAAGACGCACACGAGTTCATGGCTGCAGTCATCGCGGCTACAGATCTCGAAGAAGCGTTTCAAACCATTTAAATGCGGACGTTATGGAATCTACCACTTCATTATCGTTTTGGTTTATGACATTCAACAAAAAGGAGTAAAAGTTACAGCTCTTTTATTAGAGTAAACGTCAGGTGGAGGAAAAAAAAGGGGGAACACTGTTAAATTTAACCCAAATATGTCTTTACATGATTTTACTGATTGTATTTGTTTGCTACGTTTGTGTTGGGATTGGATAGCCTTACTCTTCATCAAAAACATTGAGATATCACTTATATTATATTGTCTTCTTCGAATTACTCATAGTTAAAGCACTTTGACATCATTTTGTAAATGTCAAAGACAAGTATCCGCACTTATTATGACCAAACATGAAATATCAAACTTAGGCTCTGCATGCAAGCGGTCAATGGAGTCACGAGAAAATAGTGAAAACGCCTTATTATGTTTTCCCTGCTGTAGAACATCAAGTTTTGGTCTCGCGAGATCAAAGCTACTGGTTTATTAATTCATTAAAAAAATAAGTATGGCATTTCAAGCAACAACATTCAAGGGAAGTTTTCCATCATGACCATCTTTGTACTATGTATGTTACCTGCAAAATGTGTAAACATTTTTTTTTCTTCAATCTTACCAATTTTGTGCACACTGCAAAAACTGGGGGTAATTACATTGATTCTCCTGGTATATATATGTGACAACACTGACATTGTGTTAATTTTACCAACGATAAAGCAATGGGGATAGCTAACACATTGTCGATGTTGTCACATATAGATTCCAAGAGATTCAATTTAACACCCCAGTTGTTGCAGTGCAGTGTTGTCATCCTGCAGGAAATTACACAGTTCATCAAGATGGTTGATTTAATTCTGCAACCTCGCCCCGCTATAGGGCAAACACAGTTCACAAAGCATGATAATACTCTAAACATAACCCCGTTTTAACTGTCAAGTTTATATAATTTCTCACTTTGACTGGTTGATTAAAACACACCATGCGCGCAATTCAGTTATTAGATCTTGTGGTGTTTGTTTCACTCGTTTCAAAACGACAACCGAGACTGTATACTCCACTTGATGCTTTGAAATTTCCTGTTTCCACACGACAGCAGAAATTCAGTAATTACACCAATATCGTCAACACTTCTCAAAGGCTAAAGTGCACCGAACCAAACGTTTATTTTGCAGAGTTATAACCCAAACCTCGAATCAATTAAACCGTCATAGTTCATTAGATTTTGACAACGTCATGAACCTACGGAAGTTTTCGTTAGTATTCGTGAAATCAATCATTGCTGTCGTAAGCCATTAACACACAAGTGTATCGGTCATTGGTGTGACCATTAATACTCCCTGTTTGTTGATAGTGGTTTGAATACAGGCTGTTAAACAAGTCAGATGCTTTAGGTGGGCTTCGCCGTTAAGTGTACATAAACAGAACCTATGTATAGTTCCTTGTTTACATTAGCAATCATGGATACCAATCCTTGTCGTTTACGAAAAGTGGTCAGACTGTTTGTCTTCCCTTCCGCTCTCAGTGTGGTTACATATTACAGATTTGAATTAACAAAGCAAAGATGACAGCGCCACAATAAAGTCAATATCTATAAATTGAATTCGATAATCCATTTGACTTCTCATATGACAAGATTCAATTTACCAGTTAAGCCATAATTTTGCATTAGGGTGTAGTAGCCGAGTGGTCTAGTGCACCGGACTCAAGGTGTTGTCCGAGTGTGGGTTCAGTTCCTGGTTACTGCACCTGTGTCCTTGAGGGAGACATTTTAGCCACAATTGCTTCGTCCTTCGGATGGGGCAGTATGCCATAAGTATCGTGTTGTGTATAAATGCACGTAAAAGAACACAGTACACGTATCGTTATGAGAAGGGGTTTGCCCTGTGTTTATGGCATGGTTGGCTGCAGAATGCGCCGCATCACCTTGTAAACCGTAACAACATGCAATATAAATGGGTCTCATAATTCAAACATAGGTCTGCATACCTTTCGTAACAACAACGCTTTGAGACGCCCGTCGGGTGTGTTTAAAGCTCTATATAAGAACTGCGTAGTAATAGCGTTAGGCTAAATCAGTCATTGTTTTGGGAAGATTGAATTAATTACATTGTATGAATCGTGCTCAAGCCAATTTTACCTGGAAAATGAATTGATTTCAGCGAACTATATGATCAGAGCATGTTATGTTATAACGAATAAAATTAATAAATCGCCTGTTGACCTTGCAGATGGCTATAAACATGCTGTTTCTGAAACGATTATCCCGCCCAACCACCCTACGAGAAATTGTGTACAACGGCTGTACCCGCTGCTGGTACCCAGAAAGCAACTATTTACAACGTCGTTCGTCTGCATTTTGTCGCTGTGTCGTAAAGCAGCCGGCTGAAATTGAGCACGCAGCGTGCGGAGTTTATTTAAAATGCTCAAAAAAAAAAAATAATAATAATAATTAATTACTCTGCTGTCGTTATTCGTCAATAGATTTTTTTCGTTCGATATCTCATTTCAAAGTGAATAACTTTTGGCCCCATACAAAAATAGCAATTCAGCATTTTGATTCAATTCAAGGTAAAATCGGCTTGAGTACGGATCGTACATCTTTAAGTCAAATCCTCTAGTTTTCAATCACACCTTACAAACAATCTGTGAAAATCTAATCAGATTCCGCGGTCACATTTGGTCGAAAAAGAAGAAGAAACACGGTCGATGTTTTGATAGGGATTTTGTGCATGTTCAAATTAGGTTTATTTTGATTGTGACAATCGAAATAAGCAACGGTGGTTTTGGGGGTTTCTAATGATATTTCCTCGACGTCTAAATTGTTTAAAGCTTCCCCGAGAGGATTGAAACTGGTACCGAATGAAACATTGGTTTACATTCTTTAAAGGTTTGGTGAATTACTAAGTATTGATGTTTTTATTTGACACCCATTATGGGAGACTTTTGTAACATTAGCGGGCGTCCGGTAAGCGGTCCTTTTCTATTGGTCTCATAATAGAAAAGGACCGCTTACTGGGGCGCCCGTTACTACACAACAATTCAGTTTGAAAAATCGTTCTGTGCCTTTTTGTATATTTTTAAACGATATGTTTTCTTTAAAAATAATAGTCAGGATACATATATGTCGCTTGAACCAAGAACTAGAACTGTTCGTTACGGTCAGCGGTTCTTTGTGAAGGCTGCACCTGCCATTTGGAACACACTTCCTGCCTCACTCCGTCAAACCACATCTTTGCACATCTTTAAGAGGAACTGAAATCTCATTTGCTAGTGTTTACAATTTCAGACTTGAGCACGAATTTCCGTATTCACACTTCTTTGTTTGTGTGGGCGCCTTGATCGGGTTTCCGGATGAGCGCGCCATTATTATTGTATTGTATAGTCTTCAGGAACGTCCAAACGAATAGGTCACTTGCTGACAGGGCTGGCTTCCTTCTGTGACGACATCATTACATAGTATATTCATGACAATTGTTCTGTGACGGGCCCGCCAAAGAATGACAAGTATATGTTCTTTCTATTAAAAAATTCACTCATGAATATGGTTTTATGTAGGAAGGCATAATAGACGTCAGAGAAGGAATCCAGCCGTGCAAGTAAGCTACATAAGACTATTATTTTTAAGAAAAATAAATCATGTAAAAACACACAGGAAGGCACAAAATGATTTTTTCCTACTGAAAAATAATCACAAGGTGTAAAATAAAGACATCAATAGGGCCTATTTAGTAATTCATCAAACTTTTAAATTTAAATGAGCACGGAACAATCTTTAAACATTTTTTAGTGGCCACGCTTTCAAGCAGTGACGTAACTATTTTCATTTGGGGGAGGGGTAGGCGGGGAAAATAAATAATTCAGGGGGCTTTATTTTTACCAAGAGAAACTATTCGCAAGAAGTGCAAGAAATACGCTGTTAATTATATCACTTGGTGCACTGAACCGTACATTATGTGTTTTGAAGTCAGTCTAACAGGTTAAGCATGAACAAAATATATTGCAATTAGCACACAAAACCAAACAAGCAAATCCCGTTATAGTTTATTTTATATTCGATCTCACGTTGGGTGGCAAGAGGGTAGTGAATATGGGTTCTGAGCGTGGGAGGGGCCACCCCAGTCCCGCTTACGTCAAGCCACTGCTTTCAAGTAAACACAAAGGAACACTTTATGTTTCATATGAACAAAATATGTTGTAATTAGCAAAAAACAAACAAAACAAACAAACAAACAAACAAGCAAATCCCGTTATATTTTATTTATATTCGATCTCACGTTGGGTGGCAAGAGGGTAGTGAATATGGGTTCTGAGCGTGGGAGGGGGCCACCCCAGTCCCACTTACGTCAAGCCACTGCTTTCAAGTAAACACAAAGTAACACTTTATGTTTCACCAGAGATGTTGTGCGAGGCAATCATTGCTGTGCCTATTTTGATTTGCCGTACTTGCAATTAGGAAGTAATAATTCCAAGGAGAAGAAGTAATATTTCCAAAGAGAATTGTCGCTGGTATCAGATTTCAAAATGTTAGCGTTTCAGATTAAAAGTTTAAACGTTTTCTTTATCACCGCTACTCATGAACCATGGCTTTAAAATACATCAAATGCATATTGTTTTTCTACCCGCAACATTATAAGCTGGACGCGACTAGGATTACTGTGTGACGCCCCATGCCAAAATCAGGCAATTATCGGAAAAAGAGAAATGCATGTGAAGATACCTTAAACAATTGCCATGATATCAATGTGATATGATTTCTTTATTGTCCTGTATATTGAGAGTTGCAGCCAGTCTTATAGTCAAGTACTTTTCAGTTGAGTATCAAGTACTGCCGAGTACTGGCCGAGTAGTACTCGAGTACTAGTACTTGGGCCATCGAGTACAAGTACAAGTGTCCGAGTACTGAGTATTTTGATCTTCGAGTACCGAGTCCAACAGCCGAATACCAAGTACTTGAATCTCCGAGTACTAGTACGAGTACGATGATACGAGTACTTTATAAAGAAAACTACTGCAAAGTGAGGTGTCAACTAATTTCTAGATGACAATGTGTGCTTCTTATGCTAACTATCTTTTAAACATGAATACATCAAAACAACTTCAATTTTCACTTTTTCCAATGCTTTATTCGTCCTCTATTCCTTGGGTAGCAAATTGCATAAACGTACCGCAACATAATCTATACACCCGCATTTTGACCACGAGCACTTAAAAATCGAATCCAAGTATATTTTTAGTCGAGTATCGAGAACATGATTTTGAGTACAGGCTATTTATCAGTCGATTATCGAGTATAAACTTCGATCATCGAGTACAGACTTCGAGTACGAGTACTTTGCGCGCCAAGTGCAAATACCAGTACTCGAATATGAATACCGAGTACGAGCACTATACAACACTGAGATTTGTTCACCGTATAGGCCGTTATATAGGTGTTACTTGAAAGCTCTTATTATCATCTATTTGATGAGCAAATAAAACCTGCTGTAAAAGTTTCTGCTAAGCAAAAAATAAGCAAGATACCAGTGACAGATGGTACATGTGACATGATATTTTGGCTGGTAACCCTATTCTGGTAAGCATGATTTCGTTGGGCTTGGCCCCTGTTGTGAGTTTGGTGTGTGGCGTCACAGTCATGTAACATTGCTTTAAACCATACAAGGCAATCTTCTTCGTCTATCCGTAGCATAAGCTAGGATGTGACAAGGATTTCTGGTTTTCATAGAAGCGTTGCATGTTTCGTAGATGATCAATACTTATTAGAATCGGCCTCTGTGGTTCGGACAAGCCAAAAAATGCTCCTCTGAAAACAGGAGGCTTGTATGGGATCAATCATGGAAAAAAAAAATCATTGTAAGGCCACCGCGTTGAAAGGCCATCTCTCATAACACTCTTCCCTCTCGATGAAAGGTCGAAAAGAGGGGGGAAAACACATTCCAACCAAACAATTTACTTTAAAGGATGGCTTGCTTACATAATTGAAAACATACTCGTGTTAGCTGTAAGTGCCTATAAAAACTTGCATTAAAAAAAGAATAAAAACAAACGTACACTATAGTTGCCGCTAGCAGAGTATACAAAAACACTGTGTCATTTAGTGTTTTCCCGCAGCCTATAAGCAAATTAAGTTAGCGGTGCTTTTATTACAATTATACATCAGTGAAATTGTAAAATTGCTTGCATTTTTTTTATTTTAATCTTAATAACATTATGAACAGTCATATAGGGATGGATTTTCTGAGAAACAGCGGCATCAAAAGTTGATTACTGACGAGCGTAACAGTAGATGATCAATATTTTCACCCTATGTGAAATACATTTTGATTTATTTAAATAGATGTATCTGATGGAGTGAAAACTTTCAGGCTTTTATTATTGGGGAACCATGTAGATGTTAAATAATTCTTATAAAAGATGTATTATAGTTCCCCAAAAAGCTCACAAAAGTAAATAGTTTTCCGTGCAGGGCTTTAAAGTTTAAACAACCCATTTGTGTCATTGTCACTTCCCCAGAATACCCACTGACCATTGTAGTTTCAATTCTCGCTTCGTGAAACGGGTCCAGACTATTATCCCACCCAGCCTCAGCTTGAGTACATTCGCCTGAGCGCATGTAAAAATAAACATGATCAAACACTCTTAAAAAGAGACTTCTCCTTTAACATCTAGAGTCCACGACACCCCTTCTTCAGTTTCACACCCCCTGTTTGTAATGTTCAGGTCCAGTGTTCAACAGACCGATCCCCGCCCTTGATGTATTGACCAATCAAAGACGTGTTGTGCAACCAAAAGTCCGACAAACAGGGCCCAAGTTTATAGCACTGCTTAACGGTAAGCAAATTTTCGTGCCAACTATAGAAGAAAAATTTGCTTAAAAAAGTGTAAGCGTATTTTACAGGTTAGCAAGAAAATTTGGCGGCCAACTTGCGCGTTCACCATGGATTTGGATTGTTACGTCATTCATTTTTCTACAGCTCCGGAAGGTTAGCAAGCCTTTTCGTGTGCTTACGGTCGCAGCGCTATGAAATGGAAATCGCACAGTAAGCACAAAATCGACCGTTAAGTAGCTCTTTATAATAGACCGATTGCGCGACCAATGTTTACATGTCATCGCGTGACCTATAGTGGGTACTACGTCATCTGAGCTGATGCCAAACTACGTGCAAATACATGCCGTGACCGACAGAGTCACACCAGACGTCGGCTTTTGGTAATAATAACACAGTTACTAAGCCATTTTTAATAAAGTTGCGAAATTTCAAATAGGCAAAGGAATCACACAGTTTTGGAAAGCAATTTCTTTGGATGATTCAGCTTCAAAACTGTGAAATTCTTGTGTTGAAAAGTGTGTGATCGCGGTCGTCTGGCCAAAACCTTCCCCTCGTGCAACTAGTACTATTGTTTTCTTTTTTGCAGATGTGTTAAAGTTATGCACCTGTTTTCTTGTTAAGTGCTATAATACCCTGTGCGAGTAAGGGCGCTCTATAAATGCCCGTTGTTATTATTATTAGTAGTAGTAGAACTACAAGATTGTGCACATTTACACCTGACTTGTACAGTTTCCAAGACTTGCTGGAACTGTCCTTACTGGCTTTATTCAGCCACTTGAAGGTCTCTGGTACAAACTCTTGAATTTTCTCCACAGATTTGTACCGTACCGCACTTTCCTATGGAGGACGTCGTGTTTGTTTACATTTAGTACCCTCAATAGGTCACGTGATGTGGGTCGCGCAATCGGTCTATTGGTCCCAGGTTAGTGCATATATGGCGCGCGTGCACAGTGGGCGCGGGGCTTGATGGATCGGTCTATTGCCAAATATTGACCGTTATTGTTTCAGACATTACTTGCACTCAGTTTGATATGATACGTGTGCTATATGGTTTATATAGGTGTACACTCTATTGTCTTTGGACAGCCAGTTGGAAAAGTCGAAAATCAATGTTGTTATCTTGCAAAGTAAGGTTATATAAAGTCACTATTTCACAGCCAGGGTAACATTCCGGTAACATTTGTTATTGTCGAAGCGAGTAAAAACACAAGAACACTTGAACGCAAATACAGGGTGGAACAAAGCTTTTAACTCCCTTCCTCAAAGCGTGCGATCTGTGCACAGCGGTTAGATTTTGGAAACATTGTCAAGAAGACTGAGTTTTGTAGCATATTTCAAACCCTGAGGAGTAGCACATTACATTTTGTCAGATTTCGTAGTTAATCATTTTTCTTGCATCAAGAACGTGTCATCATGCAGCGAACTATTATTATTATTTTCGGTAAATTCAAGACACGGTGCGTTGCTTAGTTACTATCAACTCCAGCTGATGATGAAGTGGGAGTTTTCTATAGGCCTATGTGACACACATGAAATTGTGATACATAAAAATTTACAAATGACCAAATTACAAAATCAGCAAAAACGTTCAGTACACTAATCATTAATGGAGAGAGTCGGTGTGACTGAAGAAGAAAGCGTCTAGACTCTGAGACTAACTGGAGTGGTGAGGTGGGTATCGTGGAGTCTGTGTGAATGTGAATTACCAAGGAGGTTTACAAGCAGCGTGCAAGACATGTTTTCATTTAATTTATTTCGTTTCATTTATTAATTCTGGTTGTGAAGCCAATGGTTCTCAGAAAAAGCAAATTTAATCACTAAACTAGCCAAACCCCAGGGAGAGAAGACAAGGAAGGAAGTTTCAGAGATTTATCCCAGGGAAAACCCATGCAATCAGGTAAAGGGACTGAAAACCCAATCCACATAGTGCCCCGGCAGGATTCGAACCGGGATCCTAGAGGTGGAAGGCAAAGTAAAATACCACTATAAAGCCAACCCGACCAGCCATGTTTTTATACAGCCCTATTTCCAGCGCAGTTGCCTTAAAAGTCTGTTTCTAACATGTGTTATTTATTTTTGTTACAGACATCTTGTTGCATATTTATTTTACGATTTTTACACTTCTCAAGGGAAGAAAACATGAAGTCAGACATTTTCATGGATATTGCACCGCACGATTTGTATCCACTTTTGATCTGTTCATCTCAAAACTTGCACAATTGTTATTTTTATAACTCTTGAATTTATAGTGCTAATTATATTCCCCATATGATCAGTGTACTATATTGCCTGCCAGGTAATGCCCTGGAGTATACAAGGTCACTCTTTTCGTAAACAAGGGTTACATGGTCAATATTTGTTTTATTTCACATTCCAAAAACATGTACCTTTTGCTGCAAACCGTACCTCGATGTAAGGCAGGAGAGTTAAGCACAAGTCATGGAAAACATTGGTAATTGTCAAAGACCAGTATCCGCACTTTATGTGAACATAAAATTGAAAAAAAAAAAACCGTGACAATTTAATTCCAATCGGTCATCTGAGTCGCAAGAAACTAGTGAGGAAAAACGTGTAAAGATGCTTCACTGCTTTAGAACATCGAGTATTAGTCTCGCGAGATCAAAACTAATTGTTTAACTCATTTCTCAAAAATTGTATAGCATTTCAGTCAAAAATATTTCCAGAGAAGTTTTCCCACCATGACCATCTTTATATCATGTAAATTACGTGCAAATCTGTGAACGTTTTTTTTTGTTCGATCATACCAATGTTGTGCATACCCTTTAAAATGTCAAATCTTAATTATGAATTTACACTCAAATTCTGATCACGTCAAAAAACAAAGCAATGCGATATCAATGGCGTCAGGTTTCTACCCAGATTCTTTCCTCACAGGCTACGTGGCAGCAAAACACTCAACACATACTAAAAAGCCATACATTTACCATTCTTTTTATCGACAACTCCAAAAGGCCACAGAACAAGTACATTACCAAAACCCAGGGCAATAACTCAATCTTCAAGTCAAATTTTTCAGAAATTTATTACCCGATGTAGCCAATTGGCCAAATAATAAGGGCCATTATTTGATGGCTTTTAAATATTTGATGACACGAAGGGGGAAAAAAACGCTTGGAGACACTTGTAAAAAGCTCGTTTCAAAGCATCGCTTTTTGAGAAATCTCGGAAAATGCATTCGATTTTAATTGTGAGAAATGGACCAAGTGCATCTGTGCCGGTATCAATTTATGTGATAAATGCATTTATGCTTTTTAGGAGCACTAAATGGAGAGGCGTAAAGAATGCTCCAGGGATTCCTGGTGCCTTTTCATTTCGTCCCATTCCAGAAACCTTTTTAGTTTCTTTCATGTTTTCTGAAGAAAAAAAAACAAACACCAATGTGTCTGACGGAGTGATTTTTTCCTAAATGATCGGTGCCATTTCCCCCACTTCTTTTTTATCCGTTACTTGAAGACTTTTTTTTAACGTCAGAGCTCATGTTTCCATTAAAATGTATGTTGTCTGATTAAGATTTTGTTTTGGCGCCTTTTTACTCTATTGCATGTTAGGGAGGCTTTTTAAGACTTTGTTTGAGTGTTTGCAGGAATGACTTTTGAAAATTGGAAAGTCTTCAACTCGGCAAGTGGTTAGTGGACAATCAAATTATAGATGTTTAATTTTTTTTATAATTGCTCGACAGTCGTGCAAATTGCGATGGGAAATGTGTTGATGTCTGCAATACTGCCCTATGCACGAAAAAGGCTTTCCGAACATTTAACCCCCAAAATGAACGATTTAAACTCTTCATTGCTGAATGTTTATATTTTGTACATTTGTGAGTTTATTTTTTTAATCTTAGTTCCTTGCAGTTTGCAATGCCTTTCAAACACAAATTAGAACTCTTTCTGTTTTTAATCAGAACTCCTCCTATTCTTAAAGTTTCTGTCACACATTTACCTGCATTATTTATATCTGGTCGCTGTTACTGCCATTTGATATATACAGACAAAGTTGTATATATTATTTTCTAGTCTATTATTCAATAAATAACTAATACCTGAATTCTTTATACCGTAGTTTTTTTTTATTTTATTGTACTTACCTTTCTACGCTTGTGTGTATAAAGGGCCCATTATATCCAAGGCCCTTTTAAGCCCCAGCTCAACATTGGTAAGAATAAAAACATAAATGATCACAGATTTACATTTACCTTACATGGTATAAAGATAATGACGGTAGAACATTTTCCTTAAAATATTTCTGCCTGAAGTGTTATCGTTTTTAAATAACTAATGCAATAAGATCCAAAATTAGTTTTCGTCTCAGTGAGACGCAAACTCTGCCTATGGGAATGCGTACAAAAATGCTGAATTCATTTTTACAGTTGGCTCGCAAATGAAACAACGAAAAGAGCTGACATTTTCACAGGTTGGTTTTATTACAAAAATCAAAAGATTAAAGTGCAAAGAATGGAAGCATGAGATTGGGCTTTAAATGCAAGTCTTGTTTTACTGATTTGTCCCACTCTGAGTAAATCTATAAATAAACATTTGATTATTGTCAATTCTAACATTTAAATAGTTCGTTTTTAATCACTCAAAATATTTGAACTAGATTTCCACAGGTCGGTTGTATGTTCTTGTACTAATAAAAACAACTTGACTCATGTACATTTAAAGCCACTGATATGTGATAGACTCATGTACATAATTAAAGCCACTGATATGTGATACGTCTTATGATTTCCGATTCTCAGTGCAGAAACTCACTTCAAACCAAACTGTAAGAAATATTAACATTAAAAAACTGCCGGGTGTGAATAATTTCACATGTGGACGACTTTCCGTGGCAACCATTAGAATCAAAAGTATGCAAGCAATTACAACAACATGACATCAACACATAAGGCCTTTAGTATTGAATTTGTACACAAAAGCATTAACTGTTGTATGGTTGGCAGCAAATCAATAAGGGAGATACCTTTTAGTGCCAAAGCAACTTACTAAAACCCCATATTGAAAATGAGACTCATACATTCCGCTGGCATATCTCCTCATCTAGTATTGGATTTAGGGATATTTCGTTGACACCCATCAGATGAGAGAGGCCTAGCATTGTTTGGCCTTGGAGCACATATTCATCACTCCACACGAATTCATACAAGGCAACAAAATATCCCGTCAGCTACAGGGACACCTTCTTGACATTAGGCCTTTGAGAGATTGGGAAAGCTTTCAGACAACAAGAAATTCCATCCGACTGCCTTGAAACAATGTGTCTCTTCATACAGGCTATCAAACATTTATATGGAAAGCCCAAAGGTCAAAATATGACCGAAGCCAACCAACTTTGGTCTTAAAAAGAAAACACAATTCAAAAGAGGCGTTCGCGGAAATTCAACATCTTAACTGTGTGTATAGTTTACAACACTAGATCTAAGTTGGCGATAAAAATGTGCAAAACATTAATATGATGTTATATTGAATGGAAAAAGTGGCGCGATCGAAAGCACACCATTGACACGTTTATCCACACACCTACCTACATCAAGAAAACTACATTGGCCGCCCTGCGAGATAAGCCTTTGTGTAAATATTTGCCATCTTCTTAAACATGGAAATATCTGGTTCCAAATCTTTTATGTCTAAAATGCAGTTGCTTTTGGCATAGAGCTGTGGCTCTTTGCTTTCAGGAACTGAATTTAAGTTTTTGATTTTCTTTATCTCTTCCAAGAATTTCTCTTAAGTATTTCATTTTATTATTAATACCACTATTTATTTATGATTGTTGTTTATTAACAGCAAACATGTCCATTGTGTTAGGGGTTATGTTATTATTTTCATGACGATAAGGTTAAAGGTGCTATGTCTTCGCATTTACCTTGAACAAAACTTTCTCCAAATTCTAACCCTTGACCTCCTGAACAAGCTGCATTATTTTAAATGTAGGGCCGGCTGCGCAACAATCCCACATATGTAATCGAACCCGCACCCGCGTTTCTTTTATTTTTAATTTTTTTTCATCCAACAAAAAGACAACATTTGGTAGAGCTGTTAAGTCGAAATACTGCTTATCAACTTTTTTTTCACTGAGGCAGAACATAATAGCGGGCACCAGTTGCAAGTTATAAACAACATGGCGTTTTGGCAGGTTGCCCAAATCTGCTAGGCAAGACATTTAATGTGCTTAGCTTCTTGGTGTGCTTTATGAAAATGGACATAGACAGAAAACAAATGGCTGCTAACCCTCAGAATATGGGTCAAACTGATGCAGAATCTGAGTTAAAATCCCATTTTTAAACCAGTTCTGGATCAGAGTGACCCAGACATGGGTCAGGCCCCCCTGGGACCCGGAATCTGAGTCAGTTCTGACCCGGGAATTTTTTTAGAGTGTAGCCAACAAACTAAGGGCAGTCGAGACACGTATGTGGCTGGTTGTATGTTTCTGCTGAGCAACATTTGACGTGCAGATTTGTGGGAAGCAATAGATCGATCCATCCCCGCCCTTGCTGTATTGACCAATCAAAGACGTGATTGCACAGCCGAAAGTCCGAAAACACGTTGGTGCATTAGCGCATATGGCGCGCGTGAACAGTGGGCGGGGCTTAAAGGACCGGTCTATTACCGGTACTTCGTCTAACTTTCGTTTGTTGAAATTTGGCAGTGGACATACACAAGGGGAAACACCACCTTCGCGACTGAATTGTCATTGAATTAAATTAGTGACACGGCTCTGCTGTGTGAATAAAAATTATCCTTGATTAAAGTAAATCCAAAACACTATATGCCAATTTAATATTGAAATTTCTATCGGCGGTGTCAAGTAGAAAATGGTGTTACCATATTAAATTTATCCTCTTCTGTACGGCCTGAAAATCTTGATTGATTTTGCTGGCCATGCTTTACTTAGCTTCGGATTCGTTTTGATTTTAGGTAAGTTATTATTTATTACACTAATATCATATGACCCAGAAACGGGTTCTTAGTTCATCCTCTCAGGTGAAAAAAAACTTAGAATGATTTCTTTACCAGAACTCTATATATACTTAAAGATTGGTTATATTGATTAAATATATAAAAGCTGACCCAGTAGTAAAGCCGTACAAGATGTGCATTCGTGCTCACAACGCTTCTGAACGATTCGTGTGGAGGATCGTACACATATCACGTACAGCTCACTTGAGTCGCCGTATATACAATGTACAAGTAATATTTTCAAACGACGTTCTACGGATCTATATAAGTGCCACCAAAATATTGGCATAAATATCTCGTCTTCATACATTGTTGATCGTGAGGTGGGTGTTGCTGGCCAATTAATCAAACTTAATTTCTGAGCCTCGGTTCAATCCAAGGATGATGCTGTTGCCTGGGCTCGATTCCACACAACGCTAACATTGGAGTTGTGATGAATTTATAAAGCCAATGAATTAATCTTGATTGATAGGTAAAATGAGATGTCGCTATTACAAATCCTAATCTTATTAAATTAAATTCCAAAGTGGGGCCCGGATCGCCAATTCATCAGCACTAAGACTGGTCTTCAGGAGGCTTAAATCTTTACAGCTTAAAGACATGTGCCGTCATCATAGAGATCACCACGACAACATCATTTCTACATTTCTACCATATTCAAGATAAATCTATAAGCACTAGGTAAAAAAATCAAGCCTGGGGCTCAGCAGTTTGAGCAGAAAATATTCCAAATAATCCAAGTGAGCAGTGTACCAGTTGCCAACAATACACAGCATACCTTTATATTGGGCACTGGTAACTTTTTTCCTTAGCTCTCACCAGATTGTTCTGTGCTTACATGCCATCAAAATGGACACATCCTCGAAGTATTTACACGGTATCTTTCCACAGCGAGAATTTGTTTCAATTTAATTCCCTACAGACAGCGGTTTAGAGGCGACTCTTCAAAATATTGTCACCTTGGGGTCCTCACTAAATTACGTAGATAATTGGCATGTAGAGGGCTAGGGCAGAGCATCATTCAAACACTCGATTTAATAATATCTCGCAAGATTGCATTCAATGATGAGCAGGGGCTGATCTATTTAATAGCATGTCGCTAGGGTTTCACAAAAGGTAGTCGTAATTTTTTTGGACAAGCTGCTCGTGAATCTATAAGAATTTAGTCATTGTGGTTGTTTGTTGTCTTTGTTGTTGAATGTTGTTGTTGGTGTTGTCGGTGTTGCTGCTGCTGCTGTTGCTGCTGCTGCTGTTGTTGCTACTGCTGCTGCTGCTGTTGCTGTTGCTGTTGTTAATCATGCATGATTCGCCCTCGAAAAACAACACGCACAAAAATTTCCAAACTATAATACATAACAGGTAATGAACGACATAAGTGTACAATATTGTCATCGGAGCATGCTTTCTAAGACCTTCAAACAAGTACAAACTGAAAAATGTATCCCACTAAAATATATCCCACTAAAATGTAAATCTTCATTCAGTATTTGCTCGAAAAAAGTGACCACCTGCTGTTGGTGATTTCTTTTTCTTCACACGTTGGTTGTTAAAAAATATATATATATATGAATCTTTTATTAAAGAAAACCATAGTATGGTAAATACTCTAAATAACCAATTGATGTATCTTACCTTTAATGGAATTAAGTTCAGACGACTCTAACGGTACCAAACATATTACCAGCTGGACTGTTTATAAAAATTCATGGTGAACACTATCAAATGTCGCGACTATAAATTAGTTGTTTTTACTAATTGTCTATGACTGTTTTAATGCAGTGGCGTAGCAGGGGCAAAGGGGGGGGGGGGGGCCCAGATACTTGTAGAGGGAGCAATTTCAGTGAAATTGTATGATTCCAGAAGAGTTCACGGTGTTCAGAGGTTGACAGGGGGGCAAGCATGGGGGCAAGATGTTCAGCAGGGGGAAGCTGCCCCCCTTTGCCCCTTCCCCCATTGGCTACGCCACCGTTTTAACATGACATCTCGTGACAGCACATTGCAGATGGCTCTTTTGCGGCATTTTTCCGGGTCAAAATACATGTACTACTTTGCCCGCTTCAGCGTACTATCTATCTTTAGAGGTTATCGTTTGCGGCATATTTTCCTTTAATCACCAGCCTTTGTCTGTGTCTAAGATGTTTTTAACTGCTTGAACGCACGTTACAACATTGAAAGCAGAGAGTTAAATCCTGGAATCAAACTAGTTTTCATGGACCCCCAGGCACGTAGGAAGATGATTCTACTGGGAGCCCAACAAAATCTCTCCCTAGGGAGTCCAAGGCATGCTGCGTGGGGTCCGGGCCCACTTAAAGGCCCCAGGAAAACTTTGTGAGGCTTAATGTTCTGCAGTGCATCACAAGCCCCACTGTAACAGTTTTTGAGCAACAGATATTTTAAAATTTCAGCACCTTTCAAGGTTAAAGGGCCCATGAAGTGCAATTTTTTGAAATACATTTTTTAATCAATTATCCATGCTTAAGGATAGTTTAAAGAAAATGAAAAGTACATTTTTGTACTAAAATTTACATTAAATATACTGTTTTTCTTTTTTAGGGGGCCCGGCCCCACCATAATTTCAGGGGAGTGCATTGCTCCCCGCCCGGTTCCTTTGTGCATGGACCGTTCCATTCAACAGTGCTCTGAGAAAAAGCCAATTGCTTTAGGTAAATATTAAGATTTCCCAATCCTTAAGTGGCATACAGCATCAGAGTCCAGCATTCTCCTGAAGACGATCAGAGCATACTGATTGAAACGTCGAGTTGTTAAATCATTTTTTTCGGAACCACCACAAATCACACAGAGGGTTTTTAGTGTACATGGTGTCTCTGCAAACCTCACTATATAGATTGTGTTCCCACCATGCACAGTTTCAAATCTTACTTTGTCCTTCATCGCATTTGAACGCTCATTTTTGAATCCCGGAGACTAAGGATTGCGTTGCTTTTCCACATAGTTTGGGGGGCAAGTCTTTGTGTATAGCAACCTTTACTTTGGCAAAACCTGGAACCCTTGTGTCATAATACATTTGTTTTGTATTTGCCGTCTAGATTTCTGCATTGAGCCAACTGACATCTTGCCCAATCAACGTAACGTAGCAACATTTGTAGTCTAAGGAATTCAAATCTAACAAAACAGTGGAATATTTAGATATTAAAGTATTTTGATGGTTTTTGGTATTCCCCAACCACCCGTCTTCGCCTGAGACCACTCATACAAATCTGATCTTAGTCCAAACACTCGGGTGTTGATTTACAACAAGAGTGGAGTTTGCTATTGAAGTATTGAGTCCAACGGTGTAGGCGTTAATTTACACACACCTCAGAGAGTTCAAGAGTCTTCATTAGGACTATCGATTTCCTTTGGGGATATATACGTTTTGCGTTCTTTCTGCCTCTTTTCCTTGTCACTATAATGTATACTTGTTTACTGAAGAATGCAGCACTGTATTCCAAATGAATTGTACCACCCCATAGCTCATGTATCCAATTTGCAATCCGTCTTGATTAATGTAGCACATTACCGGACTTCGGTTTGAATCAACGCCACGAATAAACGAGTTACCAAGCGTGTACAGATCTCTGTCACACTATACATCAGATTGCTTCAACCGCCTTGACAACGTTGCTGTAAAACTCGGAGAGTAATTCTCCAAAGTAATGTCATTAATTTTGAGGGATGTCCCCTGGGAATTATTAAAATCTGACAATCTGCGACCCGGTCACTTTATCGGGACAGTCACGTTATCTTCTAAAATTTTCTAAATTAAATTCGACGAGGAAAAGTACTTCACGTTATTTATTATTATATACACTGCGTCATAGGTTGTTCATGTTGTCACTTTAAACGGGTCCCAACAGACCTTTCTTTTGCAACGTCACAGCCTGAGTTTTTGCCAACCAATGTTAGAGAAACTATGGGGAGCCTTCAATCCAAAGTTGAAACAGATAGCCACAGTTTGTAAAACAGTTGCGCACATATTCCAAAACAGTGTTTAACAAGATTGAATGTTTTGCTAACATTTGGCCGTCCATACCAACCAGCACGGTTTGTTTATCAACAACAAACAAAGGTCTATATAAACAAAATGTTGGATGCCATGTTGTTTAGACGTTGCAAACGTCCAACCTATGCTATAGCCCTTTTCGAAATCACGGCTTGGGCTGGAGCTTCCGGCTTACGCTCCGCCCGCCTGTTTGAAGCCCCGTATCAAAACGCACGTATTCAACAGATCTGGCCAGCGTAAGCATAAGCCTGAACCCAAACCTTTGTTTCGAAAATGAATGTTTAATGTGTGTTTTTCATGACGCGAGCAACCCTTCAAACTGATAAAAGCAATAATGTTTTGTGATGGTCAATCATTTTTAAAAAACGCACTGGTGCAACTCGGATATTAAATTCCCCCAAAACAGACTACAATATGACAAAGCTGTAATTTTAATCTAGACGTACTCACAACTATTCGTAACTGCAGCAACCATTACCTACCGAACCTTCATGCTCATTTTGTAAAAACTGTTTGCCTACCAAAGTCAAATACAAACGGTCTACTCAACTCAACCACTGGTTGCTACATCTAATAAAAATAACCTTGTAAAAGACAGAAGGAAAAAAAGAACGCCAAGGCTACCGGGGAGCGATCAGATTAGCTGCAATCATGCATCGACCTCGCAGAAACTATTTCAGACCAAAAAAGCACCAGCAATCAACTCGTAATGTACAGGTACACATCTGTTTCCTGAACTAGCAATAATGTTTTCTGAAGAAAAACTAAAAAGCCTTGGTTCGTCTAACAGCAATTTAGATGTTGGGAGGCGGAAAAGACGGTGCGTGTTTGTTTCCTTAAAATAGCAATGAGATATGAAAGGCGGGTTTGGCACAGAATTCGAGTGCAATCACTGGAATAAATCTACAAGGATTGGCAAGGTTTGGAAATGGGGGCTCAATAATAGCAGATGGTTGTATTTTAGTCAGCTGAGGTTTATAGTAAGGGCATGCGTCGAGGCGAGTCCAAATATATTTATCACCGTTCCGCTGCTTCCCAGTAAATAAACCTAATACGATGATACCATCTGATACTGCAAGTAAATAGGCTAAGTGTTACAATTTAATCAGAACTGACCTAAAACAGACTTAAAGAGAAGATAGTGCATGTTAGACTGTCTCCTAATGTTGGAATCCCACTTGAAACCGAAGGAAAACAATTACACAATATAAGTTGTGTGCGACAACCCATGGTACAATAGATACCAGTTTTAAACATGGAGGATTGAATCTGACTTAATCATTGTTCATCCATTGGGACTAAAACGAGGCTGAAGGGGAAAAAAACTTAGTTGGTCACCCTTGCGGGTGAACGATGATCGTCGCCTGTAATCGTTTTACGCGGCACACGCGCAACACGACACAGGGCTGTCAATAATAGTGCCGATGGCTTTGAAGTTTGAGCAACGGGTTATCCATGTTCGCGCCATTATAACGGCTTGTCATTTTGAAATCCCACGTGGCGGGTGAATCGGATCGAACTGCTACGCCATTGTGCCCGCTGCAGCTGTGAAAGTTGCGCAAACGTGACGTATGAAACAATCGTTTCAAATGCAAATCTGTCAAAGGTATGCGTACAACATTCCCACGTTGTTTTTCAAACAGAAAGTAAAGAGAATTATTGAATTTGGTGAAACTACAGCATAGCAAAACATATAAAAAGTGCATTCGATGAAAGGACAGATGTCCCCCAACGAAAATTTTACATGGAAAATAAAGCTATATAATTATAAATAAAATACCACAATATTATTAGTTGTATGAGCGCATGAAAACATTATAAATCCGTCTACTAATTTCTGTGGTTTCCACTGACGCGTGAAGTTCAATACAAGCCAAGTTAATTAAATGAGAATTCATGGAAAAAGCTATGGCTAGATGGGGTTAACTGGTTAATCCAACAGCAAAAAAATTCATTAAGGTAGACATTTTAAAGGAGTGATTGTTTTCCATAGAAGATGAAGATATGTTTTAATTAATATTTTGTCTGTGGTCAGCGCAATCAGTCTTGCTCCACCGAGTTGCATCGGTTTGAGTTCTGTCTACGCATCGTTGCCACACGAACCCCCCTGTGATTGGGGAAAAAATCATTCACGAACCCTCACAATGGTCAAACTTGTTTTTGGCAGAAACCCTATACTACACATTCTGCTGGAGCTATCGTCATGTTCCTTTGTTCAGACTAGCTTTGCATCCCAGTTTGGTCACAAGGTGACTATTAAAGCTGTCCTTTTTACCTCTGAGGGGGTATTGATGAATCCATTTTCGGTGTCTGCCCGGAAGAAGGTCGAAAGGTTGCACGACCTTTTTCCGGTCACACAAAGTACAATTTTTGTTGCCCCAGCAGACGGTCACAAGCAATAAAATGGCACTTTTGAAAACAAGTAAGGCATGGCTGTTGTACATTTGTTTCTAGAATTACTCCAGAGACATGTTTTCCCGTTCCTATGTAGCCTTTAGTCAAGGCTTTCGTGGCCGCGAATACCAATACAAGTCAGCACGCACGACCGAGTGGCCAAGCCACGAGGGCCTTTTCCATCTTGATTTTACGGTTTTTGATGTTGAATTTATTCATTCATAATTTTCACGCAAATAAGAACAGAATTGAAAGGTTAGCCAATCATAATTCGGATGAGGTTAATGCATGCTGACCCCATCGCTTCTGATTGGCTGGGAATTGGGCTGATTGAGAAATAAATCAAAACATTAGGAATTCCTGACAAGTTGGAAAAGGCCCTCGTGGCTTCGCCACTCGTGCGCGCTGACTTGGTCTTCGCCGCAGTGGCTTCGCGGCTACACAGTTGTCTACAAGCCACGAAGGCCTTGACGAAAGGATAATTCCTAAGTGCAGTTTGACTTTCCTGATTGATTTACAAATAACAGAAAAACGACCAAACTTTCACACTCGGTCTTCTTGAAACACAACTTTGGACTGTAATTGCTCACGACCTTTTGCCAGTCACACTTTTGTTACGTCCTTCTTCCGGGCTCACGACAATGTCATTTGCTAACCAGCATCAACAAACAGTTTACATTGCATGATGTTTTTTTTAATTAAAGGCTGAAAGTCAATATTTGCTCGCTTCTACAAGAGCTTAGAATCTCAGTAAACATTGAACTCTGAAGGCAGACTCTTAAGTTTCAGAAAGTCTTGGCTATTTTTTAAGGATTTCAGTTTGAAAAAAACCCTGATTAATCAGTAAAATACACTGAAATATTTATTTGGGAAATCTCGACAATAGGCAGGAACTCTCCTTTAAGGGAGTTAATCTCATGCAAGAAGGGAGTTGGCGAAAAGAAAACCACGTCTCTTCGTTACGCGATAGGGGTCTCGTATAGTGCATTCCAAATCTCTCCAACGAGTCACGGGAGTTGCCCACGCAGTAGCGTTCGCATTCCCTGTATATTAACGAGCAGGTGAATTGGGATGGTCTGTAAGGATGCCGGTGAGCATATATACAGAATCCTTAGGTTTCACTTTGCATTATGTACCAGAGATGTACATGGCAGCAATCCGTCGCAGAAAAAAAACACACCACGGAATCGCAGAACATATACACACGTCCTGGAAAGGGATTAAAGGGATTGAGGTAAAGTGGTCACAGTTCAACAGAAGAACAGAGCACGGATTGAGTGGTAGATTTACGGCTTAGCAAGGTGGTGGATACATTATGGGTTTCGGTGTGGGTTTTCTGGCGAAGACTGGGTGAAACTTTCAGATAAAACCAATGGGTTTCGGTGTGGGTTTTCTGGCGAAGACTGGGTGAAACTTTCAGATAAAACCAATGTAGTTTTTGTGAGAACTATGTCAAATAACCTTACTAATGACGGTTCCGATAGATCAATTTCAATCAATCACACTGGGAGGTTACCAAAGCGATGTTCTTAAAAAAAAAACGGAAAAAAATAATCTTATTAAGAATTCCTTTTCAAATGTGTTATTAATTTATTGTCGTGGAAGACGTGCCAGAAACACACACAGCTTGTACGGTTTACCTTTTGAAGCAATGCCCCAACTCCTATGCCGTCTTGTTTACACTATTCGCACACATCTGTACCTAATGTGGCCAGCATTAAGTACTGTGTCTAGTTGTGCTGCGTGCTTAATTAAAGCAACGAATCACGACTGACAGTTAATTTTGAAATCACTGCATGTTTGCCACGTGCTCGGGGTCTTCCTAAACCTAGGTGGTAACGGCAGTAAACTCCCTTTGGATGGTATAATCACTATTTTATACGCGACTGCGTCCTCGTGACTCGTGAACGCATCGAGTTTATGCGGAGCGACAACCCCTCCACGCATCGTCGAACTCTGTTGGGGTTCGGGAATCACAACGTGGCGACGGGAAGAGAGTTAAGAGAGATCTCAGAAATTCTTCATTAACGAAACCACAGTCGGATATTAATGTCGTGATTATTCAGGGAACTTACAAAATGGAGTGTGTGCTTTTTGGGAAGCATAAATAAATGTTCTGGTTCAATGCATCTCAAATCTGCCTGATTTTTGCCGATTATGTCCTTTTGTCAGGATTTTCCAATTTATCATTATCTATTTTCTTTCTATTTTTTCCTCATTTTTATTTAGTTTTGTAAGGTCAGTCTATCCCGTTAAACTCAAATACTTTTTCTAATATTCTTATCACATGTATCATGGTTTTTCAATTAAGACATAGTTATTTTTATCATCAAATTTTTTTCATTAAATTATGCTAACTATTCATTTCAAAAGTTTCCTTTTATTGTTTTATATTTATTTGTGTAGGATTAATTTCCCATTTTAATATTGGGTTAATAGACTTTCGAGTCACAGTAGTAAGGTTCACTTTGACTAATCCTGGCCATTTTAGAATGGACTTGTCTTGTCTGATTCCAGTAGTTATTCTTCCCTCGATCTGTTACTGTTCCATTCCAAAATCAGTAATGATTTCTGGTTTACGTTTGGTCTAACTGTAATTTTAATGATTTTTGTGATTTTAAATGTACACAAATGTTAGTTTCTTGTACTATTGAATCTTAGTAGAAATATTGGCCGAATAAATAATAACAAACAAATAATAGTAATAATAATAATAATATCAGGTGGCAGCGGACTTATCGCGTAAGATAAATTGGTTTCGGAGATGTATACTCACAGATATAAAGAAAATATACAAATGGAAAATACCTTGTATTCTGTTAAGATTTTTTGACACTTTCTCTTATACTTTTCGAAAGGCGATTATATGATATCAAAGTCCAATGTCAGTGCCGTTGTTGGCTAACATAACAATGTAAACCATTTGTGGGTTTTGGCATAAACTGTAACAACATTTTCTTCTTGAAAAGCAAGTTAAAAGGAGCAGAACCAGAAGGGAGATGTTCCACCTTTTCAACATTTGAAAGAACAGAACTTTCTTTATGTTGCTGTTTGACAGCACAGACATATAATTTGTTTTTCAGTCCTTCAAGACTGTTAGTACTTGAATAATGTACGGGTTTTTCCAATACGCAAGACTAAAATTGTCAAGTACCGCAGTCCTTTATCAAAGCACTAAAAAGAGTTATAGATTCCGAATTTGTTAACCACAAAAAACGAGAAAAGATGCATGCCTTCAAACTTCTTGAAAGAACTATAGTTGCGAGAAATGCTTGATATTATCCACAAGCTTTTAAAACAAATATCGCAGCTTACAGTACCGGTACCTTTAAATTTATAAGTGCCTTTCATTTGCAAACCTCACAGGTTTTATTCTAAACAAATAACTGAAAATTACATTATTTCTTGCAATCTCATCCACCTGCCTTGTCAGGGGGATTAAAGTGCCAAAGGCGAGCGAAAACGGCAGTATATCATTACTTAGAAAGAGGAGGTGAGAGATGTTATATGATGGGTAAATCTTGTCTATGCATT
This sequence comes from Marthasterias glacialis, assembly GCA_911728455.2. NCBI lineage: Eukaryota > Metazoa > Echinodermata > Asteroidea > Forcipulatida > Asteriidae > Marthasterias > Marthasterias glacialis. The sequence continues at coordinate 12,999,229 of OU452236.1, forward strand.
TTCTATGCCGCGTTGAAACAAGATGTAAAACATGCATGAAAGTTTGGTATCACGCAATGTCCCATTTTCAGTCAACTAAAGTACCACTCAATTTACCTGTTGCGCTGTGTAACGTGTATTTCTACTTAACATCAGAAGATAGCCAGTGGAAGAAGAACAAAAATACATTGGAATCGTATTACCACCACACCCAACTTAACAAAAAATATTTAAAATTGACTTAAAACCTCCGTAAATCGAGAAAATATCTTTGGGAGGGAAACGTTTCAAAAATGTTCTGATTTAGAAAATCGTTTGAACGATTTCTGCTCGCGGTTGATGACTTTCGAAAATGGACACTTCATTAGAATTAAAATAATAAAAGCTACAGGAAACACATTCCGGTACAAGGAACGACGGCATTAATTTCTGACTTCGACAACAGATGTTATAGTAACAACGTTTACCACATACTTTCTTGGAAGAACAAATTACTTCAGAGCACAAAGTGTTTATTTTCATAATGTAATATGAGTGTTTTGATAATGAATAATCTACGTCGTGATTACATGGAAACTTAATTAAGATGAATGTAATTCTGTATTATTTCTGTACTTCTAAAACAATAAAGTTCGCCTGCAGACAAGGACATCTTTAGGAAAACAGCTGAAAGACAAAATTAATGACGACCTTTGTCATTGCGTTTGGGAATAAATAAACGTCAATCAAGTCATTGTTTGAGTCATTCATGCTTAAGCAAGTCGTTGTATTGAAGCGGATATTATTGCCAGTTTGACGAGTGGTCATATTTTGTGCTTTTCTTCTTTAACGGATCTGTTTGCTCTTTTGATACAATTTTGTTGCTTTGTTTATGTTTTACATTTTTACAATATTCACTATTTTGTTGTTTAGTTTATATTTTACATTTTGTTTAGTGCTTTTGGGGTAGTCTCTACGTAAGGCGCTCTTTAAGTTGAATTAATTTTTTATTGTTATTCATATTATTAATATTGTTATTTTTATTTGTTTGACTAAATGAGGCCTTTAAAACAAATTGTTTACCAACCCTTTTAAAGGCAGTAAATTATTTGATCGGTGATCATTGAGAAAAAAAGTTCTTTCAATCTTGAAGCTCACTGATTATAAAGTCCTTAAAAAATCAGTACCATTCCTTCCGATGTTTCCAGCTAAGATACGGTTTTCTTATGCCTTTTCCGACTGCAGCAAACATGCAGTAATTGTATTTTGATCATCACAGAATTTTAATACACGTCTTTCTCAGGCTGGTTGGTATATTTGAAGACTATAGATGATGGAAACAAATCTTACTCCTCCGAAGAAAATGATGCATCGTGACTTTAAATGTTAAAAATAGGATTGGTAAAGCTGATAGAGCAGTGTTTTCACTTTGTGTGATTCAATATCTACATGAAAAAAAATCAAACCTGTGACATTTCGGGCTTAATCCGTCATCTGAGTCAGGAGAAAACAGTGAAAAGCCGTGCACACTTTTCAGCATAAACACATTGATCTTAATTTGTTACAACCGAAATAGAAATCGAGTTTTCCACATTCTTTTTCTCGACTTTGACAGTATTTCAGACATAAATATTTCTGTGGAAGATTTGGTACCGGTATGAACTTCATAATCAGTAAGCTTTCAGACTGATACTAATTATTTTTGTATGAATACCAATCCTGTATTGAAATATTTCTATAGAAGATTGGTACAAGCATGAACTTCATAATCAGTAAGCTTTCAGACTGATACTAATTATTTTGGTATGAATACCAACCCTGTATTGAAATATTTCTATGGAAGATTGGTACAAGCATAAACTTCATAATCAGTAAGCTTTCAGACTGATACTAATTATTTTGGTATGAATACCAATCCTGTATTCTACCTTTAATCTTCTCTGACGTCACTCAGTGCGGATTTATTCATCAGATTCACAAATACAAACAATGCTGTACCACGACTCTGGAATGAACTCCGGAATGAAACACTTCACAAAAAGAGAATGAAAAGGGGTAGAAAAAAAATCAAGGCCACACACAAAAAAGGACTTATCCGACTTCCAAAACAGCACAAACACCTGTTTAATCATCAGCGTTGAGTCACACGACCAGGCCAGATTTGCTAAAATTGAACACGTACGCTGCAATACGACTACACAATTGCTTTGAATTCTGAGGACGAGTCGATTCTCTACGTGCTTTGAGAAAATTTTTGTGTACTTGCAAATCAATTTTGCACAAGGGTAGTCCACCAACGCTTGTCTGAAATTGTTTCATTACAAACGAAGAGAGACTTTTATTCTGATACATTAATGCAGTTTCCAATTTCAAATTAATTCTTGCCTTCGCTGCTGATATTAATAAACAAGAAATGCCAATTAGCACGATCGTTTTATACAGAACACTGCAAGGCCGAAAATCACCGAACAGGAACGAGCGATCATGAAGTTATAGGTATTCGATTGGTTACTAAAAGTCCACCAAGGTCCACCAATAACAGACAGAATTTGAAGTCAACGGCTGTTATGTCACCTACAATTATCACGAACTGCACGTTTTATTCAACACACAATTTTTGCAACATGATGGGTTATACAATCTATAATTCCAATGATTAATGAGACCCTACTCTCTAAATGTAAAAAAGTGAACATTTCACACTCACGCCCAAATTGTTCATTGTGCATCACCCTTTTCGAGTGAAACTGGAGCGAAAATACCCGTCTTTCGCCATAAAAAAGAGTTGTCCGCCATATGGGTCTTTGCAAGAGTGGTATGGCAGACAAAAAAAAACCGAGTGATTGTTCATTTTTTTACATTTAGAGACATGAAAAGCCGGTTGAATTCTGTCAATTCTGCTTAAAATCTGGCTTCTGCCAGGTTGAAAAAAACCCAAACAAACAAGCAAGCAAACAAACAAACAAACAAACAATCAAACAAACAACCCAACAAACAAACAAACAAACACCCCAAAAAATAAACCCAAAAAATAAAATAAACAAAGGATAGTGGTGCCTTATTTCCATTACTTGCAGGCAAACTTTTGCAAAACTGGCACGTGATTAATATGCAAATTGGGTTTCCGAGGTGTACCGAGGGTTGTGTTACAGCCCATTGGTAGAGCAACCCGAGCTCAGTTAGGCGTGGAACGAACTTTTCTAATCCAATCAGTTTTCTAGTTTGGAAAACATACTAAAAACACCAAATCGGTTTCTTTCGTTGTCATACTGCTGGACTTGTGAAAACAACTATACACAACACATTGTAGGTGAGAAGGGATTTTTTCCCTCCTTGACAGCAATTCAAAACTGTTGAGGAATCCAAAATAAATAACAAAAAGGCCTGGAGCTAGATCAATAAAAGAAAGCCAAAGGAAAAAATGTTTCTTTGTTTTTGGAGGTTCTTTCACTCCGTCCTCGAGCAAGACGATTAGCTATTAATTGCTTCTCTGCACCCAGGAGTGTTATGCGGACCTGTGAGGCTTTAGATGATGATTATGTTTGATTATGCGTTCCAAACGCCGCGGGGCCGTATTCTTTCAAGGGATTTGGGGGAACTTGGATGTTTTCAAGATGCCCAATGAACGGTATTATTTGTGCAATGCAAGCACGCTGGATCAGACTACTGAATTAGCATGAAGTTTTCATGTCGCTGATGAAGCACCAGAAAACTCTCTCATTTAACTCAAATCAACTCACATTGATGAAAATTACTCTGAGAACCACAGAGAAAATATTGTCCCACAATTACGCACCAAGCAGTAAACAAGAAACCCCAACAAACAAGGTTAGCACACAATACAACGTTCGGTCACAGTGTGGGCGTTTGTGCGATGCAGTCAACAAGCCCATATTGTTCGATTTAAACAAAGCAAAGTAATTAGCTTCGACTTTATTGGAAGGAGTTTTTAGTTCACAAGGAGATGGGGCTTGATACGGCCAGACGACGACGTGTTGACTGGCGTCGTTTCCCTTGACATTTACGGGTATGCACATGGGATCGTATGTAGCTTCTACAACGATGGATTACGCCAAGATGTAGTTTAGATGTGTTTGCACTGGATTTAAGAGTAATGTGATTTTATCAGTAATGATGAGAAAATGATTGATATCAGCAGATGCTGACAACTAAACATAATAAAACCATATTTGCTCGAATTTCCAGCAATGCACATTCATAATCAATAACACGGTTCATATGTTTCTGAAACGGGAACGCTGGATATCAATTTGACACATGAAAATGATATGAAAATAACGAAGAATTGAAGTTTTTCAATTTTTTGTTTAAAGTGTTTATTTGATATAATAGTTACACCGGGATGAAAAATAACTTGGTTTTATCCTTGTATCAATGAGTGAAAAAAAATAGATGTCAAGTTTTTCCCATAGGCCTATTATACAAGAACATAAATGGACACTTCCCGTTGAACAGACAGTACGATGTCGAACGGAACACCCGACGTTCCAATCTAATCGCTCTGATCTTCTCCAGGGGGTAGGTTGCTTACTCCTGAGATTTCTTCTGAAGACCATCAGAGCAGACTGATCGAAACGTCGAATTGCGTCAACACAGGCTCTTCACAGCCTACACAACTTTACCCAACATCAAAAGACACGGTACAGCTCTAAACCTCCAAATGCATTTATAAATACATTTACATAAAGGCGTTATCACTGTAAACCTCAATTAGTTTGGTCGCAGTTTAGCCATGAGTCCAGAAAGAGTCAGTGCAGCTTCATAATGTCTTCAGAACCCTTATTCTGTGTCCTATGGCAGGTAACAGACTGCGCGCCATATTGACCCCTTGCACGCACGTCACACGCGGCGACTGCGCAACGCTCATTGATCTCAATAAATACTTTACTGGTACCGAGTATACGAGTACTACATCACTGGTTCCTGCCCATCGACCGTGTTGTACCTCTAAATATTAAGAGGCTTGTGTCTATTTTTCTATTCATTTAATCGTTAGTTTTTGTACATGTGTTAGGCATTAGCCGTGGGGTTCTCACCGTACAATACACACCATAAAAAGCATCTCTAAAATTCGTTCCACGGCAACGCTTGACACTTCGAACACTTGTGCATACACATAAACCTTAAGGTGTTTGTCTTTGTTGTCAGGTTTGACGTCTCAACATTTCTTTGCTTCCACTCTGACAGTCATCGATAAATTGTTTGGGGCACTAAGCCGTGGATCATGTGCGCACTGGACTCCATTACATTCCCTGTCCGTGCTTTCCCGTACTTTGAATCGTTGTTGAGAAAATGCTTCTTGAATACTCAACCACTGATTGTCAGTGCATAAACGGGCCAAGGCTCTCCTTTATTATCCAGCAATCTATCACTGTGTTCAAGCCGAACATCAAATTCCCACCTGTACAGCCAGGCTTACTCAGACAATCCAAGCTCTTGGATTTGTTTCTTCCTCAAGCCACATGATGATCACCTGTTTAAGGAATAACGGGAGCTTAATATAAAGTTGTTTCTACTTATTATAACTTTTTCAATTTTCCCATTGGATTGTTTACAAGATTTGTTCAGATTTACATCCGGGAACCATTACGGATTGATGCTAATCTACGTAAAAGGGTGTACACAATATGGGTAAGGTTGAAAAATAAATGTTCACAGATTTGCATATAATATGGTATAAAGATGGTCATGGTGGTAAAGATACCCTGCAGTATTTTTGCATGAAATGCTAAAGTTTAGAGAAATGAGTAAAACATTTATTGCTTTGATCTCGCGAGTCCAAAACTCGACGTTTGACAACTGTAAAAACATAAAGTGTGAGTTTTTACTATTTGCTCGTGACTCCAATGACCGATTGAGCTTAAATTTTCACAGGTTTGTTAGTTTATGTATATGTTGGGTTACATTAGGTACGGATACTGGTCTTTGACAATTACCAATGTTGGTTGCGTGCTTAAAGGTCAATCTACGAACCGTGTCCATGATATCTACTACATAGCTCAATGTGAATTCCCTTCATTCTAAATTAAGAATGCTATAGATAGCCACTTTGCTGTCTACCGTGTGTTAGCGATAGCTCTTGACCATCAAAACAGAGGATCGATATGTGGCCTTGGCTCAAGACCCTAATCAATTTCAATCTCAATCGTTACTGGATCAGAGAAAAATGTGCTTAACTTGTCATCAGTATCCTAGCTCACGTGATCTTGGAATACTCCATGTTTGTTCTTAATAATATGTATTTATGGGCGATGCTTGAGCCGCGCAGGCAATGCCTTTAATGAATGTATTAAACATCTGGTGTGAAAATTGTCATCGAAAGATGTCGTCGATTCAGGAATTTGACCTCCTGTAATTACGAGTAGTGTTGGATAATTATGAGCGGCGTCAGATTGGTTAAGTTTAACTTTACACACTGTTCAGAAAATATTGTATCGAGAGAAGGCTTGTCGTGTGTTTATACTTATAATGCCAATTCGAATCGTGGCCACATAAGTTCAATGATAATGGCAATGAATGTGCAGTGATGTTCGGTCATTGTTTTTATGACAGTTAAGCAGAGTTATGAAAATGAAACCCATACTGTGTACCACCTTGTAGGGTTTGACAAGGGGGTGCGGCGTACCCTGCTACCAATGATTGTGCCATCAGAAACACCGTGACGAGCTCAATGATAAGTGTACTGGGATGTTTTATACATGCATTACACTACATACAGGACCAATGGCTTTGCGTCCTATCCGAAGGACAAAGCAATAATGGTTAAATGTCTTGCTCAAGGACACGTGTGTCATGACTGGGACTCTAACCCACTCTCTGCCGATCAGAACATTAGAAGCGGAGTCCGGTGCGCTAGACCGCTCGGCTACGACACGCCACAAGGATATTAACAACATCGCTCTGATAGTATAATCAACATTGTCCCTATTCAAGTTACAGATATCATATTGCCACATTTTCCAGCAATGTTTATCTTAGTGCCAGAACGAGCTGCATTAATAATAAGCGTCATAAACAAACAGGTGTGCACCCTCTTAGCCTTTGGCTTCACGCTTTAATAGTAACATGCAAGCCAAGGACGGCGTTAACAGAGAACGGTTTTAGTAAATACCTTATAGCAAATAGCTGAAAGGTACATTAATGGAAAATATAATTAAAAAATGCATATAATAGTACGGCTAGTTGTTTTGGGTGTTCAAGTTTATAAGACAATTTCAATAAAATGCTGGCGCAGCAGTTGGTAACGTAACCGTGTGATGGTGTGTGGCAATGAATATAGATGCTGTTGAAGACACCCACCATATTCCCCGCTGCATAAACTTGGGCTTGGATAAAAAGCAATCGAGTAAATAGCTCGGGATAATGGAGTGGTGTTTTTAAGTGCCTTGCTGATTCAGGAAGAAACAAACTACCCCAACCAGTTTTCAAGGGTAACGAATAAATAAGAACACTGTCTCTTTGCCCATGAAAGATCTCCGGCTCTCTACACCGACGTCTTCACCGTTGGATGCTCACTGCGTTGCGCTGCAATCAAGCAATCTAGCTCAAACAAGGCCTGGGGGCATAACAACGCAACTGAAGGGGCACAATCTGAATTAGTGAGTCTCAAGAACCACCCAATTGATTTTTCCCGCGGTTTTCTACTTCTATTTGAAAAACATGTATAGGTCACCGTGACTAATGAACCATATGCTTGTTTTGTATGGCTTAGGCTTACTGCAGTTTATACTGTCTTAATTAAAGGTTGCATTACAAAACACCATACAGTTGGATGGTCTACTCATCGCCTACATAATAAAACCTGATACATATAATGAAAAATAATACCAATCATAATTAAACTCCCTGCTGTTGATCGCTTTGTACGATGTAAGGCCATTACGTATTTCCGGCAAGAATCGCAACACCTGCTTGCTTGAGTCGAATGATTGAAACCACGACTCGTACATTCACAAGTCGACCTGATGATGAAAGTTGTTAACATAACGTACACAAGTGGGATCAATAGCTGGTGTATATAGATGAATCAACCCCCCGTATACACGGGTAGGAACAGAATCCCAGAAGATGCAAATTGTAGCAATGAAACTTCCGAAGAAAGCACTTGTTTTTAAAATCGGGTATACCGTCACTTTGAACGATCCACAACGATACATTCTTAAAGCATAAACACGGCTTCAAAACAACACAATTTAAGTGCACTCCAATCAATTATTTCCCCTAGAATTTGAATGTCTTTCACTTCATTCTATTTATTCACCCTTTCAATTATTATAATAGATATGTTGAGCACGTTGACGGCTGGCTTCTCTCTGGTACAGGAGAATAAAGTGAACTTCCGCTTCTACACTTTTCCGAGATTAAATTTATTGTAGAAACACGGGAAACGTAGAAAATAAAAGATGCTTTTTCACAAGGGATAATGTCTCAGAACACTTCTTACCAGTTTCCATCTTTCCGGAATCTTTCTCATAGTCGTGATGTCACGGACCGTCTTTCTATAGTAATTTATCTCAAAAACATGGATATGCGATGGCCACTTCAAGCTTCCGTACCCAGGAAACTGTAGACCAGTTGTTTGGATTGTACACACTGAATCAATAAAGTGAACAAGAAAATAAAAAAGAGGAGAAAGTCTCTTACGCCACTGCCTGTTTATACGCAACTGGCTAACGCGCTAAATTCAGTGAGTCCGAATCGCATTCGGGATCAGTCACTGCACTTGTTAGTCAGATCCTGTCATGTGATCACTCCAGTGATTGAGTGTATTCTTCCCTAATTGGAGGCATATTATTTCGCCTCCATAACACGCAACGTTATCAGATCACCCATAGCGTCAACGAGTCTTGATATCATTCATTTCGGTGACAGTCTTTGAAATCCTAGATTCATTGATAGGGTCCTGTCGCTCTTATTTAATAACAACTTCCAACTATGTCGTCTAAATATTTACATTAGGGCACAGGATTTTATGGTTTTGCACTTTTAAATTACAGCAGCACATATAAAAACTTTTTTATATACACTATTTGAAGACAAATGTCCAGTTAAAGGTCTATATTAAACTATCCACAATTAGAAAAACAGCTTGGCGTTTGTGAGAGGTCTCGCTAAGGTACCGCCTTTTAGATCAACTAAATGGACGGTGGAAAACACCGAACATCATTTCTGTTTAAGCACGATAGAATTTGGAGTTTACATTTTAGTGAGTACGTTTCTCTGAAATAACACTTTGAAATGACAGTATTTTTGTAAACCTTACGAGTGTTTTCGTCTTTATAGAGAGGAATGCGAGAATTGGAATGTTGAGCTCATGGTTGAAATTTTGAAGGAGGTACCCAGTACAGTAGAAACAATCGCATTAATGAAGACACATAGTTCAGTTTGGTAGACCATCCATTGCAATGTATCACGAGTAACATTATCATTCGCATTCTATATTTATTTTACATAGATTACGTAATTTATTTATTTATTCACTTATACTTATTTATCTCTTTATTTATTTATCTACTTGTTCATTTGGGTTTTTTTTATTTTAAATCTTCAGACATGTGGTGAATAACAGTTGAACAGGGGCTGTCAATGAAATACACAAGACAGTGTTAAACACCGTCATTGAAAGATGTGCCATACAACCAGACCCCTGTCAACAATAAAAATATAATTAAACATATTATTAAAATGGATTTGCACACAAAATATTTTTAAAATTACATGAAAGTAAAAACATTTAAGCAAAATTAATTACAAAACCTATTAGATGCACAACATCCTGAGAAACAGAGACCCTTGAAGCAGGAATAAAAGAACCCCCAAACCAGACTAAAATCCAAAAACCCTCCCCGAACTTCATACGAAATGACTTCAAACCCTCGCAAATCAAACTGTTCCCGATATCCAGACTAAGTTCCGAGAGCATCTTAGGAAAGCGAACAATGATAGAAAAATTTAGAAGCATCCGTTCTAGGTTTCAAGTGATGAAAAGTAAGTAACTCTGCGTCGAGAGTTAACCTGAGCCAAATTAGTTAAATTATTCATGAAATGAGAATGTGTTGGTATCAAGTATCATGTATTTTTTCTCTCTTAATTTATCAAACAATCCGATGGGAACCTTAAACTAAAAAAATCAAACAATTAGGTCTAAGATTGCCGAATTAACAGCTGTGAATATAAGGTCTTTAAAACTTCCAGTGTTGGACAGCTCTTTTAGGCCGTTCGAAGAATCCCAATAATCAAATAAAACTCACACTGCCCTCGACTGAACTGAATGCGGATTGGGGATAAATCCATTCCATTTGGAGGAGCTCATCTTAAAAAAAAAATACTTAAAACCAAGAAAAAAACACTTTGTACTGACTGCACTCAGGGCGGAAGGAGGCCGTATCCGTGCTGATTACATCCACAGGTCAACGCACTAGCTAGCCTCGCAGCGCGTCCTCCTCCACACAAGGCTGCTCCGACACACAAAGGGGTTCCCATGGCTCCCCCTATACTACGGAAGATTTTACTGGAGGGTCTCAGATAGAGCCACTTCGTAATATTCATTACTTCCACATACGCATCAATTTACAATGTCATGGGAAAATGGTTTATTATCAAGTCTTTTATCCATACAAGGCCTGTCTACCACGAGGAAGATACAGTTGAGTTGGAAAAACAGCGCAAGGCTCTCTGTAAGAGATTTAAGTCTGCAAAAAAATCAATGACACACATCTATCTGTTTTTGCTGTTTTTGAATTGATGCAAATATGGCGTTCAGAAATACTTAGCCAGCGGACGTCTTATTGAGTAGCTGTCCAGGTTCGAATTATTCAGAATGCACAACGCCACAAACCTTTCTCGCATACAGGTTTTCCTGGTCATTTTCGACAAAAAGCAGCCCGTTTCCCATTCATGCAATCGTATTAAAGCGATTTCCAATTTCACTTTGAGGCATGCGAATTTATATAGCATATTTAATTAAACTTTTAAGGCATTCTTTTTTCGCCGTGCAAAATCGCCATTCAATAGTAGAAAAAGCGCAAATAGAGTTTCTGCGAAAAACTGCTGCGTATCTGAATGCTGTTCGAGCGAGTTGTTAAATTGAATGGTTATCGTTGTAAACTGAATGACGCAAGAGAACAATTGCTTACACATTTAAGTGAAACTGAATTACTGTTTTGGGGAGCTTTCCGTTTCCCGCAAAATAGAATAACGCAACGTTTAACGCCCCGCTCATCATTGGTAAACTGACTGTAAATGCTTCCATTCTTTGCACAAATCAATATATTTGGAATAAAACCAACCTGTGAAAATGTTGGCTCATTTCATTATTTCATTTTGCGAGAAAACGGTAAAAATGTATTCAGCATTTTTGTAGGCATTCCTATAGACAGAGTTTTTGTCTCACTGAGACGAAAACTAATTTTGGATCTTATTTCATTTATTATTCAAAAACGATAGCACTTCTGGCAGAAATATTTCAAGGAAAGTTTTCTACAATCATTATCTGTGACCATGTAAGGTATATGTAAATCTGTGAACATTTATGTTTTTCTTTCTTACCAATGTTGAGCTTGGGCTTTAAAATGGCCGCGTATTTGCCGAAAATGATTGGAAAATCTCTTATTTGGAAAAAGTTATAGCCTAAATCAAGTAACCTAAATAAAAAGTAAGCAGGCAGAATAGTCCACAAATGACAAAATAAAGCTAAGGTCAAAATAATGTTTACCTTTCGGAAAGTATTTATACAATGTTGCTACTTCGAACAAGTCCAAGAAAGCCAACAAAAAGCTTCAATTTAAATGATGTTATCCTTTCTTCCGGGAAAATAAGATTAGGGTTGATTTTTCTTCCATAAAACAAATGTCTGCAAAATAATTGCCGTACATAATTGATAAATCCTCATTATATCGTGATTTATTACTAACGATATTGTAAGAAGGCTTTTGAACGCACTCCGAGGGGGAAGGAAATAAATGCCTGTTGGGTGATTCAACGAGAGGAGCAAGGATCATACGCAATAATGAAAACTGGCGGCTTCCTGCGTGGATCTGTCCTACTGGATGCCGGGATTACTGTTGCATAAACGATTGAATTCAGTGGGGAAATTACCGCAGAGCACTTCCTCTGAACAGTTAAGTCGTTTCCGTGATTGTCCTAAAGTGGCTGGATATTTGATTGAGGTAGGAAACGGCGCTTGTCCAGTTCTTTCCGTTTACGTTTGCACGCAGAAGCTGCTATTTTGGAAAGGTGGATAGTAAATTACAGCCTGCTGGCCCCCTTTCCGCCATCCGGCTTTCATTCGCATTTGTGGGCATCAAACATCGCTACACTTAAGTAGAACATTAACTGTTTTACATTAATGTGGACTATCACACTAACAACTCTCGGGTCACAATCGACCCGGATTTCGGGTCCAAGGGGGCCTGACCCATTTGTGGGTCAAGCTGACCCGGAAATTTGTTAAAAAGGGGGATTTCACTCGGATTCTACGTCAGTTTGACACAGTTTATGGTCAGTTTGACACAGATTCCAGGTCACACTGATAACCCGAAATGGGTCAGCCCACCCCCTGCGAGTGTGTAGTTTCTCCAATTTGTTAGAATGACAGAAGTAAGAAAAGTTGTTTAAGGACAAAAAGCAGGGACTCAAGTCTATATAAAACACCAAGCTGTTAAACCTAGTTACGATATTAATAGTTGTTTAAATGTTTTTAAAGCTAAATAAAAACAACAGCGAATGTCATAAAAAATAAGTAACAATTGCTGCAACCAGTGGCGTAATACGAATCTGTATTAATATATTGATATTTCTCCATAACGCCAAATAAAATAAACGCAGTTGTTTGCGTTAAGGAACGTCCAAAGGATGACAAAACATCAAAACAACTTGACGATTTAGTGAGATGAAATTTGAGGCGATTTAAAAGTATGACGTTATTACAAGCATAAGAGTTTGTAATCAATGCATGTTTGTCAAAAGCCCGTGATCCACATTTTTTGAATGTAATAAAAACAACTCATTTGCATATTGGATTTGGGCAGTGGAAACAGAGAGTGATTTAGCCCGTAGGACCGGCCTGTAACGATGATCCTACCGCGATACAAGGTTTCGTGCATAATGTCTCACTGCACATAATCAATCAGATTTGCCAGCTAAAACGGTACCGACACCAACGAAGCACTTCACGTACACTGATACCATCTTGGGTTTTTCTCAGTTCCAGGATTCAACTGCCCCGAAGACCCGACGTCGGACTGTTACAAAATAATCTGGCCATTGGTTTGAATTCATCCACAAGTGAACGAGAGCACAGATGTGTGTTTGCTCAGAGTCTGGTTGAGATTTGACGTCAGTGAATTTACAGTTTTAAATTTTAATGGTGGGGAACGTCACCAGACGCTGCCATTAAAATGACGGATGAAGTGAGTCGGGGACAATGATTGATATTCCAACATGACAGTTTAATTCAAACACGCGTTATTGATACGGTTTCCCCTTCTTTCTCACAGCAACCTCCCCATCACCCCATCTCCACGAAATAAACAACATTAAATAAATAAAACATAATTTGCAAAATGGATTTCAAAATTGATTTATAGGGACGTCAAGTACGACATTATTGTATCACCCTTTTTAAATAACATGAGCGTTTAAACTAAAGAATGATGGTCCTCATAGCATTAAGCCTTATTTATTTAAAAATGTATCTCCCTGGTCACAATCGACCCGGAATTCGGGTTCCAAAGGGCCTGATCCATTTCTGGATCAGTTTGACCCGGAATCCCAGTCAAAAGCCAAGATTTGAATTAAGTTATGGGTCACATTGACACATATTCCGGGTTAAACTGACCCATAAATGGATCAGGCCTTCAGGGACCCGGAAACCGGCTAATTTTTTTTTTTTTTAGAGTGTATGATAGCTGAGACAGAAAGCCCTGACTTGAGTTTGTTATTATTCACTACGTCAAAACCAATGCAAAATAAACCTTTACAGAACCTTTTGATTCAATAGTACACCAAAATCAATATTTGCCTACTCCAAGAGAGCTATTGCTAAACTAACATGTATGTAGAATACGTCTTGTGGCAGTCGGCTGCTTTCCCTCCTGACTTTTAATGAACACACTTTACGCAGTTCCCGCGTAAACATCGCCGTTCTTGGCGCCCTATTTTATCTTCCTATATGTCGCGCTTTATAGATCGATACGGTTTCCCGCCACGTTGTTGTTCAAATCAAAAATGCGATTTACGTCTGCGAAGACGCCTTTTCACATTCTTGAGTGTAAACGCTTTCCCTTGTACAAAATGGGGGCCGTGTTGCTGTAAAACCGCTAATGTCAAACTGTATTTGCCATTTCCCAGCAAAACAAATCTTTACGTTGCAAAACAAGAAATCCAATGCTATGTATAGTGCATTTTCTCTATATTATATACATATGTTATTTTAAGTAGCAGCTTAAATTTAAAACAGGAAAAGACAATGAAAATCATTAAATCAAGATTTGAGAAAACGCGAATGGATGCTTCTGAGGCTTAGGGAGAAATGCAGAATTAAACAAGTAGTAACTCGAGGTAACTCGAGGTGGAGAACCTAAAAAAAAACTCGAGTTACCGCCTGTTGAATTTCGCATTCCTCCCTTATATACGTCACAGCCCCCGGATATTAAGAGGCTTAATACAACAGACAGACAACCCCAGACAAACAAACAGTTCACCGTTAAGAAAATAATTTAGCTGCATGCACCTATAATAAATGGCATACAACTACCAGGCAAAATGTCAATAAATAGCAATCTTCCTACGCAATGCCAAAGTCTTTGAGAATAGCACCCTTTTCGTTAACAAATTGCGTCCCTGTAGGTTGTTAATTCCCCTTTCCCATACACAGTGACACAATGACATTAAAAGACAGTTAACCTCGCGGCAACACAATTAATTATAGGACACCGGTTTGTCAATTCAAAGGTTAAGTTATTTTACGAGCATTTATATATACATTTAGTTACCCCTAATGAATCAAACAATTCCCCTGTTATCTTGAACAATTCCTCTTCAATTCAACGAGCATCCAAAGTGACATTTTTTTTATATCTTGCAGGCTACCAAATGTTTAAAGGTTGACCCCTTTTGCCCAAATACGAGCAAACACTTAAATTTGCCTCAAACTATTATCCGGGGTTGAAACTCACACCCGACAACACGGTATTGTGCACAGGGTTTTGTCAAGACAAGTCAAAAGGTGGCATTCCGATATATACGTCAACTCCCATGAGGGTTTAGCACCGTTTCGTGCCGACATGAAGAAAACAAAAACCAAGTGGATCGCCCCGTGAGCCATCTTGACTAAAAATGGTCACCTAGTTCATCACTGGGTCAACGTTTTCTCCATCGCAAAGGAGAAGGAAAAAAATATAGATCGAGAACAGCGATAGAATATCTCATCGAAAGCCTCAAAATCTGAGCCAAGTTGGACGCGATGTCAGAGAAGGCTGAGGGCGAAAATTTTCACAAGCACAGCAGTATGTTGTGAACTGGATCAGAAGGAGCCACAGGTACAGAGCATTAAAGGGCATATCGACGTATAAGTGTTTATCCCTTCCATAGTAAAACAGTAAATTAAAACTTGAACACCAGTGGCGTAGCTAGCATTTTATTTATTTATTTAATTTAATGTTATTTTATTTTGTTTACTTTCTTCTTTTTGCGGGGGCACAGTGGGTGGGGCACAGGAATTTGTAGAGGGGGCAATTTTAGTTCAAATTGCCTGATTGTAGCAAGTTTCACAATGTCCAGAGGCTGGCGGGGGCAAGACACCACTATTGAACACTCATGTGAAAATAAAATGTGAACATAATCTTAGTGGGATAGGTTTGTCTTCAGTGAATCTAGACACCTTGTCCATATATCACTTTAAGAGTTGATATAGAAAAAGGCAACTCTAGAGCTGAACGAAAACATACCCGCCGCCAATCTGATTGCGAAGTGAGCGAATATATGTGCTGCCGACACTGACACTGAACGCTTCGCCAGGAATTTATCGCCCCCTATAACAAATCGCCTCCGAGAAAAGGAGAATTTATGTGCGTTTTTTGCTTCATGTGCGGCCGTGGCAATCATCGCGTGAAGTGTTTGATATTCTCGCACACTAAAACAATCGCCTTAAACAGATCCACGGGGTACCTTGGGTTTAATCGCACGACAGTTGCACAAATAAGAACCAACCCACTTCATGTTATGTCAAGTGCACAGACGCGTCAACAATGACATTTAAAGAAAACGACTATACACTAGAATACAGCGAACTGGTGTCTTATTTCTCCCGCCATCTACCTGGCGTTAGAGAACAGGTGTGTCGTGATCTGCTTTTAGAGAAAATGCTGTCTATACAAGTTTGCCCCTCAGCTGCTCCCATCCCCTCTGGTTTGTTGTTTTGTTCGATCCAGAAGGGGATACACAAATCATCAACTATTTAACGATAGAAGCATCGGTTGATTTATAGTTTTTGTAAGCGCCTGTGACTGCAGGCTTCGCGTTGCGGATGCTCATTCACAGTATTCGAGTGACTGAATTAACTTAAATAGCAAAATATTAAGAAAAAAGTACGAACAAGTCCACGGGCGTTTTTCGTTTGATTTGGATTCTGTAAAAGGTACTGAATAATATAATGAAAAGTAACCACTTTGCTTTTACTTGTGTTGTTTTGACGGATGCCCTAGCGTCCGCTCTGTAATTCAAGCGCTCTTCTGGCGAGCACCCATACGAACATCATTCACCCCAACGGGCAGTTGTAAGCAAGCAGGGGCTTAACCATGGAGGAGGGGGCTGGAGGCCCCTTCCCGCCTCAGAACCCTTGCCTATCCCCCAAATGAGATCGAAAAAATGCAACATTGAGTGGTTCGATACACTAAAAGGCCGCATTATGTTTTTGCCCCACTTGCCCCCCCCCCCCCCCACAATGAAAATGTCTGGTTACGCTAGGGTTTGGCAATAAACAGAGGACCGGTTGGATAATGGTACCTAAACTGAAGTTGGTTATCCAATTTGCGATTTTCAATTACACATACTCAATTCAAATCCCACAGACCCATTGACTTAAGCGGTTGAAATTAGGTCTTCCAAACTGGACTTCATTTTTGTATAATAAACCATACACCTTGCAATTTACAACCAATTTATTCAGTTTTGAAGCGGTTCTTCATTTTGTCCTTCTTAGTTTTTGCGTTTAATGAACGTCTATTCAAGGTAATTTGTTTGAATAGCTCTATGCTCTATCTGCCTACAAGCGTTCTTATCCCCCTGGGGGTAAACAATACACATAGCAATCCAGAGATGAATTTTGCATATTATAAATGATTTTCTATAAGATTGTTTAATATAAGAATGAGATAACAGAATATTCCGTTTGGGAAAACACAACGAAAAAATATATCCCAAACTGTTAAAAGGGTTGTCGTCGGCTCCATACTTCCATGTCCAGATATAATCTTGTTATAATATTATTCTCGTGGTTTTGCAACGGCTGTTCCAAGTGCTCGTAAGCCCCGACATGAAAAAGTCATCCACAAAATTATTAACACAACATCCGCCAGACAGTCTCGAAGGATATTTGTAGGCTCAGAAATTATGCATTTCAAGCACGGTGAGATTGTTTTCCGGTATTACAGAGGATCTGTTTAAAGTAAATATCCCCGAGGCAGTGACATCTTAATTGGACCACTCCGTTGCATATTGGACGTCAGTACCTCGGGGTTTTATTGCCCACGTCAGCAATTGTCACACAAAACAAAAGATCTTTTCAAACTGTTTTCAGGTCGATTGTAAACATCATAATATGCAAGAAGCGATGGTAGGGCCTGATAAATATCAATCAAATTACTGCAAAACAAAACAAAAACCCAAATCCCCAACTGTATAAAGTCTCACATACATATTTTAACGCAAGCTTGCAGTGTCTTTGTTTCCGTCAACAATGATGCGCTTCAAAACACTGTTGTGAACAACATTTAGTCCAAATTAGTTTCGACCAAAAACAAGTTCTACACTTCGATTTGAATAGTGGGGGGGGGGGGGGGACACGCACGCACATACCCAGGAGTAAGACGTTTGTTACGCACCATCGTGTCTGACATGGACCATAATGTCCAACCAATGTCTGACCAAGTGTTACAGACAAATCATTATGTCCAACCCATTGTGTCCGACAAACCATCATATCCCACCCATTGTGTACAACAAACTATTATATCCGACCCATTGTGTAAGAAAAACCATTATGTCCGACTCATTATGTCCCACGAGCCATTATGTCCGAGGGTCCATTATGTCTGTTGGGCACAATAGTTCGTACATAATCGTTCGTCAGACAGAATGGGTCGGACATAATGGTTTAAAATTGTCGTTGGATGTAATAGTCCATGTCGGACATAATAGGGTGCATTACTCATGTTCAACAAAGTCAACTTGTCGAAAATCGAGATTGCATTATGGTCTAAAAATCGTATTAATGATTAAATCAGGCGCGTGTGCACCCGTTTCAAGACATTCAAACAAAAGACGCAGCGACGAAACTATGGTAAAAAAAAAACATTTAGGGAGAGGTCCTAGGCCATCAGGGTGCACCAGTTTTTTTCCTAGGGGGCACTCCTATCAAAGTACAACTGTAGTTTTCTTAAACAAGCCCCTTTTCAGCGTTCTTGTTATGACACTTACTATATATTTTTTTTTAATAATCGCACGTGGAGGTAAGCACAAGTACAATGTTTGTGTGTAGTGTAAAAAGAAAAAAATAGTTTTAAGAACATTGGAATTACTACATAAAAGCTTAGAAAATGTAAAATGTTGTTCTGGTAATTGTTAAATTCTGAATTCCAGATTTCAAATGGGGAGCCATCGGGGGTTGGGGTGGGGGCGGGCACGGGCATCAATTGGGGGCCCATGCCCGCCCGCCCCCCCCCCCCCCTGTGCACGCCCTACCCAGTAACACCACTGAATAGAAGTGGCACGGAAAGGAACAGTGCCTCTCCCATCGAAAAAATAGTGGAAAATAATGGGTCCTCGTTTGATAGGACAAAGAGATTGAGGACGAAAGGAAAATCCTCCATTGGAGGTGTCACACGCTGGAGTGTGTTTTTAGCACCGTGAACGAATTCCAACCGACTTTTAAAAAGAGGATCTGGTAGTCTTGATAAACCGAGGTCGTACTCGGTTTGACAAACCGGGTATGGTCTCGGTTTGTCAAACCGAGTACGGCCCCGGTTTGACAAATCGATTATGGCCTCGGTTTGCCGAGTACACACCGAAAATGGCCTCGGTTTATCAAACCAAGTATTGCCCCGGTTTGACAAATCAATTATGGCCTCGGTTTGCACCGTGAACGAACCAAAAATGACCTCGGTTTATCAAACCGAGTCGCCCGGTTTGACAAACCAAGTGTGGCCTTAATTGGTACAAACCGAATATGGCCCCGGTTTGACAAATCGATTATGGCCTCGGTTTGCCGAGTACACACCGAAAATGGCCTCGGTTTATCAAACCAAGTATTGCCCCGGTTTGACAAATCAATTATGGCCTCGGTTTGCCGAGTACACACCAAAAATGACCTCGGTTTATCAAACCGAGTTGCCCCGGTTTGACAAACCAAGTGTGGCCTTAATTGGTACAAACCGAATACGGCCCCGATTTGACAATTCCAGTACTGCCCAGTTGGACAAAATGCTTACTAATCGAGTCAGGCCTTGATTTTATTTATGCGTATGAAACAGAATCGGTATATCGCTAAATAAGTCATAAACAAGAAAAAACAAAGTAAAGTAATTGGTTTACACCTATGGAAAATGTGTGTGTATGTGTGTGTTTAGAGGGACGGGATGAGTTGTGGGATGTTTGTGTAGCTATTTACTGAGTTAGTTGTGGAGAAACTGTTTATTTTAATTGTTTTTTATAACTTAAACAAAGAATAAAACCACCTGGTTGAAATCTCATCGAAATGGGTTGCTCGGCATATTCGTGCTTTTGACAACTGTGGACAGAATGCTTTATCATGCAGTAATTGAGACTTTTATTTGTGTTTTTTACCCATATATCGATGTGTGTTAAGCACTGTATGCTCAGTACTTTCCCGAGTACTGTGAAAAAACCTCACAGGCATATTCGCGAATTCCTATACATCAGTGCCTAAACAGCGTTGACAACCTTTCTACAGTACATTATTTGTCAAACATTCGCTGACTAAGGTCTAGACGTTACATACACGGTATGATATAATAGCGGCATTGTTCAAACAGGTTTCTTTGTCAAGTGGGATGCCGACCCAAAGAAGGTGGATTTGTCCGCTTTATCTGCGGCAGGAAGGAGAAGTTGACCAGAGGAACGCGAAGATTACGTTGCAATGATATCGCAAAATGCCTCCCAGCCACTTGAGGGGAACGACTACTGCTATTTCTTCTTTCTTCTTTTTTCATTCTACATTATTCAAATCGCGGCACTGATCTTCGATTCTACGGAATTAGTCCCAGTCAGAATAATTGCATTTTATATCTGACGCGGGGAAGAGACTCGCGCATCCCCCCTAGGCCCTTAGTAATCTTACGGAGTAATATGGGCACTGGAGACTTGCGGGCCGGTGATGCGACAAGCACTACAGCACGTTTTATAACTGAATTAACATGGGGGCAATGTGTGGTAGTAAACGGGCAGTGTCTTCTCGTTTCAGTACCAGAGACAGAAAAGCGCCACGAGTACTGTAGAAAAGTGCTGACTCAACACTGAAAAACAGATGATGAGCGAGTATTTTATTTCGGTTTCCATAAAGGTCTAATCAACTTAAAGAAAAGTGCAAGCCTGTGTTTGAAACCTGCAAAACGAAACTTACACTGCTGGTGGATGAGAGCTGTAGACGCTAGGTGGCAGCAGACTACATTAAACTATTGCACTGTTGAAGTGCATGTATTATCTCCGTGCTGAAGATAATCTTACAAACATTCAGTACATCACGACTGCCAAATTACATCATGACGTTGGCATGCACTTCAACAGTGCAATAGTTTATAGTCTGCTGCCACCTAGCGTCTACAGCTCTTGTCCCATCGCATCCGGTGTATTGATTGTTTCGATCATTGCAGGAAAACACATTTTTGTTATTAATTTCAAATGGGATAGGGGAGTTGTGTACAATTTTTATGAACTCCAGTCATTTTTAGGGGAACATCGACGACGACCCCCGCTAGTGTTTTTTTTCCTGCGGCATTGACCTTACAAAATTCCACCTGCAGTCATTTTTAAACTATCATGAACTTTCAACATAACAAACCAGGACGGCAAAAGCCAACGTCAAAGCCATTGGACTCATCCCTCGACTACAATACGCAAATCACCATACTTTTTCTTCTTTTTTTAGACACTTAATTTTTCGGGGAATATTCGAAAGCAAATATTTTGGCAATAATGTACTTAATCCGAGTGGTTAACAGTCTCGGCCGAGTTGGGCAAACGCCCTGATCCCTCAATCACAGCAACTTATCGACGCTTGATCTCCCTCCGGGCCCCGGTACAGCCTCACAGATCATATCGGGATAGCCTTTCTCTTTGCATCTGATTTTTTACTAAAAGACAAAAAGCTGTAAGCAAGCACAACCGTCCTCTGTTGAATTGTGAAACAGCACACGTTGCTGTATTAAAGAACGTAAATTGCTGGGTTAAAGAGTAAGTTCAGAGTTGGTGACTGGTCAAGAAAAAGAAAAAAAAACTAAGAAGAGCTTAAACTTTGATATAAGTATTTACGGTAGCCTACTGAGCTACCACATTACTTATTGAAGTCAAATCTGCAATTCCGGAGCACAAAGAATGTCAACATGTACAACAATGAAATTAGAAATCAGGTGATGTGTACATATTTCATATGTTTTATTTTGTTCTTTTTAGGAACCGGTACCATAGAAATGAGCAGAGTATTGTAACACCCATCCCTAGTTTAGTTACTCCTTCAAACGGGTACTTATTGTAGAAACGGAAAAAATGTGCGAAAAGACTGTTGCGGTTAACATGTTCTTTGTATGATTATCTGTTTCAGATATATCGTCATAACGTATCCACTGAAGCCCAGAATGACAAGAGGTACTACAGGGATCATCCTCGCTTTAATCTGGCTGATCTCCATAACATTTACTATTCCGGCTGCCATCCACAGTGACCTGTACGCTATCCAATTCGAGGACGGCGCACAGACAGTACAGTGCTCCGAAACGTGGACAAACGCCTACGCACTTAAGGCGTACGCACTCCTCATGGTCATCGGGGAGTTCTTGATTCCACTGGTGGCGATGTGCGTGGCGTATTACCTCATCGCTAAAACGCTATGGTTTCGGAAGATCCCCGGGGGACACAACACCGAGGAACAGGAGCAGGCGGCGGAGTCTTCAAAGAGACGGACAATCCGCATGCTGATCATTGTGGTGGCCCTCTTTGCACTGTGTTGGGCACCGTACCACGGATTCGCCATCACGCGTGACGTCATCATTCCAACCTCCACATCAGATAATTTTGTGCTGTACCACACGTTGTTTTACGTTGTGGAGGCCCTGGCGATGAGCAATAGTATGTTCAACACTCTTATTTACATAGTATTCAACGCCAACTTTAGGAAGTGCGTGATGCAGATTAAAGTACCTCGGGCGTTTCATCACGTGATGCGACACAGCAGTACCAAGACCCGGTCATCCCGCCCAACCTCAAACTTCCGCATGGGGACGTTCCAGCGGTCCACCGGTCCCGACAACAAGTCACTGGGACAGTCCAGCCCGTCCAGGTCCCCCGTCCCACGGCGCCAACCATCGGGGAGTTGCTTCTCCCCGAACGGTCATTCCCTGGTCCCACCGGCTTCGCCGAACACTTTGTCACCCAATGCTTGTGGTAACATCTCACTGAACAACAACATCGAGGTCATCACTGATGCTGAGAAATCGCAGCAGGCTAAAACTCCGGACGGAGATGCATGTCCACAATTCCGAACACCGGATTACGAGGTTCAATCTCATCACGTTGTCGCAGGAGAGAACGGGAAGATTGTGTTAGTTTTCAACAATGAGAGTGGAGTCGGAAGCCAAGTATAGACTCACAATCCGTCTTGGGGCACTCTTTATACATTCCTATTAACATTCTAAACGACTCTAGTATATTCTTGATTGAATACATGCACTCAATGCGTATCTATACTACGTTAATTTGTACTCAGCATTGCCGTAATGTAGTTTACAATCGAGCTTGATGCGATCATTTTCCCGCGAATAATCTAGACATTACACTCTAGTCATATAACTTACGGTACTGTACCGACATCAAATCACTAGTAAATTGTACAATCAAGCGTGCTACATGTGAGGAGGTGAAAAAAGGAGCTTTTCGAGAGTAGAAGCAGGTCAGTAGAGAGCGGAAATATGAAGTGATCATTGAGCTTAACGGGGGACAAACGAGAAGGGTTTTTAATTGGAGCGAGGAGTCGGGCCCCGAGTGTCGTGTGGCTGAAGGGAGTGGGTCGAGGAAATCGGTTTGAGAGTGAAAAGAGAAAAATAAGACAGGCTTTCAAATAAATCTGGTGAAAGCTCTGCAGGCCAAATGAATGGATTCGTTTAGCAAAGGTGAGAAGCTGCATTCGTTAATTTGAAAGTAAGAACACGTCACAAGAACTGTGTAGGTACAGTTGATACATCTCAGTTTGGTAAACCTTTGAATTGACAGTGAAATCTGCTAACTGATCAAAGCTGATTCACAACCGTTTGCTCCATGGTATAACGGTAACGTGTTATTTATTTATTATTTATTACAATATATTTAAACAGGATAAAAAGATCAGCAAAATCTGTTTTACATCAATGTCCTGTGGGCCAACAAATACAAAAAACTAAAAAGGGCAAATAACAACAAGTCAAGCAAAACAGTACAATATCGAAAAAACAAGTTGAAGGAGACAGTTGACATAAATGACAGTCAGAACTGTTATTTTTTACCACTTGTTTGGTTCCTCGTCGCTGCATATTTCTCTGCGAAAAACCCTAACACATTTAGACATAAATATCGGTGATTGAGTGTATATAGTGCAAAAGAAAAGTTATTTATAAAATGCTCCTGGGGTCGTCTGACCAGACCAACATTTCTGTACATTTTTGACCCAGACTCCGGGTTTAGTTTCAGGGTAAACCTTCAAGAAAAGGACCCTCCCGGCGGAGGGACCTTTTGCTAAGTCTATTATTATGCCAGGGTGAGTGTTACGACTCTCTACTGTTGAATCTGTTCGCCAAAGGGAACGGATGAAAATGTTATACCGTGGTCTGTTTGTATATACAGATGGAGGGCGAGGCAGAGAGAGGGGGGTGAGAGAAGAAACACACGGACTTATAGAAGCGAGGTAAAGGATGACAAGCCCAGAGGCGACATGGTGGGGAGGAGAGTGGGAAAATAGACAATGATGGGGAGAGGGTGACAGTTTGGGCTGAAACCGAGTATGGCTGAGATAATGATAAATATACCTATATTTCAACTGTTGTACACTCTTTGTCTTGATTGACGATGCATAAAACAAGAAACAGTGTTAGGTTCGAGAGCTGGATCGCAAACAGCATATACAATTTCGCAAAAACACTCTAGAAGCCCGCGTTAGCCGTGGACCAGCTCGATTTCACAAAGAGCTAAGATTGATCATGTGCGAAATCAGTCTCAACTGTTAAGTAAAGTGTGATGTCACAATACAAATCACTATGGTAATAACTCATCTTAAAGCCCCAGCTCAACATTGGTAAGAAGAAAAACATAAATGTTCACAGATTTACATACACCTCACATGATATAAAGACAACGATGGTAGAAAACCTTCCTTAAAATATTCCTGCCTGAAGTGTTATCGTTTTTAAATAATAAATGAAATAAGATCCAAAATCAGTTTTTGTCTCAGTGAGACGAAAACTCTGCCTATAGGAATGCCTACAAAAATGCTGAATGCATTTTTACCGTTTTCTTGCAAATGAAACAACGAAATGCACTGACATTTTCGCAGGTTGTTTTTATTACATATATCTTGATTTGTGCAAAGAATGGAAGCATTTACAGTCAGTTTACAAATGTTGAGCTGGGGCTTTAAGATGAATCTTAGTGCTTTGGGCTCGATTTCACAAAGCACTAAGAAACATCTGAGGATGAGTCGTCGGTATCACCATGTATTGTGACATCACACCTTGCTTAGCAGTTAAGATTGATTCGCACTTAAGATCAATTTTATAGCTCTTTGTGAAATCGAGCATTCTACGGCTAACGCGCGCCTCTTGAGTATTTGCGAAGTTGTCTATGCTCAGGAGGGATCACGCCCCCCCCCCCCCTTTGTGAAAGCGAAATGAAAGGGGACACGGGTCAATCAAATGGCCAACATATAATTTTGTAAATTTAATCAAGTGTTATTTTTATTGATGGGAAACAAAATAATGGAAACAATATTGAAGCAAGGTAGTTTTAGAGTTCCTTAAGAGAGGCGACTCCAACTTTTCTAATGTGTGTACTTTTTCAGATAAAGTCGTTTGAAGGTAAAAATATGAAAATAACAAAATGGATTTTGAAAATGGGTTTTTGATGGTAAAAGGAGGCGCAAACCAATTGTTGTTTGCGTGGCGTTAGGCCATGTCACACGAGGCAATTTACAGGCAACCAGTTACATGCAATCTCCAACAAAAAAATTCGCTTAGGCCTACATTTCAGTTTTCTCAATATTTTCTTGGGGACATTAATTAACGGCTAAAATAATGTCTGTTGTGCTGCACAAGTGTTCCTTGTACATGCAGTGCAGTTGGTTGCCTCAAAGTTGCCTGTAAAAACTGCCCTGTGTGACATAGCCTTTAAGATGCAGCCAATGTTCAGGTGAAGTCTCGTGCATTAGTGACA
This sequence comes from Marthasterias glacialis, assembly GCA_911728455.2. Lineage (NCBI taxonomy): Eukaryota > Metazoa > Echinodermata > Asteroidea > Forcipulatida > Asteriidae > Marthasterias > Marthasterias glacialis. Next base: position 13,025,113 of record OU452236.1, read on the forward strand.
AAAGCGAAGCTGTCCGAGATTTGGGATTATCGTAAGGTTTTACGCGCTGACAAACACAACGTATCAAGGAGGTGGATTAGATAAACGTCTCGATCGCTAAACAGAATCGGAAGCTATGCACGCTGAAAAAACACGAACCTGATGATGTGTCTTTCCGTGGATTCCTGGAAAAATGAATCTGGGATAGATTGAAACATGGGTTGCTTCTTGATGGAGCTGATGAGCTGACAAGTAGCGCCAAAGAGCAATTTGTCTTTCTTGCTTTTTGAACTCAGTTACGCAAACTGTCATTGATCACTGCGGCACACAGCTCCTTGATGCAATCTTATCTGTATTAATCGCTGGTGACACTGTTTTCACACGCCATCTTAAGACATTTGGACTTGATCCGGATTATAACATTATATGTAAATACGCGAAAGATCAATACTGAAAAAATTACGCACGTACAATTTTCCTCTTAAAAATAAAATGTTCTTATTTGGAAAAAAATACACTTTTGTTTGACAACTCTACACACAAAACTAGTAGTACTCGTTTAAGGTTTCGAGCAAAACATTCTGGATGGGCGGGGTTGATTAATAAAAATATTGCATCGTTCCTCATACTTCAAGCCTCCTAAAATTATTCAAAACTTCATTCATCGGTAACAAGATAGCTTGGCACAATACAGAATCTACCAGATTCTATTTCCAGCACAATACAATCCAATTGAACGTGAAAGTGCCACACAACGCTTCAGAGTCGATGACATCCAAACATGAAAAGCACGGTCCCAGTTTACAACGAAATACAATCATGTGTGAAAAGTGGATTGAAGATGGTGGTGAGCTGTTCGTTCAGTAATGAGATGGCAGTCCGTGAACGGTCCTTAAAAAACCCAACTCCCTTGAGTGATTTACTGTAGGATACTTCCACATTCTAACAAAATCCAACACCACGTAAACTCAACACCCAAACTGCCTGATCCCATGTGAGGCATGATCAGTTTACTGGTGCAGTCCAAGAGACAAAAAATGAAACAAAAAATGCCGTTTGATTTTTATGGGTTGGAAAGGTTAGAGATTACCCTAAAGGTGTTTTGCATGCACCAATACCCATTTGTTCTACTGGGGGAAGAGAGAAACAACTTTGGTTCAACCTATTTGTTTTTGGAAGAGTAATATCATTCCCATTCTGTAGTCTTCAATGTAGATGAAGACTAAAGGGACGCATTGCCTTCAAATCTCTTAAATATTTGCTATTTGGAATTACTCCTGGATCCTTTTTGAGAGTTGTTTGTGCAATAAAACACCTACAGTGTGTTGTAAGTGAGTAGTGATTTAAAAAATATGAGTTTGCCTCTGGAAATACAACCAGCGGCACCACACTTAGAAACATACGGTCCGCCATTTGGCGGAGTCAAAATATTGATCTACAAAATGGCGGACCAAGTTCTGTTACGAAATTAAACAAAAACCACACAATTTCAAGGAATATTATGTAAATCATTATATTCTACTTTAAAATATATGTCCAACCGTATTCATTTTATAACAACGCTTTTTATAGCCCAAAAGCGTCAAATCCGAAGGTAGCATGACCCCTATAAATATTGTAAATCCACGTTTCATAATATATTTAAGGTGAGGGTATAACATCGGCAAAGGGTCTATTTTTTATAGTTGCCGTCCGGCCGGACTGAGATCAACTAGTCTCTGCGGCAAATCTTCATATTCTTAAAGGTAGAGTTCAGAATTGTTATTCATCGAAACATGTTTGTATTAGTCTCAGTCTGAAAGCTTTGGTAATATGAAGTTCATACCAGTATCAATCTTTTATAGAAATATTTCTGTCTGAAATTCTGTCTAAGTCGAGATGAGAGATACTGTAACAATCGAAATTAAGGACAAGGTGTTTACATGCTAAAAGAAATGTGCACGATTTTCACATATTTTCTCCTCACTCAGAAAAAGGATTGGGCTCAAATTTTCACGTTTTTTTGTTTGTTTGTTTGTTTGTCTGTTTGTTTGTTTTTGTTTTTTTTTGGGGGGGGGTTCACGTATATTGAACCACACTAGGTAAGAACACTGCACTGTCAGCTTTTCCAATCCCATATTTTATCTTAAAAAGTTTGTTTACACCACTTTGGACATTGTTTTTTCAATGGATATGTGGAGTGATTGTGGGTGAAATGATGACAAGATGCGGATGTCGAAAGTAGAAATATGAAGAACTTGAATGAGAAAAGTGCTAACAGGTAGTGGGGCAATGGATGAGAATTTGATATGTGTTGAAATTTTATTGCCGTCTTTGAAATGGACGAGCGAAAGAATGTTGTGAATTGAGGGATGGAAGTCTATTTGTACGGCTTTAATCATTGTGCAACCATCGTGTATTTCTTCTCATTTTAAACGATTGAGAGACCAACTTGAAGATGGTAGGGGGAAAATTAATACTAATTTTTTTTTAAATGACATTTAATGTTTATGCCTTTAAAAGAACAAGGGGAATGTCAGTTATGATTTAATGTTGTCAATACGACAAGCAGCATACAGAACATGAAGCAGTAGATAATGTGATTGTTATACTCAAAACAGCACCCGTTATACCCTTGGGTGAAGTGAAGTATTTATGGTTAAACCCCATAAACATAGATAAGTGGGAAATTTAATGTTGATTGTGTGGGGGCAAAATGGATAAAGAGAGAGAGAGGAGAGTCAAAGCTTGAGAGCAAGGAGTATGCCAGACAATTTTCTGATGATTATTCAGTTTCTCACAAATGAAGATTCAGAGTTTAGCCTAATCATTAGTCGTTTTAGAATATTTAGTGATAATTTCAGGCAGATAGGTTCACTGTTGTTATTATGCCATGGCATATCGTACTTCACAACTGGGTTTAAAATTTCAATGGCAGTATTGGGATTCTTAAATGAGCCTCGTCAAAAACAAATATTTTTTAATCAGTATAGGCTTCTATGAGCTCAGCAGGTTGTGTTTGAGTTCGGCGAACACTAATGCGGTGTACAACGTAACATGAGACAAATGATTGATATGTACTAAGAACTACCCTGGAAATACTGAGCAAGAAAATGCGCTGATCACTTGGTGCAGTCAGCCAAACGAAGGACAATGTTACACTTTTGAGATACAGTTTGTTGTTTCAATTATTATTGGGGGTAATGGAATGGTGTTGGTGTTTTATTCCACCCTACAAAGTGTACCGTACTGTTTAATCAATACACGCAGCGAAACTATAATATGGATATACTCTCGTGTTTCATGCATGAAGACTTTTGCATTATTACTCTATTTTTTTATTGGCCCAGTGCAAATCCTGACGCAAACTGTAGTCGATCGCCTGATGATATTTTTTTTTCTTCTTTTTTTAAGGGATTAAATAAAAGCAACAGAGAGCGGTATACATATAAGTTTTTTAGCTTCACTTCTGCTCCTGAGTGGTGAAATTGGCCAATGCCAAACTGTCTTCACAACATCTTAAATTGTGCTAAAAAATTAAGACTCGTTATAGAGTTGTCACGAGGGCGGGGGGGGGGGGGGCTGGGGGTTAGGGTGAAGGTACCTCACAACAGATTGTTTGGGGACAACAGTTTCCAAACGGGAAACCGAAGTTAGAAAAGCTGTCGCCATTTTGTAATATAGGTCAAGGACTGAATGTCTCAAAACACTAAACAAGAAATGAATATTTAAGTGTAATGAAAGTCACCGGACAAAATGTATAGCATGTATTAATTGGTTTGGAGTACATCGTCTTAAATATTCTATTTTTGAGAATCCTGTGTCTGATCAAGTATGTTACGTTTGGGTAAAACAAATGTATTGTGAAGATCTAGTATACTCGTAGTTTTTCACCCGATGCTAGTGTCTCTTTTCCTCCACAACCTTGCATTAGATTTAAATCGTTTGCAACTGCTGGTCAGAACTCCTTAGCGAAGGTAGTTATTTCTAGTAGAGTTTATTCCTCTAGCTTAAGCCTCGCGTAGTACCAGAATAGATAGTTCCCGAATGACCCGGATCATAGTGCAGCCATCTTGTTTTTTCCCATTCAAACCAATGTAACTAGACTGAGGCTTGAAGGGAACATGGTCAGACCATAAATTGACAATTAAAACTATCAGTGTCATTATGCGCACAGGGAATAATATGACAAAGATGGCTGGAGTGTGATGCATGTCTATTGGCCCAACTCACCTGACGTCATCATCGCAAGAATCTTGATTGCGCCATTTTTGAAGTCAATGTCACTGTGTGTTGTACAGTGTAGTGCGCGTTTTAGGCAACGCACGCGAAGTTTACACGTACACCTTGGCCCAATTTCATAGAGCTGCTAAAACAGAAGATATTGCTTAACGATTTTCTGCTAAGCAAAAATTAGCAGGATGCCAGTCACAAAAGGTACACGTGACATAATGTTTTGGATGGTGATATTGTTGCATAATTATTAGCATGATATTGTTGTGGTTAGACAGTGCTTTAAGCAGCTCTGTGAAATTGGGCATTATGTGACGTGCGTGCAAGGGGTCAACAGACGCCATCTTTACGACTTTGGTTCAAAGTGGTTCACCGACCAATCATGCAGTGAATTTTTTCAAACTACCGCATACTTGTGCGGTCAAAAATGATGTAGGCCTATCTGTGTCCGTAAAGATAGCCGACTTTACACTGTCTGACGTCAAGTGTGGACTATCTATAAGTAAGAAACAGGAAACGTACACTCTTTTAACAGTTGATAATTTTCGTTGTTATGCGAAAATCAAACGTGCTTCTGTTGTAAACTTCTTTACTTTCTGCGCATTGTGCATGGTGTAATAACTGTAGGTAGTGTGTTCGAATGGGATTTTGACTACGAAAGATTTTGTTTTCAGGGATTCTTGGGATATCATTATGGAAGGGAAGCAGCCATGATTTTGTAAAGCGGCCGGTAAAAAGCTGCAGACTTTCCTTCCTCCACTGGCTACAATAACTTATTTTGAACGCATGAGGTCGTGGTTCAACTGTATGTGTTTGTCATAAGCACTTCATGTTTGGCAGGTCGCGTTACATAGGCCCTCGTGATTGGGCAAAAATAAACTTACTTATTGTTCACTCCATGCTTACAGCAATTATGATGGACCAATTATTGTTACTGTTCGTAAAACGTGCCTTAAGAGTATGAAAAATTAAAAAGCATAAAACAAAACTATATCAAAATTAACTGTTCCCTGAAAAGGTGGTTGCATGCCAACAGAGATGTCGTCACGCCGTGTATTTCTGGTTTCGAGGCGAACCTGTAACCTTTGACAATCTCTAAAGCAAGCTGCACAAAATGAAATTTAGCTTTTACTGGTTTACTTTGTTTTTAGCTTCTGGCATCACCATCAGAGACATGCAGTTTCTAATGTTCTCAAATAACTGAACCTTTCATGCACAGTTGTAGAGTTTCGACTAGGAGGGACCAGTTTTCTTTGGTCACGTGGTTGCTGGACGCCATTTTTCATCCAAAACGTGTAGCACAATCCAATTAAGTCTGACACCCTGTGTGCGGGGGGGGGGGGAAGCGAAAATGCCTTCTAATCGCAAGTTGTCGTTTCTCTCTATACACAGCTCTCCTTTCCTTGTATGTTTGCTGCCGGCCACCAAGCGTTTTAAATTCCCCCTTTCCAAGGTTAGTGTGTGCCATTCGCAAGCCTTGTCAAAATTCCGTTTCTTATCAGTTCGACGCAATGTACTATTTTAGACAAACAAAAAGAGAATTTCAAATGCTGGTTTACAAAGACAGGCTGCGCCTTACACAATAATGTGGTAAGTTCTGTTTACTTTATATTAAGTACCGAGTACTTATTTTAGGTTTGTAGTATACACGTATTTAATCCGTTTTGTTTATATGACTGTCTTTCAAATAATGTCAATGTTAAAACCCATTTTACGTAAAAGTAATTTATTAGACAACTTCACCGCTATATGTTTTTATACCTGTTCATATTCAATAATTATTTATCAGTGTGATGGTCAAGAATGGTATTGTTTTAAGTGTTAGTCAATGACAAGACTTTCAAATAAAGCCAAAGAATCTATCATAATTATGGGCGCAAAAGAGTCTTTGTGTGAAAAACGTAATGCACTAAAATGTTTTCCCATTTGAGTCAATGTTGTTGTTATTGTCGTCGTTTGTTTATTTGCTTGTTCATTTGGGGATGTTTGGGTGTTTGGTTAAATGCCTTTATTTGCTTTGTGTTTATACACAGGCTCAATCTTTGGACTGCTCCTAATACTCTGACATGAGATTCTGCATAGAAAAAAACACTGTCAAAACCTACACCCAAATTTACAATGTATCCTTGATTACACCGCGCACTCCTGGTATATCTTCCCGGGGTGGATTTAACAAAACTAGTCCTAAGTTAGGACTATGTCCTAACTTACGACTAGTTACTCGTCATAACTAACTCGAGAAAAGATAATCCTTGCGCTTTGTGAAATCCACACCATGCCTGGTTGAACGACGAAACCACTCACTCGGCCATTTCGTTGAATAACAAGGGTTTAAAGGTGCACACCGGCTTCGTTGGGCTATAAAATAGGTTAACATATGACTTCAAATGTCTTTCAGGAATGGAGAAGATCGGTTCCTAAAGAAACCATCAAATTGCTGTTTTCGAGCATTTTTCGAAAAACGATTTATCCGAACAAATCACGTGATCTTCGGAGTTAGTTTTACTTCCAGCCGTATAAAAGTAAATTACTGAACCAAATTTATTTATTTTTTTTTTTTTTACAACTATTCATGAGTATTTGACAAAAAAGACTTATGTATTCAGATTATTGATACAATTTGTAAATAATGATGAAAATCGAACGTAATATTCGCATTCAGAGAGTCCGTGCAACCGAAGCATGTCTTACGGCGCACACCAGCGTGGGAGCAAGCGGAACGTAAACCTTGGAACATATCCCGTACAGCCGGTGCCGTGTCTCGTGGGGCCAGAGAGACAAACCCCGGGGCATGAACTCCCCAGCTTGCCGGTCGGTCTAGCCGTAAGCGTGGGAGCTTGTCGGAGGGGTAGGGAGCCAGACCAACAATTACAGTATTTTTACGAGGGTTTTAGTCTGTACCCCTAGCTATTATCCCCTAACTATTGTAATGTGTTGCCTGCGCTACGCACACGCGGGACGACGACGGGGAATGTTTATCCCATACAGCTGATTTATCTACTTCTACGATAGCTGCATAATGTCCACTCCCCCAATCGCCACAACAAAAAAACGGTGGCGGTGGCCGCGGCCGGCCGGCCAGTGAAGTCATCGCCCGAAAAACGGGAGAATGCCTTCGCTAAAGCTGCCAGGATTGGCAATCCGTTTGCAGCGAAAGCGGGAGCGGCTCGCTTGCCACATGACTGTTATTGGCCAAGCCAATGTGAAAAGATGGTCCAAGATTAGGGACACTACCATTAGTTTTTAGACTGCAGCAGGCTGGTCACGATGAGAACATGAAGGATGTGATCTTTGCCATAATTTTGATGGACAGGTTTGTGTCATAGAACTGTATTGTAAATATGCCTGCGTATATTTTAATTCATGAAGACTCACATTTTGACAATATTTATGGTCCATCATGTCCGTGATGTCCACATTATGCCAAGCTTATTCTCTCCCTTTCTACATTTGAACACGACCTGACAACACAGATCAGTCCTGGACCCAACTGGCATTCGTCCAAGTATTTTTTTACAACATATGGCCTACTTGCGATACATCGAAGAAACGTTCTCCATTGCAAGTAAGTTCGTCCAGTCCGTCGTACACAGAATACACTGTCCGTTTATGTCTGTTTTTTATTTACACGTGAATTTGTGCTGGATGGATATGAAGTCTGGATCCGTATGCCTCGTCATTGTAATAATTCATACATAAACAGAGCACCAGTCTACTTACAACAATGCGCAACATTGTCACGTAAACTTGACAGTTGCAACGGCTGGAAAAGCGTTTAAGCTGACCTTTGACCGTGTTTTTCACATTTTTCGTTAATTACGTGATATTTTGATGATTTTTTTTTAAAGAAAAACCATTTAAAAATTATTGTCTGTCATTCCACATCACTAAATTAGGTAAACAGTAAACCGGTGTGTCCCTTTAATGATTTTCAATTTTTAGAGATGACGTTGGCTATGCTCGCGACGTGTGCATGTTGTATGACACTTGCACATCACGTGTGTATCGTGACCCTTCACACCAACAAAGTTAACCAACCTTCAACATCCAAGCTAAGTTTAGAAGAAAATCTTAACTAACGTTAGCATGCACGGTGGGAGGTTCTGAGATTCTGTGTCCATCATGTTTTATGTAAAGCTGCATTGCATTATGGGATTACGTAGACCTATATGCTAATTCCAGCATATAATAGGCCTATACTAATGCCAAAAAAAATCCTATTCCTCAACGAACGGCCATATAGCCGCAGCTGCAGTCGCTTGTTTCGGACACGGCTTAACTTTTTTTAAGCGGTTAGATCAATACTGAGCATAGACCTATAAGTGCAACACTCCATGAACGTTGCCAGCTAAGAAAACCAATAAAACAAAAACATCACTACCAAAACATTCCACAAGATCCCCGGTATAAACAGATCTGTTTTGCAGCAAACACTGTAACCGATACTAATGAGTATTGGATTACACAACGCAAAATAGCCGCAAGGTCAAAACTATGGTAATAGCGCGTGCAAATCGTTCCGTTACACGTCGCCCCCTATCGTCTTCAGGTCATTTCACTCACAGGCATATTCTTGACAGAGTGAGGGACAATTACTCACACGTGGTTGCAATTTTGCACTTAAAAGTGGGACGACTTAAATAGGTCAAGAAGAAAATTTTAATACCGATGCTGGTTTTAAAAGGACAGCAACAAAAGAGGGAAAGTGTGGAAGACCGAAATCTCACGGCAAGACCAGCAAAACACAGGCTTACGAAGTTTTGACGATTGAAGCTAGGAAGCATAATCTTCAAATAATACCGAATAAGCTTGGTGTTATTGACAGTGGCGTACCTAAGGAGGTCACGGGCACGTGCCCCTCCCCAGTTGATGTCTGTGCCCCCCTTCCCCACTTAAGTCTGGACCTTTGATATACAAACTTTACCAGAATAAAAAGTTATTTTATACGCCTTTATGTAGTAATATGTTTTGAAATTGTGTTTTTAAAACTTTTTTATTCATGTAGCCTGTTGTTTTGGTAAGCACTTTTTTCTTTGTTTTTGAACGATTTGTTCTTTCTTTTTAAATGTAAAATTGTTGAAATTCAGAGTTTATGCTTCGACCACGTTTTTCTTTTGAAAACAGGCAATGTTACTTTTCTATTTGTCATAGATGGATCATTGTTCTAAGACAACTGATAGTTATAGAACCCGAATACGGTGGGTTGTTGGGTTTGAGATGATATAAAATCGATATTTAAAAAAGTACGTTATGAAAAATAATCAGCCAGAAAATAAAACAATTTGAGCATGTCAATATCAATCAATATTAAACCTTCACCGTCATAAGAAATCTGCAAGAAAACCGAGACTAACTGACTAAACTGCATCACTGGCTATGACCAAACGCAGTTCAACAAAACCAGACCACCAATTGCAGAGAGAATAACACTTTGAGTTAAATTGACAGCAGGAATTAGCAATCTGAGGGGCCAATTTCATAGAGCTGCTAAAGTACAAAAAGTAGCGAAGTACAACAAAGTTATGTTTACCAGAATAAGGTTACCAGCCAAACTACCATGTCACATACAATTTGTGACTGGCATGGTATCCTGGACATTTCTGCTCAGCAGAAAATGGTTGACCACTATATTCTGCTATAAATTATATTCATAACGGCAATTTACATAACAATACCGATGCCAGAGAGATGGCCAATCAGGTGGTCACAAAAAACCTGTAGGCTGCGTCTATTACCAATAGGTTACAATCACATTAAGTATTTGCTGTCATATGTCATTGATTTTATTTTGTTATACTGCTTGTTAAAATGTATAGCTAAAATAATATGAGACCTAATAACATTGAACAAAATAATAAATAACAAAGAGTGAACGAGGGTTACTTGCGAGAGGGCGCTATTTCAGGCAATACATGTAGAAAAAAACACGACCACAGACTTGGAACCTACTATTACTTGGATGATATTATCAAACTTCCGCAAGGGCACGTATTATTGGCATGTGTTTTCCGTCGGTAAACTGTAAACTGGAAATTGTACTCTGGTGTTAATTAAGTTTTGCCTAATAAGGAGAAATTCTTAGACAGTCAACAATACTATTCAGTTAATATATGAAGAATGTGTAAAACAACAAGGAATTTGCCAGTTTTTTGTAGAGGTTTTAGCTTACCCTGAATACAGATGATCTTGTGCTGTTTTTACCTTCGACGAGCTCATAATACGTCAAACGGATCCATAGATAACACATGGTACATCATCGCTCACTGGGTTCAAATTCAAAATTGTCGGCACAATCTGTCAATAAATAACAACTTCTTTGTTTAGCAATTTTCAAAATAAAATGTCTACAGTGAAGTCCACAACATTCCGTTTATACTTTCACAAGCACGCGGACTTTATGTGACCCAACATGTCATGTAATAACAAACCTGTGAAAGCTTTCATAAGCCCAATCGGTCATTGCAGTTACGAGAAAATGGTGAAAAAAAAACCTATCAGGACCGGGGGGGAGCACAATGTGCCCCTCCTACCAATTTTTTTACCGCAACTTTTTAATGCTTAGTCCGATCACCGCGAAATTTTCTGACTTTTCCTAAAATATATCTAGAATCATATTGGCAAAAAAAAATTGATACCGAGGGTTAGCTGCTGCCATGGCAACCATTTGTTCGACCTTGGGTCACACGATTTTACTGTTTTTTAGTGATTTTTAAAACTTTTTGGACATAATTTCCACTTATTTTATGTTTTTTTGCCAGAAAAGTGATAGTGGTGAGTCACGTGATAGTCTGAAATGATTTCGGGAATTCAAAATGGCCGCCATTTTTGGCGGCCATCTTGGATTTTGTGTTTTCAGCCTGTAATTAGGGGGTCAAATTATATCAAGTTTTTTAACAATGGAACATTTTCAACCCGCTAATTTATTACTTTTCAGACCCAAAAAATTTTCAGATTTGTCAATCATGCCTTATTATTTCTCCCTGGGCCCTTGGCGGCGGCCATTTTGATTGTTAAGTGAAAAAAACGCAAAAAAACATTTTTTCCCGAAAATGGGATAAATTAATGAATTATTATGCCCCCTAAAGATAAATCCAGTGACTAAATTAGGTTCAAATTATATTTATCTTGTTAAAATGTACAAGTTTGCCAAGTTTCAAAACATTCGGACAAAAAATACAGAAGTTATGGCAAAAACACAATTTTTGACCAAAAATGGGCAAAAATCAGTCAAAAACGCCCTCTAGTGACGGTTTTTTGAAATTTTGTGACGTCATCATGTAGAACTCGGTGAAATGAACATTTGTGGCAAGTTTCATCAAAATCGGTCGAACACTTTGAAAAATACGGAGGGGGGGGGGGCACTATGTGCCCCCCCCCCCGGTCCCCGTACAACCGAAAAAAGCCCGGTCCTGATAGGGTTAAAGTTTAACTGCTTTCAAACATCGGGTTTTTGGTCTTGCAAGATCCAAAACTAATTTCTCAAAAACTACAGCGTTTCAAGCAAAATATTTCAAGGGAAGTTTTCCACCATACCATGTAATTTACTTGCAAATCTGTGAACACTTATATTTTTCGAGCATACACTCTGAAAAAAACCTCCCGAGTCAGAACTCACCCGGATTTTGTGTCCAAGGGGGTTTGACCCATTTCTGTGTCGGGCTGACTCAGAAACGAGATAAAATTGGGATGCTTATTACTCAGATTGTGCTGAAGTTTGACCCATTTCTAGGTCATTTGGACACAGATTCCGGGTCATGATCCTGACCCAGAAATGGGTCAAACCCCCTGGGACCCAGAATCCGGTTCAATTATGACCTGGTAGTTTTTAGAGTGTACCAATCTTGTGTATTTTAAGCACAATATTCAAACGTTCAGTTCAGTTTACACTCGAATTCAGTTGAAATTGTCTTAGCTCAGCTGCTCATCAGCTCTTGAATTCTTCAAGTTGAGTTACTAGTACTGCCATGACTGCTAGTAAGAGAACTTTCTCAAATGAATATAAGTTGACCTACCTCATGCTGTCTACAAGTTGATTGTCCTATCTGGCTTTCTTACTCCTCTTACTGCAAACACGTAAAAATATTTGTACATTTTTTGACATTCGTTTGTCTTCGAAAGTAGTCCATTGCACGGATAGAGGGCGGCATGTATGTCCGTGGTGTAGTTTTCACTTGCTTGCAAACTTGATACGAAGCAATACAATCGTTAGAAGTCAATAAAGAACTGCCAAATTGCCTCTAAAGATATCCAGAAGTTATCTTTAAATGTTAAATGTTCCGTCAGTAATCAAAACCGAAGGAAATTTGGTAGAAATCACAAATTATTTATCAGAAACACACCGTCCAAATCCCGTGTCGGTATATAGAGCCATACATGCCGCCATCGTTGTTGTCGCATGCTTGCACTTCACAGCGCTGTCTTTTTGGCAGTCGTGGAGGAAACACTATCTTTGTGGAAGACATAACTAATTTGCATAACAATATATCTTTGAGCGTGCCAGGCAAATTTGGCAACATTTTAGTAAGAAGAGTTTAAGGAATCTTTGGAAGGTGTGTGTGCGTAAGGGGGAGGGGCTTAAAAGCCAAGCCAGGTGTTTCGACTAAACCGCAAATTTTAAGTCCATTAATAGTGGGGCAATTTCTCCACCGCTAAAAATACCGAAGGAGGGTGGGGGTTGAAAACACAGCCCAAACTTGATTGTTTTTAGCAAAGTGGTTTGCTCTTGGAAAGTTGCGCTTTTTGCTTTTTTTTCTCGACAACATCCCCTAATGATTTCTGGAAGACCATTTGTGCGTTGTTATATTGTAGTATTCGTTTCTATTGATAAAATAGGCTCCCCCAAAAGGCAAATAGAAAAATTAATTAAACGTATTACGCCATTAGATTCACGAAGCTCGCGAAGGGTGGGTTTACGCTCGCTGTCTCGTAGCCTACGCACATTAACAGAATGTGCGTTCACATTCGCGGCACCGAATGCCAACTACAAATGCGGGACTGAAAACCATGTATGTACAAAAAAGGGGAAGGGGAAGATGCATCAATAATGTTGGTAAAAAACATACACAAATCGTTATATTTCAAAAAGTAGGCCTATATTTCAAAAGTAGGCCTAGGCCTACTTTTGAAATATAACGATTTCATTGGAGGAGTTAACGTTGCATGCACATCCACATTTTGTGTGAGATACCGGTGCTTAGGCTATCACGTATCGGGGATCTCGACAGCGCGGATGGTACTTGTACAACGCCGTATCATGGAGAGCGTAGTTTTTAAAAAATAATACACTCAACTGCGTGATTTGATGACGTCACACAAGAAAGACGCGCGTAACTATGCTTGTCGCTGCGCACGTTGTCAACTACATTGTGCGTGGGGTGTAAAACATGCTTTGTTTTGAAGTCTTCATGGGCATTTCTACACAAAACATTCGGCGGTAATAACTGTTAGCTGAATGATTGCCAACAAAAACAGTCAAAGTTGTTGGCATGGCTAACGTATTCACCCGACGTTATAGACGTCCGAGGACTACCACACTGACCGATTTCTCATGCACAAATGATCAGACAAAGCCGAGGTCCGTACCGAGGATTTTCTCGCCGACACGGCGGCAGAATCCACACTCGATAGGACTGGTGTACCAAAGTCCGTACAACAAGGATAATCACGTAAGAAATCACTTGAACATCGCTGGATACCTTAGCAAATAATTATGCAGCCCACAATCTAACTTTGATCTGAACCAACAGGTCATAATTTAACCCAAACAAAGAGAGGATTGTCATCAGAGTGACTCGTTTTTCCAGTGGGTCAAATTGACTCGAAATCCCCCGTGAAAATTGATTTTATTAATGTTCTATTTTAACATTGACACCAGATCAGACTGACTTCTATCTTACTTCATTCAGAAAATACTGTGTAAGAATTTACAAGCAACCAAGTCCGAGGACAGAAGACCATTCTTAGAATTAGATTTCTGTGACTCGTTTGTTTTAATAAAACTGACAATGTCTTTACCCGATTCGAGTCAGGATATCTTTTTCTTCTTTAACTTTGATTTCTTTTTTTCTTTTTCCAGCCATCCATCGGTCAGTCAAAGCATTGAAAAAAATCACAGACTATTTTACTCAGCATTAACATACTTTTATATTAAATCAAAACAGACCTTTGGTATCTGGAGTCCAGATTTCAATCTTTTCCGGTCACGGTTTCCGGAAATGTGTAACCACATACGTAAGTATATTGTTCTTAAATTAAATTCACCGATACCATTCCACTTCCAACAAAACTGTATCAAATTTGTTAAAATAAGTAAATGAGCGGGGGAAACAAGCTTGGTTCAGTTTCATAGAGCTGCTTAAGCACGAAAAAGTAACTATGCACAGAAACAATTGTGCTTACTCGAGCATGGGTACCAACCAAATTACCAGTTAACATGTTCCATATGTGACTGGTATCCTTCAGATTTTAATTTTTTTTAATTTGATTGATTGATTTATTTTTTTGCAGAAAGATGTAAAGCAGTCTGCTTAAAATCAGCTGTATGAAATTGTATATCTATACCATCAAGTGTGCACCAATGACGAAGGATACCATTTTATATAAAAGGGGGAAAATCATCCTGAAAACTATAAAATGCTTAAACTAAGCTTACATCTCTTACCATTATTCCAGAAACAACAAATTGGACATGTTGCCGTGACAACGGGGCGTTTACTCTCCCAAGAGCACCAAGTGGTTTGTTACTATTATGATCTTTTATCTTAAAACTGAGTTCGTTTGCTCATCAAATAGACAACAAGAGCTTTCAAGCAATACCTAATTTACGCCTTTAAATTTTTCAACATATTCAATGTTTATGCCAACACATCACATTAATACCATGGTTGTAGACCCATTACCTGGGGCGCAGCGGCGAAACTTGGGTAAAATGTCTTCAGGAGGCACAATGGGGTGCATCATTTTTTTTAGGGGGCACTTCTGGCCAATTAAAAATGTTCACTTTTCCTAAACAAGCCCCTTCTCAGTGCTCTTGTTATGCCGTTTTTATATTTTTTATAATCCAACATGGAGGTAAAAACAAATACACTGTCTGTCTGTTGATAGAAAAATTGTTTACAACAAAAGATTGAAACTACTGCATAAAAACGGACATTAATTGGGGGGGGGGGCACATCCACATTTTGTGTGAGATACCGGTGCCCCCCCCCCCCCCCCTTAGTTACGCCACTGCTGGGGTGGTTACTCATTTTTGTTGTTGAAATTTTGTCTTTGACGGTCGTATGGTCAATATTCCGAAAAAAGGAGTACAGCGCCCCAGTTACTGGGTGTACCGTGGTTGATCTTTCAGTTGTCTTCTTTTTTTAATGCCATTTCACAGTTTTCGAGAACTGATTGTTTTTGGCATGGGGCTTCGTCATACACTGTTCCGAAACTCACTTAATAAGCCCTTTATATTTAGGACTGTAAAATGAACTATGAACACGACAATCACGGTGGTAAAGTATCAAAATCTTCAATGACCGTCTTATGCTTTTGATAACTGTAGGAATTGGCTGCAAATATGTAATTTGCAAACGGGCAGTATCAGCATGTACTTGGTAGAATGTAATCGCAAACCACAGTTCACTTATTATTTGTATCTCTCTTTTTTGGGGCTGAAGGAAAGCCTCCAGAGATCCACTTCACTCTAGACTCCACGTCACGCCGAAGCTATGAGGAGCCAGCCCAGGCATTCCCACAACTCATAGACACCAAGCAGAAGACGACTCGCTTCGGGAGCACGCCTTTCAGCTGCACGGTGCCTGCCAGGGGAATAGGTAAATAATAACAATTTCGGCAGACTGCAAAACACTACAGTCGAAATGAGTCACCTCATATTTTTGTCGTTCATTAATTTGTTTTTGTTATCACGTTTTGTTTTATACATAATATTTCCCCCACATTTTTCATGCACTTGTTTATGTATTATTTCAAATGTTTTTGATTCAGCTGTACTTATCAACGTATCTATTTATCTATTTGACATCAGTGGGGGAGGAGTAAGGCGAGGAGAAATGGGTATTTTCTCTATCATCTAACAAATACTAATTTCTTGAGAAACTAACATTATTTGTATATCTATTCTCAGGAATTTTTTCTCACTTGTTTTGAGCTTTAAAAAGGGGGGAATCTGGGGCATAGCATGGTTTGTTTGATAGATGACATCCATCTTGAACTAATCGTATCTTTTTGTCTTCTTCTCCTTTTTAGTCCCGAACGTCCTCCCACCTATTGCATCCCCAGATGAAAACACTGAGATTGGCAAGAGCACATAATCAGGCAACCTGTGGTACATTAATCTTTTAACCCTCCTGCTCTTGGTGACATTCCTGCAAGTTGACCAACTATTTCAAACTGTTCCATTGGTACATCAAAAGATATCACACAAAAAGCGTAATATAAAAAAAAAAAAAATAGCAGGTATTTATTAGCCGCTTTTAAGCACTGTATCAAAGAATCTTACACTATTACTACCCCTGTTCATTGGGCATTAAGCATTCCTTAAACCATCTCAACTCCTTTGGAGTATGCAGCACTGGCAACAAAATAAGTGCACAGGTTGCTTATCAATCACATCAACGATCTCTACCCTCGCATGTACCCATTTACTCCTGGGTGATGCGAAGCAATAATAGTTTAAGTGTCTTGTCCAAGAACACAAGTGTCTAGACCAGGATTCGAACCCACACTCTGATGACTCAGCGAACAGAACTTGAGTTCCATGCTCTAGACCAAGATATTAACAAGAAGAGAAAACAAGAAATAAACTGGAGAAGTAAACTTGTATTCAAATTCATTTCGGTCCTGAAATTCCACGAAATAGGCCTATCCTGTTGTTAAGTTATGACGTTTTGGAGTTGGAAGTGCAATGTAAATGAATGGTATACAAACATGTACATGAACATTCGTTGTACTGCACTTCCGGCTCAAAAACGTCATCACTTACCAACAGGATACTTGTTTTAAAAAAAAATTGACAGTTTTACAAGTTATTTGACAGGGACACTTCTTTAAAATATTTTCACTGGAAATCTAATCTAAACTCTCATTAATTCCCAGACTCAAAATCAAAAAGCTGTAACAATTATCTTTGCACTTTTATAACTATGGATAGGCATCCTTTAATAAATCAAACTTACAGAGTGACTATTGAGCAATCCATTCTATAATTCTCTCCGTCACAAAAGACATAGTGTAGACAATTTAAGCAAAGGATTGCGTGCCAGCCTCTCATACATGATGTCACAAGCTCAAATAGTGCCCTCACTGACTCTAACATGAGGCACATGAGGCACATCCGACTGGCCCATTTGCACATGCAAGTTGATCTTAGTTATGGTTTTCTTACATACATGTACGGGCACTTACAACGGAACAATGCTACCCCACATTTTGAGGTTTTCTTTGTTCTAGCTGTAACTAAAAGTGGAAACCCTTAAAAAAGGGAACACTAGAGCAAAAATGAAAGTACCCCGCAAAAAGTACTGTCGGTTTGCTGCGTATCCAAATGGTTAATTGAATGGGGTGTGTCCTGCAAACTTCATTAAGCATGGAATCAACAAGGACATTTGTATTTATTGATTAAATAAAACAGAACAAGACCCAATTATGACACGTTTATTCGGTTCCCTAAATGAGGTCACTAGAGGGCGCCTCACTGGTTCAGTTGTATTACATATAAGTGTGTACATGCTCCTGCATTTCCAATATCTGACCTCAGCTAAGGAGTCTTCTGCTTAGTGCTTAAGTCGGGGGAAATAATCCGCTCATACCCTGCTACCTGATATGCAGTTTTCCCATCAAAGCGCAGAAGTTTGTGTCTGTATCCCACGCTCCCCTATGTGTTGACTGTGCCAACTTCTGAAGGTCCTTACTGAACCTAGGCAATCTCTGAAGCAGTTCTGTTGCCGAGGCATCCTGCGGTGCAGAGGTCGATTGTCCTTTGGAGGATTTCGACGATGAAGAAGACTTTGATGATGACACTGCTGAGGTGTGAACCTCCATAACCGCCTCTGCCGTGATACCCTCATCCTTACGTCTCGAGATTGCATAAAGTGTCTCGTTGACTTCATCCTCACTGCTCTTGGTGAGGACAACAGGGAAGACAGTCTTGATGTCATCAATAACATCCTGTTTAATCCCTTCATCCCTACTGATCAGATTGATCATGAACACTCCTGAGAAAAAGCGCACGAAGAGTGAAAAAATAATTATTTTGTAATTACTCATTTTGTTTTGGACCTGCAGTCATAACATCACAATAACTATCAATTTTTTATGATTATATTAATTATAATTTGGGTGGCTGATCATCCTCACCTAAGAAGTTGATTTGCAAAGGATGCAGCTACAGTGTGGTCGAGCCGCAGGCATGTAAAGGCACCTTTGGCAGCCAGCCACATCGACCCATAAAAGACCATAGAGCACAGCCAGAGGTGGAAACTGTTTGATTTTTCCGGAGGGAGTAAGCTAGAGGGCCCAGAGAAAACCCCTTGTGGCATAGGAGAAAACCAATGCACAACTTTACTCACATATGGCCCTAGTCGGGAATCGAACCAGGGCCACAGCAGTGAGAAGCGAGCGCTTCACGCACTAGCCATCCATGCCATCCATTTCTTGAAGACCTGTTAAAACACAGCTTCCATGTCCATCCCTTTTTTTCTTCTTTTTTTGAGGGGTGATCAATGGCCAAAGAAGTTTTGTGGGTAAAAATAGTTTCCATCCTGCAAGTGCTGTTTGAAACTCTTTACATCTTCTGCATATATAACAATTCTGAACCAAATTTATTCAGCAGCGTTTGCTGATGTGATTGTCTACTCTTGACCTAATTCACCTGACGTCATCATCACAATAATCTTGGTTGCACCATTTTTGAAGTCAATGTCTCAATGTGTTACACAGTGTAGTGCGCATTTTAGGTGACGCAGCGTTTACACGTATGCCTATTGACTTCAAAAATGGTGAGCGCGGCAGAGTTGCCACTTGTGTCGTGTGTGCAATGAGTCAATAACCTAGAGTACAATAAAACCCTAGCCCTCCCAACTCCTCCCAAATCATCTTCAGGAAGTTGTTGAAGATTGAGGAGTGTAGGCCAAAATAACAATTGCTTATCACTGGGCCAGGCGTACCAATCTTATCCAACTCAAAATATGTTGGTGTGAAGTGACATAAGAGTGGAGGACAGTAGAGGATTGATGTTGCCTGTGGGCAAGTGGGCCGAGGAAGTAAGGGTTTAAATGGGGGAAAAAGTGGTCAGGAATCATCTTTATTTGCAGAACATATTAGCCATTAGGGTGATCAGTTTAGGTCCTACTGAGTCTTACATTCTGGTCACTCTGTGTGGGGTTCTGTGCGTCATTTAACAACTTCAGCAACATGTCTGTGAGAAATAATTTTATCTTCTGCCTAACCAACGGTTAGAGCACCAATTTGTTTATTTTTATCAATCTATCAATCTTGTTGCATGTAATGAATCAAATATGGATCAAAAAGGACCAATAAAATAAATATAAACATGAATATGAATATACCTTCTGGGATTAAGACAGAGGCAACTTTCTTCAAGAAGTCTTTCTCTATGAAGGCTTTGGGTGGTGAGTTCAGTCCTGTTGTTAAATCTTTAGCGTCAACATCAAATATTATGGCATGGTACGATGAAGTTGATTTATCTGTTGAAAATTCATTCACACAGTGTTACTATTTCTACTATTTGTTTATCAAAAATGCAAACGCTTTTTTTTAAAAGGCTGAATCACTTGTCAATAAATCCACTAAATAATCAATCAACCAACCACACATAACAATCTCAACGACCTTTACTTTTACAAAAATCTTAACCATTCAATTCCAGTATGAATGACATCAAACAAAATTTCACCTTCAGCTTTGTGGATGAATTTTAACCCGTCTTCGACATAAACCTTCATGCGTTGGTCCTCCACGAAACCAAACCAAGACTTGGCAACTTCGGCAACTGCGCCGTCCAGTTCAACTACGTCAATCTGGAGCTGGAAGACGTGACAAGCAAAATATTAGCAAAAGAAATCTGTCTGTACCACCACCTGCCCTTGCAGCTGCAGTCAGAACTAACGACCCTTCTCACTGACGCCACATTTCATGCGCAACGTGGAAGGTCTGCCATTTTGGATTACTTTGATACGTTGCGTTTCTTAGCACATGTTCGTCCAGTTCTAGTAACATCACATGCATGACGTGCGCTTGTAAGTACTCCAGCATGGAACGAGGCCATATGAGAAGGATCTATTGTGCCATGTCATTTCTGTTCATAAAACCCTCTAAAATTCTTTCTGGCATGGACAAGCATTTAACATCAATCAGGATCTCGAATTTACTGCGTATCCAAAAACATGTGTTGTATCCACTTGAGTTACAAGAAACGTATTTATATATCAGTGGCCTGGCACTATATTATGTGCTAGTTAAGTTAAATTCATCCGCATCTAACTGTATATAAGGCGTTGCATGAGTTTAATAAAGGGGTGGAGATTCATACACCCCACCAGGGCACAATTTCATAGAGCTGCCTTACAGCCGATTTTGTGCTTACTGTGAGATTTCATAGCTGCTAAACGTGAGCACAGGAAAAGGCCTGTTAACCTTCCTGTGCTTACTGTAAGCAAAAGACTGCATAGCAATGCAAATACATGGTGAACGCGCAGGCTGGCCGCCTAATTTTCTTGCTAGCCTGTAAAATACGCTTATGCTTCAGCACATTTTTCTGCTAAAGTAAACAGAAAATTTGCTTACCGTTAAGCAGCTCTTTAAGTCTGGCCCCTCAACTGTGTTCTCCTCAGTGCGTCTATACACAATACAACAGGGTGTCAAAATTTGAAATAGGGTGTCCAGAAGACACCTGGACGTCCGTCTGGTTACTGACGTACCTTTGGGAAATGGTCATACAGGAACATGGGCAGATTGCCAGCACCCAGACCGATGATTAATATGCGCATCTCATTAGCAAGGAGCTGTAGGAATTGTGGGACGAGGGCTAGGCCTGCCACCATCTGCTTGTGAAAGTCAAATTCGAGGTAGGTGTGGTCGACAACCGTCTGGGAGGATGCTTTGTCTTTTTGTTTGCGTCTCCCTTTTCTTGGTCGCTCTTAAAAAAAAAATAAATAAACAAATAACACATTCCCGAAAAGTTCAAATGAAAGAAGTTTTTGTATCACGAATACAGGTATTCGTAATTTTTTTATATGAGAAGTGATGGACCAGCCTTCATCATGATGTGTACATCCTTGTTAGAATCCCTGTACACACATTTCTCCTGTTCGAAACATCAAGACCACACCGGCTCTTTTCAGAGCAACCACTCCTCCGAAAAGAGATTTTTACATGGTTGTACCCGCAAATTTTTACTAATTTACT
Organism: Marthasterias glacialis; assembly: GCA_911728455.2. Lineage (NCBI taxonomy): Eukaryota > Metazoa > Echinodermata > Asteroidea > Forcipulatida > Asteriidae > Marthasterias > Marthasterias glacialis. The sequence goes on from OU452236.1 coordinate 13,046,731, forward strand.
AGTTAAAGTTTCCTATCCTTCACACCATGCAAAGCTTCAAACATCACTTAAATTACTTCTAATTTGCATTTCACATTATAAAAGAACCTTTTTTTGTCACAGTCTCTGTTTGATAACACTGGATTGATAAATAGTGCAGCGTAGTGACTGAATCAATGCACCTCATTAACAATTTGTAGACCCTCAAAAATGTCTGTAAATGACAGAATTTAGGGTCAATACTTTCAGTGCAATATTGTATCTTAGGGTTGTGGACTGTCGGTTTTGGGCGGTTTGGACAAGCCAGGCCCTCAAGAAATGGTCCTATTTTTCTCACGAGTGTTGGACCCCTTTTTGAAGATGGCCGCTGTTCTCTTTGAAAGTTTTTTTGTTCCGCAGCGCTTTTTTTCTTTGTAGCGGGAGTAGCTCGGGGGCACACTGGACTACCCCCATAAAAATGAAAAGAAAACTCAAGTTCAGAATTCATTGCACATTTGTGTTTTTGTTTCAAAAGGCTGAGAGACTTCTGACTTTTGTATATTTTTGAATATTTATCATTTAGCGTTAGTTGAATAGGAATTTTGTTTACTGTGGTGCATCCATGAGTAAACAAAGATGGCCACTCAATAACAGAGGTCTTGTACCCCGTCCTCACCTCTTATAAGACGAGCCTGCGACTGCACTAACACCATCCCGCTCAGGAACACAAGTCTCCTGTAGACCTCCCCACCATCTGTCACATCTTCAACAACAAGGTCCCCAGTCAAGGGACTGTTGCCTCTATAGCGGACCTCTCGGTGTCCTATGTCGTCTCCGATTGACAGAAATGGCACCTAGTTGCGAGTACAAAGAGTCATAAATTAAAAGTATAATTATTTTCACGTCTACAGCCGAAAAGCAAAAATATGGGCAATTCCACGCAAACTCATTTCACATCTTGCAATGTAAACTCAGCCTGGAGCTCGATTTAACAAAGAGCTAACATTGATCTTAAGTGCAAATCATTCTTAATTGCTAAGCAAAGTGTGATGTCACAATACAAGTCACTACGGTAATACTGACAACTCATCTTAAGATGAAGCTTAGTGCTATGTGAAATCAAGCCCAGAAGATACCTGCGTAGAGATGTTCAAGAAGTGTCAGTTATAGATGTGGGAGATAAACCCCAACTGGAGAAAACCCATGCAATCAGGGTAGGGACTCCCTCACTCTAAAAACCCAAACCACGTGCAAGGCTCTGGTCCGGGGGGGAATTCGAACCGAGGTCCACAGACATAAAAGGCAGAGAAAGAAACCACTGTAGGCCAACCTGATCCTTTCCTGGTAATGAAACCAAGAAACCCTTCAGGTTGCCTTACACTGTAACCCATTAGGCCCGAAGATAAAGATTAATCATAATATAATAATGATAATATCGGAGTCTTATATGGGGCATGTATCTACTAACAATACGTACACGAGGCTCTTATCATATTATTTTTAAGCAAGGTTTTGGAAGTTTTTGAATTATGAGACCCATTTATGTAGCACCTTATAAGGGTTTACAAGGTGCAGCGGCGCAATTAGCAGCCACTGCCAGAGACACTGGGGCAAATCCCTTCTCTTAGCGATAAGTGCAACTGGGTTCTTTTACGTGCTTTATACAACGCATGGGAACTATGGCTTTACGTCCCATCCCAAGGATGAAGCAATAATGGATATGTGTTTTGCTTAAAGGTTCCATGAATGATTTTTTTTTATTGGTTAAAAAAATAAAGTATGCCTATTATAGTACATCTTGACTTTTTTCACATTTTTTAAATGCGTATTAATCGTAGAAATAACGATTTCTAAAATTAGGGGGTTGCTGTGCTCCGCCCACCCGTCCTCATTAACATAAAATCTGTGATGTAGACAGTGGAATGGCTGACCAGGGCCATGTGTGTGACAATAACATACAATGCATTGTTGACCACTCGGCACCAGGGCCGTCTTCGAAATGTTTTACCACAGCCTACGTCATGGATCATTGCGCAATCAAATGGCACACATTTTCGGGGCTCAATGAAAGTGTATTAACGCATAACAGACACATCAAAATAGTCAATACTATGTTTTGTTAATTTGAAACCATATATTAAGCCACAAAAATGTTCCGTGACAAAAAACCTCTTCATGGGCCCTTCAAAGACACAAGTGTCAAGACCGGGACTAGAATCCACCCTCTGCTAATCAAAAACACCAGAGCTTGAGTCTGGTGCTCTTGACAACTTGGTCACGACACACTCAGCCACGACACGCCACAGATTAATCATTACAAATATTGCTACCTGAATATTATCCTGCATCCCTGGAGGTGCCAACTCCATGACTTTACATGACAGCTCTGCCTTTATAGCATCCATGTTTGTATATGAGTGATCACGGTGAAGAGAGATGACGAGAAGACGCTGGAAACATGCTGACTCCGCTAATTTCCCCCGACCCTTGTCTGTACAAAACATCCACTCCGTCTCTCTAAAGATTAAGGAGAAATGAGGCTCAGTAATAACCATCGGAAAAGAAAGTTTACCAAAGTAAAAGTTATTGATGCAACACTGAAAGGTTGATCAATTTAGGCCAATGTAATGACGCCACTAGACCCTGCACTTAACGTGCATATTCTTTTGAGATTCCTATGGACCATTCTCATGCTGCTGCCATATATAGTCTTGCTCCCTGTGTGAAAAAGCATTACCGAATACTGATTCTCATTCTACTGGAAAGGTGCCAGACTATTTTGCCTTTCAAGCCTCGGTTTGGCTCACATTGATTTGAGTGGTAGGAAAAACAAGATGGTGACACCACGATAAAGATCTTTAGTTGCATCTTGTCAAACTTTGAGAAAACATACAGCACAAAGTGTAGGATGTGGCACCACTGTACAAATGGTTGCATACTAACAGGGAGGAATGCAAAATTAAACAAGCAGTAACTCTGGTAGAAAGTCGTGTTAAGCCCACGGTTTCCAACAAACAACGCGTTTTCATGAAGTTCAGACCAGAGTTGAAGGTAGTTTAGTTTTGTATCCCTCCCTTACTTCAACATTATTTCTAAGACATGGAAGTTCTTCTCATACCTTCCTTGGGGAGTTATAAAGATCCCAAACTTCTTCGAGGCGCTGTAGTTTTTGTCACTGTCTACAACATGCATTGTATACCTTGGGCTGTCTGGATTAGTCTTACTGTACAGCCGAACAGATATATCAACCTTCGTTACAGCCCTGTGATTCAGGAAAAACAATCGCATTACATATAATAGGTGGCATGGGTGGCTAGTGCGTAAAGCGCTCTCCTCTAACCACAGGCCCTGGTCGATTCCCAGTTAAGGCCATGTGAGCAGAGATGTGCTTGGGTTCTCTCTTATGCCACAAGGGTTTTTCTCTGGGCCCTCCCGTTTTCCTCCCTCCAGAAAAATCAAACACTTTCGATCTCTGTCTTAGCTCCGTGGTCATATATTGCTCAAAGGCGTACTTGCATGCCTGCTGCTCGAACACATTGCAGCCGCGACCTTCGCAAAGTAGCTTCCCAGCTGCGAGTAAAGATGATTAGCCTCGCAAATGATTAAATATAGAATTGTTTATTGATATGACCCAACATAACTTAACAATTTTTTGATCATAACAGCACACACTTTGCATATCTTTGAGGAATATCTATGATTATTGCTAAACATCAGATATTGCTTTTGACTTTAAGAAATATAGATGGTTCAACTTTCTTCCAACACGGGAACTTTATGCACAAATGTTGCAGTAAGTCACAGTTTTTTTTAAAACATAAAACATTGTCTTGCTTTCCTTAAAAATGCAAGCACCTTTTGCAAGGGCATTTTAAATTTTGAGATTGTTCGGTGTCGTGCATTCATCCATTAACAATGAAGGTAAACTCTCTCCAACTCACTTTGTGTTTAGAATCTGTCGCACCATGGCGTAGTGTTTACACTCTTCAACGGCAGTCATAATCATCTCTGTTGACTTCACCCTTTCTGGGGCTTCACTGTCCGTCAAACAGAGCTCCAGAGGCTGTAAAGAAAGTTTGATATCATAAGTCCAGGGCCCAATTTCATAGAGCTGCTTAAGAACAAAAAAGAGCTAGGCAAACAAACAAAATTATGCTTACCAGAATAAGGCTATCAGCCAAAACAGCATGTCACATGTACAATCTGTGACTGGTATCCTGCTTATTTTTGCTTAGCAGAAAACTTTTAAGCACTATTTATTTTCTGCTTAAGCAGCTATATGAAATTGGGCCCAGGTCCAAATTGAACAACTTAAAGAGTATGAGTTACCAGCAAACTAGCATACCCACAGCCAAAGCCATCTATTCAGACACTGCCTTTAACTTGAGTAACAGACTTAGGGCCTATCCCAACTTGAGTACACCCAGGCTCAGTAAAACTATAGCCAGGACCATCTCAACTTTAGTTGGTCATACTCAACTTTAGTTGGGCCAATCGTTAAGTTTGGTAATAACAAAAGCATTCTGCTGCTTATTATTAAAAGTTTTCACACAAGAGCGAGTGGAACACGGAAAAATATAGTGCTTCTGCATCCCAGAGTGGAATTTGGGGTGCAGACATGCTATATTTTTCCATATTCCATGAGCACGAGTGTAATAACGAATTCGTCTTCCAGCCAACTTAATACCTTTTTCACGTACGATGTGTGAAGTTTAAAAATTTTGAGCATCATTTCATGAAGAGCAGCACAATCAACGCGCAAAATTTAGAACGTTATTTTTGCACTGTCCTTATACAGAGCGTGACGCATGATACTCAAAATACGTACAGTGCAATATAGACTACTGGGAGATGATATGGTTTATTATATAACACCCAAGCAGATCCTTGTCATTTGATTGGAGGATTGTCAGTCACGTGATAGCAAATAAACTTACCATTGCACGCTACGTCATTCACCGTGCATTTTTTGTTCCATTCACAGTGCATTTTTCGTTCCATCCGATTTGTTCTATTGCACGCTCGCCCGCCCTCCATTGACGAAAGTGAATATTCGATTAAAAATGGCTGAAGCTTATTATACTTTATAGTTTAATCCTCCAATCAAATAACAAAGATCTACTTGGATGTTATATAAAAACAAATAGAGAATGTTTTTCATTCGTGCAATAGTAAGAATATTTTCATTCGTTGAAAGATGGAATGTTCCATTCAACTCGGCTTCGCCTCATTGAATGGAATATTCAATCTTTCAACTCATGAAATTTTCTTACCATTGCACTCATAAACATTCATTATTTGTATATTATCACACTCCTGTTGAGCAATCTGATTGGAGGATTAGCTCGTACTGGAAGATAATTGGTAATAATCTTCTAATTCATGCAAGAATGATGAGCAATGTCTTGGAATTTCAAAATGAATATTTGCTCAATCTTAAATCAATAGAACAAAAGGTGTACTTATTGTGTTCCTGTCCTTTGTGAGGCATCTATTACTACTGGGCCTAATTTCATGGCGCTGGTTACCCAAGAATTCTGTGCTTACGGCGCCCTGTAAAGCACGTACTCCTATGGGCCGTGGCAGGGCGTAAGTGCAGAATTCCGCGGTAAGCAGAGCCATGAAATTGGGCCCAGATTGTTTGGGCAATAGAATTTCATGCCGGTATGTTTGTTTAATCATGGTTTGGTTATTGCACACTAGAAAATGCATGATCTTTGAAAATAACTATACCAACCATTTGAACGCCTGGCATTGTCTTGAATTTCGTACAGACAAACGCAAAAACTGGAACGTTGCAAATCGGTTTCGTTGCATCGTTGGCCACTCGGTCTTCTCTTTTTACCTTGTGTAGACGTACCATCCACCCACTGGAAAAAATCAGAAATACCGCATAGTCTAAGCCCCAGGTTATATTGTCAGAATCGGTACATGAAAAGTGTTATTGCAGTTTGGGAACATGACAAACACGGCAGCAGCGTAGCCAAGATTTTTTCCTGGGGGTGTGGGGCACAGGGGGGGGGGGCCCTGATTTTCAGTGGTGGCGGAGGTACCATGTTTTCTAATGAATTACAGGTATCTCAATTTTTTATGGGGGGCACTGGAAATTTGTGGGGGGCACATGCCCCCCAGGCCCCCCTTGGCTACGCCACTAAAACACGGCTGGCATAACGAGAGTTTTTTAAACTGGTGTTTCAAAAGTTACCTCTCAGTGAAGTGCTTGAGTAGGTGTCTAGTTGTATGATCTGCTGCTTGGGTGAGACACACAAACCGCCCTCCTATCTTTACGATTCGGCAAACCTCCGCTAATACTTGACTCGCTTTCAGATGAGCCTCCTTGTTGTCCTCTGCAAGAAGCAAGTCTACTCTGCCTCTGTCTAGAACAGCGTTGAATGCGGCATCTTCAAGTTTCATCTATGGAGGTGAAATAAATAATGCTTTTTAATAAAATAAAAACGGACCAAGTGTAGTAGACTAAATCTGATAGTTCAAGTCCTCAACTGCAAGATCCACGCTAGGTTTCTTTCAAGACTCTCAACACTGTCAAAATCTTGCCTTCTTTTTCAAAAGACCATTCAATATTGTTCAAATGTTTTTGTAAGTGGCTTTGTGAATGTAGAAAGTAAACCTGTATACGACGCCCATGGAAGTCATAAGACTTGAGGATTTGCATGGTGGGGGTAATCTTTTTTCTTACTGGAACAGTATGTAATAATCTAATTTTCGAAGGGGTTTTACTGTTAGTTTATTCTCAATGTTTTGACTATTCTGCTCCAGTCGTTGTCAGAACTTACGCAGTTGTTATTATTTACAGATGCTTACTTTAACCCTTACTCCTTTAGGCCCACTTGCCCACAGGCAACCTCAATCCTTCACTATCCTCAACTCAATAGAGAGGTTGCATGACCCCAGGAAAAGTTCATTTCGCAGCCATGTTGGGTACAGCCATGTACAAACTCAATGGCTATAGGGTCGTCTGCTGAATGATTTCCAGCATCCGTTTGTGCAAGCAGTGTTAGAAAAAGCACTCGGGTGACATCACATGAAACCTCTCTATTGCCGCTCAACACCAAAATGTATGGAGTTAAATAAGATTGGTATGCCTGGGCCAGTGCTAAGCAATTGATATTTGGGCGTACAGTCCTCAATCCTACGCAATCAGACAACTTCCTGAGGAGGATTTTGGAGGATTTGGTGTAGCTCTATGGTTAGGGTTAATGAGCTTTATTTTTGACTGCAAGAGGGCGCCTTTTGGGGTAAATTGGGAGTCAACCCATAGAAATAGTGTGGTAAACCAGATGCAATTAGACTTTTAATAAAGCAGTTAATGTACAACTTGTATGTTATTTTTTATTGACAGTTTTACAATGTGATCAGCGTAAGATATTTGCTTGAAGAAAATTTGATTTTTAATGATTAGAAAAAAAATTTGTGTACTTTCAAAATGGAATTAATAGTAGTGCGCCCTTTTGCTGTTGAAAATACGGCCAATTGATGTGTACCTCAGCCAAATCCATTTGAAGGAATTTCATCTCTGGTCTTGTCTTGCCAGACCTAGCGATCATCTGTCTCACGATGGCGTCGCTCTCGTCAATATTGACAAGGGAGCGATAACCCACATCATAAAGGCTCTCACTCAGACTACAGTTAACGTCTCCCAAGAACAACGCCTGGTCTGATGGTCGGATGTACTTATGAAGAATGCCTGATAAATCATGATAACCTCCATACCTGGAGAAAGAAACACAATGGATAGAAGATCAAAGAGAATATATCCGGATAGTTTCAAGATCAAGACCAGGGCAGCACTGGCCATATACCATCTCCTGCATGGACGCTGTGTAATTCAGGCCCATCTTCGTTTCTAAACTTGCCAACACTTCATTAAAAAATAATTGACATTTTTGAGGGGGGCACCACCAAGGCAGATTACTGTTTCGGTGACATCCATGGAAGTATGCAATGTCTTGCATGACCTGATCACACCAACTGTGATAATGATGATGATGCAACCTTTCTCATGATGTCGGCCCTCATCGTAAAGTTCCCTGTGTCCAGTTGCACTCATCGGTACTGATTCTCAATGAAGCACAATGAGGTCAGACTATTTTTCTTTCCAGCCTCCATTCGGTTAAATTGATTTGAATGAGGAGGCAATGAAAAATGGTAACCATCGATCCAAACGGTCTAAAAATCTACAATTTTTACCATTCACTTGAACTGGTTCCCGGCTTCTTGATAATTCTGTCCCAATACTCTGTGGGACTGGTGGACGCACACTGACTTCTTGCGTACAAGTCCATTTCACCCCCCTTCAAAGGTTTAAATCCCTGACCACTTGTTGGCTTACTCAATGATCATTCTGATGAGAGATGAAGACACACAAAAAAATGACATTAGTCCTAATTCAGCATGTTCAATGGATCACTTAAAATTATCAAATATGTATACTTCTTCCTGTCTAGTAGTAGTAGTTCTGATAATACCCAGTTTTTATATTTTGGACAGTGGTTTATAAATCTACAGACGTCTCAAATTATAAAATTATATTTTTTAAGACAGGTGTAATTGTAAGCTAAGTTTTTGAAATATGACTCATGAGACCATGGAGGTGATGAGACCCATAAGCACAATTTATAAATTTTAATTTGTATATAGAATTGAATAAAGTCATGTCAAATGAAGGGTTTACATGTTATTGTGGCGCAATCTACAGCCTAGCTAGTTCAGTTGCAATGATCGTAACCCTCCATCCTACCGACCGTCCGGAGAGTGGAGCGGGTTACGATCACCGCAACTATCTGAAGCCAACTGATCTACGTACTACTATCCTATCTCCCCCTATACCACTGCCAGGGCCAGAAACACGGCGGGCCTCTTCTCAACGCGTCACAACACACGGGACCAACGCCTCACGTAACCCCGATCCCTCCCCGCCGCGGCCCCGTACCCCGTACCAAACTACGATCATGGAGGCTACGACTGAGTACGACCGTCATGAGGAACTTACCCTGAAGTAAGAAGGAAAAACAATGTTTCACCTCATCGGAAGATCTTACACGTTTGGCTTTTACGTCCTAACTTCAGGATCCTACAAAGTAGAAGTAGACTGGAATTATCTTATATTACAGTACACCCTACATTCGGCTGTGCCTCCCTGTGCAGCATGCAGTACACAGAGGGAGGTACATGTAACAGTATGGTGTGAATAAACACACGTTTCACACGTGTTATAATCAGTCTAGAATCCAGACAAGATTTTCGGATCCTGTCTACTATTAATAAACTTGTTATAGTCTTTACCCTTAAATTATATGACAAGTTATCAGTCAAAAATGATATAAATCATACAAAAAGCCCCCCTCTCTCTCCCCCCCCCCAAAAAAAAAAAAAACAAAAAAAAAAACATAAAAATAATTATACTAATAATAACATTAAGTCAAGAGCTACATTTGAAGCTAATGTTACATTTTTATTTTAGCGAGGGTGTACAGCGCGGCGTAGGCCTAGTGGAAAAAGTTTATTAATCTTTCAGCTAGCCAGCCAGTTGAAAGGTCAAATCAAACCGGAAGCGCTGCCGGAGTTGCGGGAAATACTTTTCATTCAAGAAGAAGTTGTGTTGTCTGTTGAACGGTTGTCAATACTGTCACAGTGTCAGTGTCGGTGGTAATAAAAGGTCGCTCAAAATGGCTGCATCATCGCCTAAGAAAGCAAAGACCGTTTTAGATCTCGTTTTCGTGACAGGAAACGCAAAGAAACTCGAAGAGGTAAGTTGAGAATGAAATAAAATCAGGATTCGAGCACCGCGAGTGTGTGAACGACAAAGTGAATGTATTTTTCTTCAATCAAAAAATGAATGCTTACTGTGACTGTGTTGATTTCATCATAGTTCAATCGTAATTTATTAGGCCTATGTTGTGACTTGTTTTCGTTATATTTTCAGGTCATTGCCATTCTTGGTGACAAGTTCAATGTGACTTCCAGGAGGATAGATCGTAAGTTTAGTTTACACAACTTTCCTGACCTGCTGACTAACTTACAATACATACAACCATGGACATGGCATGGACATGATGGAGGAAACTATGTTAAATTGTTGAGTTGTCTCTCCAAGTCCATGTGGATCATCCTCATAGTAGGCCTATACGAATACAATACAAATGTTCATACTGGCCCCTTGTCACCGGGCGTGCTCGGTAGTCTAGTGGTTAAGACATCTGCTCTAGTCATGTGGGAGTCGTGGGTTCGAATCCCACCCGAGTTGCCTGTGGATTTTTTTTCCACAGGACTCGAAAGCACTGAGTATACAGTGCTTATCATACATCGGTGTAAGGCAAATTGAAATTTATATTCATTCCACCGATGCAATATTAACATCTATCTAATACAAATGTTGTTTTTTTTTAATAAAGAAAAACTGCTTTCTTTTATTTTCCTCTTGTAGTTCCTGAATTTCAGGGTGAACCTGATGATATATCGATAGCAAAATGCAAAGAAGCTGTCAAACATGTGAGTCTAACTAAAAACTATTCTTCTCATCTCAGACTCATGTGTTTCAGACTTGTCTGTTTCAACTTTGATTATTATCCCTCACTTAATGTGTTCCTAGCTCCAGCGAATTAGTGTGACTTCACTTTTTCATAATATAAATACAAATTCTTTAAAAAAGTCCCAGGCACGGCAAGACTTTGTAATCCTCCCAACGCTATTTCACTCATTTCAACTCAAAAATTAGTTGCGATAATCGTAACCCTCCATCCTCCCGACGGTCGGGAGGATGGAGGGTTACGATTATCGCAACTACTCAAAAATAGTAACCTATGAAATAAGGCTGTTTTTAATTTTAGTCAAACTTTCGCTTTTGGTGATACTATTATTATTATTTACTGGAAAATACCGGGAAAACACTATGAACCTCCCGGAAAACAAAAGTGATCAGGGCCACGCGAACCTCTGATCGCTACAACCAAATTTATGTTGTTTTTATTACTTTTTTTTATTATAACTATTATTGATATCTCATTTATTTATTTATTTCCTTTTATGAGGATTTGAAAAAATGTTTGAAAAATATCATCTTATCATTCTAACTGTTTTTTAGTTTTCCTGTAGTTTTCCTCCAGTTTGCCGGTGATTTCAGGTAGTTATCCTGTGTTTTCCGGTGTATAATAATACCCTATGTTTTTGCCCTTCTGATGGTTAGTATGTCTTTTGTCTCTTTCCCACAAGGTAAAAGGACCAGTTATTGTTGAAGATACTTGCCTGTGTTTCAATGCATTAGGGGGCATGCCAGGTCCCTATATGTGAGTTTGATTCAATTCCTTATTTCAAATATCATCACAGTGACTAGTTGCGATAATCGTAAACCCTCGATCCTCTCGGCAGTCGCAGAAAGGTCTACGGTCTATGGAACAAGACCGAGAGCTACGATTATCGCAGCTACACATTGACATGATCTTGGGTGGTATGTTGAGGCAGAGACACTTCTCATTGCTGCCTATCGATAGATTGTACATGACGTCAACAATGGGAAAAAAACAAACATCTTTGATGACAATGACTGCACATTTTTGAGCGCACAACTGTGCATTATGCATAAGTACTGCACACGACACGCATGCGTTTCATAAACTCCTTTCATGATTGGTTTGTAAGCAACTCAAGCTGCGATGAAACCTACAGAGCTTGACGCGGCTACAAGCCAAAATAGAAACTGTCATCAAAGATGGCGTTTATTGCAACCCATCTGTAGTATGCCACTGATTATGATCTTTCATCAGCAAAACTTGTTGATGATAATGTTGGAAAAATGGAAAAGATGCTGAATCCCACTGCCTGTTTTTCACTCATTATAACCAACAGTAGTCTCTTTCCTACCTAAAGACACTTTTTTTGGTCATAACGAGTGAAAAAGAGACTGACGGATATAGGACCGCACCAGAAAATAACTTGGAATGATCACTACCAAACATACCCTGTAAATGCTCACAACTTTCTCTTTTTTATTAATTTTTTTATTGTTCGCAGAAAGTGGTTCTTGTCCAAACTTGGCCCTTCAGGTAAAGTCATTAACGCCTTTTGTTTTCCTTTCTTGCCTGTTGACCAAAATTGCATTAATTTTGATTCAATAAAGTGTTTTTTTGTGATAATATGACTTTCAAAGTAGGCAATGATGTTAGTAAAGAAATAGAAGTACTGGAAGGAGTTCAACTTTGTATTTTCAGTTTTAAAAAATTGTAATCTATGTCTGATGAATTGATCAGGGTAAAAAAAAAACTTTGGTTACCGGTTTGAGTTAGCATTGCCATAAGGGGTTTCCCCAGTGTTTCTGGCAAAATTGGCAGCAGAATGCAGCCTGTCACCTTTACAATCCTTACAAGGTGCTATATATTGGTCTTGTGATTCAAAAACTAAGCTCACCTAACGTTAAAATAACAAACGCTTTGAGACGCCCATAGATAACACCAGAACTGAGCAACAATGGCAATAAGCCATTTTCAGATATGGTGGACACAATACTATGACACATTAGGTTTGGGGAAATTGTTATGTATACACCCAAACCAAACAGTGCACTTCTTCAGAACCAAGTATTTTATTCACTGGTTTAGCTATTTGGCACAATTTAAACTGTGTTTAAATTTCAGGGCTTCATCGCTTACTGACAGACTGGACTGACAAATCAGCTTATGCACTCTGCACATTTGCATACTCCAACGGAAATCTTGAAGATCCAGTGCAGCTGTTCAGGGGGAAAACACTAGTAAGTTGTTTGTTTGTTGTCTGTTTGTTTAGATGAATCTTTCCCTTCGAGCCAACTTACTCCACAGCTACAAAGGAATCTTATTTGGTCAAAATGTTTCTCAAAAAAACTGATAAAAACAGATTTATCTCTTTCACATTCTGTTTCAGCCCTTCCACGTTCCTCTTGCAGGACGTTGGCATGCCCAAGGTTTGCTGATGCCACCTGTCTTGTCCCCTGTATGTAACAGCAACCATAATTGCCGATTGCTGTTGTACAAAAGGGGGCCAGACTATTTTCTCTCCTACTCCTCATTTTTGGTTCATCAATCCGAGGCCATTTTGAAAAGCACGGCTTTGGCTCTGACTTAGGAACCGTCTGCCTGTTTGAAGTTCCGTACGACAAGTTTAAATTCAAAAATTACTGACAGAGCCCAAGCCAGAGTCTTAGCCGAAACTGTGGTTTTGAAAAAAGCCATAATGGCAGAAATACAAGATGTTTGGATAATTACAATGGTCAGTCGCTATTGTTTGTTTGTTTGTTTTTTTTTTTGCAGGGTTCAATCGTTTCTCCAAGAGGACCTCCAAGTTTTGGATGGGATCCTTGTTTCCAACCAGATGGCTTCACACAAACGTAAGAGTAAAAACTGTTGCGTCAGTGCAACAAGGTCGTATCTCAGTTGGGCAAGGTCGCATCTCAATCTATTTATTTTGTGCTCAGATGCCAGAGTTTTTAACAAAGATGTGACCTTGTTGCAAGACAAAAAGAATCACATTTGAAACAAGTTTGTTTCACAGCAAAAAATCACAATTGTAACAAGGTCGTAACTCATGATACGACCTTGTTGCACTGCAAAAATCACATTTGTAACAAGGTCATAACTCATGGTATTGGCCTTGTTGCACTGCAAAAAAAACACATTTACAACAAGGTCGTAACTCATGAAACGACCTTGTTGAACTGCGAAAAAATTACATTTGCAACAAGGTCGCAACTCCAGATACGACTTTGTCACACTTCAAAAATCACATTTGCACTCCAGAGTTACCACCTTGTTGCATTGCAAAAAACTCATTGCAGTTAGGGCGACTAAATAATAGTTCGCAAAAGGTGCCATCTCATCATGTTTTCACTTTAAAATTCTGATGCATGAACTTTAACCTTTGACCCACTTGTTGCTCCAGACATTGAGTCATGTTTTTTATTATAGTCTTACACTAAATTATCAAATATGAATAGGAGCAAATATTACCACAGAAATCTTTTATCCGATGGGTTTTGGAGTATGCAGGAACATTTGATAAAAATGCTGTTTTTTTTATTATTATTTTTTCTTTCTTTCCATAAGGTATGCTGAGATGGACTCAACAGCCAAGAACGAAATTTCACATCGAGGGAAAGCATTAAAGGCACTTGCTGAACACTTCATGAAGACGTGATGTCAAATTTCAATTGTTTTTTTTACAAATTTAACTTTTTACACATCACAAAATGCCAAAGAGCATTATGTGTCACTTGACAGAGGTGTTATCTAACTACGTTAAATTATTCATATATTGACCTTTGGCTCTAGAATTTGCTGCATAATTAATGATATGCAAATGATTAAAAAGCATTGTGTGTAACTTGACAGAGCTGTTACCAAACTATGTATATTATTCAATTATTGACCTTGTACTCAATCTAGATTTTGCTGCATAACTAATGATATGCAAATGATTATGTGCATATATTATCAAACTAGTTTGACACTCAGTAAGAACTGGGTAAACAACGGTGTTGAACAATTTCAAGTATTGGGTTAACATTCAAAAATAGAGGTAATCATTTACAAGATAAATGCAGTCAGACTAGACATAACCAAGTCACTTGAACGTTTATGTATTATCTTTTAAACATTTTATTCATCTTAACCTTGACTTAAATTGTACACATTTATTTTACACACCCTTTTTAGGAAAATATATTTAGTCACATAGAATCATTCGAATAAATTTCTCTATCTCCTGTACACCGATAAAAATATTAATTTCAGGTGTCACCTTTTGTGTTGAACCCGTCAGAGATCATTGTGGTCACAAGCGGCTTGAACGGACGAAAATGTCCACAGATTGAACCTACCTCAAATTCAACCAAAAAGGTCAATGCAAAGGTCTGTCTAAATTCTAAAAACAAAACCTACATTTCTGTGTTTGTTTTATTTGTCCAGATTATATGGAAATAAATGGTCTGTAAAGGGTTAAAGAGGCTATCTTGTTGTGTTTTTTCACTGAAAACTTTACCCCCATGGAACTCTGACCTTTGACCTCCTTGTGATTACAAATCGAGAGAAGCTTGGGAGGTGTACATGGGTTGTTCGCTTGACTTCCTGAGATTAGGCGTATTTTGGTCCAATTTGGGGGCACTGCTTATCAAGGTATTCTGCGCTTATGGCCCCCGTGCTTTACCAGGCTCCATAAGAGCAGAATTCCAGGTCAGAGTTGTTCATGGGGAGAGCCCTTTTAAGACGGCACATTTAATCAACAAAATGTAGCTTTCTTATTAAATTTCAAGACAAAGTGATAAATGTACAAACAATTGTCTACAGCTTGTTCTCATTCCCTGACTTGAGTAATTAAAACAAATATAACAAGCTTAATGCACAAATTGATAACGGAACGTTTGGAAGACCCAGTAACATTTCTTCTGTAGAAAGTAAAACATTTCAAATATTTGCCTACTGATTAATGAGTTCATCAAATCTATTTTGATTTGTGCATAAATGATAATTACATTCTACTTATACGGTAAGTTTGAACAGTGCACCCCCACCCCCAGTTAATTTAAAATCTGGTTGCCTCCGGCAGTGAGTCTCAACTTGGACAGTGGCTACTGACTCGAGCAGCGCCTTCCAACTTGGGCAGTGCCTTCCATTTGGAGCAGTACCACCTGACTCTGACATTGCCATCTGAATCAGGCAGTGCATCCCAACTTGGGCAGTGCCATCTGAATCAGAAAGTGCTTCCCAAGTTCTGCAAGGCCTCCCTCTTCAAAGATACTTTCCCTTTTGGTTAAAACCAAATTCAAACCCTCACACTCCTACCCCTGAGACAAAAAGCACACATTACATACACAGTTCACTCTGTTTAAAACAACATCAATGAACTTCAACTACATTAATTAACATACTGGCAGCATTAATTAGCAGGTTGGTATTTGTGTACTCCAGTAAGCTGCTTTCTGGGTAGATAAACTAGCAAACTCAGATTGGCACAAATACTTTGACAACTTTAAAAACAATTTAGTTTGCTTTACATAAAATTAAAGGAATGGTACATTTTCCTTTTTAAAAAGAACAGATATAGTGTACATTCTTTTCTAACCATAAAGTTTTCACGGAAAATGTCTCATTCACAAATTAGTTATTTTCCCCCTTTTCCCATCTTGGATTTTGTCTTTTGTGTTTCCAACCCCTTGTGGTTAAACCAGCCTCTTCTCTACATAACCAACCCCTGTCTCCCTCTCCATTGCTCATCCCTTGCATCTTCTGACCAAAGATTATAGAGCGCCGTAGGCGCAAGATGGGGAACTGGGCCTTTATCTACTGTTGGAAAGTGAAATACGCATGGGCGCCCTTTCGGCAAGTGAATGCCTGTGTTTCCCATTGATAGCAGCTGTCTTTGTCTACACTGGTCCGCACGTATCAGTGTTGTATCAATAGAGTCACTTGCCGAAATGGCGTCCAGTGAGATTTCACATTTCAGCCAGAGTTCCCCACCTTGTGCCTACGGCGCTCTATAATCTTTGCTTCTGACTGCTTTCTGCCTCTCTCTTTTCAGTTCTTTCCACTTGACTGCTTCTGTTACTCCAGTATACTTGCATGCGTGTGTTGTCTTGTCATTTGGCCTTTGAGAAAGACTCTACTGGGGTCAAAATGTGAGGCCATTGACAATTTATTGCAGGTTTAGAGACTTGTAATATTTTCCCCACTTTCATAAGGACTCTATCTATTGGAAAATGAGTTCATCACAAAACTGAATTTAACCTTGGTGGCCCTTGTTAAGTCTGAGGAATACCTGAAAGTGTTTTTACCTGTGAATGGACATGCAGGCTTATACTGAACATAATTTGAGCTTATTAGAATTATTAATTGTTTAAATAAGCCTTTAATTTCATTCCGAAAATGGACAGAAAAGGCAGGTACCTTTTTCCGTCCATTTTTTATGGAAATTTGAGGGTGCTTTAAAAAAAAAAACATTTTAAAATATCAAATGAATAAATAGTTTTCAGTAAGCCTGTATGTGAAGCCTGTATGTCCATTCACATACTTTTTGGGTGGTTTTAGGAACAAGTTACAACCATAACGTGACCGACGCAAAGTGTACCGTTCATTGTGTTTCCTGTCGTAAACTTGCATAAAGTGACAATGGCCTTTTGTTCTGACCCTAGCAGGGTCTTCATCAAGTCTAATTAACAACACAACACGCACACATATTTCAGTGCATTACAGAAGCAGTCAGGAGGATAAGCAAGTATTTATACCACATGTCAGTAACCAGTTTGCATACAGCAGTTTCTTTTGGTTTTTGGTAAAAATTTGAAGACTAACTTCCACTTGTTGTGTGCCCGGTAAAATGGCGTAACGACAAGTTCCCCGTAAAAGTGCATAAGCAAATGAAGTGAAATTTTGTGTTTCAAAAAAAATGAGCGGGAAAGTTGGATTAATTTTTTTGCCATTCAAAAGTTGTTGTAGGAAGGTTAAATTCTGCACGGGACTGAGAAAACATGTCTTTGGGTTAATCCAAGCAACAAAAATGTAACAATAATGCCACATTTTTCATGTCGGGGGCTATTTTATTGCTTACGTCCTTTTAATACTGGGACAAAACACTTTATGTGCCCGGTAAAAGGGCGTAAGGCCTTACACCCTTTTACCGGGCACACAAGATAAATACTGTTGTACCACCTTTCCAACCATCTGATACAAATAGCTTTAAAAACATAAAAATAATACATCATTAAAGGTGTTTTGTTTACTAATGTCAATCTCGAATATTTTTCCATAATTCTGCAAATTTAAAAATATGTATAAATATCATGTGGTACAAATATATATATATACATGTATATATGTTTATAAGATGTACAAATTTGACACAGCAATTCGTCAGGGTGGCGAGTGATAGCTAAAATGCTCTTGTGCTCAGAATAGCGTGTTGATCTTGTAATGCAAAGTATTGTATCACGCTGTCAGTGATGACAAAGCGTGTCGTGGCCCAGCGGTTTAGTGCATCAGGCTCAAGTTCTGGTGGCTAAGTCATCAGGATGTGGGCTCGAATCCCGGTCATGACACTTGTGTCCTTAAGCAAGACACTTAACTATACTATACTTCAAATAGGGGGCACAGTTTTGTTTTTCTCGCAACAAATTCATTTCCCCCTCCCTGTTCTTAGCTGTGCTGTGAAGACACTTGCGTTGATATCTCGCCATGTCTTGTTTCTGTGCATTGAAGCAGGTTTCTATCCCTTCTGTAGCCCACACCTGGAGTGGCCTTTGGGCCTTGTGATGGACAACTTGCATAAAATTAAAAAAGGAATACTCTTGGATATTCTGGGCTTATTTCCCTTCTATCGATCCATCTTCCACGACAGATATTCCCCAGAGGAAGATCAATGTACACTTTATCATTTTTCTTCTAATTTTCTTTTGTCTTTAACCCTCCTACTGCTAGACCATTCAAAATTCCAACTCTCACATTAACCCATTGTTATTATACAGACATGGTATTATCATTTGAACAGTGTTGATATCAAGCTGTACTACCATTCAAAACCATTCATAGCATAGAGGGTCCATTGATTCACCACAGCTGTACTACCATTTGGAACGATCCTCACAAGGCTTTGTATTAGCTTACCTACCATTAAAAACTATTTGGGGGAATCAACACTTTACACAGTAATTTCAAAACCACAGAAGTGAATGGTTTCAAATGGTGCATCAACTTATTCGAAAAGGCACCAAGAGTAGGAGCGTTAAAGTTGTGTGTGTGCACATAATTGATAGTATAAATGAGTCACCAATTTACACATAACTTACATGGTAAAAAGTTACATGGTAAAACAACTTTCATGGTCAAAAATGTTTTTCCCTCCTGTTAAAATACTACAGTTTTTGAGAAATGAGTAGAACAAACCTCACGAGTCCTAAAGCTGATGTTTGAAAACAAGGAAAACATAAATGTTTTCTTTTCACTATTTTCTTGAGCTTCAACTTTCATGTTTATGTTGGGTCACACAAAGTGCGGATACTGGTCTTTGACAATTACCTAAGTTGTCCGCATGCTTTAAAAGTTTTAAAAACATAATGACTTTATCACATACTTGCAGATATTTTGTTGACTTTCAGGGTGAATTCATCAAACTAAAGTTTAAGACAAACTCTTGTCTTTGATTAAGGTCCGTCCATGTGTCTGAATGACTTGTCAGAGCTTTTAAAAAAAATATTTTTTCACAACATGTACAAGTAAAAAATCCTGTCATTTTCCACAGTCGGACCTAGACTGCCACGTTCCCCTCTATCACAGGACCTCAAAAGTGAGGCTTTGGCTACATTAGTCTGGTGCTTTTACGGCCTTAATATTTGTGTAGGTGTTTCTTTATGAGGGAGTCGGGGGGGGGCATGTCTATTTTGGCCTTAGTGTGAAATCAGGGATTTGGAAAAGTACTCCTACAGTTTATAATTTATCTTGAGTTGTTCAATAAAGCAGTATGGTCATAATAAACTCATAATTTATATGTACAGTTGTGCAACTATTTTTTTTACAAACGAATTATATTTTGTATAATAAAAAATATATAAAGTTCAACTTGGCCCAAGTCAGCATGGCCTGCTGGCATAAAAATACAATTATTGCGAATTCCTTTCAATCAAAGTATTTACATTTATCGTGAAAACCTTTTCATGGTAGCCATTTTGTTTTCCTTCTAAGGCCATGTCCACTTTACGGCAACGGCTACGGCTGGATCGCCACGCCATAATGCAGTAAAGTATAGGACATCCATGGCAACATCCTTAGCAACAGTCGTAGCCACAGCCGTAGCTGCCAATTCGGATACGGCTTAATTACCAGATTGAGGCTTCAAGGGAAACATCTTTCTTGTCCCCTTCTGTTCCAGTAATTGCAGTAAGGTATAAAGGAATGTACATGTATAAAATTTTAAGTTGTCCATGATTAACTCACACTCTGGTCCGAGCTGTAGGCATGGTATTTTGCCCTTGGGAAAAAAGCAGGAAAACTTGATGAGTAAAAGGGCTGACCTTCATGTACATCTGGTATAGGTTTTTCTAGACTTCAGGTCATTTATAACAATTTTGCTGATTTTTCTGAGGGCTAAACAAATTGGAAATTGGATTAAAGTAGGAAGAATATCATGCCTGGAGCTGTATGAGTGTTGAGTTGTAGATGATCACTATTGAAGGCTGGGAGTTTTGAGTTTTGGGTTGTAGGATGATCAGCATTGCTGGCTGTGAGTTTTGAGTTGCAGATAATCGCTGTGAGTTTTGAGTTGTAGACAACTGCTATGTTTTGAGTTGTAGACAATCACTGAGAAGTCTTGAGATGTAAACAATCACGGTGAGATTCAGCTGCTCAATATTGAGTTTTCTTGAATTAAAATGTACTTCATTTAGAATACTGAGGTGTAACCTCAAGCCAGCTCATGTCATGTGTCCAGACTCTCTCGCACCCACGACTTCCGACTCCGTCTTGACTTGGTGATGTTTCTTTTGATCACAGTGCCAGGTGGCGGCCGCCTCTTCAGCATAAAATCAGGCTCCGTTGTTGTGTTCATTGCATAGTACACATTACCGTTGTCTGGTATCGGAAGCTCTGAAAATTTAAATCAACGGACACATTTTGTTTAATTCACAAAGAAGTAAGGTTTGAAGCTCTGCACGTTGTATTGACCCAATGCACCTCACGTCATCACTACATTATGTCGGGTCCCTTTTTGTCAAATGAGAATTAGAACAGTTTTCATCATAGTGTACACAGGGAACCACTTGACAATCATGGGCCTAGCTTACCTCCTAGAGGTAGGAGTTGTACCAGCATAAACTGTGATAATTCCTCCTCAGGAGGTAGATGATGCTTCTCAGCAGCCGTCTTGATGACTGATGGGGTGTGCTCTTGCTGTGTGATCTAGAGGGACGAAGAAAAAACATCCTAGTCAGATACTCTCTTATCCTTTATGCATGATTTTCATTCAGACGATACAAGGAGCAGGACTATTACTGCCTCAGTGTGCTTCACATTGATTTGTATGGGAGAATTTTACAAAGAAACTCCCACCATCCCCTTTCTCAAGCCCACCCCTTCTTCAAGCCCCCTTTCTCAAGCACCCCATCATCCCCCTTCTTCCATTCTCCCGTTCCACAAAGCTCTATTCAAGCTGTTAATTAGACTTGCTGCATCTTTTTTTAACCCACCACAAACAAAAAAAGCACATTGCTTCAAGATGCTTAGCTCAAAACCAGCAGGGAACCATCACAATCAAGACACATTACATTGCATTTTTAACCGGTCCCCCTTTTTTCCCTTGGCAAGATTGAAAAATTGCAACGTACCACAATACTCTTGTAGACATTGCACTCGCTGCCCTCTAGTGACACTCTAATGATCCGACAGGCATCCGATGGAAATGGAGGGGGACACTTGTGTTTCTCGGGAACAATCAGCTGAGTCAGATCAGTCAATGAGTAGGAGGCCGATATCTGCAAATAAATTGGTAGTTGGACCAAATTTCATATTATAAGTCCTTGTAATGAAAACTGTGGAGGCATCCTTTTTTTTGCATTACAAATTGTTATGGGGCTGTTTTTACAGGCAAATCTATGAAAACAGTTTTCCGAATAAATTTTTTTTCAAATGCGAAATCTACAAAGGGAACCAACCTTCCTCATCGGCTTTTCCTTCTCCTTCACCCCCGTCGTCGTCCGTCTCTGTTCCCCCCTCCTCAGGGGTAGATTCTCCCCACCGTTGACTGACATCGCAGGGGACTCGCTACTGGAGAAGCTCATACCATCTTCGAAGGAAGGGGTTTCACCTGAGCCTGTGGAGCTGTTACTACTCAAGCTACTGCTGCTTCGGTGACTCTTTGTGCTGTTTGTTGTGCTGGTCGTGTCTTCTGCTGTATAACTGAAGAATCTCCTGCGGGAAAAAAATGAGATGGTTGGGCTGAAATTATCTCTGCTATTAAAAAATGGTCAGACAGTAACAATTTATAACATCTGTATTAAGTGAATGTGATTTGGTGTTTCTTCCAGGTTACTTGAGAATTATCTTAAGGAGAGAGGTACATCTGTGAAGATGGAATTATTGCAGAGGTTGGCAATCCTGGGAACAGCAAGAATCCTTTCAAGACACTTGGCTGAGGCCATGGCCTGCTCCAAGGAGTACCGGTCGTAAAAGACAGCAAGATCTTTCATTGTGAGGCATTCTGAACTGAAAGGAGGTCCTCAAAATGTTTTTAACTTGAGGTTCATGTTTGGTTTTGAAAGCTTCATGTTTGGTTTGAAAAGCGCTACTGTGCAATCTGCATGGAGCATTTTAAATGTTTTTATTATATGACTTTCGAGAACTTGATCTTAAATCTTTTTCTTTCTTTTTTCCCCCTTGTGTTTTACCCATACACCGATGTGTGTTAAGCACTGTATACTCAGTATTTTTCCGAGTCCTGTGAATAAAAATCCAAAGGCACATTACCCAGGTGGGATTCGAACCCACAACCTTTGCCATTGTCTTACCACTAGAGCACCGAGATTGCCCGGTAGCTAGAGGCAGTTTGAATCCTTTATTTTAACGGCGGTCACCACAAAGTTTTTAATAGATTTTAAAATATGCATCGGGGCAAAAAATCAAAAAAACAGTTGTGTTTTACCCATACATTGATGTGTGTTAAGCACTGTACACTCAGTACTTTCCCTGAGACCAGGGGAAAAACATACATTTTTGTGTATCGACCAAATATGCTAGCTTGTGCACGTGGTGAAGCCTGGTTTATGATGTAATAATGGGCTAAGTCTCTAGTCCTTACCTGAATGACCGTGACTTCCTAATATCTGCGGGTGTAGTGAACATTGGGGACGGTGACGAAGAACTTGTCTCAATCTCGTCCGATAACTCACAGCTGAAATAAATTGTTCAAAACTGGTTTGACTTTCAAGAATGGTACTATTAATGTATCTATCAAAGTAAGTAATTTATGGCACTGAATTATTGAAGTTTGGCCAGAGTCTTCTTAAAAATGGCAGTAGTTCTGAATAGGGAAAGCATTTTCGAGTCTCCTAGCAGGAAATACTGCTTGACAAAATGTCTGAGCTCAGCAAGGGTTAATGGGGAACCTGCCACGATCAATGAATATTTCCTTGGAACAACTGTTTAGTGCTAAGCAAGGTTTTGTGAGTGTTTACATGTTGATGACGGTAGAGTACACTCAGGGGGGGCAAATTTCATAAAGCGGTTCAGCAGAAAAGTTTGCTAAGCAAATTCTATTCCTATGCAAAATAACCGTAGTCTACTCACCATTCCTCATAGGTCAACACAATCATGTTGGTAAACCAATTCCTGAAGTCAGACGTTAACTCAATCTGGTAATTCTTGGCAGCGTTCTGCAACAGCTTGATCTGAGCAATCACCTCAAACTCCTGCCGGGATTAGAAAAAGCAAAATAAAACATTCTCAAAAATGAAGTTTGACTACTTCTTAGTAAAGTTTTTCTATAAGGGACACATAATTACCAATCAAAAGTTGTGACAATATCATTTGAAATAAGCCAAAGATTGTTTAGTACACAACCGTTCACAGCATCTAGAACCATCTCTTTCAAATTCACAAATGTTAAGAAAGAGTTCCGTTATTTCAAATTTATATACTGACCTTTCTTTTCTTCTCAAAGTTGATGAGATGATCCTCGATGAGATCTGGGTTAGCGGCGTCTATCTTGATCAGATCTGTCAGGAAAGTGCCTAGATACGGAACAGTTCCATGCATACGAGCCTGCAAAGACACATTGGTAGATTGTACATTGTACAATACTTGACAAGTATACCAATGTCGTCTGCGTGCTTTGAAAATGCTGTCCCAACTATAAACACTTAAAAGAACACTGAGACACGACTATCTCAACAGGTCCCCATTTATACTCCTAGTTGAAGAGAAGTTAATCATGGTGACACATCTTGCCCAAGAACACAAGCACCATGCCCAGCAGGACCGGGAAGTTCAACGCCATTATTACAAAAATCAGCCACAAGTCCAGAACCCACTTTCATGTCTCTGCTTATCGGGGCATACACTTATCATTATCCTCTAGCAGTGTTAGCACTGAATTTCTGTGCAAGCTGCATTAAGCAAAGAGTGTTTAGTAATGTAGAGTACACACACCCATGTACACCCATTCCTTCTTTCACAGGGTACAGCTATTCCCATTTTTCAGAGATGAGACTTGACAAATTTGAAACTTCCTGATAAATGGCTTGCGGGTCTAGATTCACACTTATTCCAGACCCAGAAACTCTCTCAGATGTTACAATTCAGGAGGTTTACAGACTCTGTGTGTCACTACAATTACATTGTTTGGACACAATGTGGACTATTCCTTTCTCCCATAGGTGACTCCTTAACTTCTTTCAGGAAAATTTGAACCGATGAGATTTTGAGAAAATCCTGCACTCAGGTAAAATCCTGAGAAATCACATGCCCGAATCTTTTCGCAGGACACTATGGAAACATTTGAATGATCAATCAATCAAAGGTCATGGCCCTCTGCATCTGTCACGAAGTTCCCAGCCTAAGGCATCTAGCAGAAGGAACCAATTTCCTCAAGACAGGTGGGGTTTATAACTTACACCTTCTCTTCGCTGTGAGGTACTCTTCTCCCCACTTAGTCTGCGCACCAGGTTCAGGACGGGTTTCCTTGAAATCCGAGGCGAATCTACATAGGCAAACTTTGCTGTTCCCTCCTACACAAGAGTGACACACAGGAAGTAATTAATTACACAGCAGGCTAGAGCGGAGGCTACATGGTGCCTGAACAGAAAGTAACACACTCAACATGTTTTTCTACCAGTTTCAATATTAATTATTACTTAATAATATTTCGAATACTTGTTATGATCTGACAAAGTTTGTTACAGCTCTATTGCAGGCCTAGAGTTTCTGATTCGTGTTCTGACAATGCCACTTCGATAGAAGAGGTCACTTTAATTTCATTACAAAAATCATTCAGAATGTTTTATTGAAAAAAGAACTAGCTCTACTAAGTTGGGCCAATGTCGTTTGGATTAAAGGTAAAAATAAGTTACCTTCATCAGCAGCTCTCGACTCACTCCAAAGTTATTATCGTCCATGAATATGCTAGCTAGGTCCTCAAATAGAAGTACATGAGCCCTGGGGGGGGGGACCACAAAATTGAGAACATAGTTTATTGCTAAAAGGCAGAATACAGCATTGGTATTCATCAAATTTGTTTTTTATTAATGTCAGTCTGAAAGCTTACTGATTGTGAAGTTCATTTCAGTACAATCTTTCATAGAAATTTTTCTGTCTGAAATACTGTCAAAGTTGAGAAAATAGTATTTGCAGACCCAGATTTTAATTTCGGTTGTAACAGTCAAAATTAAGGACAATGTGTTTACAAGCTGAAAAGTGTGCACAGTTTTCGCTATTTTCTCCTGACTCAGACGACAGATTGTGCCCAAAATTTTCACAGGTTTGTGCTGAGTGAATCTGAGTTTAGTCTGAAACCTTGGTACTGCATTCCACGCTTTCTTGAATTTATTGCTGAAATACACTTTCAGAGAAGTTTATTGCACAACTAGTTGAATCATGTCAACTAGTTTTGAATTTTGAATGGGAACCGTGTGAATATGAGTTTAGTCTGATACCTTGGTACTGCATTCCACACTTTCTTGAGTCTGTACACAGGATGAGTCTGGAGTCCAGATATGATGGCTTTGGACGAAGAGAAATTCTTTATTTCCCGACAAACCTAGAGATCGAACCATCAAGAAATTACACTGTCCATTAGCCATTCATTATTAATCAAGCACTTCTCATACCATCAGACAGCAACCCTGAGTACTTTATAAATTTCTCCCTCAAAATTCCTCTCATCAAAGAAAACCATCTTGCCACTTAACCTCTACCCATAATGCACCACATGTAAATGTAGGATCCTTGATTCTGAACACAAAGTCCAATAACATACTACTACATGTTGAACTGCAATCAGTCTTCAATCTAACAATTTAAACAATGTACTGAAAATCCAGAAATTTGTTGGGTTTGAGAGATCACAAAGGAAGTATTCAAGGCTTCCAATGCCATTCTGCACTAATTTTTGTTCTTTCTTCACCCTAATCCTCCATCCAACAAAGTCCAACACTATCAACAAAGTCCAACACCTGAACACTGTACAGTAACTCAACACCCAAACTGTTGGACATGTTGGACTGATTGTGGTGAATTGAAAATTTATTGGTTTTGGGAGTTTACCAAAAAAGTACTCAAGACTTGCAATGCCATCCTGCAAACCTTGTTTTTTCTCTCTTCACCTCAATCCTCCTCCCAACAAAGTCCAACATTGTAAAGTGACTCAACACCCAAACTGTTGGACTCTGTATCTGGTTTGTTTACCTGGCCTTGTCACAAAGCATAATCAGTTCACCAGTACAGTATTGAGAATCAAAGAAAACTGTACGGATGCTTTGTTTCACCCACACAAGGACAAAAAAAGGTCTTGATTTTACTTGCATTTTGGGGCCATTGAAAGGCGATTTTTGTGTATCCCCGATTACAGACCTTTGTCCTTTTGTTCCAAGAAGGGGATTATGACGCATCGAGAGGCTTCCACCATTGTCCATTCATTGTATATCGGCTCAATGTAGGTAAGTCAGAGTGAGTCAGCAATTGAGCCATGGTTCCGTGTTTAGTTCCACTCTTATGCCATAGGTAACGGCCGATGTTCTGCAATTCTCACTGCGAGAACTTGAAATTTTTCAGTCGAGAAACAAAACGGACGATCCCATAAAGATATTTTTTGTTTTCTTGACATTATCAAGTCAAGGTTTCTTTGTGCCAGCGGTACTCTCAAAGGAAAAAGATTCCAGCGATTCCGCCAAAAGAAGACGGGACCAAAAAAAAAAAATTTAACAGCAACTGGTTAATCCCAATTGTGGACTCGTTTGTATTTGGATACATAGGATTAAAATACACCTGGGATCTGTCTGACCCTTCTACAATCTGTCAGTCTGTGCCTGGCGCCATTATGCCAAATGGTTGATAGTATCTGCAGGGATTAACCATAGAACCTACCCTTGGCCTACAGTAATTAAAAAAACGAAACGTGTTGCGTGCAGTGATTGAAGTAATCACTTTAACATTCGAACCCACTATAGACTGTCCAATGAAGAAATAAAGCCCAACTAATGACCTCTGTTTCCAGTGTGGCTGGGATTGTCTTATGGTCACTGTGACATCCTCTGGACCTGTGATACTGTCCCATTTGAGAAATGGAGACCAACTAACGATGCTTTCACTGGGCAGAGTATGCCTTTTAAACTGTCGGCGATTGCTTTAACATCTTCAGACATTCACAAAAGCTGCTTAAGCAGAAAACATAACCAGTTATGAAGTTTTGTTTTGTTTTTACAAAAGACAGGAAACGGCCTAGCAGACAAAACTATTGTACAGTTTTTTTCTTCAGTTTTCTGTGGCACAAAAAAAGACAACAAAAAGAGGTAATCAGCAGATCAGCTGAAGAGTTGTTTGGTTCATAACTGATGATTAACAAAACTTCTGCTGAGAAATAATAATCAAGGAACCAGTCAAAAACAGTGCACATGATGTGGTGTTTTGGCTGTTTTTTTCTTTTTCTGGTGAACAAAATTGTTTTGTGGTCAGCTGGAAGCACAAAAAGCAGCCAAACACAAAATAATTAATGCTTTTAGCAGATAAAGGTTACCAGCCAAAGTACCATGTCAATTGTACCTTCTGTAACTGGCATACTGCTCATTTGTGCTTAGCAGAAATGTTTTATAAGCAATATTTTGTGCTTAAGCGGGTCTGTGAAATTGGGTTCTGATCTTCGTGGTTAAGTCAGCTCTTATAAAATCAGTAACAAACACTGGCAGAGAACAATCCGACCGGTACGTACTCTCTGCCGCACGCCGATGACCCTGAGTCAACGGTCCCAATCAGTCCATGAGCGATATCACAGCCTAAGACGGACTTCCTGGTTACTGACTAAATATGGGTTTGTGGTTACCAGGGAGGAGGGACCCCTGGGTATCTGCAACCCACATACAGATTAAAATCAAGTACAGCTGATTTGTGCAATATGTACATCTGTTGTATGCAAATAGTGTTCACTGTGTTTCATCATTCATCTACGTAAACCTTGAACTTTGGTTTGTCAAAAGGGCAAGGCAAACTTCTCCAATACTGAAGGGCTTGCCATGAAAAAATACTACAGAAAACATTTTGAATGGCAGGCAGTAAATGAGAGAGGGCCATGGTGGCAATTTCTGGTTAATGTATACTGGCCTGATCCACCCTGCAAGGCATGCTACTCTAGTTGACCACACGATTACGCTAATTTTTTAATAACTTCACTCGTAAATGTACACACACACAAATCTTCCCTGACTTCCACCCCAATACTGTCTAGAAACACCATGTACCAAAGTTGAATGGCCAGGCTTAGTTCATTCAATGAGTGCTTTACTCATACCAACACAGTAGGGTACTTAGCACATGTTTTGCCTACTTAAATCTCCTAGGGTCGATGACCTTTCCAGCCTAATGGCGGCACCACTACAGAGACCAGGATTTTTTTCCCCAAAGCTTTGGAGGATCAAGTAGCCCCTCTGAAGGGTATTGGGCTTGATAAAAATGGGAAATAGCTTCATTAGCCAAGATGTACATGTGTTATGATTTCCCCCACCTACTGTAAAAAAAAAACATGACCGATTACTGTCGGAAGATGAGAAGGATTACATACGTCATGATCAGCAGGGTAAAGGGCAAGGCAGTTATAGTTGAGAGTACCTCTCCCATGAGGGAAATGTACATATCTACTGGAACTACATGTATTTAAGAGCACCAAGGCAATGACCGAGGGGCATAGAGGCAATTGCCTCCACTGCCTCAAGTACCTGGCCTGAATATTCAATGATTGACTTGAGAAAGATTCTCAATAAATGCTAAGTACATCATTACAAAACCATTTACAGCCCCCCTTTTTAGGCACATAAAAGCACAATACCTTTTGCCTGTCAAAAAAAGGTTACCAGCAAAATCACTAACTTATCTGTACTGCATCTCTAACTGCTTATCTGAGATGATAATGAACGTACTTGCTCAGCAATTAACAGTTGTTTTAATATACGAGCAGTATACATCACACGTACATGGTGTACGGGTTGGTACACTGTTTCTGCTATAAAGCAAGACTTTTCTGCACTAAGAAAAAAAAACGTGTACCTGAACAGGGCCCAATTTCATAGAGCTGCTTAATGGCCGATTTTGTGCTACTGTGCAATTTCTATTTCATAGCTGCTAACCGTAAGCACACGAAAAGGCATGCTAACCTTCCGGTGCTCACTGAAGGAAAATGAATGATGTAACAGTGTAAATCCTTGATAAAAAGCGCAAACTGGCCACCATATTTTCTTGCTAACCTGTAAAAAAATGCTTACGCTTAAGTAAATTTGTCACAAAAATGTGTTTACTGTTAAGCAGCGCTTTGAAATCGGCTCCAGTCTCTGACACTGGATCCTGTTTGTGACTCATCCCCTGCTTATTTCTCCTCAATAGAAATGTGTCAAGCAGAAACTTCAGCTAAGCTAGTTTATGACAATTCCCCATAAGGGACACACAGGCAACTAATATCCACTGCCTGCAATGAAGAAATATCAGTGCCAACGTCACAGAGCTGCTTAAGCACTGAACTCTGCTATAAAGCGCAAAAAAAGTTTGCTTAACAGAAATTGGGTACCAGCATAAATATCATGTAACATGTGTTCTTTTGTGACGGGTCCCTTGTAATTTTTTGCTCAGCAAACATAGTTAATCAACAATGCCCCACAGGTCTATAACTGCCCCACAGGTCTATAAATGCCCCACAGGTCTATAACTGCCCCACAGGTCTATAAATGCCCCACAGGTCTATAAATGCCCCACAGGTCTATAAATGCCTCACAGGTCTATAAATGCCCCACAGGTCTATAAATGCCCCACAGGTCTATAAATGCCCCACAGGTCTGTACATGCCCCTAGAGGTCTACAAATGCCCCCACAGGTCTATAAATGGCCCACAGGTCTATAAATGCCCCACAGGTCTATAAATGGCACACAGGTCTATAAATGGCCCACAGGTCTATAAATGCCCCACAGGTCTATAAATGCCCCACAGGTCTATAAATGCTCCACAGGTCTATAAATGCCCCACAGGTCTACAAATGCCCCTACAGGTCTACAAATGCCCCCACAGGTCTGTAAATGCCCCACAGGTCTATAAATGCCACTCAGGTCTATAAATGCCACTCAGGTCTGTACATGCCCTACAGGTCTACAAATGTCCCACAGATCTATAAATGCCCCACATGTCTATGAATGCCACTCAGGTCTATAAATGCCCCACAGGTCTATAACTGCCCCACAGGTCTATAAATGCCCCACAGTTCTATAACTGCCCCACAGGTCTATAACTGCCCCACAGGTCTATAAATGCCCCACAGGTCTATAAATGCCCCACAGTTCTATAACTGCCCCACAGGTCTATAACTGCCCCACAGTTCTATAAATGCCCCACAGGTCTATAAATGCCCCACAGGTCTATAACTGCCCCACAGGTCTATAAATGCCCCACAGTTCTATAAATGCCCCACAGGTCTATAAATGCCCCACAGGTCTATAAATGCCCCACAGGTCTTTAAATGCCCCACAGTCTATAAATGCCCCACAAGTCTATAAATGTTCCACAGGTCTATAAATGCCCCACAGGTCTATAAATGCCACTCTGGTCTATAAATGCCCCACAGGTCTGTACATGCCCCACAGTCTATAAATGCCCCACAGCCAACACATCAAGTATACTTAAGGTGGTTAACCACTAGTTAGGATGTAAACTCTAAGAATAGATTGAATGGTTTATCTTGTTGAAGTGCTTCATGTAATACTTGGAAATATCCAAGATGTACAGAGGAGCATGTGCTCTATGAATCATTCTGTTGGACCAGACAGCATTTCCACCCTTCTGTCATGTCAATATCCGAAAGTGTCTTACTTTGGTGCTGTGTGACTCACAATGTCCCATGTGAGCATCGTAGCGCAAACATACAAACTTAATTTACATAATGCGTCAAGGAGCATGCTTCATGTGACAGACGTACATGTAACTAACTCTCAACAGCCACATTATAATAAAGGAATAAAAGAGTGGTGTAAGAGGTTTTGAACTGGTTGTTTAAACACGGTGAGGCCTGGCCCTCGATAATTATACCGAGACGAAGTCGAGGTAATGTTATCGAGAACCAGGACTCACAATGTCTAGACAGCTTGTTGAAAACCAATTCAACACACTTTTATTCCCATTCATAAATACCCTTCTGTTGAAAACGTCCAAAAACCTTTGAAAGTTGAGAACAATTCTGACAGTGACAGCTCACGCCCTCGACTCAAAGTCTGCACAAAAGTTCTAAATTCTATCCGTGTTGAGCGCCTTGCGCGAGTTAAAAAATTGCGCAAGCAAGTTTCAAATCCAAATTATCCAAAATCCACCCTTTTTACATTTTTTAAAATTGTTTTTCATTCAAGTAGGCTTTGATTGATGTACTTTTTTTATCTAGAAATACTTAAGGTTAAAGTATTAACATGGTTAACATCAGTAAAGAGCTACCCCAATTAGCCCACAATTTAATCCCATAGTTCCGCCTACAATCCACATAATTATGGTGTGATGTAACCATAAAGTAGAAGACTTCAATGGATTTGGCAGACCTCCTAGCCAGAACACCTAAAGATTGAAGTTGTAGGCCATTTTTGAAACCAAGGCATCGGCTTAGGTTTTTGGCTTAGGCTCCGCCAGTAATTTTGAAAACATACACTTTTGGTCCAGGCCTTAAAACAGGCAAATGATGCTTATAGCCAGAGCCAAAGCCAGAGCAAAAGCCTAAGCTTTGGTTTCGAAAACGACCATACACCTTTCAGACAAAACTAAAAGAAGCAAACTGTACCTGGGCTACTTCGATCCACTTCTTGATAATTGCAGCTCTCTCATGTGATCTCAATGTTTTATTCTCCATGACCGTTGTCATGACACGATCGGAGACGTCATTAAACTGTGTCACGGTAGCTTTGACGGACAGGACACCATGGTAACCCTCAATCTTCTTGCTCCTTCGAGACCACAGCCCACCTAGACAGTGCTGGAGGTTCACCTTCTTGAAGAGATCCTGAAGTTATGGCATTATCAAATAAAACCGTGTTTAACTAGTGTTTGGTCGATGTTTGACAGGTTTTACATTGTTTTCAACCAGTGTTTATACTAGTACATAACAAGTGTTCACCCAATGTTTGATAATTGCTCACTCTGTGTTTGACAGTGTTCAACCAATGTACAGCCAGTGTTTAACTATTACATATGCAGTGCTCAACTAGAGTCAAACCAGTGTTTCACTAGTGTTTAACTGGTAATCGGCCAATGTTTGATAGTTGATCACTCTGTGTTTGACCAGTGTTCCACCAGTGTACAGTCAGTGTTTAATTAGTACATAACCAGTGCTTGACATGTGTACAACAGTACCAGTGTTTATCTATTGTATATCCCAGAGCTCACCAATTGTAAACCAGTGTTTAACCAATGTTCCACCAGTGTTGAACAATCATACAACCAGTGTTAAACAAGTGTTTAACAAGTGTACATTCAGTGTTGAGCAAATTCAAAGGCCATATGCGGCAACCACAAAAAGTCAGTGTTTTACCAAGTCTCATTTAGCCCAAAGGGTCACGGTACAGGTCCTATAACATTCAAGTCCTGAATTTACAGTTTTCTATGTTTTTCATTTCATACACTTATCCGAGTAGCTCGTTCACATGGTGGTTTACACCACCGCAGCTATGGCAATAGCGTATCAGCCGCGCATATCTAATCAGTCTGAAGGATTAACAGTGCATGTGCGTCGATGCGCCATGCGGCGGCCATAGCTGCAGTGGTGTAAACGAGCTGCTCGGTTTAGTCTATATACAGTATGCTTTCATAAATAGAACTACTGCTGTTTGGTGAGTTTTTTTAATCTCAAAAATCTTTATTGAAAACCAGCCATATCCGGTCACATGGTGACGATCGTAATGAGGATTAATATCTGTTTGTACTTACGGCGTCCATACATGTCAGCTGCAGGGCTAACTGCCTACTGTCTACATTCTTGATATCCATGTACATGTTATCCATCATGACTCCCTCCACCTCATCGCACATGCTAGCCTGGAATGCCAGCTGATTGCTCATCTCTGCAATGATAGAAAGGATAGACTGACTTGAGAGGGAGTCCCAGGCCTTCATTTTTTGTTCACCGACTAAACTGACCGAATGTTACTCATTAAATGGGCATGTGATGTATCTTGAGGGTGTCGTAAGAATGTTACATACATTTCCTCTTTTACAAAGCACCGACTGTGCAGGTTTTGCGTGTAAAATGCGTCATAGAATATTTCTTCAGTCTAATAACAACATACAGTACCACCATGTACGTCATACTCCAGATGCTAAACCCTGCAATGTTTACAAGACGCACGTCTCTGCACGCAGGGTAGTGACGTTTGATTCACTATGCCAAGTTAACTGTATCCAACAGTCTTCCATCTTGCAGCGGATTTTGCCAACATCCTGCCCGACATCAAGGACAAAATCCCCTAGAGTTGCGTTCATTTGCCAGTCGAGTGCCTGATGTGATTTTGGAGTATTGCCAACTTCCCCTTTGCTCACTCTAACCCCCCCCCCCCCCCCATATGGTTATTTCCTTCGTGGTACAGGAAGGAGTGCAATAACAATCAAGGTTGGAGACTTTTCCAGGGTGCATTTTCTAGATGTTTGGGTTATTCTCTCTTCTTCTGTTTTTTTTTTTTAAAGAAACTAAGCGAGTATCTGACTTACACAGCCAACTTCTGTGCATATAATACTACTACTAGTAATAATAGTGTACATTTATAATGCGCCATGTCTGTCATAAATGACACTCCTGGCGCCGAATCATCAATTCCGGTGGAGATTGTTACGAATGATTTTATGAGACGAAGCAACCATACTACAACATCTTGAAAGGGATACATGTACATGTACAAGGTGAGGTGGTGCATATTGCTACCAGAACATGCCAGATGTAGGCCTAGAACTAAATATGTGCCCACTTCCACTTTCGTACGAACATTGCCTAGATCCACTTGCTAAGCACAAATACAGCATGGGAAAATACAGGCATTCAAGGGTGCCTTTGGCAGCCAGCCACATCAACCCATGACCATGGAGCACAGCCTGAGATTGAAAGTGTTTGGTTTTTCTGGAGGGATGAAAACCGGATGGACTGGAGAAAAACCCTTGTGGCACAGATTATTATTTTTTTATTTTTTATTTTTTATTATGGAAGTCACCAGACACACAAGGCCAGTAAGCCACTCGAGGTGTGGGCTACAAATCAACTGTTTTTTCCAGGGGCCGTTGCCACCTACATGTACTTCTGGGGCTGAAACAGGGTAACCCCCTTTACAGTTCGTAAGGATGTAGGCTTGGGTATCATCCATCAGAAGCCTGGCTGGTAGAGCAGAAGGCTCTACCTCCCCAACTTTTACAAAGCAATTATGGTTAAGTGCTTTGCTCAAGGACACAAGTGTCATGACCGGGACTCGAACCCACACTCCGATGACTCGGCCACCAGAGTTTGAGTCCGAAAACCAATGAGAACCAATGCACAACTCTACTCACATACATATATGGCCTTAGCCGGGTATCGAACCAGGGACACAATGGTGAGAGGCGAGCACTTAACACACACACCACCTAACAAACTACTACACAAAAGTTACCGAATAAACATGTTAAAAGTGCAGATTACAGAGGTAAACAGCCATCGATGCTCTACCCTAAACTAATTTAACTGCATTCTAATACTAATAGTACTGTATGATAAAATGTACACAGGGCTGATAAATCAACTGCATAAAAAGACTGCATTGCCGGTGGGCATATTCACCAGCGCCCACGCAATTAGAACAACTTCAGGGCTGGAAAAAAAAAACAATTTCATTTCAAGAAATTAACTTCACAGCCAGCCAGTGAAGACTTCATTAAAAAAAAAGTGATCAAATTTTAAGTACTTATTTAAGTACTTGTTTTAGGTTCTTAGTTTCATTTGGTGAATCCATGGCAGAATATCAAGCGGGAATATCTCTTGGGTCAATTAAAGCCATTTGCAAGTTAGATTTGAATAATGTCTGGTACAATGATTTGCTTTGTCACAAGTGCATACTCACATGCCGAGAATGACTAATAAAGGGCATGTTTTCTGTTTACCCTGGTTTTGGCCTTGCTGCCCCGTCAAGACTTTACGATTTTCCAATGGAAGTGCCATATGGATATTGAAAAATGGCCTTGCCCTCTCAATGATGAAATTCCAGGCCTGCACTCAAATTTGAAACCCTCAGACTACACAGTTGCTATGTCACATGGTTTGGGGCAAGCTTTTGTGTAGCTTTATGTACAAAAACAGCGAACACACAAACTGAATGAACGTGTATGGCACACAGGCTTCACCCATCTGGAGGTTACTATACAAAAGATTGCCCGAACAGTGTGATAGCAACACTGTCTTAAGTCTGGGATTTCAAATTTGAGTGTTCACTTGTGACCAATCAAGCCAATGTCCCAGACATTATTGAACAATCTAACTCGGAAATGGTTCTATTGGTGCTGATATACATTTATAAAAAGTAACTTTAAAAAAAAAGAAAAATGTGAATAATTTTTTTAAAGATGAATGTATCATACTTTTAATCCATATTGTAGTATGGCCCCAGAATGGCAGACAGCGTAGCAGAAAGCGCTATCTACAAAGGTCTTTAGGAGAAACACCACCACCAAGACCGACAAATCTCAGTAAAACTCACCACTTTGAGACACCTCCTCCTTGAAGAATTCGATCCGCCTCTTGGCTCTCTCCTCCATCTCCAGATCGTAGATCCCATTGGCAAACTCCTGCAGCAGAGTGAGGCAAGGATAGCCTGGAGCCTGTTTGAAGTCGTCTAAATTCTCATCCAACCACATGAGGATGACGGAACGGATATTCCTGTGGAAAAAAAACAAAAAAACAAGTGTTTTGATTAGCGATAAGAGCCTTGGCTAAATTTCCAAAGAAGTTAAATATGTTGACAAAGCTACATTGAGTGCTGATATAAGTGTGTATTTTGTTCTTATACAATAATATGTTAAAAATATGAGAGCATCCAACAGATACTTTTGGGGATATCATTGATATTAAAAAAACAAGGAAAACAATATTAAAAAATCATTCAAAAGAATAATAAATGTTAGCACAACCAAAATGTCAGACACAAAAAGAACCAACCAATTACAACCATCCAAGTCCACCGTGGACATGATACCATTCAACTGCACAGACCGTGTACGGTGGCAAAACTATACACACAACTGTGTACATGTGTGAACTCTGTGCATTCACCAGTGATATCATAATATTGCATGCTGGCTTAGCTGATCTATCATTCAAAATCACAGTGGATGTTTTCGTCAGACAGTAGGAGGGTTGACTGTGTACTGTGTGGATGCAGTCACTTTATATTTGTAACTACATACCGCAGACTAGCATAGTTTATGCACCATTCCAAACTAAAGTGGTTGATATTGAATAGTCAGAGAGTGGGAGGGTTAACTGGACTGTGCAGACTGCATCACCAGATATTGAATGGTCAGGTAGACGGAGGGTTGACTGTAGACTTTGTAGATGCATTCACCACCTGATATGTTTCAGGCTGGCTGAGTATTATTCAAAATCACGGTGGATGAGATTGAATGGTTAGGCAGTAGGAGGGTTGACTGTGTACTGTGCAGATGCATTCACCACTTGATATCATGTTTCAGGCTGTCTATTTAAAACCATTGGGTGATATTGAATGGTAGGAGGGTTTAATAATTCTACTAAAAACATATGTATGTGTTACATGTAATCATTTACTAGACAAATACGTACAGTTCCTGTAACTACCCTAATATTGATGTCTATGTTTACAAAGTTCCCTGATAGTATTTCTTTCAGGATATCAAGTTTCTTTCTCTAGTCCGGATGATTAAAACTTAAAGGTCAGGAGATGTCATTGGAACTGGTAGATTTGCAAGTACAGGAACTTTACTTCCTTGTGCAGAGAGCCTAATAATATCCTCTTATAAAATATTATAGTAGGTGACGTTTTGATAGATTTCAATAAAAATTCCTGTTAAACTTGATTTGTTTGGGGTTTTTCCCGTTGAATGTACGACTTAAAAGCTAATCCTGACAACATTATTAAAATTCCTGTGAGTGACTAAACTTGGTGATGGAATACCTCAGGATGTGAAAATTATAATCCCATGATCTTGTTCACAGTGACTACAAATATTGGAACATTCTGTATTTTGTGCATTGTCCATGGCATATGCAAAAGTTTGTGTCTGCTTTTCGTTTTGAAACAGCATCATCTGTCAAAAGTCGTTCAGAGAGATTAAAAAACACAAAAAAAAAACCACACATTTTCGCTGAAAATCAGGCCATGCAACTTTAATTGTATAAAATGAATGTATCAAGGAATATTTTCTGCTTAAAATCTTCATATACATGTAATCTGGCTGAGAACAGATGAAACTTATTTTGGGGTTTTCCTCAATCTTCCAGAGCATTTTCAGAGTGTGCCCAAAAGGAAACATCATTGTTCCTGAGACCATGAGTCAGTTTATAAAGAGGAAACCTGTTGGTCACGCATGATAGTTGGTACGTGTTTCTGCGGCTGCGACCATGATAACCACAACCGATAACAACCGATAATAACCACAACCGATAAGAACATTTCCTTTTGTAGAATCTATATGTGAGCATACCTGTGTTTCATCATTGCATTTAGGTACACGTACCTATATTTCATCATTGCAATTAGGAAAGTACCGGTGGCTTTATGACCAAACTGCAACCAGTGGCGCACTAAGAAAATGTGACCATGTCCGCAATGGCCGGTGCAGCTATGGCCGGTGCTACTGTTGCTAAGGATGATGCTGTGGGCATCCAATGCTCCAATGCTTGTTAACAAGCCGCCGCCACTAATTCAGACATGGATTATCTGTGGAGGGGGCTGAGAGAACAATTTGGGGCAGGGGGCTAGGGAGCACCTCTTTTCGTAATTCACGTTGCATAGATTTGACATTTTCTCGGTAGAGATAACAAAAATCCCAGTTCTTTAAAAAGAATCTTTGTCTTCTTGGCTTTGTCAAGTCAGAGTTTCTTTGTGCCAGCGGCACTCTTAAAGAAAAAATGATTCTGGCAATTCGGAGAACATAATCCGTCAGGCTGGACGGGAAAAAAATGTAACATTCGAGGCAGCAACTGGTTAACAGTTAAAATCTAGACAGTTATTTCTCTTGACAGTTATAATCCAACATTGGGAGAGATTATCTCTTCAGAGTCAACAGGGGGATTAACTCTCACTAAGATTATGAAAGGAATAGGAGGGCCTATTGTTAGCTTTGAAAACAAGATTAAGGGATAAGTATGCCTAGAAACTATAATCACTATCAGCTCAAATACAAATTGAAGATTTATCAGGGGTCTTCCAGTTTCGGAATGGGACACCATTTCACCATTTTTTTTACAAACAACCAGCTTTTCTTCTTCTTCTAGATTACAAATAACAAAACAGGACTTCCAGGTACAGCCTGGTAAACAGGTTTCTATCACGGGAAATAATGGGTGTTGATGTGAACAGGATCTTGTGTTGTTGTAACCTGAGGATGTCCTCCGGTGATATGCAACAATATCTCCAAACTGATATACTCTAAACTGATAGCTCCCTTGGTAGTGGCCCTATCGGTTAATCGTACAATCGTTATATCCTTTCTCTTGACAGGATTTTGTGTAAAAAGTGCATTCACCTTGAGAAGCTATCTAAGCATGTCATGGCCGTGCATCGGACTCAAGTTCTGGTGGTCAAGTCATCAGGTTTTGGGTTCGAATCCTGGTCATGACACTTGTGCCCTTGAGCAAGACACTTCACTATAATTGCTTTTCTTCACCCAGGGGTAAATGGGTTCCTGTGAGGGCAGAGATGGTTCATGTGATTGATTTAGCTTGATGCGCTACACACTTGGTAGCGCAGGCTGTATACTCCCAAGGGAGCTGAGATGGTTTAAGGAATGAAATAAATGGCCCAGTGACCAGGGGTAATAATGTTCGAGCACCATGAGCGTCACTGAGTGACAGATTTTAGCACTTTATAAGAAGCCCCTAGTATGTTACTGCTGTCTACTTTGTCTTGTTCCCTTTGAACACAATAACACAATAGCAAATTCTCAGTAATCTAAAAGGGGTCAGACTGTTTTTCTCTATTAGCCTCAAACTGGCTATCAGGAGACAAACAAAATTATAAATTATAAATTTTAAATACACCCAATTATAAATTTTTCACAAGTAAATCAAATCCTTTACACGTTAACTCGTTTAACTGCTTTGAAAGAGTCAACTTACTTTTGTATTTGCTCCAGTGATAAATTGCCGTGGACTTTGCCCGTCTTGTACCTGGATATGTCAAAAGAAAACAATCAAAAGAGTTTGCGATAGTTAAAAATGTATATATTCCCAAACTGAAGGGCTCTCCAGACAATCCATAGATTCTGGTTGAGCATTGTGTTTCTGTCTTTTTTTATCACACAATTATTTTAAACAATTGTTAATTTGACAACTCTTAATTGTGGCTTCTATCCATCTATAACTTGTTCATGGTTAGAGCTATCACATACTCTTTTGACAATCCCTTTATCGTTGAAGTCAAGAGGATGGGTGTTCCGCCAGGCACCTAGTACTTGTTACCTTGCAGCACCTTGTTAAATCTTATTGTAAACTCGTTGTTTCTGGCAGTGGCTGCTGAATGCGCTGCAGCACCTTGTAAACTCTTGTAAGGTGCTACATAAATGGCTCTCATAATTCACAAACTTCAAAAACCTGTCTTAAAAAATAATTTAATAAGCCCCTTGGGTACCTGGTTGTTGGTAGATACATGTACTCTACAAGACTCCGGTGTTATTATCATTACTGGCATTTTTTCCTGTTATGTCTTTGCAAGTTTGATTTCTCTTTCTTTTTAAAAGCTTTCTTTATCGCTTGTTAAACAACTTACTTTTGGTTTGTTTGTAGATTTCTCTGCTTTTGTGTTAGTGGGTTTTTCTTTTGTTCGTTTTTATTTGTTTGGAAATTTAGTTTTTACTTGTTTGTTCTGAACACAGGGAGTTGATTAGAAGAAGTTGTTTTTGTTTGACCTCCCCCAAACCAACATCCCACCCTAGCCCTTGCCTACACACCTGTCCAGTAAGATCTGTAGAACCTGCATCTGATTGGTGAACGTCTGGTAAGTTGTGAAGAAGATGTTGATGTAGCTGGAGTCCATCTCTTCCAGGGCAACAGGGAGATACTCAACCAGGGTCTCCAGGGGAGCAGCCTTGATTGTCTTCACCTTGACGGTCTCCCACTCAAGACCAGAGTTCTGCTCCGCATTCCCCTACAGAACAATAACAATAATAACGTGGACAAAAACTAGCAATATGTGTTTATTTTAAACAAACATAGTTTAAGTCTATTCAAAAAAACAAAAAAACAACCAGAAACAAAGATAATAAATCAATGGAGAATAGGAAAAGACATGCATAATCATTTGAAAGAGACCTTGAAACATAGAAATAGTAAAAAAAAATCCATAGTGCATTGTGTATGAAATTTAACATGCTTGAATAAATCTGTAACTTGCACACATGTATTTCTCTCTTTGAACCAGAATACAAATCAAATTATTATAGCTTTATTTGAGAATCAACCATTTAATTATCTAGTTATCTACATATTTATCTATTTAAATCTCTAACTACCAAATTTGCATTTTCATGTCTTGTTTTCAACACACAGTGTACATTATATGTACTCTGGGGAAATTGCAGCTTAAGTGTTGTTTTTCACTTCACCCAAGCTCAAAGCTGCACCGAGGGCATTTGGCTCGTTAACGCCACATGTTCCGGAAAGTGCATCTCATTTATACCTCCACGGCTCCTTCAATGGATTATTCAACTTTGGATCATAAATCCAAATCTAATTGCCTTGAATTTGTGGCATTAGTGACTCATTAGCAATAGCAAGCAGCGTGTCTGTTCACTAACATCATTATGGGATCCAGGGGCAATTGCATTTTTCTCTTTTAATAGTGAATGCCGTGAGCACTGGGCTGCATCTTTGTTGTGCTTGCCTGACATTAAACGTTATTATTTCAGTATAAGCAGGGTTCTCCCCAGGATTTTATCAAGAAATGTGGGGCATTATGGACAAACATTTTGCAAGTTTGGCCAAAGCATGTTGAAATGAAATGAGGTCCTTAGAATGTCTTTTTACTTAATGCTTGTTTGCTTCAAAAGCTCGGCTGTGCAATCTGGAGCATTTTAAATGGTTTTATTTAATGTTTGTTTTGTTTTTTTCGTGAATTTGATCTTAACGCGTGTCGGCCCGGAATTCATGCGTATTGGCCTGATACGCTAGCGTCTGTATAGGGAGAACCCTGGTACTAGCATCTCGGGTTTAGACAGCAGATTCAACACACACTTTGGTAACAGAGTAAATTACAGCTTAGCAGAAACAGGGTGCCAGCTAAAATACCATGTGATACACAATGTAATACTTGTGTACAGTACATCACATGGCATTTGGACTAGTTGACCTGTTTTTTGCTGATCAATATTTTAACGTCGCTCATGGAACTTTTGAAGAAATACTAATACTAAAAAACTCCATCCAGAATATTTCATGTACATTGGGAAAAAACCCTTGAGGAAATCAACAATAGCTTTTGGTTGGCACTGAGCCAAGTCATCATTTGGTGCCAACTGAAGATTGTTTAGACTGTATGTAAACTTCCTCAGATCTAGGTCAATACCGGATGTTGAGTGGAAGGGGGAGGTCTACCATAATGTCAAAAGGAATCTCAGCCTAACATATCCCCTCAAAATGTAACTCAAGTCAAAAGCATTATGTGGGTATCAACTCAACCCAGTACACTACGATGTGTACTAGACAGACTTTAAATCTCTCTGCAGCCTGCTACTCCCAGATTTGACACTGCCCATAGAAAGTGGCTTCGCAGTTGCTGCATCAACGATGAAGTGTTTGCTCCCTGCCAGTCTCAGTGAGGAGTTGCCACTGCCTCTTTTCAAACATCTCCTTAAGATGTGTCTACTCCTGTGAAAAATTTTAGACCAAAACCTCCCCCACCCCCTGTTTTCCAGTTTGATCGTATGTTCTTACTTGATTCCCTACTCTGTTTAGTATCACGTTCACTGTACGGCTCCTTTTAAAGCACTTGGGCCAAATTACTGAAGGAGGAATAAATACTATTAAAATTTAATTTGGTATCTTCATACCTCTTCCATGATGGATGCTACAGAGTGCCTGTAGCGCACCCTTTTGAGATAGACGTTGTATATTGCACCATTCTGCTTCTCTTCCTTCCATAATTTCATGGCACCCTCCTGGAAAAGAAAGCAAAAATATTTGAAGGTCACTTTAACTAGTATTTTGGGGGTAGTTAGTGCCGATGACTAGCCACAGGCATGCCAGCTACTTCATGGCAGCAATAGACCGATCCATTAAGACCCGCCCCCTAAAAATATTGACCAATCATATATGTTTTATCTACATCACCACTGTACACATGGGCAGCAAAATGTGCGTCTCTTCATTGCCACACTGCAAGACATGAACGTGCGCACTATAAGTATGCACACGCATGTTTACATTTTCCAATAGGATTTATCGTGTTAAACTTTTGTTGGGCATTCGATGGCGTAGCCAAGGTTGTGATTGGTCACCACGTAAGGGGGTAGGGCTTAATGGATGGGTTTAATGCCTCCATGCCCCTTGGTCATTGCCTGCCATGGTGCCTCTTGAAGTGTTTCAGCAGAAGCTTAAATTATCCTCATGGAGGTGCCCTCTGCCTAGAATGCTCTCGAACACCCTTTCTGTGATTAGCATTTTTGTCCTTTTGTTTTGTCCTTTAACTCCCAAGCGAGTCGTAGGGGCGCAGGGCCAGCAAGTGGAGTACAAGACTTCTTCAGTCTTGCTGGTTGACTGCAAGGGTTTGTGCAAATGTCAGGCCAATCC
This sequence comes from Marthasterias glacialis, assembly GCA_911728455.2. NCBI lineage: Eukaryota > Metazoa > Echinodermata > Asteroidea > Forcipulatida > Asteriidae > Marthasterias > Marthasterias glacialis. Next base: position 13,089,917 of record OU452236.1, read on the forward strand.
ACTCTTTGATGTTATCAGTCCATCATTTTGGTTTTCTCACTCTTGATTAACATACAGGCCTAAATCCTACTTAATCTTTTTAAGGTAAAAGCTATAGTTATAGGAATCCGGCTGCCATGTTCCCAATTCTGATTAAAAACCTACATAAGCACCACTGTTAATTACTACAAAAAGCCTCACCCACAAAGCCTTACTAGGAAACAGAAGTAAATGTCATAAAAATAAACTGTTTAACAGTGTTTGTGTAAACAGCATACAGGAAAAGGAATTGATAAACATGTGGAAATTAAAGCTACATTCTCAAGTGAGTCAAAAGGTGGCTTTGAAATTAGGTCTCAAAAGTTGATACTTCGAACTTGTGAAATTCACAAAATGTTCGGTAGTTGAGGATAATGTGTTTACCAAATATTTCTTTTCGAATTAATTACTTTATTATTTTAAAAGTAAACCCAGATATCTTGAATTATGTGTTTCTAAAGTTTAACGGTCATCCCACAAAAAAACACGCTTAAATAAATTATAGCTACATGTCATGGCCGATTATTCTGGAACATCGAACTCAAGCAGCGGAGGCGCTACGGGGCGGCAAATTCCCCACCAGTTATTTTTTTTTCAGCAGTACAAAATTACACATAAATATTTTTGTTGCCCCCCTAAAGTTAAGCTTGCCCCCCTCTTGCCCCGCTCCCGCCCCCCCCCCCCACCAGATTAGCAGATCTGGTGCCGCCGCTGAACTCAAGTTCTGATGGCTGAGTCATCGGAGTGTGGGTTCAAATCTCGTGTGGGTTCAAAATGCTTAAGTGTTTTTGGGCAAGACATTCAACTACAATTTCTTTTCAATGCCCACTAAATGGGTGTCTGCAATGGTAGATAGTTAATGTAAATGATTAGCAACCTGCTGGTGCTGCTTACTCCAAAGGAGTTGAGATGGTTTCAGGAATGCTTAATGCCTAATGAAGAGGGATAGTAATAGTGTGAGGTGCTTCGATACAAGGTTTAAAAGCACAGGTCTAATGAATGCATATCATAATTATTTTTAGCAGCACTTTGGAAAATGGAAGCGTTTAAAAAACAAGTTCTCAAAGAAATGAACAAACACCACAATATGTAGCTGGGTATTTTCACAGATTTAAAAATCACCGAAGTTCAGTTCCTTAAATCAAAATTATTTGAACAATGATCATTCAAAGCCTGGGTTGAGCCTGAAAAATATGGACATCATCTCAAATGGGAAGAGAAAGATCCAGAAAAACAAACAAATACTTGCAAACATTTGGATTATAGGCCTATTTCATCAGTGTGTTGTATTCTAGTACAACCAAGAAATTCTCATATAAAGTGTACAAATGCATACATGTAAGATTTGGAAATGCTACGGTTTAAGACCTACATGTATTAATCATGCCAACTATTTTTTGTTCCAGAACAGGACAGTGTTACAGCCTGCAAAACAGAAGTGGGGAGGTCTATATCCACTAGGTCCAGCTTGCAATTACCGATAAGGGAATGCGATCCCGTAACGCCGGTCGTATTTCAACATCTGAGCTCTTTGACATGGGAGGCAGCCAAGCTCCAATGCTCTGTACACAGCGCTGGAGTACATGGGTATTGAACGATTAAAGGCTGAAGATGGAAATTGTACTCATTCCCCATCCTTGATGGATATCCTCAGATGAAATTACCGCTGTTTGCGCTAGTTTTTTTAAAGTTTTTTTTTTTATCCAGATGAATGGATGTTTGAGTGTCCCTATTTGAAACACCTTGTTTTGGTTACCTTACTTAATCTAAGTACTCCACAGAGGCAACAGAGGCAACTGCCTCCATTGCCCCTGGTCATTGCCTTGGTGCCCTTGAAATGTTACAGTACAAATTTCCAATTTCCTGATAGAGGTGCCTATCATCAAGAAGAAAATGCCTTGGTGCTAATTAATTGAGAAATATTCTGTTTTGCAACTTTTTTACTTTTTCACTTTCAGGAACAGGGTTTTACCCAGAATTTGTAATACAGGATGTGAAAATTTAATGCGAATTGGGGGAAAAATGTGTTTTAAACTATTGACTACAATACTTTAATTGCCGAAAAAAACAAAAACAATCCTGAAGGACTTTACATAATAATAATAATGCACAGTTCTTATATAGTGCTTAAGCACACCCGATGGGCTTCGCAAAGTGTTCAGTATTTTGTTTTTTCTGCAAGGTGTGCGGAGTTACACATTTTGTAGTATGAGACATGTTCCTAACAGTTTACAAGGTTCTATGGCGTAATCTACAGCCGATCAAACCAGTGCACTGGGTTCTTTTACATATATTGCACAACACACGGGACCAATGGTTAAGTGTCACGACCAGGACTCGAACCCATACTCTGCTGATCGAAAAACACCAGAGCTCGAGTCCGGTGTTCTTACCCGCTTGGCCACGACACGCCACATACTTGTGCAGTGCAATAACTCAAAATGGACCTTAGGACACAGGCTTATCAAGGTAGTGTCAACACCAAGCTGGGTAATAATAATAGATACTTAATCTCCTGAACTCTTGAACTGAACGCTATTAATGCATGCATACACTGCACAGCTAATACTGGTATATTTTCTTACACAAATATTTAACTTGATGATAGGTTGTATCTATGAAACTTCTTTATTTACCTTTTGTAAAGTACAACTGTCCGAATTGTTTTTCAGGTCATAAAGTGGATACTCAAAACACATAAGGTTATGAAACAGGCAGTTTTTGGTCTCTCACCAGCCTCAGTATGAGATTCATCACCAGGCTGAATTGAAAGAGCTTTTGGGAACAGTTACTTCAACACTAGAAAAGTAGGTCAAAGGGCATGATTTCTTCACATCTAGAGAAAATAACTGCTATTTATATAATTATATTTTATTTTTCACCGACAGACAAAAAAGTCCTGCATTTAAGTCCGAATAGGAAAGTAACATCATTGTATTCACCCACAAGCATAATAATAATAATTTACAGTACAAGCATCTTGCTCAAGGACACAAATGTCATGACCGGGAATCGAACCCACACCCCGATGACTTAACCACCAGAACTTGAGTCCGGTGCACTAAACCACTCGGCCACGACACGCTTTAACAACATTGCATTCAAACGAAGTTAATTAAATAAAACTTAAAAGCTGTTGCCACAGTAGTTGGGACTCAGTCCAGAGTGATCGAAACTAGACAAACAGTTTCTATTCCCATCATTTTATAACATGTATCTCGTGCTCTCTTGTACTATGGTTGTACAGACTGTAATGCCTGTGACAGCAGTAATGGATATGGTATCCTTCGACCCCTTTAATCTATTACCATTTCAGATAACTCTGGTCAAGATCATGTCAAAATAAACGGGAGACTTTGAAAGGTGCAGAGATAATCACAGTGGAGGTTTGCAGTATCAATCTCTTCAGTGTTGGCTTTGAAATGTGTGGGTGGTAAGATAAGTTTTGTTTTTGTTTTTTGTTTTTTTTTGGGGGGGAAGGGGGGTTTGAACTGCACTAAAAAACAACCCCTGCCCATTCTCAGAAGTAAAGCATCAATATCTGATTACTTTTTTTATAACACGACACTAGAAACTTATGTTTTGGAGAATATTTCAGCAGTTTATTTTCCAACCTGCACATAATTATGAAAGTGGACAAAAATGGGACCAATAAATAAATGGAGCCTACTGAGTAACTAGAAGCAAGAGCGCTTTAAGAGCGCTTTCCCTGCACTTTCCATATCTGTGAACCCCACCTTAGACTACTAGACCTGTACCATTGTGTGGCCATCTTTGTTGGATTCCCTGTTCACACAGTGATAATGACAGTTGGGTCCAGAGTCCCAGACTATTTTTCCATCCAGAGCCTCAGTTTGGTTTACATTGGGATGAACGCCAGAATTAAGCAAAATAATAAAGGTATGTTCTGAAAAGGTATTTTAGTCCCAATCACATCGCAAAAATGAACATTTCTTTCTCATCTCCTGAGAACTAAATATAAAGGAAACTTTTATTGAATACCAGAACGTTTCTCCTGACAATTGTCACTTTTATGTTTTTACAAAGTGAAGTGGTAATAAAAGACACAGTACTGCAGAATTGGCAATTAACCCCCCCCCCCTCCTCCCTCAATCTAATTTATTCTGAGAGCTTCTTTAGCATTAAGTTCAAGTACCAATTCTCCAGAGAAATAATTCCATCTGAAATACAGTCAAATTTAAGCAAATAGCTTTTGAACCCAGCCAACAAATCACCATTGCTTCATCATAATAATAACAATAATAATAATAATAATAGTGGTTTCTTATATATGGCTCTCAAATCCGACATTCAGTGACGCTCATGGCACTCCAATATTTACCCTGGTCACTGGGCCATTAATTTCATTCCTTAAACCATCTCAGCTCCCTTGGGAGTATACAGCCTGTGCTGCCGAGTACATGACATTAGCTCACCAAGCTAAATCAATCACATGAACCATCTCTGCCCTCACAGGTACCAATTTACACTGGGTGAAGAGAAGCAGTTATAGTTTTAAGTGTCTTGCTCAAGGATACAAGTGTCATGACCGGGATTCGTACCCACACCCTGATGACTTACAATGTAGCCATCAGAATTTGAGTCCGGCGCAACAAACCACTCGACCACGACACGCCACCCTTACTTCGACTGATGCAATCAAAATAAACCTTATGAGTGTGCACAAAATCCCAAACAAAAACACAAACCTTTCACTAAATCATTTTCACTAAAAAGTGATTCCCAAATTCAATGGAATTTTTCACAGGTTGTATGGTGTGTTTACTGAAAACTAAAGGATGGGAATTAAATTCCATTTTTTTCACAAACTAGAAATAAACGCATGCTCCATACTCACTTTGTTCAACCATGATGCCCTAAACACATGAGTGCTGCAAGTAGAATCCCTAGTATTGTCTAAACTGCACTGATTTTGTCCCATATCAATCCTAAAAAAAGTCCACAGAACAGGTGCCGCCGATAAGTCTCCACCAAGCTAAAAAAAAAAACACCACTAGAATCCACTCCGTTTATAGTCACTTCCAGATCCAAATAAAGGATTATTACCCAAAACAAAAACACTGCTCGGGATTTTCACCATTCATTGTAGAATCTTTCTCAAAAATGACATCCTCACAGGGAAAGCAAGTTACATTATTTTGTGATTTCCCAATTTATGAAGGAACAAAGTTTCCCAACAATAGGTTTCTTTGGTGGACCACGGAGCAGATTGCGTCAGTCCTACATCAAGTCCTGTAACTGATGGGACTAACACGAGCGTAACATCAACGGTTAGCTAGCAGTACCAACAGCTACGTTACGAAATCCATGAGGCAAAGCACGAGAAAATACTGATGACAGGGCTTGGATATCATTCTCAACGCTTCCTATCCACAACTCTGAATATCACACAAGTCTATTAAATGTACATGTAGGGTAGTGTTGCAGTCCTACCCTATACTATTACAAGCAAGTCACTAACTACTCTGCATAATGAACTCCACTACCCAATGAGGAAACGGCAGATTGAGTCACGTGTCAGACTCATTTCCCGTATCCTGTAGGGCTTGATAATTCGTACACTACATCCCTACAGAATTCAGCCTAATGCTTCCACAAGATCCACACCTAAAATTGGTAATTACATCCTGATTCTAGACAATGAACAGGATTAGAATTCAAATCATGTGTGAGTTATCCGTCAAATTTGCTGCCATTGTAGCAATTTCTAACTTTGGCCTGAGGGGTCATCCAACATTTCGTCATTTTCAAAGATTGTACAAATGGAAAGTACTTTATGTGGTCTCCAAACCACCCTATCTCTCCATGAATTAGTTCTTCTCAATCATTTCCTCCTCTGACTGTAATCAGGGGCGGATCCAGGATTTTCCAAATGGGGGGGCGTGAAATTTACCGATCAAGCAGCAAATGATGTTTGAAGCCCTAACACTAACAGCGTGGGGTCAGGGACCCTCAAATGTCCTGAAAAGCATGAACATCGTTTTTTACCCGCCTCTTATTGTTTGACCTAACAGTGAACACTGTAGTATAATGTCGAAAGTTTATTTCTCATTGCAAGTGGGCGGGATGATATCTTGATTTTTTTTTTGGAAGGAAAAATAGGGAGGCGTGCGCCCCTCACATCCCCCCCTGGATCCGCCCCTGGTGATCGACATGTTTCCCTCACAGCATGCCCCCAAAAATCAACACTTCAAGGCCATACGAACATTGCACTACATTGTAAATGTACTAAACAGAGGTGCTCAGTCAGTGTAAAAAAATCTTTCAAAAGTAATCCCTTTCTAAAAAGGTTACAGAATTTAAAATCTGACAGTAACTTGACTGTGCTCCGTCTCGACTGATACTCAGATTTTCTCATCATGTTTTCATTTGGAAACATTACGATTTATTCATTTAATTATTTATTTATTTCCTTTATTTACCCAGGGTGAGCCAAATTGTAGGTGTCGCGGCTGAGCAGATAAGAACACCGGACTCAAGCTCTGGTGTTTCTGATCAGCAGAGTGTGGGTTCGAGTCCCGCTCGTGACACTTGTGTCCTTTTAAGCAAAACCATTATTGCTGCGTCCTTCTGATTGGACGTAAATCTGTAGGTCTTGTGTGTTGTGTAATGCACTTTAAAGAACCCAGTGCACTTATCGCAAAGAGAAGGGGTTCGCCCCGGTGTTCCTGGTTTGATCGGCTGCAGATTGCGCCACAGCACCTTGTAAACCATTACATGGTGCTATGTGAAGGAACAGGTCTCATACTTAAAAAACGTAACTCATCAAACCTTGCAGGAAACAATACTGAGCGCTTTGAGACGCCCATTGGGTGTGATAAAGCGCTATATAAGAACTGCGTATTATTTTATTACTATTATTATTATTATTAAATCAGTACAAAGACTGGTTTCCATTTGGGCCCTGCGTGTTAAAGTGTAGAACAAACATTACATTACATTAAAAAGTATTTAGACGTAAAAACAATGTAAAACTCACAATAAACGCAATAACTATAATCACATAATTGAGTAAAAGGCTAGAAAAGAACAATGATAGAACTATCTAAATATGTACACATGTAAAACTGAAAGCAATACAACAAATATAATGTTAGAAAGTAGTAAAATATATAAATATATAGTTATAATAAAGTTCTGATTTAAAAGCAAAAATAATACAATATTGTATAAAAGGCGGGAAACTGCAAGAAACTGCAATTAAAAGGAAACTCACAAAGGTACAAAATAAAAATTAAGCGATAAAGAGTTCAAAAAGCTTAGTTTTAAAACCAGACAGGGACTAAATTTTTCTCAGACGATATGGCATTCCACATTTTGGCTCAAAAAATAGCAAAACTTGAGCACAAGCTTTCCTTCTTGGCTATAGGAACTAGTAGTAAGGTTGTCATTTTGCTTTGTAGTGCAGTGTGTGAATTGAACAATCTCCAGATACAGAATATGGATTTCATCATATTTCGAGTGGAAAAAAAATGATTCTCAACATTGTGACAATCTCTACGTTCATCACAGCTACATGAGCCCATAATTATTACAGTTGCCGTGGAATTTCCCCCATGCTGCATTGCTCATTTTGGGTTTGGCAAAACAACCATGTCAAATATTCCTCCCACTTTCTCCACCTCTCTAGGGAGTCATTCAGCCATCGGTTGCCATAGTGCTCACAAGTATATGATCCTCCCCTGCATGGACAGGCCACGCATTAACCCACATCACCCACGACAACTATCCCGTGCATGCCCCTTGAGTTGAGAACTTGGCTGCCGTTGTGTGCACTTAAAGTTGCATGGCCAGATTTTTTGCGCCGAAAGAACAAAACAAATAATTTTCTCTGAACGAATTCTGATAGGTGATGATGTTTCAAAATGAAAAACCATAAAAAACTTTTGCGTCTGCCACGCACAATACACCAAGTATTTGTTAATATTATAAGTTATCACACGTGCGCTTGGGGAAATATGGCAAAATATAGTGCTTCTGCGACCCATACCCAACGAGGCCAAAGGCTGAGTTGGATATTGGATGCAGATGCACTATTTTTTCTGTATTTCACTAGCGCACGTGTGGTAACAAATTTATCTTCAAGCAAACTTGACGCGCTGCTTAAAATAGCACAAAACACAGGGTGTGATATGGACCGTGCGATATATGGTTTAATATCACACTCTTGTTGCCACGAATCAACCAATCAGAATCAAGGATTTGCTCGAAGATAATACAAATTCTTTGTACATGGCTTCCAGTAGTTTGAGATAATATTGTGCCCTGACAGTAACTCACTTAAAATGTTCGATTGATATTTACTCTATTCGATTGAAACTAGGGACAAACGTCAAAGGATTTGTCCCTGGCCTCAATCGAAAAGAGTGATTTTCAATCTAATTAGACTATGATATGTTAATTATAGTTTCACATCGTATTTATGTTTCCACTTTAGCCAAATCGCATATGACCCAATTCCTACTACATGTATATTTTAGCAAAATCACATATGATCCATCCTAATCCTTCTAAATCATTCTTCATCAAGTACAGCCTACCAGCCTAATTCCTACTTAATCCTTCCGCAGCAGAAACACACACTGACCCAAATCCTTCTCTGGGTCCTTCTCTGCTGCAGTGGCCTAATACCCCCATATCCATCAAAACCCTTCTATTTGGAGAAAAGGAAATTGAAGGATTTGGGTTGGTTAGGGCTAAAAGAGCGGATGGTCTTTGACAAACTACTAAAGTTTATCTTGTAGAGGACTTACCTGAAAACTGTTTACTTCAAATGTAGAAATTTTCCTTCAACAAAATATTTTTGAAAAAGACTACACGTTTTTTTTTCTCTCACCAATATGGAACTCTTGTTATGTCCGCCAAGTGTTCTAAATAATAACCATCACACAATGTGTGGACTGTGGATCCATGAACTTAGTATATAACAATGAACCATTGAACTGAGTCCTCATTGCTTGTTGTATTTCAAATAACACACGTTCGATAGACTGACCTTCAAACTATTGTCATGATTTTGGAGAATGCAAATCAATAAAGCGATCTATTAAAAAACCCACAGCACTATTACTGTAATGTGTACAAAGTAGACCGAGGATGAAAGCAATCAGTTGTTGTGTCTTGAGGGTCTATCTTTTAAAGAACCTTAAGCTACTCTTTTGGAGATCAAGATGTTCATTTTCAAGCATTGTTGTCAAGCTTTTCAATCAACTAACCTTGGACCTTCAGTGACCCACAAGAAAAAAAAAACAGAGTCCCAGTGTTTTCCCACAAAGGTGTATAGCCCAAACTCAACAATGGTAAAGAGTCTAAAATGCTTCTATTCTTTGCACAAATCAAGATATTTGTAATAAACCAACCTGTGAAAATGTCAGCTCATTTTGTTGTTTCATTTGCGAGAAAATGGTAAAAATGCATTCAGCCATTTTGTACCAATTCCTATAGGCAGAGTTTTCGTCTCACCATGGAGGTAAAAACATTTCTACCTCAATGGTCTCACTGAGACGAAAACATATTTTGGATCTTATTTCATTTATTATTCAAAAACGATAACACTTCAGGCAGAAATATTTCTGGTTTTCTACCATCATGATCTTTATACCATGTAAGGTATGTAAATCTGTGAACATTTACGTTTTTCTTTTTACCAATGTTGAGCTGGTGCAAAATCCACTTACTCTGGGATTGACAAGTTATCAGTGCTTACAAAGTTCTGACGGAAAACGGTAAAAATGCATTCTGCGTTTTTGTACGCATTCCTACATGTATCTAAGGCAGAGTGTTCGTCTCACTGAGGCGAAAACTAATTTTGGATCTTATTTCATTTATTATTTAAAAACGATAACACTTCAGGCAGAAATATTTCAAGGAAAGTTTTCAACCATCATCATGTAAGATATAAATGTAAATCTGTGAACATTTATGTTTTTCTTCTTACCAATATTGAGCCGGGGCTTTAAGGTACAAAATCCACTTACACTGGGATTGACAAGTTATCAGTGCTTACAAAGTTATGATGTTCATGTTAGATTTGTTTTTCACAAGCAACCCTTGTTATTTGTTGATGTTAAGTTTTGTTTAAACATGCCTCCTGTCTCCATGTTTAAATAGTGTTTACTTATTTCCACACTTCAAAATTTATGTTCAGATTTACTTAACCCAGTCCTTTTTAGTATAAGAGCTTACCTGTTTACTAAGTGTTGTAAGTCCACACAACCAGAGAGCTGTACTAATACACCCCTGACAAACTGTTGTGAAACTAGACTGAATGTGGTTTGTAAGTACATGTACACTGGTACACAGCAGTACAATATTTGTAAACAACCCAAAAGGCTGACCTACTTTTCAAACTTCTGGGTACTCTCATTATCAAATCCCCCACACATCACTGCACACCACCAGGAGTTCACAGCTGGGTTTTTCATTCCCATGTAAATCTTGGAATGTATTGTACGTAGGGCTTTACAATTCTGTGTACTACTGCACTAGCACTGTACAGTCAACACACCTAGAAAGTCCACCCACAGGCAAGACATGGGTTCACCTTGAAGATCATTATTATTAACATGTACGTCACTGCACTTTCTTGGTTCACGTACATGTAAATCCTTTCTTAGGTGTGTGAGTGTACTTTTTTCAGAAGAGTGTACTGAGGGAAACACATGCTTATTGCTAGTGCCTGGTTGTCCGATACTGGAAGGAAATACTAATTTCAAGAATAGTATCTGAATGTTATCTGAAAAATAAATAAAAGTTATTCATTTGACCACTTCCAGATCCAGCAGGGCTGTGAGAACACATTGTGCCTACATCATGAGAGTTGAACATTTAATAAGTGCATGGCACAGCAATAGTAGGAATTCAGCAATGATTTTTTTGTTTTATGCATTAAAATTTTTTTCAGAGATTTCTTTTGATTAGGTAAGAGATACATCTTATAGTATCGTATGCATACGTTCAAAAAGTAGGGGGGAGCTTTAGTATTCCAGCACCTGGTCCAAAAAGTTGGCGATGCTGTAGGACCCAAAGAAGCACCCCCCCTCCCCACCCGCCGACCTTACTTACACAGCTCACGCCTGGAAGTAAAAGTCCAGTGGGCAAATAGGTCATGGCCGCAGGGGGTGTCTTCCTGTCTAGCAGTAGCACTGACAATAGTTCTATTTTCTTATGTACTTAAAAATTGTAACCGAGCAGTGGCTTTGTCTCGAAACATCAATACAATGTTGAAAACAACAACATTGTGTGCAAGTTTATTATTATTAGTACAACTGGGAACGATTTCAAACAGCAATTTTGCACAGGATAAAATACATGTTTTGTGCATACTGAATGATAATATTGTGTAGTAATAATGATTTGTGAGTAGCAACCGATACTTTTTGTATAGTACTTTGCAATGCAATAGGCCTACAAGGGAAATCGTTCACTGTACAAAGTAACATATCAGAGTATCATAAAAAAAAGAGCTATACATATTGACTAGAGCGCTAACTCTACATTATGTATGCACAACCGTTTTGAAGTCGCGCTGCACTCAGACATGTTAAGTCGTTGTGTGTCATTGAAGAATGATTTTAACTTTCAAAAAACATCTTGCCCACATGTATTCTGCATGGCTTGGGTGGGCGCGTCTACAGTTGCATGACGCAGCAAGAAATAAAAAAAATCGACACGGCACGTTTTCAAACACGCACGAGACATGATGCACGAGCGAATGCAGTACTACGCGTGCGTTGAGGTTAAATCACGCGCATTAACTGATTGCTTGTTTTATTTATGGTACATGTATTGTGATTCCATAACGCACGGAAAAACAATAAAGCAGTGGTATGCAAATAGCCATAACCCAGCCATACAAGATTTCAAGTTTTCCACAGGTTTGTACACAAACATGGATGCGGCCAGGTGGCTTTAACGTATGAACAGATGAACAATGCTTGCGCTCTGGTCATATAGCTCTATGGTTTCAGTAAAAAAACTGGAATCCAGTCACAACATTTTTACCTAACATCATTTATTTTGTTTACATAATGTATTCAAAAGAGATGGAGCACATTTTTCCGATTTTCTCCATGGTGACTTATAATTTTGTACTTTTGCAATGGTTTTCTGAGAAAATGGGCTGTCAATGTGCATAACATTGGTAAGATACACAGAACCAATGGTGTCATTTGGGAGGCTAATCATCCTTACTGGCGGGTGAGAAGCTGAATTGTGAAAGACACGGCTGCAATGTGTTCGAGCTGCAGGCATACAAGGGCATCTCTGGCAGCCAGCTACATCAACCCTTATGCCCACGGAGCACAGTCAGAGATCAAAAGTGTTTGATTTGTCCAGAAGGAGGAAAACCTAAGGGTCCGGAGAAAAACCCTTGTGGCACAGGAGAGAACCAATGCACAACTCTACTCAATCATGTGTATCTTATGGCCCTAGCCAGGAATCAAACCAGGGCCACATTGGTGAGAGGTGAGCACTTTACGTACACATCTCCCATGCCACCCCAAATTATAAATTTATTATCTCAATAGATGACACAAACACATTCCCAAACAGACACGTATCCATTTCAATGTGATTTCATGTCATGCTTAATGTCTGCATTATTCAAAGCATACACAATGAAACCTCTGGATCTGAACATGTCCAAGGTTGTTGTGTTGTGTGTAACCAAGTTAGCCTACAAAATGACCTGTTTGTGCAGCTGGGTGTTCCTTCCTACATCCTATACGTTTGGCCATGTCCAGGGTTCACCCTTAACTACTTTCTAGAGTGGTAGTTGAGTCACGGAGGTCGAGTCCGAGTCATGAGTCAGAGTCACTTGGTTTGAGTCTGAGTCGGAGTGACAAGTCACTTTTACGCAGTTTGTTTAAATCATAACGAAGCTAATTAAATGTACAAAATCATGGAGTTATATAAAATCAATCAGTTGATTTAGATGATGGAGTACTTATGATAACTATTTCCCAAAATAAGAAGTAGAAGTGCTTTTTTTTATTTTTTTTATATGTCACACATTTTAGTCTGTGTACTTCAACTATGAATATTTGATGCATGTCATGCATTTTTCCATTTACATTGATGTCAGAATATTCATTTATAATAAAACTAAAGAAAATGTTGGAAAGAAAAAAAATTGACTCGCAAGTCACAAGTCCTCAGATTCAAGTCGACATCGTGATAGTCAAGTCCAAAACCGAGTCTTCTGTTGCCAATGTGCCACCCAAAAAAGACCAATCGTTACCTTTTCACTCATTACATTATTAACGACCTAAAATATTTAAAACCATGATAAACAAAGTATGTGTAAAACCAAAATATAAAAAAGTTTAAACACTAAATAAATTAGTGAAAATGTGGCAGTCAAATTCGGAATCTTTACCACTTGGGCTAAAATTGAAAAAGAAAAGTCATCTCATGTTTTTTGCACTGTCACTGTCAGGGTTGATGATCGTATTGACTCTCAAGGACTCAGTAAGGGTTTTACATGGGTTGACGGTGACCCAACGAATATTACTTTGGAAAAATTTGCATATATATCCAGATTTTTCAAGGGATGTTAGGCTAAAGTTATTTCCCTTTTTTTAATATTCCTCTCGTCCTCGAGGAATTGGTAGCTACAATGCCAAATGTTGACCTTATATTTAAAAAGAAAATTTTAAGCCAACGTTTCATGCCATGTCCGGAACTCCTAGTCCTACGCACTCATAGTCATATCCCCAAAAAAGCCAAAGGAACTAAAAAATAAAATGGCGTTTAGTGAGTAGTGAGTATTACTCATTACTATTAGTATTAAGTGTCGTCAAGACCACCGTAGACCCCAAAATGTTTTTTTTTCATGATTTTGGCACTTGTAAATACTGTCCAAATTGAAGCGCATAATTGTTACTCTGTCTCTGGGTCTGATGTCGATGGTAAATGAATACATTGTGTCATGTGTGTCAACCTTTCTGAACAGGTAAGTTAAGGATATAATTTGACCTAAATTAAAGGGGAGATAAATGGAAGTCTGATACGGTATTTTTGCCATTACGTTTTACTCAAGGTCATATAGTTTAGACATTAAAGTCGTCCTCCACCACCGTGCATGTACTTGCGTTGTGTTGTGTTAGTACCTCTCTCTACAATGCAGAGTAAAGCAATGCATTTATGCTGTTTGTAATGTTTATTTTTAAGATCTGTGCATTATTGTAACAAAAAATCACTCATTACCTGCTCAAAATCAGTTGTCATCTTGGCAATCTTGGCACTTTCAGCCTCCAACATCCATCCTCGTAATGCATACAAAAATAATTATTATTCATGCGGAAATCAACAACATACTGACTGGTTCCATAACCATGGAGGTAGAAACTAAAAACAACGACAACTCTCGAACCTCTTGTACCTTCTTTTGCCGCATGTTTACACTGATGATCATATTTTAACGTGTAGTCCATGTAACACACCACTCCTCAATGTTCTCGAAATTAAACGCTATTATATGTTGTCGCGCGATCTACAAGCTACAAAGATTGAAAAGTTTTACACAATAGCCCAACTACTTTGGTCGCATACCTCGACGTCTCCTGCTCAGAATTACACAAATGAGAATAAAGGTGATCTAGCTATTGATGGGGGTGTCACCGCCGCGAATTTGGACCACGTGGGGGCGCAATTTAAAAATTTATGGTTCCGAAAAAATGTCTTATTCTTACCCATTTTGTTTGTGTAAATACTAAAAAATAAATAAATGCAAGGTTGCTTTCTGTTCTAAAATTACAACATTTTGAAAGTTCAAGTGATTTATCAGTCATAAATTATTCAGTATAATGAAAAATTACCATCACCCTAAAATTTCACTGGAGGCGCAGCACTTGTTTTAGTTTACAATGGATGTTGTTTTATCTTCTTGCGATCTCAATTTGTTTCTTTTAATTTTTAATCACATCTGCCTTGAGGAAAGGTTGGCCTCAACACACCCCATTCCTCTCAGAAAAACCATGTTTAAAACATTCACAGAATAGGCCTAGGTCTACAGTTTGTTCACCAAACATCCCAGCTATCCAAAATCATATTGTATACACGACCATTGGTGTAACCAGACATTTTCATTGGGGGGGGGGGGGGGGCGGGGGAGGGGAAGGGGGGCAAAGACATAATTTGGGGGCTATTTAATGTATCCAACCATGTATTAATTGTGCATTTTTTCAATCTCATGGGGGGGGGTTCAAGGATTCTGAGTGGGGGGGGGGGGCTCCCTCTCCTTGTCCCTCTCTGGTTACGCCACTGTACAAGACAAGAAATCAATTTTCAATCAAGATGTTTCTTGCAAATCTATTGCTGTTTTTATGACAAAAACAAGGTTTATAATATACAAAACAGAATACAAAATGTCACCAACTGACTTCATAAATAACATTACAAAAATGAACAACATAAAGTGGCGCTTTCCTGCTGTTTAACAAATAACGTGAAATGTGATATATTTTGTGATTTTAAAGCTCTGTGTTCGGCAAAAACAATGGTAAAAATGTTTCCTCCATGAAAGAATTGTATTGGCCTACAACTACTGGGCCGAAAATCATAGTGCTGCTTACTGTGATGGGTCTCTCCACATATGTTACGCTCCAAGCCACTACCAGACACTGCTTGTCCGAACTCAACTGGGTTTATTTGCTCATCAATTAGACACAAAGAAGATCTTTAGAATGACTTCTAACTTTTAGGGGCTATACCATAAATATTTCTATATTATATAGAATGTTTAAGACATCAAACCACATCGATTTCATGAATGCTGTTTCAGTTGTCTTCATCACTTTTTAATGCAATTTCACTAATTCTGAGAAGTGCCTATTTTGGTGTGGGGCATCAAATTTGCTGAGTGAAGAAAAGTCACAATTAGACAATTAGACTCACCAGCTAAATCACTGTGTGATATTGCTCGCAACTAGTCCACATTTTTAGCTCAAAAAACACATCAAAAACACTTTATTTGAAACTAATAATTGAAACTATTAAGCAGTTCTTTGAAAACGGGACCCTTGTTTTTAGCAGGCTACACTTATTCAAATGAAACGGTTTTCCTGTTATATAAAATCAGGTTTTCCTTTTTAGATAAAACTTCCAACTGGGTGTTTGTCAGATTTCAGACAACGGCACTGCATCCCCATGTAAGTCTTCAAAGGTGGCACTTCTAAGAGTTTGATAATCTCAGCTAAATAACCAGCGAATCCATTGTAAGAACCCTAGTAGTGTTGACCAGAGACCCTGCCGATCTCTGATGACCTGGCGTATATCAGGGTCAGAGTTCATGAAGAGGTCGACGATGCTGGCTTTGAGGTCGACCGGCCAATGTTTCGGTTTCCCCTCATCGAGGTTCAACATGCAAACTTCGCGAATCTGAAAAAAATGAATAATTATATGAAGGTAAAACTGGGGAACCTCAAGGTATTTCTTTGTTAGATAAAGTCCTGAGTTGCTGATTTACCCCCAAAAATAGTAATTATAACAGAAACTTTTAGTAAGTTCAAATTAAACAAACCACTGGGAATATCAATATGATGGTAAAACTTTACTTAACAGATACAAAAAGAAGACAACATTAGGGAGAAATGCAGATTTAAACAGGCAGAAACTCAAGGTAACACAAACCCCTGAAAACCTCAAAAAACCTCAAATTACCACCTTTTTAATTTTGCATTCCTCCTTGAGAGCACTCAACATAAAATGGGGCCATGTGGAACACTTACAAAATTTGTAAGGCTAAACTCTGTGTTGTACTTGTCAGCTGAAAGGAGGGCAACTTTCTTGGCTGATTGGAGGGGTATCTCAACCTAAAACAGTGTAAAACAGAGGACGGTATGAAAATGGACGGGGGAGAGAAAAGTTACATAGTCACTGGCTAACAGATGATAGGAGGGAGGGGAAAAGGAGAGAGGGGTGAGGAGAGCTCCTAATCCTCCTGAGGCCCATTTCAAATGTCGCGCTCTTGTCGTGCCGAATTCAAATATTCTGATCTTTTTCGATTCAACACGACAGGAGCGCGATGTTTTAAACCACTTTTGGAATTCAGCGCAGCAGAGGCTTAGCTCGACCATGGCTCGACAAGCCTAGCCATGCTACTGGCAAAGTTCAGTAGAAGCACAATGTTTGAAACCACTATTGCCGAACTCAAATGATTTGAATTCGACGCGGCATTAGCGCGACGTTTGAACCAGGCCTTATCCGTCTACCTGTCTTGGGCGATAGTTTTCGTCAAAAGTAAAACTAGAAGTATATACTCACCTCTCTGGAGTACGCTTCCATGTTCTCTTGTCTCCTCTGACCAACAACTGAATGAATCAGTCGATGGAGTTGTTTCAGACACTCCTCATACGATGGCATGGAGGAATAATCTTCCTAGAAATACATGTATAATGCATTACTGCAGCAGAGTGCAAAATATATTATTTTTAAATCACTTCCATTTAGAGTCTTCTTATCATCAAATGAGAGAATTTTGGAGACACTAGGTGGCAGCAGACTTACCAGATAAATCCATTGTTTTAGGAAATGTGTGCATGCTCGGAACTACATAAAAAATGGACAAGTACCTGGTATGTCTGCTGCCACCTAGTGGCCAAAATTCTCAATACTTTGGTACGAATTAAACAGCAGAATAAATTTATCCCCTCACAATAGTCAAACACACAAACTTCAAACAAAAAAGTTAAACATCAACTTAAATACAGGTAGCAGTAGTGGAACTTTTCTTAATCTTAACTTACTATCAGATCTACTTTTTCTTGAAATATTTTTAAATAAATAACAAGATTACAAATCCTGTTTCACTAATGTTATAAATTGGTAGTTTCAAATTGTAAAGCGCATCAAGGAATCTGTGATTCATCATGCGATATAAAATGCTTTGTATAGTAGTATTATTAAAATGAAAGCCAAAGACTTACAAGTAGCTCTTTGAACAACGACTTTGCTCTTGTAGCTTCCAGGGCAAGTCTGGGGAGAAATCATAAGCCATCGTCTTTCAGGTTTTGAAAAATGTTGTTAACCTATGCATTTAAAGACTGTAATGAAAGTGACAGCACCCGCCAAAAAATCCTGAAGACACTAAAGCGAGAGAGGTGATTGGGCTACAAGTCTAAATTTTGCACAACACGCTAACCCAATTATGTAAACAATATTCTAGCAGCAATGCCTGACCATGAAATTTACTTTTCCCAGGTCACAGACCTGCATGTGCGACTGACCTGAAATATAAACAAAATGTCACGGCACGCTCGGCAAATGCGAGCAAGTCACCACAGCATGACATAACCAAACACTTTGTTTATCACTGAGCATAAGGCATTTTATCATTAATGAATTATCAATTATAAAAGGAAGTAATTTTGAGCAGGGGAAGTCAAATACTCGTTCCTCGACAGTGGTGATCTTTTTACTCAGACCTTTGATGTGTTTTTGATGGGATTTCAAGGGGTGAGCGTTATTGCTGACAAAAAGGTTTGGAAATAGGATCCAACTTTTAGGAGGTATGTCAAAATTATGGCATTTTCATACCTTGGTAATTAACCCCTGGAATTCTAAATTTCAATGAGCTTTTGGGAATAGTATCCTCAGTGCTAAAAAAGTAAATCAAACCTGAAAAAACCAACAGCCAATTTTTCCACCAGGTGGACACAAAAAGGTCTGAATTCAGACAATAGTCTGAAATTGTGCTTTAGGCCTTTTGCTTTGATCAAAAGTTTTGCTGAATAAATTCCAACTTTAACTCTTTTGAACATCCTAATACCTGTGATCAAGATCTGTGTCATTTACTGGTAGTGGTAGCTGTGTGCCGTCAGTGTTATCCCGCATAGTTTGAGCTAGTCCATTCACCTGCAGAAGTGGACAAAAACAGCTTGAAAATAAAATATAGAAAATCCTTTTCAAAAATATTTTTCCCAAAAATGTTTTTGTGTTAATGTGCCCTACTGCGGTACGATGTAATCATCGTATATAGAGAGGTTTCATATGTGCAAAACAGTGGGATCAAATTTGGGCAAAGCAAGAAGAAGAAAGGGGAAAAAAGGGACTTTTTTATCAGAAATTGGTACTTGTGTTTTTATCTGAGTAGAATTTCAGGCAAATCAACCCCTCTGCCCCTTAACCAAAGAGTACCAATACGCCTATTCATGTACCTCTTTTTGACATTTCACTTTCAGCAGTTGGTCGTTTTTCTTCCTTAAGTCCTGTTCAGCTTCTGATAAACCTGCCTACAAATGATACACAAGAAAATGTCACTGGAATATTCCAAAGGGAAATGCAAGTGAGTGTAACAATGAACACCTAGTAAAAATTTCACTTTGGAACTTTCTTTCCTTATTGATTTGGTATAGAGAAATCATGATAGATGTTAATTTTGCATCAGGGATAAGAATATTATATGTGTTTTTAATATAGATACATCGCCTTCCAAGAGCCGTTAAGACATTGATTCTTGAATGCAGATTGTAATGGGTTCGAACCACAACGAGGGTGCCTGCAGATTTGTTATTTTTCCACCAGCATTAAAGGTAAAACATAGGATTGGTAAAGCTGATAGTGCAGTGTTTTTACTTTTTGTGATTCAATATATACATGAAAAAACAGCTGCAGCTGCCCCCTCTGTGGAACATCTTGTGCCCCCCCTGTCCCCACCCCCTTTGCTACGCCGCCGGTACGAGTTCTCCCATAAAAGTGGTTCGCTGGCAAAATGCTAGTTAAAATATCTGACTACCAGCCATAGTTCTCTCCAAGTGGTATGGCTGGCTAGTTCAGTTTTAAAAAGCACCCCCGATTAGTTGATTTGATTAGCTTTGGTTTATTGTGTTATTCCACGAGAGAAAAACATCAACCCATCACCCTGGGAAAGGGTTACAATAATACTTTAAAACATGGACTAGTAAAAAAGCTGGAACAAACAAGCTTACTGGTGCAGCTGGCTTGTCACTGAAAAAGTTAAGGGCGAACCCTGCCTAGATGAATGATATTAAAATCAGTACCTTCATCAATGCCACTTGGGCTTTGTAGGAAGGCTCCTCTGCAGCAACCCTTGCTTCTTGAGTGAAGACACCAACCGCCCTCTTGTTTGCATCAAGGGTCAACCGTGTCATGGTCTTGGGGCTGCGGGGCTCTTGATGACTGTTCTGCATTACATTTGTGAATTCCTCTGCAGAAACACAAAATGAAACCTGTGAATTCATTATCGTCCAGTGTGTTATTCAACAGCTACTCATTGACAACAACAGGAACCAATCTGCTTTGTTTTTTGTCTGGACGCTAGTCTTGATGCGATCTCTTGACATTTTGTTTACAACAACAATAAAACAATACTTCATTTGAACAGAAACAAATTATATTCAAATGTCGACTATGAGTCTGATAAATACCTTTCTATTTTTTTGAGTAATGAAGTATTTTTAACAACTATAAAGACAAATGAGAAAAAAACTTCTCTTACACCCGTTTCAGACTGGTACTCAAGAATTGCGCCGAATTATTGAATTAAGTACATAAAAGTTTGACGTCTGAAACAGTTAGGAGCGACTAGATGCCCTAGAAGTCGAAAGATCGAGGAGCGACTAGATGCCCTAGAAGTCGAAAGATCGACTGTTGCAGTCGGTCAGAACGACTCTGGAGCATCTTGGGTTCAGATGTCGATAAACATTTTGAACTACAACCCCTGCAGTCTTATGGATTTTCAAGCCCCCCCCAAATTTGAACCCTGTTGTTGTGACACTCAATGCCCAAACTCAAAAATGGGTTTATTTGCTCATCAAGTAGATGTGCCTTTAGCCATTTTTACTTCTTGTTTCTGATATCATGTCTTTTAGAGTGGTGTCATTGTTTTTAACACATGGGATATGGAATTTCTCGCTTTTATACCATGATGAATAATAATAATTATATGAATGAATGAATGAATAAATGCAAAGAAGAGCTTTCAAGTAACACCTAAATAGGACCTATACGGTAAGTATTTTGCAACAAATGAAATGTTTAAGACATCACATCTCATCAATACCATAACTGATGTTTTGGTTGGCATCACTTTCGATGACATTTCACTATTTCCGTGAAGTGCCTAATTTGGCATGGGGATTTACATTTAGACAAACGGATGTCCGATATTCCAGAGGTCAAGCAACCCGAGAAACTGTGGAGTTGCTCCCAGTGTAGATTTTAGCTTCGAAAACCACTATGCTTACCAAGAGCTTTTTGAGTTGCTTGTTCCAGAACAGTGACCAAAAGCTGGGAGTTTCTTAGCAAGAAGGAATCACGGATATTGTCCAGAGATGTCTGCAGATACGGAGAGATATATATTTCTTACGTTGGGCAACAATTGTCTAGAAGGTACTTTCCTGTGGCTGTTCTCTTTGAGTAATTTAGTCGCTGAGTCCTCATATGTACCTTTGACCCACTCTTGAACTAGCTGCATGAAGCTGTGCAAACGCTCACATGCTCCCAACAAGACAAATGTGCACTTTGCCAGCCACCAGCTTCAGCTTCTTCAATACCATCAAGCAGTAAGGATGTGAAGCACCCATTTGATTAGTAAATGAGCTTACAGAAACTTTCGCATGATTTGAAATTGGAACTCATCACAAAAACAAAATTCTAAGCTGGGCTTGATCCCTGGCTATACAGCAGAATAGTGTTTTTGACTTCTGACTGGCACCGCTAAACAAAGAAATTAAAAAATAGGGAGCAGACCGTCAACATAAGGCTAGATAGCTAGCTCAGTTGGTAGAGCACTGGCACATAAACCCATAGGTTACAGGTTCAAATACAATTCTAGTAAATTTGTCTTTGATCATCCAAAAAATGAAAAAATTATTCTGGTACTTATTGCTGCAGGGATGAAAGTTGATGAATGTGAACATTCCTGGAAAATGGCTTGCAGGCTTGGGTTCCCCTTTTTCTAGACCTAGAACGTCCTAAATTTTACATTTCAGGGGGTTTACAAGCTCTTTGCATCACAAGAAATACAGTAGGCCTTCTAATAACAGATTTGGACTATTTCTTTCTCCCTTTAGTGATTGCTTTACTTTTTTCAAGAAAACCTGAAGGCTCGAATAGAGGTTTCAGAAAATCCTGAATTCAGGAAAAGTCCTGAGAAATCACACACCTATCAGTGAGATAAATCATAACATGATGTAAATCTTCACCTTTAACTGGTCCAGGAATTTCAGGAAAGGTAGACTTTTCCTGAGTCTGGAGAGGGTTTGGGAATAGCTGTCGATGCAGGCAGACTTGACTTGTGCATAGCTGTCTTGGAGTTGAGATGTTCTCATCGGCAATATCAGCTCTCCCAGAAGGCTCTCTCCTTCAAGCTGATACAAGATTAAAAAGCAGCTTCGGCTTTGACATCGAATGATTACTCAAACATCTACTTTTTCAAACAAAATATTTAAGAACCTAAAAGCCCATTTGTAAATTCTTTGATTTCTAATAATTATACCTTAAAGGCACGGCATACCTTTGGTATTTGGAACCATACATTCAATTCAATCATATATAAATGTTAATGTGTGCAATAAAACTAACCGCTGAAAATTACCGCTGAAACCGCTTTTCATTACGTGAAAAAAGGCTTTATGCCTGAACCCTTTCTAAGATTCAAATATTTGAGCGAGAAGTTACCTCTTTCTCAAAAACTACATTACTTCAAAGGGAGTCATTTCTCATGATGTTTTATACTATCAACAGCTCTCCGTTGCTCCTTACCAAATAAGTTTTTATGGTCATTTATTTTTGGAGTATTTACCAAAAGTATCCCCTGCCTTTAAGGGATATGCTCCTATTTCAATATAAAATTGTTTCATATTTCAGTCTGCTTTAATCAAGAGTAGAAAATGCTGCAAGTAGATTCGCCCTATAAAACTGTAATGAACATTTCTTCTTAGACAACTTGTCAATTCCTCCTAAACTCAGATCCAGGAAATTGTCAGACTTTGTAGACTTTGGGACAACAGGCCAAAATAAAAATTACTTATCACAAGAAATGGCACACCAATCTTATTTTTGTCCAAACATTTGGATGTTGAGTTAACACAGAGTGGAGGATTTTCGAGGATAATAAAGTATCTCTTGCCAAAGACAGTAAGACACTGAGGAGTTAGGCAATGGACCAATATTCAGCGTAGCATTTGCCTGCGAGCACCCGCCCAGCACACCTCTTTTGTTTACCAAGCTTGTCACCCGTAGGTGAACAGTCTTCCTTCCAGGGGAATTTATAACAAAGAAAAACTGTATTACAATGCGGGCACTAAACAAATGGAGGACTAAACAAGGCGGACTAAGATGACTGCAGGCAGACAAACACGACTACAAGGTAGAATAAAAGTCAGAAACTATGGTTCTGTGGACTATGGGTTTAGGAACATTTTGTTCCTGATGGAACTGTTGAAGCAATCATAAGTTTTGATACATGTGATAATTTTTTCATGACTTGCAATACCTCTACTCTGTGCTGGATCTCACTGCATCGTAGCTTGATTTTCTTCTCGTTCATCTCAACAGCTCGGTGATATTTCTCCTGAATCTGGCTCCTCAAGTCATGAGCCGCCCCGTCAAGAACGTCCCCCAATCTAAAAGCAAATTGGTCAAATTTTGTTTGTTCACCTAAAAATTGATTTAAGCGTAACCAGTTTCCCTTGTGGTTTATTACTTGGTACTGGAAAAAGAGTCCTATTCCCTTCAGGTGATCCACTTATAACTGGCACTTAGTAGGTTGTATCGTAAACATGGGCATGATCCGTCGCTATACAATAATATAGGTTGAATGGCTTCTGACTGGAGCCCCCGAACAAGGATATCGACATATTAGAAAGGCCGCCATGATCATAGGGCTAGAGAGCTCGGTCAGTAGAGCACCGGCACGTAAATCCAGAGGTCACAGGTTCAAATTCTGTTCTAGTCAATTGTTCTTTACTCACCCAAAAATCGATTTAACTGTAAATTAGATAAGCCTTTCACACCATGATGAAACTGCTAGATTATCCAAAACTCACCCAAACAACACCTGCTGTAGGAGTTTGCCACTTTTGCCAACAGAAGTGTTATGCCAGTTCTGTATTAAAACAAATCATTGGATAAATAATGTACTCAAATGTATAGTGGAGTAAAGGTCAAGCACCTCTTCTGTTCACCCCAACAGGACCCATCCCAAACTGCAGATAAGACATCTGATACCCCAATGCAAAAGGACTAAAGGTCAAGCACCTCAAATTCCTGTTCATCCACATGGCCCATCTCATACTGCAGATAAAAGCACCTGGTGTAGATTTCACAAAGCGCTAGGGCTAGTCTTATCTCGAGTTAGGACGAGTAACTAGTCCTACGGACTAGATATAAGTTAGAACTAGTCCTAAGTTAGGACTAGTTTTGTGAAATCCACTCCTGATACCCGAAAGCAAAAGGACTAAAGGTCAAGCACCTCAAATTCCTGTTCATCCACAGGGCCCATCTCATATTGCTGATGTAAGACCATCATCTCTGTCTCATAAAATCTGAGACAATCTCCAACGGCGGACTGCTCCATGCTTTGGATGAAGGCCGACCAACGACTTGGAATCTACAGTTGGGGTAACAGAGAGTGGACAAAATCTAGAAGAGTTGATCATGCTTTAAGTGTAGGCACAAATGAAAACGTGTTACAACTAAAACAACGCCTACAAGTCAAACAAGATTATCAGACTAGTTTTTAAAGAGAGCCTTTTAAAATGTCTGCAGTTGGCACTAGTTGATTGAAAACTGGTTATTGCAATAAAGGCCATGTGAACCAGAAGGGCCTTTATTTCGTCTGTTTACTTCATTAAAGTCAAGAAGTATTTAAACAATCATATATCCTTTTTGAGATATGGTGGACACATTATAACAAGTGCACTATTTGGATAGTGTAAATCTGTCTGTCTACACCCAAACCAAACAGTGCACTCATGTAGTGTCTGCCATATCTCAAAAAAGGCTAATGGTATAGTTCTTTGGGTTATTACAGAACAGAAAACAAAAAGACATGACACTAATGCAACATAAAATGACGATATTTACTTTTGATATCTTGATCGAACCTACCTGGGACAGTGAGCCCTCGTTGGCTGCCGTTACCAAGACATCAATGAGCGAAGCCAACTCAGCACCTGTGATTGGTCGCCCTAGATGATAATCAATGATAGTAATATTAATTCATTTAGTTGATGATTGACTATTTTGTCGGTATGAAAATCAAAAGTAAATTTGACAGTGGGATCATCTGTTAATTAAATTTATGAGCAGCACAGTTTCAACTGCACGATAAAAAGAAAGGAGTTTCTTGAAATGGGTCTCAATAACACCCTGTTCCAACTGGTCTTGGTGCAAGACCTTCTTGTTTTTGGTTTGCCCCGTGGGGCGGTTTGTGCAGTAAGACGGTTAATGGATAGCGCCCTCTCCCTGGGGAAAACCCTGTGGCAAAACAAAAACAAGAAGGTCTTGCACCAAGACCAGTTGGAACAGGGTGTTGAGACCCATTTCAAGAAACTCACTCTTTCATCAGTGGATAGCGCTCTAATAATAATAATAATAATAACTAGTTCTGATATATCGCATTTCCTAATCACGTTTCAATGCAATTTACATTAGTGCCCTGGTCACTGGGCCAATAACATTCCTGAAATCTTTCTCAGCTCCCTGGGGAATATACAGCCCCAGGCTGCCGTGGCGCTCCGAAGGCTTTTTCAAACACAATATCAATCTCTACCCTCTACCCATTTATACCCCTGGGTGAAGAGGAGCAATTATAGTAAAGCATCTTGCTCAAGGACACAAGTGTCATAACTGGGACTCGAACCCACACCCCGATAACTTGACCACCAGAACTTGAGTTCGGTGCACTAAACCGCTCGGCCATGACACGCTCCCTGGGGAAAACCCTGTGGCAAAACAAAAACGAGAAGGTCTTGCACCAAGACGAAGTTCTAGGTCCCTCATTGACCCAGCAATGGGGGATCAAACCCTGCATTACAGGATCAAAGAGAGATCTGCATAAAGCCTGGTTCATACTTCACGAAAAAAAAAGAAAGCAAAGCGAATTTTCTTGCATCACAATTGAAAAACAGTGCACACTGAATTGTTGTGTCAACCACATTTGCTTCGCATTCACTTTTGCGTGAAGTATGAACCACTCTTAAGTGGGCGCGTGTAGACAATTATGATCAGACCCCATAAGTCTGATCTACCTCTGGAGTAGGGTCAAAGCAAAGATCGGATCTTAGGGCAAAAATGCAGAACAGAATCATTCCAATGATCCGGCCATAGCCACTGCCGAAGCCGTCAATTCGGACACGCCCTAATTAAGCGGGAAGTTATTCAGCATGTACCATTCTTCTCTTTAGGGAAGATTCCTTGCCGGAGGGTCTGTATAAGCCGATTTCTTTCTACTTTATATTCTGCTGTGAGGTCCTCTTCACGTGCCTGTGAAATAATAAAGACAAAGACAATTTTTTGAGAGAGACAAGTGTGTGTTAAAAATACAGCTACAAAATAAATTTCTCCTTATGATAAAAAATACTGAAATCTGAATAATTGTTGTTGATGGTTTTTGGATTTATTATTGTCCCCCTATTATGCTATTATTGTTTGTGTAAACTTTAGTTTTTCATTTAACACTGAATTTCGTCACTCATCACCTATTACCATGGTTCAATTTCATAGAGCTGCTTAAGCAGACACTTTTAGTGCTTTCAAAATTTCTTCTCAGCCAAAAATAGGCAGGATACCAGTTGTAAATGGTTCATATGACATGGTATTTGGCTGGTAACCTTTTCCTGGTAAGCAAAAATATTCTGTGCTTTGCTGAAATTTGAGCTTAAGCAGCTCTAAAAAATGTGGCCGGGTGAAACAAGCGTGTAAGAAACAGTTATCTCACAGTTTGTTTTTATTCATATCATTGGATTTATCTACTGTTTCATTTGTTATCTTCTTGGACTCAGGAATATTTTTCTACTACCTACCAGTGATAAATCTTGTAAGATTTCTTTCTTTGTGGCCGGGAAGAAGAGGGTGTGGCACTCAACATCGGGAAAGATGTCCATCAAGCTGATGCGGTGGTTCTCGTTCTCCCAGGCGGAGGATTTCATCATCTCATGGAGCCAGTCCGATGGCGTCGGCTCGTCATTGCCGGTGATCTGAACAAAATCCTGAACTACCTATAACAATTGGGATGTACACTTAGATTTATTAGCCCTTGGGGATGGGTGGGGGGCAAAAGTGGCAACAACTAGCTGACACAGCATCTATACAGCTTTGTAAACAATTTGCGGCTTAAATAGAAATAAATACAATAACTTTTCTGGTTATGAGTGAATGTCCCAAATTCCCTAGACTACAGCCACTTGTTTAACCGTAGGTACAACAGTCCCAGATCCTCCAAAACCCTTTTTAGGAAGTTCTCCGAGTTCATAAGATATGGACCTGCAGGCCCAAAAAAACAATTGCAGGCATAAATCTTAGTCAAGTTAGTCCAAACATTCTGATGTTGAGTTACCATACAGTGGATTATTTTGTAGGGTTTGGGAGCTAGCTCTCTGGCCATAGCCACTTGGGGAGTCAGGGTTAAGACTTTAATCGTGTGCTATTCTTTGATACTTGGTTTGACCCAAACGGTCCAAGTTCTAACACAGCCCTGTCCTATTTAGGAACCTGTCTGACATTGTAGGATATATAGTACTACATGGACAAAATAACAATTGCTTATCATTGGAACAGGCATACCTAATTTTTTGGGAGTTGAGTTACCATAGAGTGAAAGGATTTTGGAGGATATGGGAGGGTCTCCAACCAAAGACGCAGGGTCTTAAGGTTTGGGGCAAAAGCTTTTGAACAAAGGACATTTCATGAGCACTCCTACTCCCACAAAAATGTCCAATGAATGTGTATGGCACAAGGGTACCAGACTTTGCCATTTAAAGATTGCAAGGCAAATTAAAGCTTGCCCTGAAACCGTTTTTGTGAACTTACCCATAAAAGCGGTGGAAAGCTCAGCAGGTCGTGGTTAAAGTCCTGTGCCCATTTAGCTCTGGACAGTTGCGACTTCAGAGCAAACAGCTGCAAAAGCAACAAATAAATCATCAAAAGTTATAAAGACGTCTTTAAAAAATTACAACAAATTAAACTTGCAGTGTTTATTTCATGCCACATAACATTGGTTTAAGGTATTATTTGTCGGGCCCAGGATGGATCAGACAAGGTGGTTGATTTCTTAAGAACAAGCCTGATGCATGGTTCTTGTATGGCCAAGGCATTTTTTTCTCAGTAAAGAGCACATCTAAGAGGGAAATCTACATTTCAACAGCAGGATTTAAAGATGCTAGGTCCGATTTTTGGTTTTAACCCTAAACTGTTGATTTGAATTTACCCAAAAAAAATCTTTTATAGACTTGAGAAAGTTATAAGCTTTCAATTAAGGTATTGCATAAAAAAACTGCCAATGATAAGTGGTAATTAATCAAAAACTACAAATAAATTATTGTCGGGATCCCTCTAATTATCTAACATATATCAGCCATGGACGAACAATTCTGCATGTTACATGTATTTTGTGCATAGTCTGTGTCATATGCAAAAGTTTGTGTTTGTTTTTCGCTTTGAGACATCATCATTTGTGTCAAGATTTGTTCAGAGAACAAAATCTTCAAACAAATTTCTTTCGGCAAAAATCAGGCCATGCAAATTTAAGTGGGCACCAAGGCAATGAAATATCGGGGGAAAATGTTATATTTTTGGGAGGCAAACCTGGGTTCTTCTGGAGAGCAGCTCGAGGTAGTCCAAGTCAGCTTGATCAATCACTTTAACCGAGTTGTAGATAAGATATGAGCTTAGAAGGGAAGCCACTGCGAAGACCTTGGCATCGTAACTCTCTGACACATTGTTGGCTGCAAAACCTGATTGAAGTAAAAAGTTAAATGACTTTGCAGTACAGGGTTTGCATTCAAATGGTTGATGATTTAAATCCCACGCAGATCACAAGAAGCCTCCCATAATACACCTCATGATCATACATTAATGTCAATCCCCCACGACCTCGGACGAGATGATGTTACAAATGGAACACACAGTTGTATACATGTACGTGTGGCATCTAGGATGGGCAAATCAGCAACCTTCCTTTTGAACAGACTACAGGGCTACGACCAACAGGGAACTCCCTCATGTTTTTCATTTAAAGAACCCTGACTTCTATGACAATAATAAGTAATGAAGACTATATCAAAACGGGGCCAGACCTTTCTTTTGCAACGTCGCAGCAGTGAGGTTTGCAAACGATAGTTGGCAAAAGTGCAGACAACCTTCACTGCAAAAAATGCATTATTTTATTATTTTGACCAATAATGCTATCAAATTAACACCTATAATAAAGATACATACAATCTAATCTCCAAAACGAAAAGTAAACTTATGCATCATAAAGAAAGTGTTATTCTTTTATCAAAAAAGGGCACTTTAATATGTTTTGATACCCAAGGTTTCCCATACAAAATGGTGGTCAATGCTTGTAAACAAAAGAAAGGTTTCATGTAATGACTGAAATAGGCGAAAATCATGGCTGTTTTACTGAAACAAAGGGACCATTGGTTTGACAAAAATATTAAGTAAAAATCTTGCATTTTACAAACCTTCAGTATCTAGAAATATAACTGAGACCTCACGACCAGATGGTAGCGTCATTGTTGTTGGCTAAAACGAAAGACATAAATGTAAGAAAATATAATCAAAAATCCTTTGTCCAGTCTGTGATCTAAGTAAAGGTGGCTTAATGAGTGGGAAGATACCAGCATCAACCCATTTAGTATTTTCATTAAAAGTTACTTGATAAATTTATCAATAACAAATTATTAACAACAAACACAGGATTACTAATTATAAAATAACAATATTTATATGATAACTAATCCTCAAGAGAAATGTGTTTTTTTGGAAATACCCCTCAAAGTCTGCTAGTGCAGAAAATAGCATTTGAAGACCCTCCCCCGCACATTACTCTTGCTTATTCTTAACACAGCAATGAAAACTCTTGTAACAAATTCACAAGGTCTCTGACAAAAAATAAACTGTCTTTTGTTGTTTCCAATTATGACCACCAAATTTGATGATATTTTCACAGCAAATAACTAAATAACTAAATAACTAAATAACTAAACAACTAAATAACTAAATAACTAAATAACTAAATAACTAAATAACTAAATAACTAAATAACTAAATAACTAAATAACTAAATAACTAAATAACTAAATAACTAAATAACTAATTAACTAAATAACTAAATAACTAAATAACTAAATAACTAAATAACTAAATAACTAAATAACTAAATAACTAGACAGACAGACAGACAGACAGACAGACAGACAGACAGACAGACAGACAGACAGACAGACAGACAGACAGACAGACAGACAGACAGACAGACAGACAGACAGACAGATAAATAAATAAATAAATAAATAAATAAATAAATAAATAAATAAATAAATAAATAAATAAATAAATAAATAAATAAATAAATAAACAAATAAATAAATAAATAAATAAATAAATAAATAAATAAATAAATAAATAAATAAATAAATAAATAAACAACAAACAACTTTTTAACTCACCCTTCCCCACATCCAGATTCCCATAGTCTGGGGTCGTAAGCTCGGCCCAACGGTGAATCCATAGCTGCCCTGTTTCCCCATGAGTTGATTCAGCAGAAAGGACTTCCCAGAGTGATACTTTCCAACCACTGCTACAACAGCTACTGGGTTGGTCAACCTCAACAAAGTCTTTAGAAAAAAAGTAAAATTTTAGAAACTGGTAAATCAATTTGAAAAATCAGTCAAATTTGACAACTTGGAGAAATTTGTAAAATCTGATAAATATTTGGTAAAATGTGAGAAACTCAGAAGAAAAGGAAAATCTGAAAAAGTAAAATTCAATAATATTTTTAATAAAATAAATAAGTCTTTGTAATTTCTGAAAAACGTGTAAAATTTGAGCAGGCATGAGTATTTGGCACCTTGGAAAAAAGTAGGAGAATTTGATGAGTAAAAGGGCTGACCTACACTATTTTTTCTGCTCTCCTGAAATTGGCCTCCATACATACAAAAAGAATTAGTTAAAATTAAAATACAAAATACACCAAAGAAAGTTTACATTACAGTCCCTACCTTGACACTCTCTTCCACAAGTTGTATCTTCTTGTGTGATGGATCCGGTCTAACCAACTGTAGAGGTTGATCTGTTAGAGCAGGTATCGATCTGGGAGGGTCAGGATTTCTCTTTGCTTGTTGCTGAACGGGAGCTGATGTAAAGTCACAGGATCCTGGATGTACAAAAGGAAAACTATGAGGTGTGGCTAAGGGGGGGGGTATGGGGGCATGGGGGAGGGAGAACGTTTCTCCCAAGTGATGTCCGTGGCCACCCCTTCCCTCCCCCATTCTCCATACTATAAACCTGGATATTTGAGATTAAAAGTCACAAGAATAAAATGTTACTATTTATAAGTTTTTCTGTAGTCATTTCAATGTTTTTAAAGTATTTTTTCTATTTACAAATACAGGTAGAGACAATGCATTCGTTTTTACTTCCACCATGTCTACGTCTGTTTATCTTTATATAAAAAATAAAAAAAAGTAAACAGTTGCATGAGTGCTGAAAAGGGGCTCGTTCAAGAAAACTGCAAATGGGGGTTCCAAGTTTAAATGGCTAGAAGTACCCCCTTGGAAAAATGTGCACCCTGAAAATTTTACTCTAGCTTTCTAGTTACCCAGCTCTTAGTCTTACCTCTATGCTAAACATGTAGTGTTTGCCGTGTTTTTTGCGTTACATCACCAGCACTTTTTGGGGGGCAACACAGAATTAATATTTAGAACTTTTAAAGCTAACATTTCAATTATTACAAATACTGACACAGTAATGTTCTTTATCACGTAAACCCTTCAATCTGAGACCAAGGACAGGTGGATACGACCCACGACTATCACAAATATAGAACTCGTATTCAATTGTATTTTATATCAAAAGCAACCATGCAAGGCAAAGGACCTGCAAATACTCATTAAGTCGTAATTTTAATCACCAAGTTCCGACCTTCTGGATCAGCTTGTGGACCATCTACCTGATCGTTACATTGTTGGTTTGCCTGGCTTGAAGATGCTACTGTAGCAGACATCATGAGACCAGCTACAATTAGAAAAATATGAATCATCACAGGCATAAAGGCGGACGACTGAAACGCCGTCTTCGTTCTTAGTCTTCGGGACCACTGACCGCACACACACATTTCGATTTTTCAAAATGGGGCGCCACCAGTGTCGTCCCGGACGAAAGGGAAAACATCATTTTGGGGATTCCCCTTTGTAAAGTGGGCGCGCTAATTATCTTGTGTGAGACAATGGAGCAAGGGTGGTGAGATATTGATTAGACATGGCGTAACCAGAGATGGGGTGGGAGGAGCAGTGAGAAGTTACGTCTTTTGAATATTGTTTACAATTGAGTGACGGCCACCACATCGGGCGGTTTGCCATGTCAATATACCCGCGTACAAAATTCCAAAATGCGAAGAGCTGACTCAACAAGAGGATCAGGAAAGCCATTTTATTATGTTTTTACATCAGCCCTGCGAATATTTGCAAAATGCTTCCTCTCCCACCTTCTTTAGCCGATTGCAGCCAAACTTGGTGGAATGCTTCATTGCCTCGTGATACATTTGGGGGTGTACACAGATTTTGACCAGTGGTCACCTTTCGGTCAGCTGGGATCATTCTATAAAAAATTACCTAGTCTCTGCCCAAGGGCTTTGTGACACCTGCCCTATCTATGAATGGTGAAACAATTTGACCAGTGGTCATCTGGTGGTCAGTAGTGGTCATTTTATGAATATTTACAAAATGCTTCTTATCGCACATTCTTTAGCCGACTGCAGCTAATTCCCATGGCCATCATTTAGTTCATAGCCTATGAAGCACGAATATCAGCCCTATGACATAGGGCTGATATTCGTGCTTCGTGAAGCACTCAAGCTTTAGTATTTATTTGTTTTACAAGCGGGCGATAGCGTTTGTAAATCCCTCGATGACCAGTTGAAGGTCCCATTTTTTTTTTAGGATTTCCTAAAAATACGTAATTGTTTTCGAGGACATCATTAAGGGCTCCTACGGTCGTATATCCGGGTTCGTCAGAGCCAAGTATTAAGTCGCCGTTGTCTCGGCAACTTTGAAGCGCAGAATGTGTTGTGCGTGGTCTTGATGGTCCGTTTTCGGTCGGACATGTGTGCACTATCTGGTTGGTAAGTGTGACGTCACGCCTACTTCTCAATGGCGCCAGCAGCATCGAATGTCAGATGCCCATAAGAAATGCATTGAACTTTATGCTTTTGATGATTTATGCAAGAACAAAATAATTTCTGGACTTGCCTTTCACGTGTGTCTTCCATAGACTCAAGGTCTTATCAGAAATATCAGTTTCTTTTTTATAACAAATGTTTTTGAACGAAGAAATGGATGTTTTTCGGTAAAATAACACAGTGTGCTAGGTTTGAAGCCGGAAGTAGCCCCAACCTCGCGACCATGGACAGCGCGCCGTATCGATACATCTCGTCTCTAACCCCTAAGGGAAGCACTGAAAAGCAACTGGCTCACAAAATGTTTTTTTCTGAAGGTTTGCTTTTGGGTTGGGTTTGGCCCCTTTCTACTCCACAGACCCTTGTTGTTGTTGCTGCTGCTGCTTTGTCAAGTTGAAGTTTGGTGATTTGACTCTATTTTAAGGTAGAAAAACGCTAACTTCAATCTTGGAAACAGTCTCCTTATTGCTGAAAAGGGATGGTTCTTAAAAGAGACTTGTTACTGAGAGCTCCAGTTGTGCAACATGTTTACACCAGAGAACAGTGCTTAACACACATCGGTGTATGGGTAAAAACACAAATAATAATGTTAATTGCAGGAGCAACCAGTGAACCAACATTGTATTCACCTTCAGAGAAGCAGCAAGCGCGTTCGTTGACGTAATAATGTGCTCCAGCCGTCGTCTAGCAACCACGCAAAGCCTCAAAAACTCTATAGACTTGACCAAAGTCGGACTTTCGGACTTCTTAATCTAAATACAGTAAGCACGGGACTCAACTAGACTAAGCATACGAAGTCTTTAACTGCACCACTACTTGCTGGTTTAAGGGCTTCAGATTTTCTTTCCCTCTTCTCTGGAACACGATTCGGAACCTCACTTTGGAGCAGCTCGAACCTTACACCCTGCTCACACCATTGTCTACTCTTACCGCGGATTTCCTAAGGAAAGTTAGGAAAATGAAATTGTATAATGAGAAAATTTGTATTGGTTTTTCCTCATGCCTGAAAAGGAAAAATTCCAAAGAAAAACCTTAAAAAAAAATAATGAGAAAAACAGAAGAAGTACTAACAAAAAGTCACTTTTGTCGCATCAATAAAATCAGAGGCCTCAAGTCCACACGGAGGCGGTCACGGACACGCCTATTAAATAAGCACCTGTTTGGAAGGCCAGAACGTCAAGGTTCCAGACCATTGGACACCCCATTGTCAAAAAATGACCGTCATTCAAGTTCAATTAAGAATAGATGAGTGTTTATTTTTTTCTTTTTAAACAAGGGAGTGGGTGGGTACCCGTTATACGAAGGCAAGTCAAATATGCCTGTAAACATAAGGATGTTAACCGTGGATCGTGACACCATTGTAAATTGTTTAGTTTGAGATAATATTATTTACTATGCCTTTTTCTGTAAAATGTCAGGACAAGCAAATACAAACCAAGGGTTGCCTTTTTGACAGAAGCACATGCAAAATACTCGATGCTTCAACACCGAGTTCTTTTATGGGTCGGGGTCATTTGAATTATTTTTGACCGGTTGACTTTGACAAGTCTATATGAAAACACACTTTTGACGAGGTCAAGGTTGGCGTTAGAAAAACAGAAAGGCTCTGCTTGTAAAAGTCAGATCACTTCATTTCATGTCATTTCATTTCATTTATTCTAGTTCTGAAGCCAATGATTCTCAGAAAGAGGAACTTAATCACTATACAAAAAAAAAACCATGGAGAGAAGACAAGGAAGGAAGTTTCAGTTTTAGATGTGGGAGGAAAGCCCTAATTCCAGGACCAGGTATTGAAAGCCCAATCCACCCACGGCGGGATTCGAATCGAAATCCGAGAGGTGAAGGCCAGGAAAGATACCAATACACCAACTATACGACCAGGAACCGTAGAGTGTGGGTACACTCTTAAAAAATGAAAGTGTTAAATTAACACCTAGAGGGTTCGGTCAGTGACAACACTTTTGTAAAGTCAGATTCATGAATACAAGTGTCAAACTAGCATTTCAGGAGCTGAGATTTAACTTTTAATAGTGTAAATTCAATTCTTCAGTTGAGTTACATTTAACTCTTTTAAAGTGTTGTCACTGACCAAACTCTTTAAGTGTTGATTTAACAGTTTGATTTTTTTTTTTAGAGTGTAGGGGTATAAGTTCGATGGGAATTCTTATTTCGACAGTCTTAAATTATAACTTCTGAATATGCCACTCGAAAGAAAAGTTAAATTAATAACAAAGTAACAAATTGTATTAATAATAAAACCCATACGTTCAGGTCCGTACCTTGTTGTGGCCGACTTTAAATCGTTCATACTGCAGCTGCATGCTTTGACCTTGACTTAATGAACACATCCGGGTGTAAACAGTCCCGAGAAAGGTATTTCTCAGAAGTCCTCTTATTAAGTTATAACCACGGATCATGCAAGATAAGGCCCCGTACGATGGACGGTGGGGGCGGCGGGTGGGCGGATGGGGGGGGGGGGGGTCAATGTAAGAAACAACATGAATTCGTCAGTCTGAACGAGTATACGGTCCCGAAACTTGACATGAAGATCGTCTGGCGTTTATGTGGCCAACATCTTGTGTCAAACAAACAGTCAACTTTACAGAAGTCAGTAAATTTCCAGAATTTCCAAAAGAGTAGTTTTAAAAAAACTCTGGCGCTTTTGGGCTCGAGTCCCGGTCTTGACACCGGTGTTCGTAAGCTAGACACTTAACCATTATTGTTTAGTCCGTCGGATGGGGCGTAAAGCCCTAGGTCCCATGGGTTGTGTACGCACGTAAAAGAACACAGTTTACTTATCGCTAAGAGTCTGGGGTTTGCCCCTGTGTTTCTGGCAGTGGCTGCTGAATGCTCCACAGCATCTTGTAAACCCTTATAAGGTGCTAAATAAAACATGGTCTCGTACCAAAAAATTCAAATCTCTGTCATAAAACCAATATAACATATTATAATGTAATATAATATAATATAATATTATAATATAATATAATATAATATAATATAATATAATATAATATAATATAATATAATATAATATAACATTATATAATATAATATAAGCGCCTTGAATACCTCTGTTGGTAGATACGAGCGCTATAATTATAAGACCCCGGTATCATTATTAATATTATGTTTAAATTTAACAATAATAATAGCGCCCATTATTCAATTAAAAAAAGTAATCTTGGAAATCATACAGATAGCAACCATCTTAAAAAAATTGTAAGTTTGTGTTTCTTCCATTGAGCTATGTGCATTTCGTGTCTTCTGGAAGTTTTTGCTTTGTGTCTCTGCTGTAAATATATTTCCCAAGAGTCTTCCCTCTAACGGTGTAGCCTTGACGAAAGAAATTAAAGCAAAGTTTCTAGAACCCGGATATTTGCAACCGAAGGCCACACAACAGAAACAACACGACGTGTATTTCTTGATGGGCGGAGCAAAAAGGGAGAGCAACCAATCACAGACTGTGTGGATCATGCGTCACAATCAGGCTAACTCTATATAATATACAGCCGCTCGCCAGAAATTTCTACAGTATTTTTCAGCATTTCTGCGGTGCGGACATTGACGACTGGCAACTGATTTCACGATGTCTCCGAGTCGTACATTGCAGATCCTTTTTCTGGTGGCAACTTTGTGTGCAGCCATCATGCACGTCGAAGCTCAAGGTATGCGATTGCATAGTCAGCTGTTTTATTCACAACATTATGTCAGGTTAAATACAAAGTCCGAGTTTAAATGATTTGTCTTACTGAGCTGCGCAAAAGAATGGGGAGAACACTGTACAAACAATAATTATTCACATTAGATGATAATATTGGCTGGCAAATACTGGTTTATGCAGAGAAACAATGTCTGTTCTGAGCATAACTGGCCTTTATTTAAAGGTGGCATGTTGTCGTGATTTTCATGAACAAATCGATTCTTGGAGTAAATTTGTAAGTATAATACGCGTGCAGTACGCGTAAAGCAAAGTTTTGTGCTCAAAAATGTGCAGTCATTGTCATCAAAGATGGCTGATTTTTCCCATTGTTGACGCCATGTGCAATCCATTGATAGTCCTTATGCATTGACGTCATCACGCCGCCATCTTAGAGGTAAATCGATGATGTAACAATGGAAACGCAGAGATTTGTACGCGCGGTGCACAGGATTGGCCAATGAACAACCTCATTGTGACCTCTAGACGAGGGCGCCCTACTCAAATGACGTCATGTGCATAAGGTCTATACTGATTTATGGAGATCAATGCAATCCATCCAACGGAGATCAACGATAAGGTCTATTAAAAAAAAAAAAAAAAAAAAAAAAAAAAAACCGTGGAAGAATCCGGTTGTGGGAGTGACGACCTCACAGTGTTTTTTTTTAACTCGATCTGTTTTTATCAATTATCTGTTTAGAACCGATTTTTACCTAATTTTAATTGATCTGCAGTTGTTTAAACAGTAAAGTCAATGTCTGTATCAATCTGTCACCAGTCCAGCTCACTCTTGAAGCCTTTAGAACTGAAAATAAGAGGCTAACGACAGAGCTGGCTGGAGAGATAACAGATCAGACGCGCCATAACGACTGTGCTTGTCACGACGACAATTTGAATAATCCGAAATTGTTCGAAAACGCGCAAGACAGTACCACCTGTACAATCTACATAAATGCAAGTCTTTTTAAATAAAGCAAAAAATGAACTTGAACCCTCTGACAAGATATCGCTACCGTATTCTTGTTTCTGACAGCATTCTCCTGCAGTAACTGGGACAGCTACACCAACCAACAGTTCGGCAACATGGCCACAACCGGCATCATCGGTGAGAACGGGCGAAAGTGTAGAATTAGTACTGGCGGCCGAGGTGCGTCTTGTAACTATTACGTCAAGTATGACATCGATGGGAATAGTGCTGACAACTGGACGGGAATGAGTTTCCAAGGCGTGCCCGGCGCGGGGACTGGGTGCTGTTCATCCATCAGCAGCTGTAGAACACTTGCTGGTGCTGGGGCCTGGCTGAAGTCAAGACACAAAGATATATGTTGCGGTGCACCCGGTAAGTAGGCCCCTGTAGGACATCTTCTAAATAATTCAAAAATATTTAAAGGACTAATAAAAACTGCCAATTACAATCAAGGCTATGCAAGGATTGAGAGCATGCAAGTTTTATCAAATTCCTTGCATGATTGGTCGGTGAACCACTTTTTGAAAAGTTGGAACGGTTGACGCAACTCAAAACTGAAGCTGAAGTTGCCCGTACAGATGGCGTCTATCGGGAATTAGCCCTTCCCATTGACCACCATTAATTAATGGAGATAAACGGCCATTCCCTAATTACATTCACGCATGCGTACAGACACTATTGGTTGGTAAACGCCATAGAGTTGTGCACTAGGCGTACGCACAAACACGTATGCGTCACGCCACCATCAGCCCCATACAAAAAGGCGAGATGTTCTCTCATCATTTGCCTCACCAGATAGTCTTAATGCTCACGCGGGAGGTCCTTTTACGTAGTCATTTCATAACACCCCATCCTTAGATTCTGCCTTGTGATTGGGTTTTGAGTGCGTCACACATGATGTCTTAGTTTTACTAAAATGTCTCTTACTCTTAGTAACGACAGCCTATTGGTCCGTCTTTGGCTGATCGTATGGGTTTGTCAAAAACAAATATTGTCTGTTTGTACTGGTGCTGTCATGATAAAAGCTACGACTCCCTCTGTGAACCCCGGAGCGTTCTGTTTTTCCTCGGCTTCGATTGCCCCTCGATGATCACTTTGGAAGTCACAGTTTTAACCATAGCACTTGAAGTAGTCAATATTCGTCTACTTTCAAGCTTCATGGTACAAGTCTTGCGCGTAAACGAAATTTGGACCCGTAACGTTAATTAAGATGCGGGAGTTTGTGCTAATTTTCCGAAATTGTTCTTCGTTGTTTCTGACAGTATTCTCTTGCAGTAGTTGGGTCAGCTACACCAACCAACAATTCGGCACCATGGCCACAACCGGCATCATCGGTGAGAACGGGCGAAAGTGTAGAATTAGTACTGGCGGCCTAGGTGCGGCTTGTAACTATTACGTCAAGTATGACATCGATGGGAATAGTGCTGACAACTGGACGGGAATGAGTTTCCAAGGCGTGCCCGGCGCGGGGACTGGATGCTGTTCATCCACCAGCAGCTGTAGAACACTTGCTGGTGCTGGGGCCTGGCTGAAGTCAAGACACAAAGATATATGTTGCGGTGCACCCGGTAAGTAGGCCCCTGTAGGACATCTCCTAAATAATTCAAAAATATTTAAAGGACTAATAAAAGCTGCCTTACAATCAAGGCTATGCAAGGATTGAGAGCATAGTTTGCACTTGACCTCACACAGTGTACAATCGGCAATTTCAATCCTTTTTGAACGCACGCGTTTTGCTTAAATACTGCGTGCGGCATGCAAGTTTTTTCAAATTCCTTGCATGCTTGGTCGGTGAACCACTTTTTGAAAAGTTGGAACGTTTGACGCAACTCAAAACTGAAGCTGAAGTTGCCCGTACAGATGGCGTCTATCGGGAATTAGCCCTTCCCATTGACCACCATTAATTAATGGAGATAAACGGCCATTCCCTAATTACATTCACGCATGCGTACAGACACTATTGGTTGGTAAACGCCATAGAGTTGTGCACTAGGCGTACGCACAAACACGTATGCGTCACGCCACCATCAGCCCCATACAAAAAGGCGAGATGTTCTCTCATCATTTGCCTCACCAGATAGTCTTAATGCTCACGCGGGAGGTCCTTTTACGTAGTTATTTCATAACACCCCATCCTTAGATTCTGCCTTGTGATTGGTTTTGAGTGCGTCACACATGATGTCTTAGTTTTACTAAAATGTCCCATACTCGTAGTAACGACAGCCTATTGGTCCGTCTTTGGCTGATCGTATGGGTTTGTCAAAAACAAATATTGTCTGTTTTTACTGGTGCTGTCATGATAAAAGCTACGACTCCCTCTGTGAACCCCGGAGCGTTCTGTTTTTCCTCGGCTTCGATTGCCCCTCGATGATCACTTTGGAAGTCACAGTTTTAACCATAGCACTTGAAGTAGTCAATATTCGTATACTTTCAAGCTTCATGGTACAAGTCTTGCGCGTAAACGAAATTTGGACCCGTAACGTTAATTAAGATGCGGGAGTTTGTGCTAATTTTCCGAAAATGTTCTTCGTTGTTTCTGACAGTATTCTCTTGCAGTAGTTGGGACAGCTACACCAACCAACAATTCGGCACCATGGCCACAACCGGCATCATCGGTGAGAACGGGCGCAAGTGTAGAATTAGTACTGGCGGCCGAGGTGCGGCTTGTAACTATTACGTCAAGTATGACATCGATGGGAATAGTGCTGACAACTGGACGGGAATGAGTTTCCAAGGCGTGCCCGGCGCAGGGACTGGATGCTGTTCATCCATCAGCAGCTGTAGAACACTTGCTGGTGCTGGGGCCTGGCTGAAGTCAAGACACAGACAGATATGCTGCGGTGGGCCGAGTAAGTAGGACAGCTCTGAACAGTTTTTCATGTGGAGAAAAAAAAATGAAGTTAATTTTTTTGTTTTTTATTATTCATTCACTCGTTTATTTATTTTAAACTTGTGGCTTTGCTACCAAAATCAATGTACAATGTCACAAGGGGAATCGATTTCAACTTAAGATGCCTCGAAATACAAAGTCCTGTCATGCAAGACATGGGTAAAAGACCGATCCATTAAGCCCCGCCCACTTTGCACGGGCGCCATATGCAAGGACGTGTTTGATTTTTGTCGGACTTTTGGTTGCACAATCATGTCTCTGATTAGTCAATACAGCAAGGGCGGGGCTTAATGGATCGGTCTATTGAAATTGATTTAGGAGATAGCTCACAAAGAAATAAGGCCTACTTTATAAAGATCAATGGTGCCGTTCACGGGCATTTACACCACAGTTATTGCCGCCGCACGCGGGCTTTGACGCACACGCTTGTTGAATTCTCCAGCTGAGGTGTATAAAACACAATAAACGAGCACTGCTAGGATTAGTGTATAGGTATCAATGGTGCCGTCTTTCTCAAACTGTGACGTGACCGAATGCGCGTGCGTAGTAACTGGGTTATTCCATCAACTGCTATAATCATGGCAACACATTTAGCACTGGACTTGTCAATTCTTTTTAAATCACAAAACTTTTAATAATGCTTATACCGATACAAAACCCGTAAGTGAAAAACAATAGTGGCAACTCGTACTTTCATATACAGGACAACTTTGTAGTTGTTACCTTTTTGTGTCTTTATTTATTTATTTTAGTTTACGGTTAATCAACGCCCGAGCGCCATCTACGACGGACCGGCCCTTCCCTCAATCGCTCGATAACGGTGATCTGACTGACTGGCTCATCTTAGTTAGGAGATGTGTTTTTATTGTCTTTTCTTTGTTTTTCCTCTTGACACCACAGCTATTCTGTAGTTTAGTTTCACATCTCCCTAAGGATACTTTTTTGCAATTCTTTTGTTCTTCGGATTAATATGAGGAAACAATTGTTTCATTTTCTAGATATTTTTGTTTTCGTCTTGTTTTTGCTTTTAAATGAACTTTTCCGTGCAAAATTTGGGTTCTACTGCGGTTGTAATTGCTTTAAATAAACAAGCCTATTCTAACTTTTACGGGATTAAAAATAATAACATGTAATTAAAAGCCTTTGAATAAAGCAAGCCTCTTATTTGTTGGATTTTTTGTTTGATTTTTTCCCCTTCATATTCCACAAGAAACAAATATTGCGTTCATTCTATTTGTATGTTTGCCTGCTGCATGCTGACCGCGTGAAATCGGGTTGATAGACTTTAAA
This sequence comes from Marthasterias glacialis, assembly GCA_911728455.2. NCBI lineage: Eukaryota > Metazoa > Echinodermata > Asteroidea > Forcipulatida > Asteriidae > Marthasterias > Marthasterias glacialis. The sequence continues at coordinate 13,132,167 of OU452236.1, forward strand.
GGGTAACCAGTAGCCGCCACCTCGTTTGACCTCTTCTGAGTGATCAAATTATAAAACTCCATTGATGAGGTCAAGCTATGTCGCTCCTGACCGGTTACCCTTTAGAGTCTACGGCTGCACAACATAAATTAAACTTCCATTGACCCGTGGAGTAAATCCCTGAACTTCACGGTGAACAAATCCTTATCCAGAGGTCTCTCAATTTTTGTGACAACACTGAATGGTTTGACTCTTAATCTGTCAAGTTCTTTTCAAGTTTTGACAGGTCACAGCTGTTTTGCTTATTACCCAAAGAAAGTACCACCGAAAAATGTGTTTTTCCCCAAATCGGCTTGTTGACATTTCAAAAAGTAGCCCCCACTTCCCAAGATAAACAGGACCAACTTTGAAGACACTGTCACGTCTCCTCACCAGTCGGCCGGGGGCATACATCCCAGAGGTTATGATAATCATCAAAATCTATTAATTGTAAGGCCCCAATTAAAAAACAAATTATTCAAAAAGGCTGTCACTGGATTACAATTATGGTAATCAGTTTGGTGCGCACCGGTTATTGCCTGTTTTTTTTTTTTTTTTTTTTTTTTTTTCGTTTTGTGGTGTGCCGTTTTGAGTTGTACACGAACTAGATGAGGGAGTGGCCTACTCTCTATGTCATGCACAGAAGTGCCACGAATCCATATTATGGGCAAATTACATACGAGTGTCCACTTGTCAATGTGTTAACTGCTGACGAGTGACCAGTGCACGGTGTAATAATGTTATGGGTCTGTAGTGACTTGATCTTTAAGGTAAAAAAAATTCGTTGCGCCGTGTAGAAGGTTTTGTACGCCCTCTAGTTCTTGGTGCACCCACTGCTTTGATGCATGAAATGTCGGAAGCACCCTCTCGAGTTTCGACTGCGAATTATGGTTTCGTTATTTTGTAAAGAATCGCTCTTTGTTTGAATCTTGAAGAGACGTATTTTATCCACAACTGGAGAATATTTCATCTTATAAATCATCAACAGGAAACACAAGCAGTTGATTTATTTTCAGTGTATAACGATATGAAATCATAGATTAATACTTTGGAGATATACAAGGATGTTAAATGTTGCTGTTGAATGTAGGATTTAATAACTCGATAAAAGAAAGATAAGATTTACTTTCAAGATGTAGGATTTTTGTGAGCCAATTTGTGTTTTTGGTATTTGGGAACAATAAAAAACGCAACACATCATGTGTTTTCGTGAGCCCATTTGTGTTTTTGCGAGCTAATTTGTGTTTTTGTATTTTGGAACAACAACATAAACAATGAACACGGGGTGTTTTTGTGAACCAATTTGTAAGTCATTTTTACATCACCACAATGTATTAAGTTGTAATCGATTAGTCCAAAATTTTCTTGTAAATGGAGGACTGGATATTTGACAAGAAAACACACAATATTTTTTGTACATGTACGGTAGTGTGTACAAGCCACGTTTTGACCCTTGACCTTCACATTGTACTTGTATTCGTAGTTGTACTTCGTTGTAGAGAATATACCGATTGCGCAACAATGTTTACTTGTGGTCACGTGACCCCCTATAGACCTTATGCACATGACGTCATTTGAGTAGGGCGCCCTCGTCTAGAGGTCAAAATGAGGTTGTTCATTGGCCAATCTTGCGCGCCGCGCGTACAAATCTCTGCGTTTCCATTGTTTCATCATCGATTAACCTCTAAGATGGCGGCGTGATGACGTCAATGCATAAGGTCTATCGGGTATGACGTCATAGGCCGTGACACAGAGTGAGTACGAAAACAGTCGATTTTATTTTCGTTAAGCGATGAATTAGTTAATCAGCCCCTTTATTTAAAGTAGTATGTTGTGGCATTAATTTAAATCACATCTCTGTTTCATAATTTAACAGGGTTCTACTAAAAAGAGATTTTTTTAGCCATGCACTACCGGCGTCGGACGACCATGATTATGTAGCCACCCGTGTGTCATTTTGTTTGGAATGTTGGCCTAACTCACTGTAAAAAACGGTAAAGAACGTGGAAAAGTGAGCATTAATACCTAGCCTTGCAGAATTTCAAATAGCCAAAGAAATCACACAGTTTTGGAAAGCAATTTCTTGGGAGGATTTCAGCTTCAAAACTTTTTGTTGTTGAAATTTTTGTGTTGAAAAGTGTGTGGTGATTGCGGTCGTCTGGCCTAACGTTCCGTCGTGCGATGTACACATCATGCACATTTATACGGTACTTTTACAAATTTCAAGACTTGCTGGAACTGTCCTTACTGTCTTTATTCAGCCACTTGAAGGTCTCTGGTACAAACTCCGGAATATCTTCCACAGATTTCGAGCAAAAAAAGCCTCGATCGAATAAACTAAATGCATTAATCATCGTGTACCGTACCACCCTTTCCTATGGAGGATTACGTGTGTGTTTACATTTTATACCCAAAAGGGGTCGCATGTCAAGGGTCGCGCAATCGGTCTATTTACTGTGAGTTGTGACTGTGCTGTGCTATTGTGCACTGCTACTACGTTATATAATGTGAACATTATATAAACTTGTTCCAGGAAATTTATCTCTTTTACATTTGAGAAGTCATCGTGCATTTTGTTTGTAAGTATTTTGTGAATGTTCGTCCTTTTTAAATAGAGGACCGGCCTCCTTCCCGTGTCTCTACATTAGCAAAGTAACTAGAAATTGGCTCACATTAATTTTGTTTCAGTTACCAAACTAGAATGGGAGTTTTTTTGAGACGATAGCGGGCGTCCCACAGACCGGTCCTTTTCCATTGTTCTCAGCGATGAAAACAAAGGAAAAGGACCGGTCTGTTTGACGCCCACTGTTGTCTCAAAACTGTCCCATTGTTGCCACCGTGGCCTTAAATGTTTGTCGGCTGATAGCGTAACAGCTCTAAAACGACTATACTTAACTTGCGAGACTGTCCTCTCTTGACTACACTGTCCCTGATCGCGATCAATAGTCTATTTATTTCTTGTGGCGAGTAATTTACTTCGCATACCGTCTAAGGCCAGCATTCACCTGCATCAGTGATCGTGAGGTATGCCATGCCCTACGTCATGAGTTTGCCACACCCTTGCTTGCGGGAAGTTTGATTTCATTTTCGTTCAAGCCTACGTTGATTTCAGTTCGTCTTCGTCGTGTTAAAGTTTTTTGGAGTCAAATTTGTAAGTAAAATTTGTTTTACATTTTTGCTTGCTATATGAAGGTTAAATATTCATCCTGCATTCTTTGTATTCTTGTTGGTTATTTGTGTCTTTCTTAAACAGCATATCAGAATGCCGCCGTAACCCCCCCGTATACCTCTGTATACCGCGTTGTACCCCCACATTACTGCATGTTGACTCAATTGTGCGTGTTACTGGTGTGTGTTACCGCATTTCGGCCACTTCGTACCCAAGTCACTTCGTACCCAAGTCACCTCGTACCCAAGTCATTTCGTACCCAAGTCACTTCGTACCCAAGTCACTTCGTACCCAAGTCACTTCGTACCCAAGTCATTTCGTACTCAAACGGTTGTCTGTGTTTAATGTTGCCGCCGCCATCAAGGGTGCGTTCCGGACAACATACCTGTCCATCAATGGATGTGTTTGAGTTGCCGAATTCGGGTTCACTAAAAAAGGATTAAAACTTCCTGGCATTCCTGCCAACCAAATGCCCGTCAATCATTCTGCCTGGGTTTAATAGTTCATTATTTTCTTTTATGTAGACATTCATCGGTGGTAGATGATCAATCACCGTTCGTATACTTTCCCTGTCATTATACCTTTGTCACGTGTCCAGTTGTTGGCTTTTCTCAGACACCCCTGCGCTCTAACATTGACTGATCCGATTACGATGGAGAATTGCACGCATTGAGTGCGCACTTTAAACAACTTGCTGATTATTTTTTTATATTTTCTGGTCCTTATTTGGACGCTGTACATAATTTCTGATGTATTTTTGTGTAAAAATGCGAAACTGAATCTGGACGTAGATATTTCAAAGGACAGAACAGTATTTAAGTAACTTATTAGTTTTTTTTTTTTTTTTTTTTTTTTTTTTTACTTTTGCACAGCCATTTTCAGCGACATTTAATTAAAATCTTGTTGATAAATTTTGGACCACACCCAATAAAAGAGATTAATTTTTATAACAACTCTTTTCAGAAAAAGTCTTCATTTTAAAAACTTGTTAACAAAAAAAAAAAGCATTTGTCATTTGTTTATTTAATGTCTATAAATAACCCCAGCTAAAACAATAAATAAATTGTTCATTGAAAAAAGGAAGTCTTTTTCAAAGTGAAAATGTTCTGAATATCTAAAATAAAAAGAATCTCAGGACCACAAAAAACACAATTTTGCACATATTTGTGACTCAGCCTATGTAAATGAGTCACTTTGAGGTAAAAATTCAAGTCCAAATTTCATCATGTAGGGCATCTTCCAAGGATTAAAAAGACACCACACTGAACTCTAAAGAGTTGACTGTTCTGGATTGGAACCGTAGACTCTGTAGAGGTCAGTGTGGTGTAGTTTTAATCCTTGGAAGAAGCCCTACATGATGAAATTGAAATTTACATTTTTACCTCAAAGTGTCTCATTCACACAGGCTGAGTCACATTTTAGAAAACAAACAAAATCTTTTATATTTAAAATGTTAAAACGATAATAACACTAACGGGCGTACCTCCGGCAACCCTGCTAAATAATATTATTCTAAACTTCCAAAATTTATCAAAGGGCGCCCTCAGTAGTTGTGCTTAAAAATTACGTAAATTGGACCACTCCAAAATGAAGCAGGGTGTTTACAAAAATTGGGATTCACCCGGGCGCAAATAAAAATTAACATTAACAGGACACTTTAACAAAGGTTGGTCACAATTTTTTTAATACTTATTACAGTTAAGTCGCTTGGGTACGCAGTGACCTGGATACGAAATGACTTTGGTACGAAGTGACTTGGGTACAAAACTGTTTCCAGACGAACTATCTCATCAATCTGATTGATTTCGAGTTCATCTGAATTTGTGTAGTTGTTCATTGAGCGCTTTGATGTCTGAATAATATTAATAATTATTTACTTAGAGCGTATCTAATTATATATTTGTGTAGTTTCACCTGCTGCTCTTACTGTTGCTGAGTGCAAATAAATGGAGGGGAAAACACATATTATTATGACTCCACCATTGTCTTATAAGTCAAGCACGGTGACAGTGAAAAAATCGTCGCTTCTCTGATCACCGCCACCCCTGTGTCTGTCGTCGTCCTTGTGTCTATCGTCGTCATCAGTCGTCATCCCTGCAACCGCTGTCATCCCCGTATATAGCCGAGGCCGTCTTCGTAGTCGTCGTCATCACCGTAGCCGCCGTCTCTGGACCCGTTGCTAACATGATCGTCGCCGCTTGTGGTCATTCCGGTCAACGATGTCGCAGCTGAAGAAAGCTAGAACATTGGCCAAGAGAGCGGTAACCAAGGTGATCAACATAATAAGGCAATGTATAGCAGTGGATGATTTGGTCAATATTAATGATCGAGTTAGTATACTCAAAGAACTGTTTAACAATTCACATTGACCCATAATGCATTTCATGAGACACTTAGGAAGTTGATGAAAGTGACGCATACTTTGATAAACAACAATATTACATATCGACTTTGAAATTGGTAAATTTCCCAAATCTGTTGAGGTTAGAGATGTAGATGAAAATCCTCCTGCTCCAAAATGTTGATAAGATGTCACGTACAGAATCGTTGCGTCTATTAAACTTGCCTTAAGTCGAGTTAGAAGTTTTCCATGGGAATCCGTTATCAATTCATCAGGGCTTTTGATGTTAATGTAGATAAAATATGCGAAGATTGTGATCGTAAGTAAATTGTCCAGGTTAATGCAGTACACAGCAGGTCCTGCAAAGAAGCCATTAGAAGTCGCCAGTTGACAGGGGGCAAATTGACAGCCAAGCTCGTTCAATTCATACTTGGTTACTGAGCGTCTACGAGAATTGAAATTTGGTAAACAGGTTAAGTTACCTCAGGAAATACAATAATTAGCTGACGAAATGCAGAGTGCATTATTGGTATTTAGTCAGTTAGAAACACTATAGGAGGTTAACCCACTAGCCGTCATACTTCAAATAATTGGTAGGAGTTCAGTTCAGTTGAGATGGAGAAAGCTTGCTCTGAATTCTAGGAAGACTAATGACTCTTACCCGGCGTTTCATAAGTTAGTTAAATTTGCAGGTTTGATTGCTAGTGAAGTGAATGACTTCTGTTGACTTGAACGACCCGAATGTGCTGGCTATTCATTTTAGTGAGTTTTTAACCACTTCAGTAATCAACTATTTTAATAAATAATACTTGCTTAGCCTCAACGAAAAGTTGTTAACTGACTGTATAAAGATGTGCGCGTTGCATCATAAACATTAGTATCCTCTACAGTGGATTGCCTTTTCCATTTGAAGTTTGCAGAAGTAACACATATACGTAGTTTGAATGTACTTATTTTTTTTTCGATTGTGGGACCCACGTCCATGGAAAAGTTCGGTACAGTACATGATGATTGTTGCATTTGTTTATTCGATTGAGGTTTTTCTTTCTCGAAATCTGTGAAAAATATTCCAGAGTTTGCACCAGAGACCTCCGAGTGGCTGAATAAAGCCAGTTAGGACAGTTCGGGAAGTTTCGGAAATTCTACAAGGAATGTTACATGCATATGTTCACGATGTATTAGTTGCACGACAGAACGTTTTTGGGCCAGACGACTGCAATTACACACTTTACCACACAAGAATTTAACAATTTTGAAGATGAAAACAAAAAAAGGCTTTTCAAAACTGTGTGATTCCTTTGTCTATTTGAAACTCGGTATAAATGCTCATTTTCCCACTGCTCTTTACTCCCCCATCCCTTTCTTTTACTGTGATGTTTACATTACAAACAAAATAACAGGCAGGTTGCTACATCGCCGTCGGACACCGGTAGTGCATAACTCACAATAAACCTCTTTTGTAGCAGAAACTATAGTTTATGAAACAGTAATATGATCGAAATCAATTTAACATCGTAAAACTTTAGTAAAAGGACTTAAAAGGCCCACTTCTAGAACCAGTTTTTGACTCCACAAAATGGTGGAACGGATGTTTCTATGGAGAGTGTGGTTCCATTGGTTTTATTTCCAGAGGCAAAATGTATGGTTTTTCAATCACTACTCACTAATTATAACACACTGTAGGAGTTCAATTGCCTTAATAACTCTTAAAAAAATAAGGAGCAATTTCAAAATAATAGCAAGATTTTAGGAGGTCTGAAGGCAATGTGTTCCTTTAACCTAGAGGAGTCCTGCTTTCCAGAAATCACACTCAGGAAGGTTTACTGCCTCTCTGATTAGTAGAAACTTCCTAAGGCTTTATGCCCAGTGTAATGCTGGTAGGTAGAAAGTAAATCTATCAATGAAGTGTCTTGATGCACAGCATCCCGCTGGCTCGTAGTGTTTGCAACACACAGTAGGGTTATATAATAGATGAGGTACTTATAAGCAATACATATGTAGTCACTGCAATGGTGCCATTGTTGACCCACAGCTTATGAGCTGATTACGATGATAACAGAGCTTTCTGACATTTTCCATGTGAACCAGATGTTCCCTTTTTAACTTACCAGCTAATTCTTATTTACTCTCACAAGACTGTTGGCATAGCTTATGTTTTTCTAAGTACTTACAGGCCGCCATTTTTCAATTAATTGTTAACAACATTTTGGAGAAAATTTTCCATGGTTTGTAGATTGTAACAATATTTCATGGTTAATAACAATTCACCCCCACTAACGTCAGAAAATCTTTTTTTGTGGTTCCTTTTTATGGTTTATAAACCATGATTTAAAATCATCCTTACAGCATATGGTTTGTAAACCATAATTATAGACAAAACATTATAATCATTGTTCATAAACCCATACTATACTTTGATGCTCATATCAACTCTTGGGTTACAAATAATAAAAGTGCACAATAACATGGTGTGCAAACAACAAAGGAAATTTTGAACACACTGTTTAGGTTTACATCTAAATGTTATAAACCATGAAATATTGTTACAAACCATAGCAAATTGTTTCCAAAATGTTGTTAACAATTAACTGACAAACAACGTTTATTAGTACTGGAGCAGCTAGCTGTTTAATATGATCTTTTATGGATCGTACGCTATGGAGGAAGGAGTATTTCCGTCCTCCATGCTCTACTGGTTATTCGTAGGATTGTTCATAATTAAATATTATTTTTTTCAACTCTTAATGAATGAAATAACTTTCAGTTACCATCGTCCCGAACATCTAGTTTTTGTGGTATCCAAAAACTCACATCTAGTTTTTTGTAAATAATGCTTCAAGAGTGGTAAGATGTTTTAGTGCTCCAACTGAAAGTACCGTTAACTTCAACTGAAAGCACTTGAAATTAAAGACTTTTTAAGAGACCTTTATGTATACACATTCACAAAGACGCCACTTAGGTCGGACTTTATGACCGTGCTCAACCAAATAATTTAACGTACCCCTTCAGATCAGTGTCTTTTTGTAACTTATTTTAAGCATAGATTGTCCAAAGTGGTCATCATTACTGTCCCATTAAGCAGAATGGTATAGAAATACTGAAGATTGAGTTTTTAAGTCACTCTGTGGAAAAACAATTCAAGGCAAGAGGTTACACAATTTTACGATTTTACATACATGTGCAAGTTCGTGTACTCGATGCATTTTATTACTTCCTTAACGCCCCAGTTCAACATTGATAAACTGACTGTAAATGCTTCCATTCTTTGCATTTTGTAATAAAACCAACCTGTGAAAATGTCAGCTCATTTCGTTGTTTCATATTGCAAGAAAACGGTAAAATTACATTCAGCATTTTTGTACACGAACCTAGGCAGACTTTCCGTCTGACTGAGACGAAAACTAATTTTGGATCCTATCTAATTTTTTTAAACCATAATACTTCAGGCAGAACTATTTCAAGGACAATTTTCTGTAAAGTATATGTAAATCTGTAAACATTTGTTTTTCCTCTTACTAATGTGCAGCTGGGGCTTTAACCCTATCAGGACCGGGGGGGGGGGCACAATGTGCTCCCCACCGATGTTTTCCCCGTAACCTTTTAACGCTTACTCTGATCACCGCGAAATTTTCTGACTTTTCCCCAAATATATCAACAATCATTATGGCAAAAAAATAATTGATACCGGGGGTTAGCTGTTGCCATGGCAACCATTTGTTTTACCTTGGGTTACACGATTTTACTGTTTTTTTATAGAATTTTTTTTACTTTTTGAACATAATTTCCACTTATTTTTGATTTCCTTGCCAGAAAAGTCATTGTGATGAGTCACGTGATAGTCTTAATTGGTTTTTGGAATTCAAAATGGCCGCCATTTTTGGTGGCCATCTATGATTTTGTGTTTTCAGCCTGTATTTAGGGGGTCAAATTATATCAATTTTTGTAACAAAAGAATATTTTTAACAAGCTAATTTCTTACTTTTCAGACCCAAAAAAAATTTGGATTTGTCAACCAAGCCTTATTATTTGGTGGCGGCCATTTTGATTTTTAAGTGAAAAAAAGCAAAAACACTTTTCCCCCCAAAATGGGATAAGTTAATGGATTATAACGCACTCAAAGGTGACTCCAGTAACCAAATTAGGTTCAGACTATATTGATCTTGTAAAAATGTACAAATTTGCCATGTTTCAAAACATTCGCCAGAGATAGAGGCTTACCCCAGTGACGACTTTATTTAGCTTGCATTAATGACCACGCTCAACCAAACATTCGGCAACATGTGTACCCTTGGAGATAATACAATCCTTGTGTCAGCCACAACATGATAAAATTCAGCAGGTAATACAAAATATGGCCAAAACTTTTTTTCAATGGGCCAAAAAAGCCAAGATTCCATGTAATCCTCACTGTAGACTTTCATTGGCCAGACCCTAACCACTGCAAAGTAAGGAGCGTTGAAAGACAGCAGCCACCTGTTTCCGTACAGTAATTGATTTACCCTTGTGCTAAGGATCATTGACACGGGGCGGTATGCACTTTGTGAAAACAACTTGCGGCCGCACACAGATCGTAAATAACACAAGTCTAAGTCTTGACTGGCACTCCAATTCACCCATATGGTCCTTTATTATAGCTTTGGGCTTGCATGGGGGGGGGGGGGGGTTATTGACCTAAAAGACAGGGTGTTGATAAAAATCATCTTGTGGTTACACAGCGTAAAGTTTTCATTGCGGATGACCCCAGGGTTAAATACATTTCACTTACTTTCAAACTGTACAGATCAAAGTGGTCATCATCCTTGTACTCTTGGGAAGCATGCTTAGCCATCTCCTATTCTCATCTGGTCACAAAGCAATCTATGGGAAACACTGGAGAACAAGTTTAACTTGTCACATGTCAGGTCAAGATCTTACACACATGGGAAGGAAAGTGAGTCATATGTGGGCATAATCATAGATTTGGTATTATCAAAGATTGTTGACATAGGCTGTTGCGAGCTTCACAAAAACTTTTTTGGTAGGACATTATGATGAACAGAATGTCCGGGAAATGAAACTGTCTTACGATTCCATGTAATGTTCATCTTCTTGTACCCCCTAAACAAGCATTGTACATTGTACATTATCTCCATGAAATACGGAGAGATGGACCAGGAAGTCAGGTGTTGCTTCAGAATATAAGTAGTAATAAATAATATATTATGGTATATAATGCACATTTTAGTACCTATAGATAAAAGTGCTTTGCAACATTACAGGAAGGTGTACCTCTTCAAATATATATATGATACTGATACTGAAATTATATGGTCATCATCATCATTATCACCTACGTCTCTATGGGCAGCAAGCCATACCATTCCTCCTGGTCAAAACCATTTTATGGAAGGCATTGGAAATAGTAAGCAGAATGGTTACAAATTCGATAGCAAGATAGCACACACATGGGAGGGTAATAGACCGATTGCGCGACCAATGTTGACATGCGATCACGTGACCTCCTGTGGGTATAATGCCATATCAGCTGGTGCAAAATACGTGTAAAGAGATATGCCCTGACACAGAGTGAGTACAAAAACAGTCGATTTTACTTTTGTTAATTTATTAATTAGTTAATCAGCCCCTTTATTTAAAGTAGTATGTTGTGGTATTAATTTAAATCACATCTCTGTTTCATAAGTTAACATAATTCTACTAAAAAGAGTTTTTTAAGTCATGCACTACCGGCGTCGGACGACTATGTAGCTACCCGCATATTATTTTGTTTGTAATGTAGGCCTAAATCACTGTAAAAAAGGTAAAGAACGTTAGAAAAGTGAGCATTTATACCTAGCCTTGCGAAATTTGACATAGGCAAAGGAATCACACAGTTTTGGAAAGCAATTTCTTTGGATGATTTTCAGCTTCAAAACTTTGAAACGTTTGTGTTGAAAAGTGTGTGATCGCGGTCGTCTGGCCTAAACTTTCCGTCGTGCACTAGTACACATCATGCACATTTATACGTTACTTGTACAATATTCAAGACTTGCTGGAACTGTCCTTACTGGCTTTATTCAGCCACTCAAAGGTATGGTGGCACGACTTTGCCCCATGTCGCCAATATTGTTGCCAATATTCACGATTTGTACCCCCAAGTCGCAAATATTGACGCCAAAATTGACGCCAATATTCACGACTTGTACCCAAAGTCGCAAATATTGACGCCAAAAGTGACGCCAATATTCACGACTTGTACCCAAATCGTGAATATTGACGCCAATATTGGCGTCAATATATATTTGCGATGTCCCTTAAAAGCTACCATACGAAGGTCTCTGGTACAAACTCTAGAATATTTTTGATTGTGCCTTCGGCTCGGGCCTTTATCGCACGGCCACGACCCTGCCAGTTTTAAACGGCCGTTTAAGAACTCGTCGCCACTCATTTATTCTCTTAATTCAACAATCATCGTGTACCGTACCGCACTTTCCTATGGAGGACGTCATGTGTGTTTACATTTAATACTCACAATAGGTTACGTGACGCGGGTTGCGCAATCGGTTATTGTCTTAAAAATCATATTTTAGACAATCCATGCATTAAAACAGCCTGGAAAAACAGGTGGGGTACAAAGTATTTGTGGAAATGTAGCAATCGGTCTTTTGTTGCACATGTGTGTGATGGGGTCCATGGCGTATTGTACACCTGTGCGGGCAAAGCCGAGGCTGCCTTTTACCCCCTCTGAATACAATTCACAATAAAGTGCTGCATGTTGTGATGGGGTCCATGGTGTTATGTACACCCGAGGGCCCAATTGGCACCTGAGGGTGTACAAAACCAATGGACCCCACCCATCACAGAGCATGCAACAATTGTTTTTTTTATATACCAAAAACCAAATATTTATGGTAACTGTGCTGGACTATTTTTGATTGTGCTATTTTAATGACAAAATGGTGGAGAAATAGTTCATTCGGGTTTACACGTGTCTAGTTCATGGTGACGCAAATTCAAGCACTTTAGCAAATACTTGTGAAACCCACACGACCATGTTTTATTCCCATCACAGAGTTCGTCAAATCCAACGAAAAATTGTACATTAATGGAGTCTTCTTTTTTAAGGAATCTTACACTTACAGGCTAAAAAGTTACTCATCGCTTCGCTGTGTGAACATCAACAATAGCCAAGGCCGCTACGTATGTGCCGGACGGACCGAAACCAGCAAAAGAACGCTGAAAAAAGAAGTTGGCAGCGCCACGGCCAATAACTCCAGAAATAACGGGGCTAGAGAGAAAAGGATAACAACGTTGGAAAAGTGAGCATTGATACTTAGCTTTGCAGAATTTCAAACAGGCAAAGGAATCACACAGTTATGGAAAGCAATTTCTTTGGAGGATTTCAGCTTCAAAACTTTGAAATTTTGTGTTGAAAGTATTTGGTGATCGCGGTCGTCTGGCCTAACGTTCCGTCGCGCGCTGTACACATCGTGAATATTGATACAGCACTTTTACAATTTTCAAGACTTGCTGGAACTGTCCTTACTGGCTTTATTCAGCCACTTGAAGGTCTTTGGTACAAACTCTGGAATATATTTCACAGATTTTGAGCAAATAAAGCCTCGATCGAATTAACTAAATGCATTAATCATCGTGTACCGTACCACCCTTTCCTATGGAGGATTACGTGTTTGTTAACATTTTTAACCCAACAGGGGACACGTGACGCCGGTCGCGCAATCGGTCTATTGTTGACGAACACACAGCATGCCCGTATGCACTAGACATCCTCGGGGTGTCCTCACTCCGCGGTCCCTGGCATCTTCCCTGTTTATCCCGCAGCCTCACGACCGGCATTTTCGGAAAGCCCATGAGCAGGGCTTTCCAACAGTGTCAGACTTGTCAGTTTCCCGCCAATACTTTGGGAGATAGAGCCGTTGCTAAGTCTTGTTTTAACTCTGTTACAGCTTCCTGACAAAAGTGCCATTAGACAGGCGTTTGAAGCGCATTCGGAGCAGCCCCACTTCCTGGTGATTTCAAGGCGGAAGATGGCCCTGGCTGGCCGAGAAAACCAGGTTTTCAGATGCAGGACTATGGCAGCTAACTGCAGGTACAAGAATTTTCTCTCTAGCCCCATTATTTCTGGAGTTATTGGCCGTGGCGCTGCCCACTTCTTTTTTCGGCGTTTTTTTTTGCTGGCTTCGGTCCAGCACACACGTAGGGGCCTTGGCTATTGTTGACGTACACACAGCATGGCCGTATGCACTAGACATCCTCGGGGTGTCCTCACTCCGCGGTCCCTGGCATCTTCCCTGTTTATCCCGCAGCCTCACGACCGGCATTTTCGGAAAGCTCATGAGCAGGGCTTTCCAACAGTGTCAGACTTGTCAGTTTCCCGCCAATACTTTGGGAGATAGAGCCGTTGCTAAGTCTTGTTTTAACTCTGTTACAGCTTCGTGTACAAAAGTGCCATTAGACAGGCGTTTGAAGCGCATTCGGAGCAGCCCCGCTCTCTGGTGATTTCAAGGCGGAAGATGGCCCTGGCTGGCCAAGAAAACCAGATTTTCAGATGCAGGACTATGGCAGCTAACTGCAGGTACAAGAAATTTCTATCTAGCCCCATTATTTCTAGAGTTATTGGCCGTAGCGCTGCCCACTTCTTTTTTCGTCGTTTTTTTTTGCTGGCTTCGGTCCAGCACACACGTAGGGGCCTTGGATATTGTTGACGTACACACAGCATGCCCGTATGCACTAGACATCCTCGGGGTGTCCTCACTCCGCGGTCCCTGGCATCTTCCCTGTTTATCCCGCATCCTCACGACCGGCATTTTCGGAAAGCCCATGAGCAGGGCTTTCCAACAGTGTCAGACTTGTCAGTTTCCCGCCAATACTTTGGGAGATAGAGCCGTTGCTAAGTCTTGTTTTAACTCTGTTACAGCTTCCTGACAAAAGTGCCATTAGACAGGCGTTTGAAGCGCATTCGGAGCAGCCCCACTTCCTGGTGATTTCAAGGCGGAAGATGGCCCTGGCTGGCCGAGAAAACCAGGTTTTCAGATGCAGGACTATGGCAGCTAACTGCAGGTACAAGAAGTTTCTCTCTAGCCCCATTATTTCTGGAGTTATTGGCCGTGGCGCTGCCCACTTCTTTTTTCGGCGTTTTTTTTTGCTGGCTTCGGTCCAGCACACACGTAGGGGCCTTGGCTATTGTTGACGTACACACAGCATGGCCGTATGCACTAGACATCCTCGGGGTGTCCTCACTCCGCGGTCCCTGGCATCTTCCCTGTTTATCCCGCAGCCTCACGACCGGCATTTTCGGAAAGCTCATGAGCAGGGCTTTCCAACAGTGTCAGACTTGTCAGTTTCCCGCCAATACTTTGGGAGATAGAGCCGTTGCTAAGTCTTGTTTTAACTCTGTTACGGCTTCGTGTACAAAAGTGCCATTAGACAGGCGTTTGAAGCGCATTCGGAGCAGCCCCGCTCCCTGGTGATTTCAAGGCGGAAGATGGCCCGGGCTTGCCAGGAAAACCACATTTTCAGATGCAAGACAATGGCAGCTAACTGCAGGTACAAGAAATTTCTCTCTAGCCCCATTATTTCTGGAGTTATTGGCCGTGGCGCTGCCCACTTCTTTTTTCGGCGTTTTTTTTTAGCTGGCTTCGGTCCAGCACACACGTAGGGGCCTTGGCTATTGTTGACGTACACACAGCATGGCCGTATGCACTAGACATCCTCGGGGTGTCCTCACTCCGCGGTCCCTGGCATCTTCCCTGTTTATCCCGCAGCCTCACGACCGGCATTTTCGGAAAGCCCATGAGCAGGGCTTTCCAACAGTGTCAGACTTGTCAGTTTCCCGCCAATACTTTGGGAGATAGAGCCGTTGCTAAGTCTTGATTTAACTCTGTTACAGCTTCGTGTACAAAAGTGCCATTAGACAGGCGTTTGAAGCGCATTCGGAGCAGCCCCGCTCTCTGGTGATTTCAAGGCGGAAGATGGCCCTGGCTGGCCAAGAAAACCAGATTTTCAGATGCAGGACTATGGCAGCTAACTGCAGGTACAAGAAATTTTTATCTAGCCCCATTATTTCTAGAGTTATTGGCCGTAGCGCTGCCCACTTCTTTTTTAGTCGTTTTTTTTTGCTGGCTTCGGTCCAGCACACACGTAGGGGCCTTGGCTATTGTTGACGTACACACAGCATGGCCGTATGCACTGGACATCCTCGGGGTGTCCTCACTCTGTGGTCCCTGGCATCCTTCCTGTTTATCCCGCAGCCTGAAGACCAGCATTTTCGGAAAGCCCGTGAGCAGGGCTATCCAACAGTGTCAGACTTGTCAGTTTCCCGCCAATACTTATGGAGATAGAGCCGTTGTTATGTCTTTTTTTCACTCTGTTACGGCTCCGTGTACAAAAGTGCCATTAGACAGGCGTTTGAAGCGCATTCGGAGCAGCCCTGCTCCCTGGTGATTTCAAGGCAGAAGATGGCCCGGGCTTGCCAAGAAAACCAGATTTTCAGATGAAGGACAATGGCAGCTAACTGCAGGTACAAGCAATTTCTATCTAGCCCCATTATATCTGGAGGTATTGGCCGTGGCGCTGCCCACTTCCTTTTTCGTCGTTTTTTTTTTGCTGGCTTCGGTCCAGCACACATGTAGGGGCCTTGGCTATTGTTGACGTACACACAGCATGGCCGTATGAACTGGACATCCTCGGGGTGTCCTCTCTCCGCGGTCCTTGGCATCCTCCCTGTTTATCCCGCATCCTCAAGACCGGCATATTCGGAAAGCCCGTGAGCAGGGCTTTCCAACAGTGTCAAACTTGTCAGTTTCCCGCCAATACTTTGGGAGATTGAGCCGTTGCTAAGTCTTGTTTTCACCCTGTTACAGCTTCGTGTACAAAAGTGCCATTAGACAGGCGTTTGAAGCGCATTCGGAGCAGCCCCGCTCCCTGGTGATTTCAAGGCGGAAGATGGCCCGGGCTTGCCAAGAAAACCAAATTTTCAGATGCAGGACAATGGCAGCTAACTGCAGGTACAAGAAGTTTCTCTCTAGCCCCATTATTTCTGGAGTTATTGGCCGTGGCGCTGCCCACTTCTTTTTTCGGCTTTTTTTTTTGCTGGCTTGGGTCCAGCACACATGTAGGGGCCTTGGCTATTGTTGACGTACACACAGCATGGCCGTATGAACTGGACATCCTCGGGGTGTCCTCTCTCCGCGGTCCTTGGCATCCTCCCTGTTTATCCCGCATCCTCAAGACCGGCATATTCGGAAAGCCCGTGAGCAGGGCTTTCCAACAGTGTCAAACTTGTCAGTTTCCCGCCAATACTTTGGGAGATTGAGCCGTTGCTAAGTCTTGTTTTCACCCTGTTACAGCTTCGTGTACAAAAGTGCCATTAGACAGGCGTTTGAAGCGCATTCGGAGCAGCCCCGCTCCCTGGTGATTTCAAGGCGGAAGATGGCCCGGGCTTGCCAAGAAAACCAGATTTTCAGATGCAGGACTATGGCAGCTAACTGCAGGTACAAGAAATTTCTCTCTAGCCCCATTATTTCTGGAGTTATTGGCCGTGGCGCTGCCCACTTCTTTTTTCGGCTTTTTTTTTGCTGGCTTGGGTCCAGCACACACGTAGCGGCCTTGGCTATTGTTGACGTACACACAGCATGGCCGTATGAACTGGACATCCTCGGGGTGTCCTCTCTCCGCGGTCCTTGGCATCCTCCCTGTTTTTCCGCATCCTCAAGACCGGCATTTTCGGAAAGCCCGTGAGCAGGGCTTTCCAACAGTGTCAGACTTGTCAGTTTCCCGCCAATACTTTGGGAGATTGAGCCGTTGCTAAGTCTTGTTTTCACTCTGTTACAGCTTCGTGTACAAAAGTGCCATTAGACAGGCGTTTGAAGCGCATTTGGAGCAGCCCCGCTCCCTGGTGATTTCCAGGCGGAAGATGTTCCTGGCTGGCCAGGAAAACCAGATTTTCAGATGCAGGACTATGGCAGCTAACTGCAGTTACAAGAAATTTCTCTCTAGCCCCATTATTTCTGAAGTTATTGGCCATGGCGCTGCCCACTTCTTTTTTCGTCGTTTTTTTTTTGTTTTTTTTTGCTGGCTTCGGTCGTGCACACACGTAAGGGCCTTAGCTATTGTTGGCGTACACACAGCATGGCCGTATGCACCGGACATCCTCAGGGTGTCGTCACTCCGCGGTCCCTGGCATCCTCCCTGTTTGTCCCAGAGCCTCAAGACTGGCATTTTCGGAAAGCCCATGAGCAGGGCTTTCCAACAGTGTCTGACTTGTCAGTTTCCCGCCAATACTTTGGGAGATAGAGCCGTTGCTAAGTCTTTTTTTCACTTTGTTACGGCTCCGTGTACAAAATTGCCATTAGACAGGCGTTTGAAGCGCATTCGGAGCAGCCCCGCTCCCTGGTGATTTCAAAGCGGAAGTTTGCCCTGGCTGTCGAAGAAAACCAGATTTTCAGATGCAGGACTATGGCAGCTAACTGCAGGTACAAGAAATTTCTTTCTAGCCCCATTATTTCTGGAGGTATTGGCCGTGGCGCTGCCCACTTCTTTTTTCGGCGTTTTTTTGCTGGCTTGGGTCCAGCACACACGTAGCGGCCTTGGCTATTGTTGACGTACACACAGCATGGCCGTATGAACTGGACATCCTCAGGGTGTCCTCTCTCTGCGGTCCCTGGCATCCTCCCTGTTTATTCCGCAGCCTCAAGACCGGCATTTTCGGAAAGCCCATGAGCAGGGCTTTCCAACAGTGTCTGACTTGTCAGTTTCCCGCCAATACTTTGGGAGATAGAGCCGTTGCTAAGTCTTTTTTTCACTTTGTTACGGCTCCGTGTAGAAAATTGCCATTAGACAGGCGTTTGAAGCGCATTCGGAGCAGCCCCGCTCCCTGGTGATTTCAAAGCGGAAGTTTGCCCTGGCTGTCGAAGAAAACCAGATTTTCAAATGCAGGACTATGGCAGCTAACTGCAGGTACAAGAAATTTTTTTCTAGCCCCATTATTTCTGGAGGTATTGGCCGTGGCGCTGCCCACTTCTTTTTTCGTCGTTTTTTTTTGCTGGCTTGGGTCCAGCACACACGTAGGGGCCTTGGCTATTGTTGACGTACACAGAGCATGGCCGTATGAACTGGACATCCTCGGGGTGTCCTCTCTCCGCGGTCCCTGGCATCCTCCCTGTTTATCCCGCAGCCTCAAGACCGGCATTTTCGGAAAGCCCGTGAGCAGGGCTTTCCAACAGTGTCAGACTTGTCAGTTTCCCGCCAATACTTTGGGAGATTGAGCCGTTGCTAAGTCTTGTTTTCACTCTGTTACAGCTTCGTGTACAAAAGTGCCATTAGACAGGCGTTTGAAGCGCATTCGGAGCAGCCCCGCTCCCTGGTGATTTCCAGGCGGAAGATGGCCTTGGCTGTCCAAGAAAACCAGATTTTCAGATGCAGGACTTTGGCAGCTAACTGCAGGTACAAGAAATTTCTCTCTAGCCCCATTATTTCTGGAGTTATTGGCCGTGGCGCTGCCCACTTCTTTTTTCGTCGTTTTTTTTTGCTGGCTTCGGTCCAGCACACACGTAGGGGCCTTGTCTATTGTTGACGTACACACAGCATGGCCGTATGCACTGGACATCCTCGGGGTGTCCTCTTTCCGCGGTCCTTGGCATCCTCCCTGTTTATTCCGCAGCCTCAAGACCGGCATTTTCGGAAAGCCCATGAACAGGGCTTTCCAACAGTGTCTGACTTGTCAGTTTCCCGCCAATACTTTGGGAGATAGAGCCGTTGCTAAGTCTTTTTTTCACTTTGTTACGGCTCCGTGTACAAAATTGCCATTAGACAGGCGTTTGAAGCGCATTCAGAGCAGCCCCGCTCCCTGGTGATTTCAAAGCGGAAGTTTGCCCTGGCTGTCGAAGAAAACCAGATTTTCAAATGCAGGACTATGGCAGCTAACTGCAGGTACAAGAAATTTCTTTCTAGCCCCATTATTTCTGGAGGTATTGGCCGTGGCGCTGCCCACTTCTTTTTTCGTCGTTTTTTTTTGCTGGCTTGGGTCCAGCACACACGTAGGGGCCTTGGCTATTGTTGACGTACACAGAGCATGGCCGTATGAACTGGACATCCTCGGGGTGTCCTCTCTCCGCGGTCCCTGGCATCCTCCCTGTTTATCCCGCATCCTCAAGACCGGCATTTTCGGAAAGCCCGTGAGCAGGGCTTTCCAACAGTGTCAGACTTGTCAGTTTCCCGCCAATACTTTGGGAGATTGAGCCGTTGCTAAGTCTTGTTTTCACTCTGTTACAGCTTCGTGTACAAAAGTGCCATTAGACAGGCGTTTGAAGCGCATTCGGAGCAGCCCCGCTCCCTGGTGATTTCCAGGCGGAAGATGGCCTTGGCTGTCCAAGAAAACCAGATTTTCAGATGCAGGACTTTGGCAGCTAACTGCAGGTACAAGAAATTTCTCTCTAGCCCCATTATTTCTGGAGTTATTGGCCGTGGCGCTGCCCACTTCTTTTTTCGTCGTTTTTTTTTTGCTGGCTTCGGTCCAGCACACACGTAGGGGCCTTGTCTATTGTTGACGTACACACAGCATGGCCGTATGCACTGGACATCCTCGGGGTGTCCTCTTTCCGCGGTCCTTGGCATCCTCCCTGTTTATTCCGCAGCCTCAAGACCGGCATTTTCGGAAAGCCCGTGAGCAGGGCTTTCCAACAGTGTCAGACTTGTCAGTTTCCCGCCAATACTTTGGGAGATTGAGCCGTTGCTAAGTCTTGTTTTCACTCTGTTACAGCTTCGTGTACAAAAGTGCCATTAGACAGGCGTTTGAAGCGCATTCGGAGCAGCCCCGCTCCCTGGTGATTTCCAGGCGGAAGATGGCCTTGGCTGTCCAAGAAAACCAGATTTTCAGATGCAGGACTTTGGCAGCTAACTGCAGGTACAAGAAATTTCTCTCTAGCCCCATTATTTCTGGAGTTATTGGCCGTGGCGCTGCCCACTTCTTTTTTCGTCGTTTTTTTTTGCTGGCTTCGGTCCAGCACACACGTAGGGGCCTTGTCTATTGTTGACGTACACACAGCATGGCCGTATGAACTGGACATCCTCGGGGTGTCCTCTTTCCGCGGTCCTTGGCATCCTCCCTGTTTATCCCGCATCCTCAAGACCGGCATTTGCGGAAAGCCCGTGAGCAGGGCTTTCCAACAGTGTCAGACTTGTCAGTTTCCCGCCAATACTTTGGGAGATAGAGCCGTTGCTAAGTCTTGTTTTCACTCTGTTACAGCTTCGTGTACAAAAGTGCCATTAGACAGGCGTTTGAAGCGCATTCGGAGCAGCCCCGCTCCCTGGTGATTTCAAGGCGGAAGATGGCCATGGCTGTCCCAGAAAACCAGATTTTCAGATGCAGGACTATGGCAGCTAACTGCAGGTACAAGAAATTTCTATCTAGCCCCATTATTCCTGGAGTTATTGGCCATGGCGCTGCCCACTTCTTTTTTCGTCGTTTTTTTTTTTTTTTTTTTTGCTGGCTTCGGTCGTGCACACACGTAAGGGCCTTGGCTATTGTTGGCGTACACACAGATGGCCGTATGCACCGGACATCCTCAGGGTGTCGTCACTCCGCGGTCCCTGGCATCCTCCCTGTTTGTCCCAGAGCCCCAAGACTGGCATTTTCGGAAAGCCCATGAGCAGGGCTTTCCAACAGTGTCTGACTTGTCAGTTTCCCGCCAATACTTTGGGAGATAGAGCCGTTGCTAAGTCTTTTTTTCACTTTGTTACGGCTCCGTGTACAAAATTGCCATTAGACTGGCGTTTGAAGCGCATTCGGAGCAGCCCCGCTCCCTGGTGATTTCAAAGCGGAAGTTTGCCCTGGCTGTCCAAGAAAACCAAATTTTCAGATGCAGGACTATGGCAGCTAACTGCAGGTACAAGAAATTTCTTTCTAGCCCCATTATTTCTGGAGGTATTGGCCGTGGCGCTGCCCACTTCTTTTTTCGGCGTTTTTTTGCTGGCTTGGGTCCAGCACACAAGTAGCGGCCTTGGCTATTGTTGACGTACACACAGCATGGCCGTATGAACTGGACATCATCGGGGTGTCCTCTCTCTGCGGTCCCTGGCATCCTCCCTGTTTATTCCGCAGCCTCAAGACCGGCATTTTCGGAAAGCCCATGAGCAGGGCTTTCCAACAGTGTCTGACTTGTCAGTTTCCCGCCAATACTTTGGGAGATAGAGCCGTTGCTAAGTCTTTTTTTCACTTTGTTACGGCTCCGTGTACAAAATTGCCATTAGACAGGCGTTTGAAGCGCATTCGGAGCAGCCCCGCTCCCTGGTGATTTCAAAGCGGAAGTTTGCCCTGGCTGTCGAAGAAAACCAGATGTTCAGATGCAGGACTATGGCAGCTAACTGCAGGTACAGGAAATTTCTTTCTAGCCCCATTATTTCTGGAGGTATTGGCCGTGGCGCTGCCCACTTCTTTTTTCGTCGTTTTTTTTTGCTGGCTTGGGTCCAGCACACACGTATGGGCCTTGGCTATTGTTGACGTACACACAGCATGGCCGTATGAACTGGACATCCTCGGGGTGTCCTCTCTCTGCGGTCCCTGGCATCCTCCCTGTTTATTCTGCAGCCTCAAGACCGGCATTTTCGGAAAGCCCGTGAGCAGGGCTTTCCAACAGTGTCAGACTTGTCAGTTTCCCGCCAATACTTTGGGAGATAAAGCCGTTGCTAAGTCTTGTTTTCACTCTGTTACAGCTTCGTGTACAAAAGTGCCATTAGACAGGCGTTTGAAGCGCATTTGGAATAGCCCCGCTCCCTGGTGATTTCAAGGCGGAAGATGTTCCTGGCTGGCCAGGAAAACCAGATTTTCAGATGCAGGACTATGGCAGCTAACTGCAGGTACAAGAAATTTCTCTCTAGCCCCATTATTTCTGGAGTTATTGGCCGTGGCGCTGCCCACTTCTTTTTTCGGCGTTTTTTTTTGGCTGGCTTCGGTCCAGCACACACGTAGGGGCCTTGTCTATTGTTGACGTACACACAGCATGGCCGTATGAACTGGACATCCTCGGGGTGTCCTCTTTCCGCGGTCCTTGGCATCCTCCCTGTTTATCCCGCATCCTCAAGACCGGCATTTGCGGAAAGCCCGTGAGCAGGGCTTTCCAACAGTGTCAGACTTGTCAGTTTTCCGCCAATACTGTGGGAGATAGAGCCGTTGCGAAGTCTTGTTTTCACTCTGTTACAGCTTCGTGTACAAAAGTGCCATTAGACAGGAGTTTGAAGCGCATTCGGAGCAGCCCCGCTCCCTGGTGATTTCAAGGCGGAAGATGGCCCTGGCTGGCCAAGAAAACCAGATTTTCAGATGCAGGACTATGACAGCTAACTGCAGGTACAAGAAATTTCTCTCTAGCCCCATTATTTCTGGAGTTATTGGCGATGGCGCTGCCCACTTCTTTTTTCGGCGTTTTTTTTTTGCTGGCTTCGGTCCAGCACACATGTAGGGGCCTTGCCTATTGTTGACGTACATACAGCATGGCCGTATGCACTGGACATCCTCGGGTGTCCTCTCTCCGCGGTCCCTGGCATCCTCCCTGTTTATCCCGCATCCTCAGGACCGGCATTTTCAGAAAGCCCGTGAGCAGGGTCTTCCAACAGTGTCAGACTTGTCAGTTTTCCGCCAATACTTTGGGAGATAGAGCCGTTGCTAAGTCTTGTTTTCACTTTGTTACAGCTTCGTGTACAAAAGTGCCATTAGACAGGCGTTTGGAGCGCATTCGGAGCAGCCCCGCTCCCTGGTGATTTCAAAGCGGAAGATGGCCCTGGCTGGCCAAGAAAACCAGATTTTCAGATGCAGGACTATGGCAGCTAACTGCAGGTACAAGAAATTTCTCTCTAGCCCCATTATTTCTGGAGTTATTGGCCGTGGCGCTGCCCACTTCTTTTTTCGGCGTTTTTTTTTTGCTGGCTTCGGTCCAGCACAAACGTAGGGGCCATGGCTATTGTTGACGTACACACAGCATGGCCGTATGCACTGGACATCCTCGGAGTGTCCTCACTCTGTGGTCCCTGGCATCCTCCCTGTTTATCCCGCAGCCTCAAGACTGGCATTTTCGGAAAGCCCATTAGCAGGGCTTTCCAACAGTGTCAGACTTGTCAGTTTCCCGCCAATACTTTGGGAGATAGAGCCGTTGCTAAGTCTTGTTTTCACTCTGTTACAGCTTCGTGTACAAAAGTGCCATTAGACAGGAGTTTGAAGCGCATTCGGAGCAGCCCCGCTCCCTGGTGATTTCAAGGCGGAAGATGGCCCTGGCTGGCCAAGAAAACCAGATTTTCAGATGCAGGACTATGACAGCTAACTGCAGGTACAAGAAATTTCTCTCTAGCCCCATTATTTCTGGAGTTATTGGCGATGGCGCTGCCCACTTCTTTTTTCGGCGTTTTTTTTTTGCTGGCTTCGGTCCTGCACACACGTAGGGGTTTTGGCTATTGTTGACGTACACACAGCATGGCCGTATGCACTGGAAATCCTCGGGGTTTCCTCACTCTGTGGTCCCTGGCATCCTCCCTGTTTATCCCGCAGCCTCAAGACTGGCATTTTCGGAAAGCCCATTAGCAGGGCTTTCCAACAGTGTCTGACTTGTCAGTTTCCCGCCAATACTTTGGGAGATAGAGCCGTTGCTAAGTCTTGTTTTCACTCTGTTACAGCTTCGTGTACAAAAGTGCCATTAGACAGGCGTTTGAAGCGCATTCGGAGCAGCCCCGCTCCCTGGTGATTTCAAGGCAGAAGATGGCCCTGGCTGTCCAAGAAAACCAGATTTTCAGATGCAAGACAATGGCAGCTAACTGCAGGTACAAGAAAATTTTATCTAGCTCCATTATTTCTGGAGTTATTGGCCATGGCGCTGCCACCTTCTTTTTTCGTCGTTTTTTTTGCTGGCTTGGGTCCAGCACACACGTAGCGGCCTTGGCTATTGTTGACGTACACACAGCATGGCCGTATGCACTGGACATCCTCGGAGTGTCCTCACTCTGTGGTCCCTGGCATCCTCCCTGTTTATCCCGCAGCCTCAAGACCGGCATTTTCGGAAAGCCCATGAGCAGGGCTTTCCAACAGTGTCAGACTTGTCAGTTTCCCGCCAATACTGTGGGAGATAAAGCCGTTGCGAAGTCTTGTTTTCACTCTGTTACAGCTTCGTTAACAAAAGTGCCATTAGACAGGAGTTTGAAGCGCATTCGGAGCAGCCCCGCTCCCTGGTGATTTCAAGGCGGAAGATGGCCCTGGCTGGCCAAGAAAACCAGATTTTCAGATGCAGGACTATGGCAGCTAACTGCAGGTACAAGAAATTTCTATCTAGCCCCATTATTTCTGGAGTTATTGGCCATGGCGCTGCCCACTTCTTTTTTGGTCGTTTTTTTTTTTTTTTTTTTTGCTGGCTTCGGTCGTGCACACACGTAAGGGCCTTGGCTATTGTTGGCGTACACACAGCATGGCCGTATGCACCGGACATCCTCAGGGTGTCGTCACTCCGCGGTCCCTGGCATCCTCCCTGTTTGTCCCAGAGCCCCAAGACTGGCATTTTCGGAAAGCCCATGAGCAGGGCTTTCCAACAGTGTCTGACTTGTCAGTTTCCCGCCAATACTTTGGGAGATAGAGCCGTTGCTAAGTCTTTTTTTCACTTTGTTACGGCTCCGTGTACAAAATTGCCATTAGACTGGCGTTTGAAGCGCATTCGGAGCAGCCCCGCTCCCTGGTGATTTCAAAGCGGAAGTTTGCCCTGGCTGTCCAAGAAAACCAGATTTTCAGATGCAGGACTATGGCAGCTAACTGCAGGTACAAGAAATTTCTTTCTAGCCCCATTATTTCTGGAGGTATTGGCTGTGGCGCTGCCCACTTCTTTTTTCGGCGTTTTTTTGCTGGCTTGGGTCCAGCACACAAGTAGCGGCCTTGGCTATTGTTGACGTACACACAGCATGGCCGTATGAACTGGACATCATCGGGGTGTCCTCTCTCTGCGGTCCCTGGCATCCTCCCTGTTTATTCCGCAGCCTCAAGACCGGCATTTTCGGAAAGCCCATGAGCAGGGCTTTCCAACAGTGTCTGACTTGTCAGTTTCCCGCCAATACTTTGGGAGATAGAGCCGTTGCTAAGTCTTTTTTTCACTTTGTTACGGCTCCGTGTACAAAATTGCCATTAGACAGGCGTTTGAAGCGCATTCGGAGCAGCCCCGCTCCCTGGTGATTTCAAAGCGGAAGTTTGCCCTGGCTGTCGAAGAAAACCAGATGTTCAGATGCAGGACTATGGCAGCTAACTGCAGGTACAAGAAATTTCTTTCTAGCCCCATTATTTCTGGAGGTATTGGCCGTGGCGCTGCCCACTTCTTTTTTCGTCGTTTTTTTTTGCTGGCTTGGGTCCAGCACACACGTATGGGCCTTGGCTATTGTTGACGTACACACAGCATGGCCGTATGAACTGGACATCCTCGGGGTGTCCTCTCTCTGCGGTCCCTGGCATCCTCCCTGTTTATTCTGCAGCCTCAAGACCGGCATTTTCGGAAAGCCCGTGAGCAGGGCTTTCCAACAGTGTCAGACTTGTCAGTTTCCCGCCAATACTTTGGGAGATAAAGCCGTTGCTAAGTCTTGTTTTCACTCTGTTACAGCTTCGTGTACAAAAGTGCCATTAGACAGGCGTTTGAAGCGCATTTGGAATAGCCCCGCTCCCTGGTGATTTCAAGGCGGAAGATGTTCCTGGCTGGCCAGGAAAACCAGATTTTCAGATGCAGGACTATGGCAGCTAACTGCAGGTACAAGAAATTTCTCTCTAGCCCCATTATTTCTGGAGTTATTGGCCGTGGCGCTGCCCACTTCTTTTTTCGTCGTTTTTTTTTGCTGGCTTCGGTCCAGCACACACGTAGGGGCCTTGTCTATTGTTGACGTACACACAGCATGGCCGTATGAACTGGACATCCTCGGGGTGTCCTCTTTCCGCGGTCCTTGGCATCCTCCCTGTTTATCCCGCATCCTCAAGACCGGCATTTGCGGAAAGCCCGTGAGCAGGGCTTTCCAACAGTGTCAGACTTGTCAGTTTTCCGCCAATACTGTGGGAGATAGAGCCGTTGCGAAGTCTTGTTTTCACTCTGTTACAGCTTCGTGTACAAAAGTGCCATTAGACAGG
This sequence comes from Marthasterias glacialis, assembly GCA_911728455.2. Taxonomy (NCBI): domain Eukaryota; kingdom Metazoa; phylum Echinodermata; class Asteroidea; order Forcipulatida; family Asteriidae; genus Marthasterias; species Marthasterias glacialis. The sequence goes on from OU452236.1 coordinate 13,158,816, forward strand.
AGTTTGAAGCGCATTCGGAGCAGCCCCGCTCCCTGGTGATTTCAAGGCGGAAGATGGCCCTGGCTGGCCAAGAAAACCAGATTTTCAGATGCAGGACTATGACAGCTAACTGCAGGTACAAGAAATTTCTCTCTAGCCCCATTATTTCTGGAGTTATTGGCGATGGCGCTGCCCACTTCTTTTTTCGGCGTTTTTTTTTTGCTGGCTTCGGTCCAGCACACAAGTAGGGGTTTTGGCTATTGTTGACGTACACACAGCATGGCCGTATGCACTGGAAATCCTCGGGGTTTCCTCACTCTGTGGTCCCTGGCATCCTCCCTGTTTATCCCGCAGCCTCAAGACTGGCATTTTCGGAAAGCCCATTAGCAGGGCTTTCCAACAGTGTCTGACTTGTCAGTTTCCCGCCAATACTTTGGGAGATAGAGCCGTTGCTAAGTCTTGTTTTCACTCTGTTACAGCTTCGTGTACAAAAGTGCTATTAGACAGGCGTTTGAAGCGCATTCGGAGCAGCCCCGCTCCCAGGTGATTTCAAGGCAGAAGATGGCCCTGGCTGTCCAAGAAAACCAGATTTTCAGATGCAAGACAATGGCAGCTAACTGCAGGTACAAGAAAATTTTATCTAGCTCCATTATTTCTGGAGTTATTGGCCGTGGCGCTGCCACCTTCTTTTTTCGTCGTTTTTTTTGCTGGCTTGGGTCCAGCACACACGTAGCGGCCTTGGCTATTGTTGACGTACACACAGCATGGCCGTATGCACTGGACATCCTCGGAGTGTCCTCACTCTGTGGTCCCTGGCATCCTCCCTGTTTATCCCGCAGCCTCAAGACCGGCATTTTCGGAAAGCCCATGAGCAGGGCTTTCCAACAGTGTCAGACTTGTCAGTTTCCCGCCAATACTGTGGGAGATAAAGCCGTTGCGAAGTCTTGTTTTCACTCTGTTACAGCTTCGTTAACAAAAGTGCCATTAGACAGGAGTTTGAAGCGCATTCGGAGCAGCCCCGCTCCCTGGTGATTTCAAGGCGAAAGATGGCCCTGGCTGGCCAAGAAAACCAGATTTTCAGATGCAGGACTATGGCAGCTAACTGCAGGTACAAGAAATTTCTCTCTAGCCCCATTATTTCTGGAGTTATTGGCCGTGGCGCTGCCCACTTCTTTTTTCGGCGTTTTTTTTTTGCTGGCTTCGGTCCAGCACACATGTAGGGGCCTTGGCTATAGTTGACGTACATACAGCATGGCCGTATGCACTGGACATCCTCGGGTGTCCTCTCTCCGCGGTCCCTGGCATCCTCCCTGTTTATCCCGCATCCTCAGGACCGGCATTTTCAGAAAGCCCTTGAGCAGGGCTTTCCAACAGTGTCAGACTTGTCAGTTTTCCGCCAATACTTTGGGAGACAGAGCCGTTGCTAAGTCTTGTTTTCACTTTGTTACAGCTTCGTGTACAAAAGTGCCATTAGACAGGCGTTTAAAACGCATTCGGAGCAGCCCCGCTCCCTGGTGATTTCAAAGCGGAAGATGGCCCTGGCTGGCCAAGAAAACCAGATTTTCAGATGCAGGACTATGGCAGCTAACTGCAGGTACAAGAAATTTCTCTCTAGCCCCATTATTTCTGGAGTTATTGGCCGTGGCGCTGCCCACTTCTTTTTTCGGCGTTTTTTTTTTGCTGGCTTCGGTCCAGCACACACGTAGGGGCCATGGCTATTGTTGACGTACACACAGCATGGCCGTATGCACTGGACATCCTCGGAGTGTCCTCACTCTGTGGTCCCTGGCATCCTCCCTGTTTATCCCGCAGCCTCAAGACCGGCATTTTCGGAAAGCCCATGAGCAGGGCTTTCCAACAGTGTCAGACTTGTCAGTTTCCCGCCAATACTTTGGGAGATTAAGCCGTTGCTAAGTCTTGTTTTCACTCTGTTACAGCTTCGTGTACAAAAGTGCCATTAGACAGGCGTTTGAAGCGCATTCGGAGCAGCCCCTCTCCCTGGTGATTTCAAGGCTGAAGATGGCCCTGGCTGGCCAGGAAAAGCAGATTTTCAGATGCGGGACTATGGCAGCTAACTGCAGGTACAAGAAATTTCTCTCTAGCCCCATTATTTCTGGAGTTATTGGCCGTGGCGCTGCCCACTTCTTCTTTCGGCGTTTTTTTTTTTGCTGGCTTCGGTCCTGCACACACGTAGCGGCCTTGGCTATTGTTGACGTACACACAGCATGGCCGTATGCACTGGAAGTCCTCGGGGTTTCCTCACTCTGTGGTCCCTGGCATCCTTCCTGTTTATCCCGCAGCCTCAAGACCGGCATTTTCGAAAAGCCCATGAGCAGGGCTTTCCAACAGTGTCTGACTTGTCAGTTTCCCGCCAATACTTAGGGAGATAGAGCCGTTGCTAAGTCTTGTTTTCACTCTGTTACAGCTTCGTGTACAAAAGTGCCATTAGACAGGCGTTTGAAGCGCATTCGGAGCAGCCCCGTTCCCTGGTGATTTCAAGGCGGAAGATGGCCCTGGCTGGCAAAGAAAACCAGATTTTCAGATGCAGGACTATGTCAGCTAACTGCAGGTACAAGAAATTTCTCTCTAGCCCCATTATTTCTGGAGTTATTGGCCGTGGCGCTGCCCACTTCTTTTTTCGGCGTTTTTTTTAGCTGGCTTCGGTCCTGCACACACGTAGGAGCGTTGGCTATAGTTGACATACATACAGCATGGCCGTATGCACTGGACATCCTCGGGGTGTCCTCTTTCCGCGGTCCCTGGCATCCTCCCTGTTTATCCCGCATCCTCAAGACCGGCATTTTCGGAAAGCCCTTGAGCAGGGCTTTCCAACAGTGTCAGACTTGTCAGTTTCCCGCCAATACTTTGGGAGATAGAGCCGTTGCGAAGTCTTGTTTTCACTCTGTTACAGCTTCGTGTACAAAAGTGCCATTAGACAGGCGTTTGAAGCGCATTGGGAGCAGCCCCGCTCCCTGGTGATTTCAAGGCGGAAGATGGCCCTGGCTGGCCAAGAAAACCAGATTTTCAGATGCGGGACTATGGCAGCTAACTGCAGGTACAAGAAATTTCTCTCTAGCCCCATTATTTCTGGAGTTATTGGCCGTGGCGCTGCCCACTTCTTCTTTCGGCGTTTTTTTTTTGCTGGCTTCGGTCCTGCACACACGTATTGGCCTTGGCTATTGTTGACGTACACACAGCATGGCCGTATGCACTGGAAGTCCTCGGGGTTTCCTCACTCTGTGGTCCCTGGCATCCTCCCTGTTTATCCCGCAGCCTCAAGATCGGCATTTTCGGAAAGCCCATGAGCAGGGCTTTCCAACAGTGTCAGACTTGTCAGTTTCCCGCCAATACTGTGGGAGCTAGAGCCGTTGCGAAGTCTTGCTTTCACTCTGTTACAGCTTCGTTAACAAAAGTGCCATTAGACAGGCGTTTGAAGCGCATTCGGAGCAGCCCCGCTCCCTGGTGATTTCAAGGCTGAAGATGGCCCTGGCTGGCCAGGAAAAGCAGATTTTCAGATGCGGGACTATGGCAGCTAACTGCAGGTACAAGAAATTTCTCTCTAGCCCCATTATTTCTGGAGTTATTGGCCGTGGCGCTGCCCACTTCTTCTTTCGGCGTTTTTTTTTTGCTGGCTTCGGTCCTGCACACACGTATTGGCCTTGGCTATTGTTGACGTACACACAGCATGGCCGTATGCACTGGAAGTCCTCGGGGTTTCCTCATTCTGTGGTCCCTGGCATCCTCCCTGTTTATCCCGCAGCCTCCAGACTGGCATTTTCGGAAAGCCCATGAGCAGGGCTTTCCAACAGTGTCAGACTTGTCAGTTTCCCGCCAATACTGTGAAAGATAGAGCCGTTGCTAAGTCTTGTTTTCACTCTGTTACAGCTTCGTGTACAAAAGTGCCACTAGACAGGCGTTTGAAGCGCATTCGGAGCAGCCCCGCTCCCTGGTGATTTCAAGGCGGAAGATGGCCCTGGCGGGCCAAGAAAACCAGATTTTCAGATGCAGGACTATGGCAGCTAACTGCAGGTACAAGAAATTTTTCTCTAGCCCCATTATTTCTGGAGTTATTGGCCGTGGCGCTGCCCACTTCTTTTTTCGGCGTTTTTTTTTTGCTGGCTTCGGTCCAGCACACACGTAGGGGCCATGGCTATTGTTGACGTACACACAGCATGGCCGTATGCACTGGACATCCTCGGAGTGTCCTCACTCTGTGGTCCCTGGCATCCTCCCTGTTTATCCCGCAGCCTCAAGACCGGCATTTTCGGAAAGCCCATGAGCAGTGCTTTCCAACAGTGTCAGACTTGTCAGTTTCCCGCCAATACTGTGGGAGCTAGAGCCGTTGCGAAGTCTTGTTTTCACTCTGTTACAGCTTCGTTAACAAAAGTGCCATTAGACAGACGTTTAAAGCGCATTCGGAGCAGCCCCGCTCCCTGGTGATTTCAAGGCGGAAGATGGCCCTGGCTGGCCAAGAAAACCAGATTTTCAGATGCAGGACTATGACAGCTAACTGCAGGTACAAGAAATTTCTCTCTAGCCCCATTATTTCTGGAGTTATTGGCCTTGGCGCTGCCCACTTCTTTTTTCGGCGTTTTTTTTTTGCTGGCTTCGGTCCTGCACACACGTAGGGGTTTTGGCTATTGTTGACGTACACACAGCATGGCCGTATGCACTGGAAATCCTCGGGGTTTCCTCACTCTGTGGTCCCTGGCATCCTCCCTGTTTATCCCGCATCCTCAAGACCGGCATTTTCGGAAAGCCCATGAGCAGGGCTTTCCAACAGTGTCTGACTTGTCAGTTTCCCGCCAATACTGTGGGAGATAGAGCCGTTGCTAAGTCTTGTTTTCACTCTGTTACAGCTTCGTGTACAAAAGTGCCATTAGACAGGCGTTTGAAGCGCATTCGGAGCAGCCCCGTTCCCTGGTGATTTCATGGCGGAAGATGGCCCTGGCTGGCAAAGAAAACCAGATTTTCAGATGCAGGACTATGGCAACTAACTGCAGGTACAAGAAAATTCTATCTAGCTCCATTATTTCTGGAGTTATTGGCCGTGGCGCTGCCCACTTCTTTTTTCGGACTTTTTTTTGCTGGCTTGGGTCCAGCACACACGTAGCGGCCTTGGCTATTGTTGACGTACACACAGCATGGCCGTATGCCCTGGAAGTCCTCGGGGTTTCCTCACACTGTGGTCCCTGGCATCCTCCCTGTTTATCCCGCATCCTCAAGACCGGCATTTTCGGAAAGCCCTTGAGCAGGGCTTTCCAACAGTGTCAGACTTGTCAGTTTCCCGCCAATACTGTGGGAGATAGAGCCGTTGCTAAGTCTTGTTTTCACTCTGTTACGGCTCCGTGTACAAAAGTGCCATTAGACAAGCGTTTGAAGCGCATTCGGAGCAGCCCCGCTCCCTGGTGATTTCAAGGCGGAAGATGGCCCGGGCTTGCCAAGAAAAGGCAGATTTTCAGATACAGGACAATGGCAGCTAACTGCAGGTACAAGAACATTCTATCTAGCCCCACTATTTCTTGAGTTATTGGCCGTGGCGCTGCCCACTTCTTTTTTCGGCTTTTTTTTTGCTGGCTTGGGTCCAGCACACACGAAGTGGCCTTGGCTATTGTTGACGTACACACAGCATGGCCGTATGAACTGGACATCCTTGGGGTGTCCTCTCTCCGCGGTCCCTGGCATCCTCCCTGTTTATCCCGCATCCTCAAGACCGGCATTTTCGGAGATTGAGCCGTTGCTAAGTCTTGTTTTCACTCTGTTACAGCTTCGTGTACAAAAGTGCCATTAGACAGGCGTTTGAAGCGCATTCGGAGCAGCCCCACTCCCTGGTGATTTCAAGGCGCAAGATGGCCCGGGCTTGCCAAGAAAACCAGATTTTCAGATGCAAGACAATGGCAGCTAACTGCAAGTACAAGAACATTCTATCTAGCCCCATTATTTCTGGAGTTATTGGCCGTGGCGCTGCCCACTTCTTTTTTCGGCTTTTTTTTTGCTGGCTTGGGTCCAGCACACAGGAAGTGGCCTTGGCTATTGTTGACGTAAACACAGCATGGCCGTATGAACTGGACATCCTCGGGGTGTCTTCTCTCCGCGGTCCCTGGCATCCTCCCTGTTTATCCCGCATCCTCAAGACCGGCATTTTCGGAAAGCCCGTGAGCAGGGCTTTCCAACAGTGTCAGACTTGTCAGTTTCCCGCCAATACTGTGGGAGATAGAGCCGTTGCTAAGTCTTGTTTTCACTCTGTTACAGCTCCGTGTACAAAAGTGCCATTAGACAGGCGTTTGAGGCGCATTCGGAGCAGCCCCGCTCCCTGGTGATTTCAAGGCGGAAGATGGCCCTGGCTGGCCAAGAAAACCAGATTTTCAGATGCAGGACTATGGCAGCTAACTGCAGGTACAAGAAATTTCTCTCTAGCCCCATTATTTCTGGAGTTATTGGCCGTGGCGCTGCCCACTTCTTTTTTCGGCGTTTTTTTTTTTTTTTGCTGGCTTCGGTCCAGCACACATGTAGGGGCCTTGCCTATTGTTGACGTACACACAGCATGGCCGTATGCACTGGACATCCTCGGGGTGTCCTCTCTCTCCGCGGTCCCTGGCATCCTCCCTGTTTATCCCGCATCCTCAAGACCGGCATTTTCGGAAAGCCCTTGAGCAGGGCTTTCCAACAGTGTCAAACTTGTCAGTTTCCCGCCAATACTTTGGGAGATAGAGCAGTTGCTAAGTCTTGTTTTCACTCTGTTACAGCTTCGTGTACAAAAGTGCCATTAGACAGGCGTTTAAAAACCAGATTTGGAGCAGCCCCGCTCCCTGGTGATTTCAAGGCGGAAGATGGCCCTGGCTGGCCAGGAAAACCAGACTTTCAGATGCAGGACTATGGCAGCTAACTGCAGGTAAAAGGAATTTCTCTCTAGCCCCATTATTTCTGGAGTTATTGGCCGTGGCGCTGCCCACTTCTTTTTTCGTGTTTTTTTTTTTGCTGGCTTCGGTCCTGCACACACGTCGGGGCCTTGGCTATTGTTGACGTACACACAGCATGGCCGTATGCACTGGAAATCCTCGGGGTATCCTCACTGTGTGGTCCCTTGCATCCTCCCTGTTTATCCCGCAACATCAAGACCGGCATTTTCGGAAAGCCCTTGAGCAGGGCTTTCCAACAGTGTCAGACTTGTCAGTTTCCCGCCAATACTTTCGGAGATAGAGCCGTTGCTAAGTCTTGTTTTCACTCTGTTACAGCTTCGTGTACAAAAGTGCCATTAGACAGGCGTTTGAAGCGCATTCGGAGCAGCCCCGTTCCCTGGTGATTTCAAGGCGGAAGATGGCCCTGGCTGGCAAAGAAAACCAGATTTTCAGATGCAGGACTATGGCAACTAACTGCAGGTACAAGAAAATTCTATCTAGCTCCATTATTTCTGGAGTTATTGGCCGTGGCGCTGCCCACTTCTTTTTTCGGCCTTTTTTTTGCTGGCTTGGGTCCAGCACACACGTAGCGGCCTTGGCTATTGTTGACGTACACACAGCATGGCCGTATGCCCTGGAAGTCCTCGGGGTTTCCTCACACTGTGGTCCCTGGCATCCTCCCTGTTTATCCCGCATCCTCAAGACCGGCATTTTCGGAAAGCCCTTGAGCAGGGCTTTCCAACAGTGTCAGACTTGTCAGTTTCCCGCCAATACTGTGGGAGATAGAGCCGTTGCTAAGTCTTGTTTTCACTCTGTTACGGCTCCGTGTACAAAAGTGCCATTAGACAAGCGTTTGAAGCGCATTCGGAGCAGCCCCGCTCCCTGGTGATTTCAAGGCGGAAGATGGCCCGGGCTTGCCAAGAAAAGGCAGATTTTCAGATACAGGACAATGGCAGCTAACTGCAGGTACAAGAACATTCTATCTAGCCCCACTATTTCTTGAGTTATTGGCCGTGGCGCTGCCCACTTCTTTTTTCGGCTTTTTTTTTGCTGGCTTGGGTCCAGCACACACGAAGTGGCCTTGGCTATTGTTGACGTACACACAGCATGGCCGTATGAACTGGACATCCTCGGGGTGTCCTCTCTCTCCGCGATCCCTGGCATCCTCCCTGTTTATCCCGCATCCTCAAGACCGGCATTTTCGGAAAGCCCGTGAGCAGGGCTTTCCAACAGTGTCAGACTTGTCAGTTTCCCGCCAATACTTTGGGAGATTGAGCCGTTGCTAAGTCTTGTTTTCACTCTGTTACAGCTTCGTGTACAAAAGTGCCATTAGACAAGCGTTTGAAACGCATTCGGAGCAGCCCCGCTCCCCGGTGATTTCAAGGCGGAAGATAGCCCTGGCCGGCCAGGAAAACCAGATTTTCAGATGCAGGACAATGGCAGCTAACTGCAGGTACAAGAACATTCTATCTAGCCCCATTATTTCTGGAGTTATTGGCCGTGGCGCTGCCCACTTCTTTTTCGGCTTTTTTTTTGCTGGCTTGGGTCCAGCACACACGAAGTGGCCTTGGCTATTGTTGACGTACACACAGCATGGCCGTATGAACTGGACATCCTTGGGGTGTCCTCTCTCCGCGGTCCCTGGCATCCTCCCTGTTTATCCCGCATCCTCAAGACCGGCATTTTCGGAGATTGAGCCGTTGCTAAGTCTTGTTTTCACTCTGTTACAGCTTCGTGTACAAAAGTGCCATTAGACAGGCGTTTCAAGCGCATTCGGAGCAGCCCCACTCCCTGGTGATTTCAAGGCGCAAGATGGCCCGGGCTTGCCAAGAAAACCAGATTTTCAGATGCAAGACAATGGCAGCTAACTGCAAGTACAAGAACATTCTATCTAGCCCCATTATTTCTGGAGTTATTGGCCGTGGCGCTGCCCACTTCTTTTTTCGGCTTTTTTTTTGCTGGCTTGGGTCCAGCACACACGTAGCGGCCTTGGCTATTGTTGACGTACACACAGCATGGCCGTATGCCCTGGAAGTCCTCGGGGTTTCCTCACACTGTGGTCCCTGGCATCCTCCCTGTTTATCCCGCATCCTCAAGACCGGCATTTTCGGAAAGCCCTTGAGCAGGGCTTTCCAACAGTGTCAGACTTGTCAGTTTCCCGCCAATACTGTGGGAGATAGAGCCGTTGCTAAGTCTTGTTTTCACTCTGTTACGGCTCCGTGTACAAAAGTGCCATTAGACAAGCGTTTGAAGCGCATTCGGAGCAGCCCCGCTCCCTGGTGATTTCAAGGCGGAAGATGGCCCGGGCTTGCCAAGAAAAGGCAGATTTTCAGATACAGGACAATGGCAGCTAACTGCAGGTACAAGAACATTCTATCTAGCCCCACTATTTCTTGAGTTATTGGCCGTGGCGCTGCCCACTTCTTTTTTCGGCTTTTTTTTTGCTGGCTTGGGTCCAGCACACACGAAGTGGCCTTGGCTATTGTTGACGTACACACAGAATGGCCGTATGAACTGGACATCCTCGGGGTGTCCTCTCTCTCCGCGATCCCTGGCATCCTCCCTGTTTATCCCGCATCCTCAAGACCGGCATTTTCGGAAAGCCCGTGAGCAGGGCTTTCCAACAGTGTCAGACTTGTCAGTTTCCCGCCAATACTTTGGGAGATTGAGCCGTTGCTAAGTCTTGTTTTCACTCTGTTACAGCTTCGTGTACAAAAGTGCCATTAGACAAGCGTTTGAAACGCATTCGGAGCAGCCCCGCTCCCCGGTGATTTCAAGGCGGAAGATAGCCCTGGCCGGCCAGGAAAACCAGATTTTCAGATGCAGGACAATGGCAGCTAACTGCAGGTACAAGAACATTCTATCTAGCCCCATTATTTCTGGAGTTATTGGCCGTGGCGCTGCCCACTTCTTTTTCGGCTTTTTTTTTGCTGGCTTGGGTCCAGCACACACGAAGTGGCCTTGGCTATTGTTGACGTACACACAGCATGGCCGTATGAACTGGACATCCTTGGGGTGTCCTCTCTCCGCGGTCCCTGGCATCCTCCCTGTTTATCCCGCATCCTCAAGACCGGCATTTTCGGAGATTGAGCCGTTGCTAAGTCTTGTTTTCACTCTGTTACAGCTTCGTGTACAAAAGTGCCATTAGACAGGCGTTTCAAGCGCATTCGGAGCAGCCCCACTCCCTGGTGATTTCAAGGCGCAAGATGGCCCGGGCTTGCCAAGAAAACCAGATTTTCAGATGCAAGACAATGGCAGCTAACTGCAAGTACAAGAACATTCTATCTAGCCCCATTATTTCTGGAGTTATTGGCCGTGGCGCTGCCCACTTCTTTTTTCGGCTTTTTTTTTTGCTGGCTTGGGTCCAGCACACACGAAGTGGCCTTGGCTATTGTTGACGTAAACACAGCATGGCCGTATGAACTGGACATCCTCGGGGTGTCTTCTCTCCGCGGTCCCTGGCATCCTCCCTGTTTATCCCGCATCCTCAAGACCGGCATTTTCGGAAAGCCCGTGAGCAGGGCTTTCCAACAGTGTCAGACTTGTCAGTTTCCCGCCAATACTGTGGGAGATAGAGCCGTTGCTAAGTCTTGTTTTCACTCTGTTACAGCTCCGTGTACAAAAGTGCCATTAGACAGGCGTTTGAGGCGCATTCGGAGCAGCCCCGCTCCCTGGTGATTTCAAGGCGGAAGATGGCCCTGGCTGGCCAAGAAAACCAGATTTTCAGATGCAGGACTATGGCAGCTAACTGCAGGTACAAGAAATTTTTCTCTAGCCCCATTATTTCTGGAGTTATTGGCCGTGGCGCTGCCCACTTCTTTTTTCGGCGTTTTTTTTTTTTTGCTGGCTTCGGTCCAGCACACATGTAGGGGCCTTGCCTATTGTTGACGTACATACAGCATGGCCGTATGCACTGGACATCCTCGGGGTGTCCTCTCTCTCCGCGGTCCCTGGCATCCTCCCTGTTTATCCCGCATCCTTAAGACCGGCATTTTCGGAAAGCCCTTGAGCAGGGCTTTCCAACAGTGTCAAACTTGTCAGTTTCCCGCCAATACTTTGGGAGATAGAGCAGTTGCTAAGTCTTGTTTTCACTCTGTTACAGCTTCGTGTACAAAAGTGCCATTAGACAGGCGTTTAAAAACCAGATTTGGAGCAGCCCCGCTCCCTGGTGATTTCAAGGCGGAAGATGGCCCTGGCTGGCCAGGAAAACCAGACTTTCAGATGCAGGACTATGGCAGCTAACTGCAGGTAAAAGGAATTTCTCTCTAGCCCCATTATTTCTGGAGTTATTGGCCGTGGCGCTGCCCACTTCTTTTTTCGTGTTTTTTTTTTTGCTGGCTTCGGTCCTGCACACACGTAGGGGCCTTGGCTATTGTTGACGTACACACAGCATGGCCGTATGCACTGGAAATCCTCGGGGTATCCTCACTGTGTGGTCCCTTGCATCCTCCCTGTTTATCCCGCAACCTCAAGATTGGCATTTTCGGAAAGCCCTTGAGCAGGGCTTTCCAACAGTGTCAGACTTGTCAGTTTCCCGCCAATACTTTCGGAGATAGAGCCGTTGCTAAGTCTTGTTTTCACTCTGTTACAGCTTCGTGTACAAAAGTGCCATTAGACAGGCGTTTGAAGCGCATTCGGAGCAGCCCCGTTCCCTGGTGATTTCAAGGCGGAAGATGGCCCTGGCTGGCCAAGAAAACCAGATTTTGAGATGCAGGACTATGGCAGCTAACTGCAGGTACAAGAAATTTCTCTCTAGCCCCATTATTTCTGGAGTAATTGGCCGTGGCGCTGCCCACTTCTTTTTTCGGCGTTTTTTGTAGCTGGCTTCGGTCCAGCACACACGTAGCGGCCTTGGCTATAGATGACGTACATACAGCATGGCCGTGTGCACTGGACATCCTCGGGTGTCCTCTCTCGGCGGTCCCTGGCATCCTCCCTGTTTATCCTGCATCCTCAGGACCGGCATTTTCAGAAAGCCCTTGAGCAGGGCTTTCCAACAGTGTCAGACTTGTCAGTTTCCCGCCAATACTTTGGGAGATAGAGCCGTTGCTAAGTCTTGTTTTCACTCTGTTACAGCTTCGTGTACAAAAGTGCCATTAGACAGGCGTTTGAAAACCAGATTTGGAGCAGCCCCGCTCCCTGGTGATTTCAAGGCGGAAGATGGCCCTGGATGGCCAGGAAAACCAGATTTTCGGATGCAGGACTATGGCAGCTAACTGCAGGTACAAGAAATTTCTCTCTAGCCCCATTATTTCTGGAGTTATTTACCGTGGCGCTGCCCACTTCTTTTTTCGGCGTTTTGTTTTTGCTGGCTTCGGTCCAGCACACATGTAGGGGCCTTGCCTATTGTTGACGTACATACAGCATGGCCGTATGCACTGGACATCCTCGGGGTGTCCTCTCTCCGCGGTCCCTGGCATCCTCCCTGCTTATCCCGCATCCTCCAGACCGGCGTTTGCGGAAAGCCCTTGAGCAGGGCTTTCCAATAGTGTCAGACTTGTCAGTTTCCCGCCAATACTTTGGGAGATAGAGCCGTTGCTAAGTCTTGTTTTCACTCTGTTACAGCTTCGTGTACAAAAGTGCCATTAGACAGACGTTTGAAGCGCATTCGGAGCAGCCCCGCTCCCTGGTGATTTCAAGGCGGAAGATGGCCCTGGCTGGCCAGGAAAACCAGATTTTGAGATGCAGGACTATGGCAGCTAACTGCAGGTACAAGAAATTTCTCTCTAGCCCCATTATTTCTGGAGTTATTGGCCGTGGCGCTGCCCACTTCTTTTTTCGGCTTTTTTTTTGCTGGCTTGGGTCCAGCACACACGAAGTGGCCTTGGCTATTGTTGACGTACACACAGCATGGCCGTATGAACTGGACATCCTCGGGGTGTCTTCTCTCCGCGGTCCCTGGCATCCTCCCTGCTTATCCCGCATCCTCAAGACCGGCATTTTCGGAAAGCCCGTGAGCAGGGCTTTCCAACAGTGTCAGACTTGTCAGTTTCCCGCCAATACTTTGGGAGATTGAGCCGTTGCTAAGTCTTGTTTTCACTCTGTTACAGCTTCGTGTACAAAAGTGCCATTAGACAGGCGTTTGAAGCGCATTGGGAGCAGCCCCGCTCCCTGGTGATTTCAAGGCGGAAGATGGCCCTGGTTGGCCAAGAAAACCAGATTTTCAGATGCAGAACTATGGCAGCTAACTGCAGGTACAAGAAATTTTCTCTCTAGCCCCATTATTTCTGGAGTTATTGGCCGTGGCGCTGCCCACTTCTTTTTTCGGCGTTTTTTTTTTGCTGGCTTCGATCCTGCACACACGTAGGGGCCTTGGCTATTGTTGACGTACACACAGCATGGCCGTATGCACTGGACATCCTGGGGGTGTCCTCACTCTGTGGTCCCTGGCATCCTCCCTGTTTATCCTGCCGCCTCAAAACTGGCATTTTCGGAAAGCCCATGAGCAGGGCTTTCCAACAGTGTCAGACTTGTCAGTTTCCCGCCAATACTTTGGGAGATTTCAAGGTGATTTCAATGCGGAAGATGGCCCTGGCTGGCCAAGAAAACCAGATTTTCACATGCAAGACTATGGCAGCTAACTGCAGGTACAAGAAATTTCTATCTAGCTCCATTAGTTCTGGAGTTATTGGCCATGGCGCTGTCCACTTCTTTTTTCGGCGTTTTTTGTAGCTGTCTTCGGTCCAGCACACACTTAGCGGCCTTGGCTATAGATGACGTACATACAGCATGGCCGTATGCACTGGACATTCTCGGGGTGTCCTCTCTCCGCGGTCCCTGGCATCCTCCCTGTTTATCCTGCATCCTCAAGACCGGCATTTTCGGAAAGCCCTTGAGCAGGGCTTTCCAACAGTGTCAGACTTGTCAGTTTCCCGCCAATACTTTGGGAGATTTCAAGGTGATTTCAATGCGGAAGATGGCCCTGGCTGGCCAAGAAAACCAGGTTTTCAGATGCAGGACTATGGCAGCTAACTGCAGGTACAAGAAATTTCTCTCTAGCCCCATTATTTCTGGAGTTATTGGCCGTGGCGCTGCCCACTTCTTTTTTCGGCGTGTTTTTTTTTTTTTTGCTGGCTTCGGTCCTGCACACATGTAGGGGCCTTGCCTATTGTTGACGTACACACAGCATGGCCGTATGCACTGGACATCCTCGGGGTGTCCTCTCTCCGAGGTCCCTGGCATCATCCTTAATTATCCCGCATCCTCAAGACTAACATTTTCGGAAAGCCCTTGAGCAGGGCTTTCCAACAGTGTCAGACTTGTCAGTTTCCCGCCAATACTTTGGGAGATAGAGCCGTTGCTAAGTCTTGTTTTCACTCTGTCACAGCTTCGTGTACAAAAGTGCCATTAGACAGGCGTTTGAAGCGCATTCGGAGCAGCCCCGTTCCCTGGTGATTTCAAGGCGGAAGATGGCCCTGGCTGGCCAAGAAAACCAGATTTTCAGATGCAGGACTATGGCAGCTAACTGCAGGTACAAGAAATTTTTCTCTAGCCCTATTATTTCTGGAGTTATTGGCCGTGGCGCTGCCCACTTCTTTTTTCGGCGTTTTTATATGCTGGCTTCGGTCCAGCACACACGTAGGGGCCTTGGCTGTAGTTGACGTACATACAGCATGGCTGTTTGCACTGGACATCCTCGGGGTGTCCTCTCTCCGCGGTCCCTGGCATCCTCCCTGTTTATCCCGCATCCTCAAGACCGACATTTTCGGAAAGCCCTTGAGCAGGGCTTTCCAACAGTGTCAGACTTGTCAGTTTCCCGCCAATACTTTGGGAAATAGAGCAATTGCTAAGTCTTGTTTTCACTCTGTTACAGCTTGTGTACAAAAGTGCCATTAGACAGGCGTTTGAAAACCAGATTTGGAGCAGCCCCTCTCCCTGGTGATTTCAAGGCGGAAAATGGCCCTGGCTGGCCAGGAAAACCAGATTTTCAGATGCAGGACAATGGCAGCTAACTGCAGGTACAAGAAATTTCTCTCTAGCCCCATTATTTCTGGAGTTATTGGCCGTGGCGCTGCCCACTTCTTTTTTCGGCGTTTTTTTTAGCTGGCTTCGGTCCAGCACACACGTAGCGGCGTTGGCTATAGTTGACGTACATACAGCATGGCTGTATGCACTGGACATCCTCGGGGTGTCCTCTCTCCGCGGTCCCTGGCATCCTCCCTGTTTATCCCGCATCCTCAAGATTGGCATTTTCGGAAAGCCCTTGAGCAGGGCTTTCCAACAGTGTCAGACTTGTCAGTTTCCCGCCAATACTTGGGGAGATAGAGCCGTTGCTAAGTCTTGTTTTCACTCTGTTACAGCTTCGTTTACAAAGGTGCCATTAGACAGGCGTTTGAAGCGCATTAGGAGCAGCCCCGCTCCCTGGTGATTTCAAGGCGGAAGATGGCCCTGGCTGGCCAGGAAAACCCAATTTTCAGATGCAGGACTATGGCAGCTAACTGCAGGTACAAGAAATTTCTCTCTAGCCCCATTATTTCTGGAGTTATTGGCCGTGGCGCTGCCCACTTCTCTTTTCGGCGTTTTTTTTTGCTGGCTTCGGTCCAGCACACACGTAGCGGCGTTGGCTATAGTTGACGTACATACAGCATGGCTGTATGCACTCGACATCCTCGGGGTGTCCTCTCTCCGCGGTCCCTGGCATCCTCCCTGTTTATCCCGCATCCTGAAGACCAGCATTTTCGGAAAGCCCTTGAGCAGGGCTTTCCAACAGTGTCAGACTTGTCAGTTTCCCGCCAATACTTGGGGAGATAGAGCCGTTGCTAAGTCTTGTTTTCACTCCGTTACAGCTTCGTGTACAAAAGTGCCATTAGACAGGCGTTTGAAGCGCATTCGGAGCAGCCCCGCTCCCTGGTGATTTCAAGGCGGAAGATGGCCCTGGATGGCCAGGAAAACCAGATTGTCGGATGCAGGACTATGGCAGCTAACTGCAGGTACAAGAAATTTCTTTCTAGCCCCATTATTTCTGGAGGTATTGGCCGTGGCGCTGCCCACTTCTTTTTTCGTCGTTTTTTTTTTGCTGGCTTCGGTCCAGCACACACGTAGGGGCGTTGGCTATAGTTGACGTACATACAGCATGGCTGTATGCACTGGACATCCTCGGGGTGTCCTCTCTCCGCGGTCCCTGGCATCCTCCCTGTTTATCCCGCATCCTCAAGATTGGCATTTTCGGAAAGCCCTTGAGCAGGGCTTTCCAACATTGTCAGACTTGTCAGTTTCCCGCCAATACTTGGGGAGATAGAGCCGTTGCTAAGTCTTGTTTTCACTCTGTTACAGCTTCGTTTACAAAGGTGCCATTAGACAGGCGTTTGAAGCGCATTAGGAGCAGCCCCGCTCCCTGGTGATTTCAAGGCGGAAGATGGCCCTGGCTGGCCAGGAAAACCCGATTTTCAGATGCAGGACTATGGCAGCTAACTGCAGGTACAAGAAATTTCTCTCTAGCCCCATTATTTCTGGAGTTATTGGCCGTGGCGCTGCCCACATCTCTTTTCGGCGTTTTTTTTTGCTGGCTTCGGTCCAGCACACACGTAGCGGCGTTGGCTATAGTTGACGTACATACAGCATGGCTGTATGCACTCGACATCCTCGGGGTGTCCTCTCTCCGCGGTCCCTGGCATCCTCCCTGTTTATCCCGCATCCTGAAGACCGGCATTTTCGGAAAGCCCTTGAGCAGGGCTTTCCAACAGTGTCAGACTTGTCAGTTTCCCGCCAATACTTGGGGAGATAGAGCCGTTGCTAAGTCTTGTTTTCACTCCGTTACAGCTTCGTGTACAAAAGTGCTATTAGACAGGCGTTTGAAGCGCATTCGGAGCAGCCCCGCTCCCTGGTGATTTCAAGGCGGAAGATGGCCCTGGATGGCCAGGAAAACCAGATTGTCGGATGCAGGACTATGGCAGCTAACTGCAGGTACAAGAAATTTCTTTCTAGCCCCATTATTTCTGGAGGTATTGGCCGTGGCGCTGCCCACTTCTTTTTTCGTCGTTTTTTTTTGCTGGCTTCGGTCCAGCACACACGTAGGGGCCTTGGCTATTGTTGACGTACACACAGCATGGCCGTATGAACTGGACATCCTCGGGGTGTCCTCTCTCTGCGGTCCCTGGCATCCTCCCTGTTTATCCCGCATCCTCAAGACCGGCATTTTCGGAAAGCCCATGAGCAGGGCTTTCCAACAGTGTCAGACTTGTCAGTTTCCCGCCAATACTTTGGGAGATAGAGCCGTTGCTAAGTCTTGTTTTCACTCTGTTACAGCTTCGTGTACAAAAGTGCCATTAGACAGGCGTTTGATGTGCATTGGGAGCAGCCCCGTTCCCTGGTGATTTCAAGGCGGAAGATGGCCCTGGCTGGCCAGGAAAATCGGATTTTCAGATGCAGGACTATGGCAGCTAACTGCAGCTACAAGAATTTTCTATCTAGCCCCATTATTTCTGGAGTTATTGGCCGTGGCGCTGCCAACTTCTTTTTTCGGTGTTTTTTGTAGCTGGCTTCGGTCCAGCACACACGTAGCGGCCTTGCCTATAGATGACGTACATACAGCATGGCCGTATGCACTGGACATTCTCGGGGTGTCCTCTCTCCGCGGTCCCTGGCATCCTCCCTGTTTATCCCGCATCCTCAAGACCGGCATTTTCGGAAAGCCCTTGAGCAGGGCTTTCCAATAGTGTCAGACTTGTCAGTTTCCCGCCAATACTTTGGGAGATAGAGCCGTTGCTAAGTCTTGTTTTCACTCTGTTACAGCTTCGTGTACAAAAGTGCCATTAGACAGGCGTTTGAAGCGCATTCGGAGCAGCCCCGCTCCCTGGTGATTTCAAGGCGGAAGATGGCCCTGGCTGGCCAAGAAAACAAGATTTTCAGATGCAGGACTATGGCAGCTAACTGCAGGTACAATAAATTTCTCTCTAGCCCCATTATTTCTGGAGTTATTGGCCGTGGCGCTGCCCACTTCTTTTTTCGGTGTTTTTTTTTTTTGCTGGCTCTGGTACAGCACACACGAGCGGCCTTCGCTATTGTTGACGTACACACAGCATGGCCGTATGAACTGGACATCCTCGGGGTGTCCTCTCTCCGCGGTCCCTGGCATCCTCGCTGGTTATCCCGCATCCTCAAGACCAGCATTTTCGGAAAGCCCTTGAGCAGGGCTTTCCAACAGTGTCAGACCTGTCAGTTTCCCGCCAATACTTTGGGAGGTAGAGCCGTTGCTAAGTCTTGTTTTCACTCTGTTACAGCTTCGTGTACAAAAGTGCCATTAGACAGGCGTTTGAAGCGCATTGGGAGCAGCCCCGCTCCCTGGTGATTTCAAGGCGGAAGATGGCCCTGGCTGGCCAGGAAAACCAGATTTTGAGATGCAGGACTATGGCAGCTAACTGCAGGTACAAGAAATTTCTATCTAACTCCATTATTTCTGGAGTTATTGGCAGTGGCGCTGCCCACTTCTTTTTTCGGCGTTTTTTGTAGCTGGCTTCGGTCCAGCACAAACGTAGCGGCCTTGGCTATAGATGACGTACATACAGCATGGCCGTATGCACTGGACATCCTCGGGGTGTCCTCTCTCCGCGGTCCCTGGCATCCTCCCTGTTTATCCCGCATCCTCAAGACCGGCATTTTCGGAAAGCCCTTGAGCAGGGCTTTCCAACAGTGTCAGACTTGTCAGTTTCCTGCCAATACTTTGGGAGATAGAGCCGTTGCTAAGTCTTGTTTTCACTCTGTTACAGCTTCGTGTACAAAAGTGCCATTAGACAGGCGTTTGAAGCGCATTCGGAGCAGCCCCGCTCCCTGGTGATTTCAAGGCGGAAGATGGCCCTGGCTGGCCAGGAAAACCAGATTTTCAGATGCAGGACTATGGCAGCTAACTGCAGGTACAAGAAATTTCTCTCTAGCCCCATTATTTCTGGAGTTATTGGCCGTGGCGCTGGCCACTTCTTTTTTCGGCGTTTTTTTTAGCTGGCTTCGGTCCAGCACACATGTAGGGGCCTTGCCTATTGTTGACGTAAACACAGCATGGCCGTATGCACTGGACATCCTCGGGGTGTCCTCTCTCTCCGCGGTCCCTTGCATCCTCCCTGTTTATCCCGCATCCTCAAGACCGGCATTTTCGGAAAGCCCTTGAGCAGGGCTTTCCAACATTGTCAGACTTGTCAGTTTCCCGCCAATACTTTGGGAGATAGAGCCGTTGCTAAGTCTTGTTTTCACTCTGTTACAGCTTCGTGTACAAAAGTGCCATTAGACAGACGTTTGAAGCGCATTCGGAGCAGCCCCGTTCCCTGGTGTTTTCAAGGCGGAAGATGGCCCTGGCTGGCCAAGAAAACCAGATTTTCAGATGCAGGACTATTACAGCTAACTGCAGGTACAAGAAATTTCTCTCTAGCCCCATTATTTCTGGAGTAATTGGCCGTGGCGCTGCCCACTTCTTTTTTCGGCGTTTTTTGTAGCTGGCTTCGGTCCAGCACACACGTAGGGGCCTTGGCTATAGATGACGTACATACAGCATGGCCGTATGCACTGGACATCCTCGGGGTGTCCTCTCTCCGCGGTTCCTGGCATCCTGTCTGTTTATCCCGCATCCTCAAGACCGGCATTTTCGGAAAGCCCTTGAGCAGGGCTTTCCAACAGTGTCAGACTTGTCAGTTTCCCGCCAATACTTTGGGAGATAGAGCCGTTGCTAAGTCTTGTTTTCACTCTGTTACAGCTTCGTGTACAAAAGTGCCATTAGACAGGCGTTTGAAGCGCATTCGGAGCAGCCCCGCTCCCTGGTGATTTCAAGGCGGAAGATGGCCCTGGCTGGCCAGGAAAACCAGATTTTGAGATGCAGGACTATGGCAGCTAACTGCAGGTACAAGAAATTTCTCTCTAGCCCCATTATTTCTGGAGTTATTGGCCGTGGCGCTGCCCACTTCTTTTTTCGGCATTTTTTTTTTGCTGTCTTCGGTCCAGCACACATGTAGGGGCCTTGCCTATTGTTGACGTACACACAGCATGGCCGTATGCACTGGACATCCTCGGGGTGTCCTCTCTCTCCGCGGTCCCTGGCATCCTCCCTGTTTATCCAGCATCCTCAAGACCGGCATTTTCGGAAAGCCCTTGAGCAGGGCTTTCCAACAGTGTCAGACTTGTCAGTTTCCCGCCAATACTTTGGGAGATAGAGCCGTTGCTAAGTCTTGTTTTCACTCTGTTACAGCTTCGTGTACAAAAGTGCCATTAGACAGGCGTTTGAAGTGCATTCGGAGCAGCCCCGTTCCCTGGTGATTTCAAGGCGGAAGATGGCCCTGGCTGGCCAGGAAAACCAGATTTTGAGATGCAGGACTATGGCAGCTAACTGCAGGTACAAGAAATTTCTCTCTAGCCCAATTATTTCTGGAATTATTGGCCGTGGCGCTGCCCACTTCTTTTTTCGGTGTTTTTTTTTTTTTTGCTGGCTCTGGTACAGCACCCACGAGCGGCCTTCGCTATTGTTGACCTACACACAAAATGGCCGTATGAACTGGACATCCTCGGGGTGTCCTCTCTCCGCGGTCCCTGGCATCCTCCCTGCTTATCCCGCATCCTCAAGACCAGCATTTTCGGAAAGCCCTTGAGCAGGGCTTTCCAACAGTGTCAGACTTGTCAGTTTCCCGCCAATACTTTGGGAGATAGAGCCGTTGCTAAGTCTTGTTTTCACTCTGTTACAGCTTCGTGTACGAAAGTGCCATTAGACAGGCGTTTGAAGCGCATTGGGAGCAGCCCCGCTCCCTGGTGATTTCAAGGCGGAAGATGGCCCTGGCAGGCCAGGAAAACCAGATTTTGAGATGCAGGACTATGGCAGCTAACTGCAGGTACAAGAAATTTCTATCTAACTCCATTATTTTTGGAGTTATTGGCCGTGGCGCTGCCCACTTCTTTTTTCGGCGTTTTTTGTAGCTGGCTTCGGTCCAGCACACACGTAGCGTTCTTGGCTATAGATGACGTACATACAGCATGGCCGTATGCACTGGACATCCTCGGGGTGTCCTCTCTCCGCGGTCCCTGGCATCCTCCCTGTTTATCCCGCATCCTCAAGACCGGCATTTTCGGAAAGCCCTTGAGCAGGGCTTTCCAACAGTGTCAGACTTGTCAGTTTCCCGCCAATACTTTGGGAGATAGAGCCGTTGCTAAGTCTTGTTTTCACTCTGTTACAGCTTCGTGTACAAAAGTGCCATTAGACAGGCGTTTGAAGCGCATTCGGAGCAGCCCCGCTCCCTGGTGATTTCAAGGCGGAAGATGGCCCTGGCTGGCCAGGAAAACCAGATTTTGAGATGCAGGACTATGGCAGCTAACTGCAGGTACAATAAATTTCTCTCTAGCCCCATTATTTCTGGAGTTATTGGCCGTGGCGCTGCCCACTTCTTTTTTCGGCATTTTTTTTTTGCTGTCTTCGGTCCAGCACACATGTAGGGGCCTTGCCTATTGTTGACGTACACACAGCATGGCCGTATGCACTGGACATCCTCGGGGTTTCCTCTCTCTCCGCGGTCCCTGGCATCCTCCCTGTTTATCCCGCATCCTCAAGACCGGCATTTTCGGAAAGCCCTTGAGCAGGGCTTTCCAACAGTGTCAGACTTGTCAGTTTCCCGCCAATACTTTGGGAGATTAAGCCGTTGCTAAGTCTTGTTTTCACTCTGTTACAGCTTCGTGTACAAAAGTGCCATTAGACAGGCGTTTGAAGCGCATTCGGAGCAGCCCCGCTCCGTGGTGATTTCAAGGCGGAAGATGGCCCGGGCTTGCCAGGAAAACCAGATTTTCAGATGCAGGACTATGGCAGCTAACTGCAGGTACAAGAAATTTCTCTCTAGCCCAATTATTTCTGGAATTATTGGCCGTGGCGCTGCCCACTTCTTTTTTCGGTGTTTTTTTTTTTTGCTGGCTCTGGTACAGCACACACGTAGCGTTCTTGGCTATAGATGACGTACGTACAGCATGGCCGTATGCACTGGACATCCTCGGGGTGTCCTCTCTCCGCGGTCCCTGGCATCCTCCCTGTTTATCCCGCATCCTCAAGACCGGCATTTTCGGAAAGCCCGTGAGCAGGGCTTTCCAACAGTGTCAGACTTGTCAGTTTCCCGCCAATACTTTGGGAGATAGAGCCGTTGCTAAGTCTTGTTTTCACTGTGTTACAGCTTCGTGTACAAAAGTGCCATTAGACAGGCGTTTGATGTGCATTGGGAGCAGCCCCGTTCCCTGGTGATTTCAAGGCGGAAGATGGCCCTGGCTGGCCAGGAAAATCGGATTTTCAGATGCAGGACTATGGCAGCTAACTGCAGCTACAAGAATTTTCTATCTAGCCCCATTATTTCTGGAGTTATTGGCCGTGGCGCTGCCAACTTCTTTTTTCGGTGTTTTTTGTAGCTGGCTTCGGTCCAGCACACACGTAGCGGCCTTGCCTATAGATGACGTACATACAGCATGGCCGTATGCACTGGACATTCTCGGGGTGTCCTCTCTCCGCGGTCCCTGGCATCCTCCCTGTTTATCCCGCATCCTCAAGACCGGCATTTTCGGAAAGCCCTTGAGCAGGGCTTTCCAATAGTGTCAGACTTGTCAGTTTCCCGCCAATACTTTGGGAGATAGAGCCGTTGCTAAGTCTTGTTTTCACTCTGTTACAGCTTCGTGTACAAAAGTGCCATTAGACAGGCGTTTGAAGCGCATTCGGAGCAGCCCCGCTCCCTGGTGATTTCAAGGCGGAAGATGGCCCTGGCTGGCCAAGAAAACAAGATTTTCAGATGCAGGACTATGGCAGCTAACTGCAGGTACAATAAATTTCTCTCTAGCCCCATTATTTCTGGAGTTATTGGCCGTGGCGCTGCCCACTTCTTTTTTCGGTGTTTTTTTTTTTTGCTGGCTCTGGTACAGCACACACGAGCGGCCTTCGCTATTGTTGACCTTCACACAGCATGGCCGTATGAACTGGACATCCTCGGGGTGTCCTCTCTCCGCGGTCCCTGGCATCCTCGCTGGTTATCCCGCATCCTCAAGACCAGCATTTTCGGAAAGCCCTTGAGCAGGGCTTTCCAACAGTGTCAGACCTGTCAGTTTCCCGCCAATACTTTGGGAGGTAGAGCCGTTGCTAAGTCTTGTTTTCACTCTGTTACAGCTTCGTGTACAAAAGTGCCATTAGACAGGCGTTTGAAGCGCATTGGGAGCAGCCCCGCTCCCTGGTGATTTCAAGGCGGAAGATGGCCCTGGCTGGCCAGGAAAACCAGATTTTGAGATGCAGGACTATGGCAGCTAACTGCAGGTACAAGAAATTTCTATCTAACTCCATTATTTCTGGAGTTATTGGCCGTGGCGCTGCCTACTTCTTTTTTCGGCGTTTTTTGTAGCTGGCTTCGGTCCAGCACACATGTAGCGGCCTTGGCTATAGATGACGTACATACAGCATGGCCGTAAGCACTGGACATCCTCGGGGTGTCCTCTCTCCGCGGTCCCTGGCATCCTCCCTGTTTATCCCGCATCCTCAAGACCGGCATTTTCGGAAAGCCCTTGAGCAGGGCTTTCCAACAGTGTCAGACTTGTCAGTTTCCCGCCAATACTTTGGGAGATAGAGCCGTTGCTAAGTCTTGTTTTCACTCTGTTAAAGCTTCGTGTACAAAAGTGCCATTAGACAGGCGTTTAAAGCGCATTCGGAGCAGCCCCGCTCCCTGGTGATTTCAAGGCGGAAGATGGCCCTGGCTGGCCAAGAAAACCAGATTTTCTGATGCAGGACTATGGCAGCTAACTGCAGGTACAAGAAATTTCTCTCTAGCCCCATTATTTCTGGAGTTATTGGCCGTGGCGCTGCCCACTTCTTTTTTCGGCGTTTTTTGTAGCTGGCTTCGGTCCAGCACAAACGTAGCGGCCTTGGCTATAGATGACGTACATACAGCATGGCCGTATGCACTGGACATCCTCGGGGTGTCCTCTCTCCGCGGTCCCTGGCATCCTCCCTGTTTATCCCGCATCCTCAAGACCGGCATTTTCGGAAAGCCCTTGAGCAGGGCTTTCCAACAGTGTCAGACTTGTCAGTTTCCCGCCAATACTTTGGGAGATAGAGCCGTTGCTAAGTCTTGTTTTCACTCTGTTACAGCTTCGTGTACAAAAGTGCCATTAGACAGGCGTTTGAAGCGCATTCGGAGCAGCCCCGCTCCCTGGTGATTTCAAGGCGGACGATGGCCCTGGCTGGCCAGGAAAACCAGATTTTCAGATGCAGGACTATGGCAGCTAACTGCAGGTACAAGAAATTTCTCTCTAGCCCCATTATTTCTGGAGTTATTGGCCGTGGCGCTGGCCACTTCTTTTTTCGGCGTTTTTTTTAGCTGGCTTCGGTCCAGCACACATGTAGGGGCCTTGCCTATTGTTGACGTAAACACAGCATGGCCGTATGCACTGGACATCCTCGGGGTGTCCTCTCTCTCCGCGGTCCCTTGCATCCTCCCTGTTTATCCCGCATCCTCAAGACCGGCATTTTCGGAAAGCCCTTGAGCAGGGCTTTCCAACAGTGTCAGACTTGTCAGTTTCCCGCCAATACTTTGGGAGATAGAGCCGTTGCTAAGTCTTGTTTTCACTCTGTTACAGCTTCGTGTACAAAAGTGCCATTAGACAGACGTTTGAAGCGCATTCGGAGCAGCCCCGTTCCCTGGTGTTTTCAAGGCGGAAGATGGCCCTGGCTGGCCAAGAAAACCAGATTTTCAGATGCAGGACTATTACAGCTAACTGCAGGTACAAGAAATTTCTCTCTAGCCCCATTATTTCTGGAGTAATTGGCCGTGGCGCTGCCCACTTCTTTTTTCGGCGTTTTTTGTAGCTGGCTTCGGTCCAGCACACACGTAGGGGCCTTGGCTATAGATGACGTACATACAGCATGGCCGTATGCACTGGACATCCTCGGGGTGTCCTCTCTCCGCGGTTCCTGGCATCCTGTCTGTTTATCCCGCATCCTCAAGACCGGCATTTTCGGAAAGCCCTTGAGCAGGGCTTTCCAACAGTGTCAGACTTGTCAGTTTCCCGCCAATACTTTGGGAGATAGAGCCGTTGCTAAGTCTTGTTTTCACTCTGTTACAGCTTCGTGTACAAAAGTGCCATTAGACAGGCGTTTGAAGCGCATTCGGAGCAGCCCCGCTCCCTGGTGATTTCAAGGCGGAAGATGGCCCTGGCTGGCCAGGAAAACCAGATTTTGAGATGCAGGACTATGGCAGCTAACTGCAGGTACAAGAAATTTCTCTCTAGCCCCATTATTTCTGGAGTTATTGGCCGTGGCGCTGCCCACTTCTTTTTTCGGCATTTTTTTTTTGCTGTCTTCGGTCCAGCACACATGTAGGGGCCTTGCCTATTGTTGACGTACACACAGCATGGCCGTATGCACTGGACATCCTCGGGGTGTCCTCTCTCTCCGCGGTCCCTGGCATCCTCCCTGTTTATCCAGCATCCTCAAGACCGGCATTTTCGGAAAGCCCTTGAGCAGGGCTTTCCAACAGTGTCAGACTTGTCAGTTTCCCGCCAATACTTTGGGAGATAGAGCCGTTGCTAAGTCTTGTTTTCACTCTGTTACAGCTTCGTGTACAAAAGTGCCATTAGACAGGCGTTTGAAGTGCATTCGGAGCAGCCCCGTTCCCTGGTGATTTCAAGGCGGAAGATGGCCCTGGCTGGCCAGGAAAACCAGATTTTGAGATGCAGGACTATGGCAGCTAACTGCAGGTACAAGAAATTTCTCTCTAGCCCAATTATTTCTGGAATTATTGGCCGTGGCGCTGCCCACTTCTTTTTTCGGTGTTTTTTTTTTTTTGCTGGCTCTGGTACAGCACCCACGAGCGGCCTTCGCTATTGTTGACCTACACACAGCATGGCCGTATGAACTGGACATCCTCGGGGTGTCCTCTCTCCGCGGTCCCTGGCATCCTCCCTGCTTATCCCGCATCCTCAAGACCAGCATTTTCGGAAAGCCCTTGAGCAGGGCTTTCCAACAGTGTCAGACTTGTCAGTTTCCCGCCAATACTTTGGGAGATAGAGCCGTTGCTAAGTCTTGTTTTCACTCTGTTACAGCTTCGTGTACGAAAGTGCCATTAGACAGGCGTTTGAAGCGCATTGGGAGCAGCCCCGCTCCCTGGTGATTTCAAGGCGGAAGATGGCCCTGGCTGGCCAGGAAAACCAGATTTTGAGATGCAGGACTATGGCAGCTAACTGCAGGTACAAGAAATTTTTATCTAACTCCATTATTTTTGGAGTTATTGGCCGTGGCGCTGCCCACTTCTTTTTTCGGCGTTTTTTGTAGCTGGCTTCGGTCCAGCACACACGTAGCGTTCTTGGCTATAGATGACGTACATACAGCATGGCCGTATGCACTGGACATCCTCGGGGTGTCCTCTCTCCGCGGTCCCTGGCATCCTCCCTGTTTATCCCGCATCCTCAAGACCGGCATTTTCGGAAAGCCCTTGAGCAGGGCTTTCCAACAGTGTCAGACTTGTCAGTTTCCCGCCAATACTTTGGGAGATAGAGCCGTTGCTAAGTCTTGTTTTCACTCTGTTACAGCTTCGTGTACAAAAGTGCCATTAGACAGGCGTTTGAAGCGCATTCGGAGCAGCCCCGCTCCCTGGTGATTTCAAGGCGGAAGATGGCCCTGGCTGGCCAGGAAAACCAGATTTTCAGATGCAGGACTATGGCAGCTAACTGCAGGTACAATAAATTTCTCTCTAGCCCCATTATTTCTGGAGTTATTGGCCGTGGCGCTGCCCACTTCTTTTTTCGGCATTTTTTTTTGCTGTCTTCGGTCCAGCACACATGTAGGGGCCTTGCCTATTGTTGACGTACACACAGCATGGCCGTATGCACTGGACATCCTCGGGGTGTCCTCTCTCTCCGCGGTCCCTGGCATCCTCCCTGTTTATCCCGCATCCTCAAGACCGGCATTTTCGGAAAGCCCTTGAGCAGGGCTTTCCAACAGTGTCAGACTTGTCAGTTTCCCGCCAATACTTTGGGAGATAGAGCCGTTGCTAAGTCTTGTTTTCACTCTGTTACAGCTTCGTGTACAAAAGTGCCATTAGACAGGCGTTTGAAGCGCATTCGGAGCAGCCCCGTTCCCTGGTGCTTTCAAGGCGGAAGATGGCCCTGGCTGGCCAAGAAAACCAGATTTTCAGATGCAGGACTATGGCAGCTAACTGCAGGTACAAGAAATTTCTCTCTAGCCCAATTATTTCTGGAATTATTGGCCGTGGCGCTGCCCACTTCTTTTTTCGGTGTTTTTTTTTTTTGCTGGCTCTGGTACAGCACACACGTAGCGTTCTTGGCTATAGATGACGTACGTACAGCATGGCCGTATGCACTGGACATCCTCGGGGTGTCCTCTCTCCGCGGTCCCTGGCATCCTCCCTGTTTATCCCGCATCCTCAAGACCGGCATTTTCGGAAAGCCCTTGAGCAGGGCTTTCCAACAGTGTCAGACTTGTCAGTTTCCCGCCAATACTTTGGGAGATAGAGCCGTTGCTAAATCTTGTTTTCACTCTGTCACAGCTTCGTGTACAAAAGTGCCATTAGACAGGCGTTTGAAGCGCATTCGGAGCAGCCCCGCTCCCTGGTGATTTCAAGGCGGAAGATGGCCCTGACTGGCCAAGAAAACCAGATTTTCAGATGCAGGACTATGGCAGCTAACTGCAGGTACAAGAAATTCCTCTCTAGCCCCATTATTTCTGGAGTTATTGGCCGTGGCGCTGCCCACTTCTTTTTTCGGCGTTTTTTTTTTTTGCTGGCTTCGGTCCTGCACACATGTAGGGGCCTTGCCTATTGTTGACGTACACACAGCATGGCCGTATGCACTGGACATCTTCGGGGTGTCCTCTCTCTCCGCGGTCCCTGGCATCCTCCCTGTTTATCCCGCATCCTCAAGACCGGCATTTTCGGAAAGACCTTGAGCAGGGCTTTCCAACAGTGTCAGACTTGTCAGTTTCCCGCCAATACTTTGGGAGATAGAGCCGTTGCTAAGTCTTGTTTTCACTCTGTCACAGCTTCGTGTACAAAAGTGCCATTAGACAGGCGTTTGAAGCGCATTCGGAGCAGCCCCGCTCCCTGGTGATTTCAAGGCGGAAGATGGCCCTGACTGGCCAAGAAAACCAGATTTTCAGATGCAGGACTATGGCAGCTAACTGCAGGTACAAGAAATTCCTCTCTAGCCCCATTATTTCTGGAGTTATTGGCCGTGGCGCTGCCCACTTCTTTTTTCGGCGTTTTTTTTTTTTGCTGGCTTCGGTCCTGCACACATGTAGGGGCCTTGCCTATTGTTGACGTACACACAGCATGGCCGTATGCACTGGACATCTTCGGGGTGTCGTCTCTCTCCGCGGTCCCTGGCATCCTCCCTGTTTATCCCGCATCCTCAAGACCGGCATTTTCGGAAAGCCCTTGAGCAGGGCTTTCCAACAGTGTCAGACTTGTCAGTTTCCCGCCAATACTTTGGGAGATAGAGCCGTTGCTAAGTCTTGTTTTCACTCTGTCACAGCTTCGTGTACAAAAGTGCCATTAGACAGGCGTTTGAAGCGCATTCGGAGCAGCCCCGCTCCCTGGTGATTTCAAGGCGGAAGATGGCCCTGGCTGGCCAGGAAAACCAGATTTTCACATGCAAGACTATGGCAGCTAACTGCAGGTACAAGAAATTTCTATCTAGCTCCATTATTTCTGGAGTTATTGGCCGTGGCGCTGTCCACTTCTTTTTTCGGCGTTTTTTGTAGCTGGCTTCGGTCCAGCACACACTTAGCGGCCTTGGCTATAGATGACGGACATACAGCATGGCCGTATGCACTGGACATTCTCGGGGTGTCCTCTCTCCGCGGTCCCTGGCATCCTCCCTGTTTATCCTGCATCCTCAAGACCGGCATTTTCGGAAAGCCCTTGAGCAGGGCTTTCCAACAGTGTCAGACTTGTCAGTTTCCCGCCAATACTTTGGGAGATTTCAAGGTGATTTCAATGCGGAAGATGGCCCTGGCTGGCCAAGAAAACCAGGTTTTCAGATGCAGGACTATGGCAGCTAACTGCAGGTACAAGAAATTTCTCTCTAGCCCCATTATTTCTGGAGTTATTGGCCGTGGCGCTGCCCACTTCTTTTTTCGGCGTGTTTTTTTTTTTTTGCTGGCTTCGGTCCTGCACACATGTAGGGGCCTTGCCTATTGTTGACGTACACACAGCATGGCCGTATGCACTGGACATCCTCGGGGTGTCCTCTCTCCGAGGTCCCTGGCATCCTCCCTGTTTATCCCGCATCCTCAGGCGTTTGAAGCGCATTCGGAGCAACCCCGTTCCCTGGTGATTTCAAGGCGGAAGATGGCCCTGGCTGGCCAAGAAAACCAGGTTTTCAGATGCAGGACTATGGCAGCTAACTGCAGGTACAAGAAATTTCTCTCTAGCCCCATTATTTCTGGAGTTATTGGCCGTGGCGCTGCCCACTTCTTTTTTCGGCGTTTTTTTTTTGCTGGCTTCGGTCCAGCACACATGTTGGGGCCTTGCCTATTGTTGACGTACACACAGCATGGCCGTATGCACTGGACATCATCGGGGTGTCCTCACTCTGTGGTCCCTGGCATCCTCCTTGTTTATCCCGCATCCTCAAGACCGGCATTTTCGGAAAGCCCTTGAGCAGGGCTTTCCAACAGTGTCAGACTTGTCAGTTTCCCGCCAATACTTTGGGAGATAGAGCCGTTGCTAAGTCTTGTTTTCACTCTGTTACAGCTTCGTGTGCAAAAGTGCTATTAGACAGGCGTTTGAAGCGCATTCGGAGCAGCCCCGCTCCCTGGTGATTTCAAGGCGGAAGATGGCCCTGGCTGGCCAGGAAAACCAGATTTTTTGATGCAGGACTATGGCAGCTAACTGCAGGTACAAAAGAAATTCTCTCTAGCCCCATTATTTCTGGAGTTATTGGCCGTGGCGCTGCCCACTTCTTTTTTCGGCGTTTTTTTTCAGCTGGCTTTGGTCCAGCACACACGTAGGGGCGTTGGCAATAGTTGACATACACACAGCATGGCTGTATGCACTGGACATCATCGGGGTGTCCTCACTCTGTGGTCCCTGGCATCCTCCCTGTTTATCCCGCATCCTCAAGACCGGCATTTTCGGAAAGCCCTTGAGCAGGGCTTTCCAACAGTGTCAGACTTGTCAGTTTCCCGCCAATACTTTGGGAGATAGAGCTTTTGCTAAGTCTTGTTTTCACTCTGTCACAGCTTCGTGTACAAAAGTGCCATTAGACAGGCGTTTGAAGCGCATTCGGAGCAGCCCCGCTCCCTGGTGATTTCAAAGCGGAAGATGGCCCTGGCTGGTCAGGAAAACCAGATTTCCAGATGCAGGACTATGGCAGCTAACTGCAGGTACAAGAAATTTCTCTCTAGCCCCATTATTTCTGGAGTTATTGGCCGTGGCGCTGCCCACTTCTTTTTTCGGCGTTTTTTTTTAGCTGGCTTCGGTCCAGCACACATGTTGGGGCCTTGCCTATTGTTGACGTACACACAGCATGGCCGTATGCACTGGACATCCTCGGGGTGTCCTCTCTCCGCGGTCCCAGGCATCCTCCTTGTTTATCCCGCATCCTCAAGACCGGCATTTTCGGAAAGCCCTTGAGCAGGGCTTTCCAACAGTGTCAGACTTGTCAGTTTCCCGCCAATACTTTGGGAGATAGAGCCGTTGCTAAGTCTTGTTTTCACTCTGTTACAGCTTCGTGTACAAAAGTGCCATTAGACAGGCGTTTGAAGCGCATTCGGAGCAGCCCCGCTCCCTTGTGATTTCAAAGCGGAAGATGGCCCTGGCTGGCCAGGAAAACCAGATTTTCAGATGCAGGACTATGGCAGCTAACTGCAGGTACAAGAAATTTCTCTCTAGCCCCATTATTTCTGGACTTGTTGGCCGTGGCGCTGCCCACTTCTTTTTTCGGCGTTTTTTTTTGCTGGCTTCGGTCCAGTTCACACGTAGCGGCCTTGGCTATTGTTGACGTACACACAGCATGGCCGTATTCATTGGACATCCTCGGAGTGTCCTCACTCTGTGGTCCCTGGCATCCTCCCTGTTTATCCCGCAGCCTCAAGACCGGCATTTTCGGAAAGCCCTTGAGCAGGGCTTTCCAACAGTGTCAGACTTGTCAGTTTCCCGCCAATACTTTGAGAGATAGAGCCGTTGCGAAGTCTTGTTTTCACTTTTTTACAGCTTCGTGTACAAAAGTGCCATTAGACAGGCGTTTGAAGCGCATTCGGAGCAGCCCCGCTCCCTGGTATTTTAAAGGCAAAAGATGGCCCTGGCTGGCCAAGAAAATCAGATTTTCAGATGCAGGACTATGGCAGCTAACTGCAGGTACAATAAATTTTTCTCTAGCCCCATTATTTCTGGAGTTATTGGCCGTGGCGCTGCCCACTTCTTTTTTCGGCGTTTTTTTTTTTTTTTGCTGGCTTCGGTCCAGCACACATGTAGGGGCCTTGCCTATTGTTGACGTACACACAGCATGGCCGTATGCACTGGACATCCTCGGGGTGTCCACTCTCCGCGGTCCCTGGCATCCTCCCTGTTTATCCCGCAGCCTCAAGACCGGCATTTTCGGAAAGCCCTGAGTAGGGCTTTCCAACAGTGTCAGACTTGTCAGTTTCCCGCCAATAATTGGGGAAATAGAGCCGCTGCTAAGTCTTGTTTTCACTCTGTTACAGCTTCGTGTACAAAAGTGCCATTAGACAGGCGTTTGAAGCGCATTCGGAGCAGCCCCGCTCCCTGGTGATTTCAAGGCCGAAGATGGCCCTGGCTGGCCAAGTAAACCAGGTTTTCAGATGCAGGACTATGGCAGCTAACTGCAGGTACAAGAAATTTCTCTCTAGCCCCATTATTTCTGGAGTTATTGGCCGTGGCGCTGCCTAATTCTTTTTTCGGCGTTTTTTTTTTTTTTTTTTGCTGCCTTCGGTCGAGCACACATGTAGGGGCCTTGCCTATTGTTGACGTACACACAGCATGGCCGTATGCACTGGACATCCTCGGAGTGTCCTCACTCTGTGGTCCCTGGCATCCTCCCTGTTTATCCCGCAGCCTCAAGACCGGCATTTTCGGAAAGCCCTTGAGTAGGGCTTTCCAACAGTGTCAGACTTGTCAGTTTCCCGCCAATACTTTGGGAGATAGAGCCGCTGCTAAGTCTTGTTTTCACTCTGTTACAGCTTCGTGTACAAAAGTGCCATTAGACAGGCGTTTGAAGCGCATTCGGAGCAGCCCCGCTCCCTGGTGATTTCAAGGCGGAAGATGGCCCTGGCTGGCAAGGTAAACCAGGTTTTCAGATGCAGGACTATGGCAGCTAACTGCAGGTACAAGAAATTTCTCTCTAGCCCCATTATTTCTGGAGTTATTGGCCGTGGCGCTGCCCAATTCTTTTTTTCGGCGTTTTTTTTTTTTTTGCTGGCTTCGGTCCAGCACACATGTAGGGGCCTTGCCAATTGTTGACGTACACACAGCATGGCCGTATGCACTGCACATCCTCGGGGTGTCCTCTCTCCGCGGTCCCTGCCATCCTCCTTGTTTATCCCGCATCCTCAAGACCGGCATTTTCGGAAAGCCCTTGAGCAGGGCTTTCCAACAGTGTCAGACTTGTCAGTTTCCCGCCAATACTTTGGGAGATAGAGCCGTTGCTAAGTCTTGTTTTCACTCTGTTACAGCTTCGTGTACAAAAGTGCCATTAGACAGGCGTTTGAAGCGCATTCGGAGCAGCCCCGCTCCCTTGTGATTTCAAAGCGGAAGATGGCCCTGGCTGGCCAGGAAAACCAGATTTTCAGATGCAGGACTATGGCAGCTAACTGCAGGTACAAGAAATTTCTCTCTAGCCCCATTATTTCTGGACTTGTTGGCCGTGGCGCTGCCCACTTCTTTTTTCGGCGTTTTTTTTTGCTGGCTTCGGTCCAGTTCACACGTAGCGGCCTTGGCTATTGTTGACGTACACACAGCATGGCCGTATTCATTGGACATCCTCGGAGTGTCCTCACTCTGTGGTCCCTGGCATCCTCCCTGTTTATCCCGCAGCCTCAAGACCGGCATTTTCGGAAAGCCCTTGAGCAGGGCTTTCCAACAGTGTCAGACTTGTCAGTTTCCCGCCAATACTTTGAGAGATAGAGCCGTTGCGAAGTCTTGTTTTCACTTTTTTACAGCTTCGTGTACAAAAGTGCCATTAGACAGGCGTTTGAAGCGCATTCGGAGCAGCCCCGCTCCCTGGTATTTTAAAGGCAAAAGATGGCCCTGGCTGGCCAAGAAAACCAGATTTTCAGATGCAGGACTATGGCAGCTAACTGCAGGTACAATAAATTTTTCTCTAGCCCCATTATTTCTGGAGTTATTGGCCGTGGCGCTGCCCACTTCTTTTTTCGGCGTTTTTTTTTTTTTTTGCTGGCTTCGGTCCAGCACACATGTAGGGGCCTTGCCTATTGTTGACGTACACACAGCATGGCCGTATGCACTGGACATCCTCGGGGTGTCCACTCTCCGCGGTCCCTGGCATCCTCCCTGTTTATCCCGCAGCCTCAAGACCGGCATTTTCGGAAAGCCCTTGAGTAGGGCTTTCCAACAGTGTCAGACTT
Source organism: Marthasterias glacialis (assembly GCA_911728455.2). Lineage (NCBI taxonomy): Eukaryota > Metazoa > Echinodermata > Asteroidea > Forcipulatida > Asteriidae > Marthasterias > Marthasterias glacialis. The sequence continues at coordinate 13,192,233 of OU452236.1, forward strand.
GTCAGTTTCCCGCCAATAATTGGGGAAATAGAGCCGCTGCTAAGTCTTGTTTTCACTCTGTTACAGCTTCGTGTACAAAAGTGCCATTAGACAGGCGTTTGAAGCGCATTCGGAGCAGCCCCGCTCCCTGGTGATTTCAAGGCCGAAGATGGCCCTGGCTGGCCAAGTAAACCAGGTTTTCAGATGCAGGACTATGGCAGCTAACTGCAGGTACAAGAAATTTCTCTCTAGCCCCATTATTTCTGGAGTTATTGGCCGTGGCGCTGCCTAATTCTTTTTTCGGCGTTTTTTTTTTTTTTTTTTTCTGCCTTCGGTCGAGCACACATGTAGGGGCCTTGCCTATTGTTGACGTACACACAGCATGACCGTATGCACTGGACATCCTCGGAGTGTCCTCACTCTGTGGTCCCTGGCATCCTCCCTGTTTATCCCGCAGCCTCAAGACCGGCATTTTCGGAAAGCCCTTGAGTAGGGCTTTCCAACAGTGTCAGACTTGTCAGTTTCCCGCCAATACTTTGGGAGATAGAGCCGCTGCTAAGTCTTGTTTTCACTCTGTTACAGCTTCGTGTACAAAAGTGCCATTAGACAGGCGTTTGAAGCGCATTCGGAGCAGCCCCGCTCCCTGGTAATTTCAAGGCGGAAGATGGCCCTGGCTGGCAAGGTAAACCAGGTTTTCAGATGCAGGACTATGGCAGCTAACTGCAGGTACAAGAAATTTCTCTCTAGCCCCATTATTTCTGGAGTTATTGGCCGTGGCGCTGCCCAATTCTTTTTTTCGGCGTTTTTTTTTTTTTTGCTGGCTTCGGTCCAGCACACATGTAGGGGCCTTGCCAATTGTTGACGTACACACAGCATGGCCGTATGCACTGCACATCCTCGGGGTGTCCTCTCTCCGCGGTCCCTGGCATCCTCTCTGTTCATCCCGCAGCCTCAAGACCGGCATTTTCGGGGAGCCCTTGAGCAGGGCTTTCCAACAGTGTCAGACTTGTCAGTTTCCCGCCAATACTTTGGGAGATAGAGCCGTTGCTAAGTCTTGTTTTCACTCTGTTACAGCTTCGTGTACAAAAGTGCCATTAGACAGGCGTTTGAAGTGCATTCGGAGCAGCCCCGCTCCCTGGTGATTTCAAAGCGGAAGATGGCCCTGGCTGGCCAGGAAAACCAGATTTTCAGATGCAGGACTATGGCAGCTAACTGCAGGTACAAGAAATTTCTCTCTAGCCCCATTATTTCTGGACTTGTTGGCCGTGGCGCTGCCCACTTCTTTTTTGGCGTTTTTTTTTTGCTGGCTTCGGTCCAGCACACACGTAGCGGCCTTGGCTATTGTTGATGTACACACAGCATGGCCGTATTCACTGGACATCCACGGAGTGTCCTTTCTCTGTGGTCCCTGGCATCCTCCCTGTTTATACCGCAGCCTCAAGACCGGCATTTTTGGAAAGCCCTTGAGCAGGGCTTTCCAACAGTGTCAGACTTGTCAGTTTCCCGCCAATACTTTGGGAGATAGAGCCGTTGCTAAGTCTTGTTTTCACTCTGTTACAGCTTCGTGTACAAAAGTGCCATTAGACAGGCGTTTGAAGCGCATTCGGAGCAGCCCCGCTTCCTGGTGATTTCAAGGCGGAAGATGGCCCTGGCTGGCCAGGAAAACCAGATTTTCAGATGCAGGACTATGGCAGCTAACTGCAGGTACAAGAAATTTCTCTCTAGCCCCATTATTTCTGGAGTTATTGGCCGTGGCGCTGCCCACTTCTTTTTTCGGCGTGTTTTTTTTTGCTGGCTTCGGTCCAGCACACATGTAGGGGCCTTGCCTATGGTTGACGTACACACAGCATGGCCGTATGCACTGGACATCCTCGGGGTGTCCTCTCTCCGCGGTCCCTGGCATCCTCCCTGTTTATCCCGCAGCCTCAAGACCGGCATTTTCGGAAAACCCTTGAGCAGGGCTTTCCAACAGTGTCAGACTTGTCAGTTTCCCGCCAATACTTTGGGAGATAGAGCCGCTGCTAAGTCTTGTTTTCACTCTGTTACAGCTTCGTGTACAAAAGTGCCATTAGACAGGCGTTTGAAGCGCATTCGGAGCAGCCCCGCTCCCTGGTGATTTCAAGGCGGAAGATGGCTCTGGCTGGCCAAGTAAACCAAGTTTTCAGATGCAGGACTATGGCAGCTAACTGCAGGTACAAGAAATTTCTCTCTAGCCCCATTATTTCTGGAGTTATTGGCCGTGACGCTGCCCAATTCTTTTTCTCGGCGTTTTTTTTTTTTTGCTGGCTTCGGTCCAGCACACATGTAGGGGCCTTGCCTATTGTTGACGTATACACAGCATGGCCGTATGCACTGGACATCCTCGGGGTGTCCACTCTCCGCGGTCCCTGGCATCCTCCCTGTTTATCCCGCAGCCTCAAGACCGGCATTTTCGGAAAGCCCATGAGCAGGGCTTTCCAACAGTGTCAGACTTGTCAGTTTCCCGCCAATACTTTGGGAGATAGAGCTGTTGCTAAGTCTTGTTTTCACTCTGTTACAGCTTCGTGTACAAAAGTGCCATTAGACAGGCGTTTGAAGTACATTCGGAGCAGCCCCGCTCCCTGGTGATTTCAAGGCGGAAGATGGCCCTGGCTGGCCAAGTAAACCAGGCTTTCAGATGCAGGACTATGGCAGCTAACTGCAGGTACAAGAAATTTCTCTCTAGCCCCATTATTTCTGGAGTTATTGGCCGTGGCGCTGCCCAATTCTTTTCTTCGGCGTTTTTTTTTTTTTTGCTGGCTTCGGTCCAGCACACATGTAGGGGCCTTGCCTATTGTTGACGTACACACAGCATGGCCGTATGCACTGGACATCCTCGGGGTGTCCACTCTCCGCGGTCCCTGGCATCCTCTCTGTTCATCCCGCAGCCTCAAGACCGGCATTTTCGGAAAGCCCTTGAGCAGGGCTTTCCAACAGTGTCAGACTTGTCAGTTTCCCGCCAATACTTTGGGAGATAGAGCTGTTGCTAAGTCTTGTTTTCACTCTGTTACAGCTTCGTGTACAAAAGTGCCATTAGACAGGCGTTTGAAGCACATTCGGAGCAGCCCCGCTCCCTGGTGATTTCAAAGCGGAAGATGGCCCTGGCAGGCCAAGAAAACCAGATTTTCAGATGCAGGACTATGGCAGCTAACTGCAGGTACAATAAATTTCTCTCTAGCCCCATTATTTCTGGAGTTATTGGCCGTGGCGCTGCCCACTTCTTATTTCGGCGTGTTTTTTTTTTGCTGGCTTCGGTCCAGCACACATGTAGGGGCCTTGCCTATTGTTGACGTACACACAGCATGGCCGTATGCACTGGAAATCCTCGGGGTGTCCTCTCTCCGCAGTCCCTGCCATCCTCCCTGTTTATCCTGCATCCTCAAGACCGGCATTTCCGGAAAGCCCTTGAGCAGGGCTTTCCATTAGTGTCAGACTTGTCAGTTTCCCGCCAATACTTTGGGAGATAGAGCCGTTGCTAAGTCTTGTTTTCACTCTGTTACAGCTTCGTGTACAAAAGTGCCATTAGACAGGCGTTTGAAGCTCATTCGGACCAGCCCCGCTCCCTGGTGATTTCAAGGCGGAAGATGGCCCTGGCTGGCCAAGAAAACCAGATTTTCAGATGCAGGACTATGGCAGCTAACTGCAGGTACAAGAAATTTCTCTCTAGCCCCATTATTTCTGGAGTTATTGGCCGTGGCGCTGCCCACTTCTTTTTTCGGCGTTTTTTTTTTGCTGGCTTCGGTCCAGCACACATGTAGGGGCCTTGCCTATTGTTGACGTACACACAGCATGGCCGTATGCACTGGACATCCTCGGGGTGTCCTCACTCCGCGGTCCCTGGCATCCTCCCTGTTTATCCCGCATCCTCAAGACCGGCATTTTCGGAAAGCCCTTGAGCAGGGCTTTCCCACAGTGTCAGACTTGTCAGTTTCCCGCCAACACTTTGGGAGATAGAGCCGTTGCTAAGTCTTGTTTTCACTCTGTTACAGCTTCGTGTACAAAAGTGCCATTAGACAGGCGTTTGAAGCGCATTCGGAGCAGCCCCGCTCCCTGGTGATTTCAAGGCGGAAGATGGCCCTGGCTGGCCAAGAAAACCAGATTTTCAGATGCAGGACTATGGCAGCTAACTGCAGGTACAAGAAATTTCTCTCTAGCCCCATTATTTCTTGAGTTATTGGCCGTGGCGCTGCCCACTTCTTATTTCGGCGTGTTTTTTTTTTTGCTGGCTTCGGTCCAGCACACATGTAGGGGCCTTGCCTATTGTTGACGTACACACAGCATGGCCGTATGCACTGGACATCCTCGGGGTGTCCTCTCTCCGCAGTCCCTGCCATCCTCCCTGTTTATCCTGCATCCTCAAGACCGGCATTTCCGGAAAGCCCTTGAGCAGGGATTTCCATTAGTGTCAGACTTGTCAGTTTCCCGCCAATACTTTGGGAGATAGAGCCGTTGCTAAGTCTTGTTTTCACTCTGTTACAGCTTCGTGTACAAAAGTGCCATTAGACAGGCGTTTGAAGCGCATTCGGAGCAGCCCCGCTCCCTGGTGATTTCAAGGCGGAAGATGGCCCTGGCTGGCCAAGAAAACCAGATTTTCAGATGCAGGACTATGGCAGCTAACTGCAGGTACAAGAAATTTCTCTCTAGCCCCATTATTTCTTGAGTTATTGGCCGTGGCGCTGCCCACTTCTTATTTCGGCGTGTTTTTTTTTTTGCTGGCTTCGGTCCAGCACACATGTAGGGGCCTTGCCTATTGTTGACGTACACACAGCATGGCCGTATGCACTGGACATCCTCGGGGTGTCCTCTCTCCGCAGTCCCTGCCATCCTCCCTGTTTATCCTGCATCCTCAAGACCGGCATTTCCGGAAAGCCCTTGAGCAGGGATTTCCATTAGTGTCAGACTTGTCAGTTTCCCGCCAATACTTTGGGACATAGAGCCGTTGCTAAGTCTTGTTTTCACTCTGTTACAGCTTCGTGTACAAAAGTGCCATTAGACAGGCGTTTGAAGCGCATTCGGAGCAGCCCCGCTCCCTGGTGATTTCAAGGCGGAAGATGGCCCTGGCTGGCCAAGAAAACCAGATTTTCAGATGCAGGACTATGACAGCTAACTGCAGGTACAAGAAATTTCTCTCTAGCCCCATTATTTCTGGAGTTATTGGCCGTGGCGCTGCCCACTTCTTTTTTCGGCGTGTTTATTTTTTGCTGGCTTCGGTCCAGCACACATGTAGGGACCTTACCTGTTGTTGACGTACACACAGCATGGCCGTATGCACTGGACATCCTCGGGGTGTCCTCTCTCCGCGGTCCCTGGCATCCTCCTCGTTTATCCTGCATCCTCAAGACCAGCATTTTCGGAAAGCCCTTGAGCAGGGCTTTCCAACAGTGTCAGACTTGTCAGTTTCCCGCTAATACTTCGGGAGATAGAGCCGTTGCTAAGTCTTGTTTTCACTCTGTTTCAGCTTCGTGTACAAAAGTGCCATTAGACAGGCGTTTGAAGCGCATTCGGAGCAGCCCCGCTCCCTGGTGATTTCAAGGCGGAAGATGGCCCTGGCTGGCCAGGAAAACCAGATTTGCAGATGCAGGACTATGGCAGCTAACTGCAGGTACAAAAAATTTTTTTCTAGCCCCATTATTTCTGGAGTTATTGGCCGTGGCGCTGCCCACTTCTTTTTTCGACGTGTTTTTTTTTTTTTTTGCTGGCTTCGGTCCAGCACACATGTAGGGGCCTTGCCTATTGTTGACGTACACACAGCATGGCCGTATGCACTGGACATCCTCGGGGTGTCCTCTCTCCGCGGTCCCTGGCATCCTCCCTGTTTATCCCGCATCCTCAAGACCGGCATTTTCGGAAAGCCCTTGAGCAGGGCTTTCCAACAGTGTCAGACTTGTCAGTTTCCCGCCAATACTTTGGGAGATTAAGCCGTTGCTAAGTCTTGTTTTCACTCTGTTACATCTTCGTGTACAAAAGTGCCATTAGACAGGCGATTGAAGCGCATTCGGAGCAGCACCGCTCCCTGGTGATTTCAAGGCGGAAGATGGCCCTGGCTGGCCAAGAAAACCAGATTTTCAGATGCAGGACTATGGCAGCTAACTGCAGGTAAAAGAAATTTCTCTCTAGCCCCATTATTTCTGGAGTAATTGGCCGTGGCGCTGCCCACTTCTTTTTTCGGCGTTTTTTTTTAGCTGGCTTCGGTCCAGCACACACGTAGGGGCCTTGCCTATTGTTGACGTACACACAGCATGGCCGTATGCACTGGACATCCTCGGGGTGTCCTCTCTCCGCGGTCCCTGGCATCCTCCCTGTTTATCCCGCATCCTCAAGACCGGCATTTTCGGAAAGCCCTTGAGCAGGGCTTCCCAACAGTGTCAGACTTGTCAGTTTCCCGCCAATACTTTGGGAGATAGAGCCGTTGCTAAGTCTTGTTTTCACTCTGTTACAGCTTCGTGTACAAAAGTGCCATTAGACAGGCGTTTGAAGCGCATTCGGAGCAGCCCCGCTCCCTGGTGATTTCAAGGCGGAAGATGGCCCTGGCTGGCCAAGAAAACCAGATTTTCAGATGCATGACTATGACAGCTAACTGCAGGTACAAGAAATTTCTCTCTAGCCCCATTATTTCTGGAGTTATTGGCCGTGGCGCTGCCCACTTCTTTTTTCGGCGTGTTTTTTTTTTGCTGGCTTCGGTCCAGCACACATGTAGGGACCTTACCTGTTGTTGACGTACACACAGCATGGCCGTATGCACTGGACATCCTCGGGGTGTCCTCTCTCCGCGGTCCCTGGCATCCTCCTCGTTTATCCTGCATCCTCAAGACCAGCATTTTCGGAAAGCCCTTGAGCAGGGCTTTCCAACAGTGTCAGACTTGTCAGTTTCCCGCCAATACTTTGGGAGATAGAGCCGTTGCTAAGTCTTGTTTTCACCTTGTTTCAGCTTCGTGTACAAAAGTGCCATTAGACAGGCGTTTGAAGCGCATTCGGAGCAGCCCCGCTCCCTGGTGATTTCAAGGCGGAAGATGGCCCTGGCTGGCCAGGAAAACCAGATTTGCAGATGCAGGACTGTGGCAGCTAACTGCAGGTACAAAAATTTTTTTTCTAGCCCCATTATTTCTGGAGTTATTGGCCGTGGCGCTGCCCACTTCTTTTTTCGACGTGTTTTTTTTTTTTTTGCTGGCTTCGGTCCAGCACACATGTAGGGGCCTTGCCTATTGTTGACGTACACACAGCATGGCCGTATGCACTGGACATCCTCGGGGTGTCCTCTCTCCGCGGTCCCTGGCATCCTCCCTGTTTATCCTGCATCCTCAAGACCAGCATTTTCGGAAAGCCCTTGAGCAGGGCTTTCCAACAGTGTCAGACTTGTCAGTTTCCCGCCAATACTTTGGGAGATAGAGCCGTTGCTAAATCTTGTTTTCACTCTGTTACAGCTTCGTGTACAAAAGTGCCATTAGACAGGCGTTTGAAGCGCATTCGGAGCAGCCCCGCTCCCTGGTGATTTCAAGGCGGAAGATGGCCCTGGCTGGCCAGGAAAACCAGATTTTCAGATGCAGGACTATGGCAGCTAACTGCAGGTACAAGAAATTTCTCTCTAGCCCCATTATTTCTGGAGTTATTGGCCGTGGCGCTGCCCACTTCTTTTTTCGGCGTTTTTTTTAGCTGGCTTCGGTCCAGCACACACGTAGCGGCCTTGGCTACTGTTGACCTACACACAGCATGGCCGTATGCACTGGACATCTTCGGGGTGTCCTCTCTCTGCGGTCCCTGGCATCCTCCCTGTTTATCATGCATCCTCAAGACCAACATTTTCGGAAAGCCCTTGAGCAGGGCTTTCCAACAGTGTCAGACTTGTCAGTTTTCCGCCAATACTTTGGGAGATAGAGCCGTTGCTAAGTCTTGTTTTCACTCTGTTACAGCTTCGTGTACAAAAGTGCCATTAGACAGGCGTTTGAAGCGCATTCGGAGCAGCCCCGCTCCCTGGTGATTTCAAGGCGGAAGATGGCCCTGGCTGGCCAAGAAAACCAGATTTTCAGATGCAGGACTATGGCAGCTAACTGCAGGTACAGGAAATTTCTCTCTAGCCCCATTATTTCTGGAGTTATTGGCCGTGGCGCTGCCCACTTCTTTTTTCGGCGTTTTTTTAGCTGGCTTCGGTCCAGCACACACGTAGCGGCCTTGGCTATAGATGACGTACATACAGCATGGCCGTATGCACTAGACATCCTCGGGGTGTCCTCTCTCTGCGGTCCCTGGCATCCTCCCTGTTTATCCTGCATCCTCAAGACCAACATTTTCGGAAAGCCCTTGAGCAGGGCTTTCCAACAGTGTCAGACTTGTCAGTTTCCCGCCAATACTTTGGGAGATAGAGCCGTTGCTAAGTCTTGTTATCACTCTGTTACAGCTTCGTGTACAAAAGTGCCATTAGACAGGCGTTTGAAGCGCATTCGGAGCAGCCCCGCTCCCTGGTGATTTCAAGGCGGAAGATGGCCCTGGCTGGCCAGGAAAACCAGATTTTCAGATGCAGGACTATGGCAGCTAACTGCAGGTACAAGAAATTTCTCTTTAGCCCCATTATTTCTGGAGTTATTGGCCGTGGCGCTGCCCACTTCTTTTTTCGGCGTTTTTTTTAGCTGGCTTCGGTCCAGCACACACGTAGCGGCCTTGGCTACTGTTGACCTACACACAGCATGGCCGTATGCACTGGACATCTTCGGGGTGTCCTCTCTCTGCGGTCCCTGGCATCCTCCCTGTTTGTCATGCATCCTCAAGACCAACGTTTTCGGAAAGCCCTTGAGCAGGGCTTTCCAACAGTGTCAGACTTGTCAGTTTCCCGCCAATACTTTGGGAGATAGAGCCGTTGCTAAGTCTTGTTTTCACTCTGTTACAGCTTCGTGTACAAAAGTGCCATTAGACAGGCGTTTGAAGCGCATTCGGAGCAGCCCCGCTCCCTGGTAATTTCAAGGCGGAAGATGGCCCTGGCTGGCCAGGAAAACCAGATTTTCAGATGCAGGACTATGGCAGCTAACTGCAGGTACAAGAAATTTCTCTCTAGCCCCATTATTTCTGGAGTTATTGGCCGTGGCGCTGCCCACTTCTTTTTTCGGCGTTTTTTTTAGCTGGCTTCGGTCCAGCACACACGTAGCGGCCTTGGCTACTGTTGACCTACACACAGCATGGCCGTATGCACTGGACATCTTCGGGGTGTCCTCTCTCTGCGGTCCCTGGCATCCTCCCTGTTTATCATGCATCCTCAAGACCAACATTTTCGGAAAGCCCTTGAGCAGGGCTTTCCAACAGTGTCAGACTTGTCAGTTTCCCGCCAATACTTTGGGAGATAGAGCCGTTGCTAAGTCTTGTTTTCACTCTGTTACAGCTTCGTGTACAAAAGTGCCATTAGACAGGCGTTTGAAGCGCATTCGGAGCAGCCCCGCTCCCTGGTGATTTCAAGGCGGAAGATGGCCCTGGCTGGCCAAGAAAACCAGATTTTCAGATGCAGGACTATGGCAGCTAACTGCAGGTACAGGAAATTTCTCTCTAGCCCCATTATTTCTGGAGTTATTGGCCGTGGCGCTGCCCACTTCTTTTTTCGGCGTTTTTTTTTAGCTGGCTTCGGTCCAGCACACACGTAGCGGCCTTGGCTATAGATGACGTACATACAGCATGGCCGTATGCACTAGACATCCTCGGGGTGTCCTCTCTCTGCGGTCCCTGGCATCCTCCCTGTTTATCCTGCATCCTCAAGACCAACATTTTCGGAAAGCCCTTGAGCAGGGCTTTCCAACAGTGTCAGACTTGTCAGTTTCCCGCCAATACTTTGGGAGATAGAGCCGTTGCTAAGTCTTGTTTTCACTCTGTTACAGCTTCGTGTACAAAAGTGCCATTAGACAGGCGTTTGAAGCGCATTCGGAGCAGCCCCGCTCCCTGGTGATTTCAAGGCGGAAGATGGCCCTGGCTGGCCAGGAAAACCAGATTTTCAGATGCAGGACTATGGCAGCTAACTGCAGGTACAAGAAATTTCTCTTTAGCCCCATTATTTCTGGAGTTATTGGCCGTGGCGCTGCCCACTTCTTTTTTCGGCGTTTTTTTTAGCTGGCTTCGGTCCAGCACACACGTAGCGGCCTTGGCTACTGTTGACCTACACACAGCATGGCCGTATGCACTGGACATCTTCGGGGTGTCCTCTCTCTGCGGTCCCTGGCATCCTCCCTGTTTGTCATGCATCCTCAAGACCAACGTTTTCGGAAAGCCCTTGAGCAGGGCTTTCCAACAGTGTCAGACTTGTCAGTTTCCCGCCAATACTTTGGGAGATAGAGCCGTTGCTAAGTCTTGTTTTCACTCTGTTACAGCTTCGTGTACAAAAGTGCCATTAGACAGGCGTTTGAAGCGCATTCGGAGCAGCCCCGCTCCCTGGTAATTTCAAGGCGGAAGATGGCCCTGGCTGGCCAGGAAAACCAGATTTTCAGATGCAGGACTATGGCAGCTAACTGCAGGTACAAGAAATTTCTCTCTAGCCCCATTATTTCTGGAGTTATTGGCCGTGGCGCTGCCCACTTCTTTTTTCGGCGTTTTTTTTAGCTGGCTTCGGTCCAGCACACACGTAGCGGCCTTGGCTACTGTTGACCTACACACAGCATGGCCGTATGCACTGGACATCTTCGGGGTGTCCTCTCTCTGCGGTCCCTGGCATCCTCCCTGTTTATCATGCATCCTCAAGACCAACATTTTCGGAAAGCCCTTGAGCAGGGCTTTCCAACAGTGTCAGACTTGTCAGTTTCCCGCCAATACTTTGGGAGATAGAGCCGTTGCTAAGTCTTGTTTTCACTCTGTTACAGCTTCGTGTACAAAAGTGCCATTAGACAGGCGTTTGAAGCGCATTCGGAGCAGCCCCGCTCCCTGGTGATTTCAAGGCGGAAGATGGCCCTGGCTGGCCAAGAAAACCAGATTTTCAGATGCAGGACTATGGCAGCTAACTGCAGGTACAGGAAATTTCTCTCTAGCCCCATTATTTCTGGAGTTATTGGCCGTGGCGCTGCCCACTTCTTTTTTCGGCGTTTTTTTTTAGCTGGCTTCGGTCCAGCACACACGTAGCGGCCTTGGCTATAGATGACGTACATACAGCATGGCCGTATGCACTAGACATCCTCGGGGTGTCCTCTCTCTGCGGTCCCTGGCATCCTCCCTGTTTATCCTGCATCCTCAAGACCAACATTTTCGGAAAGCCCTTGAGCAGGGCTTTCCAACAGTGTCAGACTTGTCAGTTTCCCGCCAATACTTTGGGAGATAGAGCCGTTGCTAAGTCTTGTTTTCACTCTGTTACAGCTTCGTGTACAAAAGTGCCATTAGACAGGCGTTTGAAGCGCATTCGGAGCAGCCCCGCTCCCTGGTGATTTCAAGGCGGAAGATGGCCCTGGCTGGCCAGGAAAACCAGATTTTCAGATGCAGGACTATGGCAGCTAACTGCAGGTACAAGAAATTTCTCTTTAGCCCCATTATTTCTGGAGTTATTGGCCGTGGCGCTGCCCACTTCTTTTTTCGGCGTTTTTTTTAGCTGGCTTCGGTCCAGCACACACGTAGCGGCCTTGGGTACTGTTGACCTACACACAGCATGGCCGTATGCACTGGACATCTTCGGGGTGTCCTCTCTCTGCGGTCCCTGGCATCCTCCCTGTTTATCATGCCTCCTCAAGACCAACATTTTCGGAAAGCCCTTGAGCAGGGCTTTCCAACAGTGTCAGACTTGTCAGTTTCCCGCCAATACTTTGGGAGATTAAGCCGTTGCTAAGTCTTGTTTTCACTCTGTTACAGCTTCGTGTACAAAAGTGCCATTAGACAGGCGTTTGAAGCGCATTCGGAGCAGCCCCGCTCCCTGGTGATTTCAAGGCAGAAGATGGCCCTGGCTGGCCAAGAAAACCAGATTTTCAGATGCAGGACTATGGCAGCTAACTGCAGGTACAAGAAATTTCTCTCTAGCCCCATTATTTCTGGAGTTATTGGCCGTGGCGCTGCCCACTTCTTTTTTTCGGCGTGTTTTTTTTTTGCTGGCTTCAGTCCAGCACACATGTAGTTGCCTTGCCTATTGTTGACGTACACACAGCATGGCCGTATGCACTGGACATCCTCGGGGTGTCCTCTCTCCGCGGTCCCTGGCATCCTCCCTGATTATCCCGCATCCTCAAGACCGGCATTTTCGGAAAGCCCTTGAGCAGGGCTTTCCAACAGTGTCAGACTTGTCAGTTTCCCGCCAATACTTTGGGAGATTAAGCCGTTGCTAAGTCTTGTTTTCACTCTGTTACATCTTCGTGTACAAAAGTGCCATTAGACAGGCGATTGAAGCGCATTCGGAGCAGCACCGCTCCCTGGTGATTTCAAGGCGGAAGATGGCCCTGGCTGGCCAAGAAAACCAGATTTTCAGATGCAGGACTATGGCAACTAACTGCAGGTAAAAGAAATTTTTCTCTAGCCCCATTATTTCTGGAGTAATTGGCCGTGGCGCTGCCCACTTCTTTTTTCGGCGTTTTTTTTTAGCTGGCTTCGGTCCAGCACACACGTAGGGGCCTTGCCTATTGTTGACGTACACACAGCATGGCCGTATGCACTGGACATCCTCGGGGTGTCCTCTCTCCGCGGTCCCTGGCATCCTCCCTGTTTATCCCGCATCCTCAAGACCGGCATTTTCGGAAAGCCCTCGAGCAGGGCTTCCCAACAGTGTCAGACTTGTCAGTTTCCCGCCAATACTTTGGGAGATAGAGCCGTTGCTAAGTCTTGTTTTCACTCTGTTACAGCTTCGTGTACAAAAGTGCCATTAGACAGGCGTTTGAAGCGCATTCGGAGCAGCCCCGCTCCCTGGTGATTTCAAGGCGGAAGATGGCCCTGGCTGGCCAAGAAAACCAGATTTTCAGATGCATGACTATGACAGCTAACTGCAGGTACAAGAAATTTCTCTCTAGCCCCATTATTTCTGGAGTTATTGGCCGTGGCGCTGCCCACTTCTTTTTTCGGCGTGTTTTTTTTTTGCTGGCTTCGGTCCAGCACACATGTAGGGACCTTACCTGTTGTTGACGTACACACAGCATGGCCGTATGCACTGGACATCCTCGGGGTGTCCTCTCTCCGCGGTCCCTGGCATCCTCCTCGTTTATCCTGCATCCTCAAGACCAGCATTTTCGGAAAGCCCTTGAGCAGGGCTTTCCAACAGTGTCAGACTTGTTAGTTTCCCGCCAATACTTTGGGAGATAGAGCCGTTGCTAAGTCTTGTTTTCACTCTGTTTCAGCTTCGTGTACAAAAGTGCCATTAGACAGGCGTTTGAAGCGCATTCGGAGCAGCCCCGCTCCCTGGTGATTTCAAGGCGGAAGATGGCCCTGGCTGGCCAGGAAAACCAGATTTGCAGATGCAGGACTATGGCAGCTAACTGCAGGTACAAAATTTTTTTTTCTAGCCCCATTATTTCTGGAGTTATTGGCCGTGGCGCTGCCCACTTCTTTTTTCGACGTGTTTTTTTTTTTTTTGCTGGCTTCGGTCCAGCACACATGTAGGGGCCTTGCCTATTGTTGACGTACACACAGCATGGCCGTATGCACTGGACATCCTCGGGGTGTCCTCTCTCCGCGGTCCCTGGCATCCTCCCTGTTTATCCTGCATCCTCAAGACCAGCATTTTCGGAAAGCCCTTGAGCAGGGCTTTCCAACAGTGTCAGACTTGTCAGTTTCCCGCCAATACTTTGGGAGATAGAGCCGTTGCTAAATCTTGTTTTCACTCTGTTACAGCTTCGTGTACAAAAGTGCCATTAGACAGGCGTTTGAAGCGCATTCGGAGCAGCCCCGCTCCCTGGTGATTTCAAGGCGGAAGATGGCCCTGGCTGGCCAGGAAAACCAGATTTTCAGATGCAGGACTATGGCAGCTAACTGCAGGTACAAGAAATTTCTCTCTAGCCCCATTATTTCTGGAGTTATTGGCCGTGGCGCTGCCCACTTCTTTTTTCGGCGTTTTTTTTAGCTGGCTTCGGTCCAGCACACACGTAGCGGCCTTGGCTACTGTTGACCTACAAACAGCATGGCCGTATGCACTGGACATCTACGGGGTGTCCTCTCTCTGCGGTACCTGGCATCCTCCCTGTTTATCATGCATCCTCAAGACCAACATTTTCGGAAAGCCCTTGAGCAGGGCTTTCCAACAGTGTCAGACTTGTCAGTTTCCCGCCAATACTTTGGGAGATAGAGCCGTTGCTAAGTCTTGTTTTCACTCTGTTACAGCTTCGTGTACAAAAGTGCCATTAGACAGGCGTTTGAAGCGCATTCGGAGCAGCCCCGCTCCCTGGTGATTTCAAGGCGGAAGATGGCCCTGGCTGGCCAGGAAAACCAGATTTTCAGATGCAGGACTATGGCAGCTAACTGCAGGTACAAGAAATTTCTCTCTAGCCCCATTATTTCTGGAGTTATTGGCCGTGGCGCTGCCCACTTCTTTTTTCGGCTTTTTTTTTAGCTGGCTTCGGTCCAGCACACACGTAGCGGCCTTGGCTACTGTTGACCTACACACAGCATGGCCGTATGCACTGGACATCTTCGGGGTGTCCTCTCTCTGCGGTCCCTGGCATCCTCCCTGTTTATCATGCATCCTCAAGACCAACATTTTCGGAAAGCCCTTGAGCAGGGCTTTCCAACAGTGTCAGACTTGTCAGTTTCCCGCCAATACTTTGGGAGATAGAGCCGTTGCTAAGTCTTGTTTTCACTCTGTTACAGCTTCGTGTACAAAAGTGCCATTAGACAGGCGTTTGAAGCGCATTCGGAGCAGCCCCGCTCCCTGGTGATTTCAAGGCGGAAGATGGCCCTGGCTGGCCAAGAAAACCAGATTTTCAGATGCAGGACTATGGCAGCTAACTGCAGGTACAGGATATTTCTCTCTAGCCCCATTATTTCTGGAGTTATTGGCCGTGGCGCTGCCCACTTCTTTTTTCGGCGTTTTTTTTAGCTGGCTTCGGTCCAGCACACACGTAGCGGCCTTGGCTATAGATGACGTACATACAGCATGGCCGTATGCACTAGACATCCTCGGGGTGTCCTCTCTCTGCGGTCCCTGGCATCCTCCCTGTTTATCCTGCATCCTCAAGACCAGTATTTTCGGAAAGCCCTTGAGCAGGGCTTTCCAACAGTGTCAGACTTGTCAGTTTCCCGCCAATACTTTGGGAGATAGAGCCGTTGCTAAGTCTTGTTTTCACTCTGTTACAGCTTCGTGTACAAAAGTGCCATTAGACAGGCGTTTGAAGCGCATTCGGAGCAGCCCCGCTCCCTGGTGATTTCAAGGCGGAAGATGGCCCTGGCTGGCCAGGAAAACCAGATTTTCAGATGCAGGACTATGGCAGCTAACTGCAGGTACAAGAAATTTCTCTTTAGCCCCATTATTTCTGGAGTTATTGGCCGTGGCGCTGCCCACTTCTTTTTTCGGCGTTTTTTTTAGCTGGCTTCGGTCCAGCACACACGTAGCGGCCTTGGCTACTGTTGACCTACACACAGCATGGCCGTATGCACTGGACATCTTCGGGGTGTCCTCTCTCTGCGGTCCCTGGCATCCTCCCTGTTTATCATGCATCCTCAAGACCAACATTTTCGGAAAGCCCTTGAGCAGGGCTTTCCAACAGTGTCAGACTTGTCAGTTTCCCGCCAATACTTTGGGAGATTAAGCCGTTGCTAAGTCTTGTTTTCACTCTGTTACAGCTTCGTGTACAAAAGTGCCATTAGACAGGCGTTTGAAGCGCATTCGGAGCAGCCCCGCTCCCTGGTGATTTCAAGGCGGAAGATGGCCTGGCTGGCCAGGAAAACCAGATTTTCAGATGCAGGACTATGGCAGCTAACTGCAGGTACAAGAAATTTCTCTCTAGCCCCATTATTTCTGGAGTTATTGGCCGTGGCGCTGCCCACTTCTTTTTTCGGCGTTTTTTTTAGCTGGCTTCGGTCCAGCACACACGTAGCGGCCTTGGCTACTGTTGACCTACACACAGCATGGCCGTATGCACTGGACATCTTCGGGGTGTCCTCTCTCTGCGGTCCCTGGCATCCTCCCTGTTTATCATGCATCCTCAAGACCAACATTTTCGGAAAGCCCTTGAGCAGGGCTTTCCAACAGTGTCAGACTTGTCAGTTTCCCGCCAATACTTTGGGAGATAGAGCCGTTGCTAAGTCTTGTTTTCACTCTGTTACAGCTTCGTGTACAAAAGTGCCATTAGACAGGCGTTTGAAGCGCATTCGGAGCAGCCCCGCTCCCTGGTGATTTCAAGGCGGAAGATGGCCCTGGCTGGCCAAGAAAACCAGATTTTCAGATGCAGGACTATGGCAGCTAACTGCAGGTACAGGAAATTTCTCTCTAGCCCCATTATTTCTGGAGTTATTGGCCGTGGCGCTGCCCACTTCTTTTTTCGGCGTTTTTTTTTAGCTGGCTTCGGTCCAGCACACACGTAGCGGCCTTGGCTATAGATGACGTACATACAGCATGGCCGTATGCACTGGACATCCTCGGGGTGTCCTCTCTCTGCGGTCCCTGGCATCCTCCCTGTTTATCCTGCATCCTCAAGACCAGTATTTGCGGAAAGCCCTTGAGCAGGGCTTTCCAACAGTGTCAGACTTGTCAGTTTCCCGCCAATACTTTGGGAGATAGAGCCGTTGCTAAGTCTTGTTTTCACTCTGTTACAGCTTCGTGTACAAAAGTGCCATTAGACAGGCGTTTGAAGCGCATTCGGAGCAGCCCCGCTCCCTGGTGATTTCAAGGCGGAAGATGGCCCTTGCTGGCCAGGAAAACCAGATTTTCAGATGCAGGACTATGGCAGCTAACTGCAGGTACAAGAAATTTCTCTTTAGCCCCATTATTTCTGGAGTTATTGGCCGTGGCGCTGCCCACTTCTTTTTTCGGCGTTTTTTTTAGCTGGCTTCGGTCCAGCACACACGTAGCGGCCTTGGCTACTGTTGACCTACACACAGCATGGCCGTATGCACTGGACATCTTCGGGGTGTCCTCTCTCTGCGGTCCCTGGCATCCTCCCTGTTTATCATGCATCCTCAAGACCAACATTTTCGGAAAGCCCTTGAGCAGGGCTTTCCAACAGTGTCAGACTTGTCAGTTTCCCGCCAATACTTTGGGAGATTAAGCCGTTGCTAAGTCTTGTTTTCACTCTGTTACAGCTTCGTGTACAAAAGTGCCATTAGACAGGCGTTTGAAGCGCATTCGGAGCAGCCCCGCTCCCTGGTGATTTCAAGGCGGAAGATGGCCCGGGCTGGCCAGGACAACCAGATTTTCAGATGCAGGACTATGGCAGCTAACTGCAGGTACAAGAAATTTCTCTCTAGCCCCATTATTTCTGGAGTTATTGGCCGTGGCGCTGCCCACTTCTTTTTTCGGCGTTTTTTTTCAGCTGGCTTCGGTCCAGCACACACGTAGCGGCCTTGGCTACTGTTGACCTACACACAGCATGGCCGTATGCACTGGACATCTTCGGGGTGTCCTCTCTCTGCGGTCCCTGGCATCCTCCCTGTTTATCATGCCTCCTCAAGACCAACATTTTCGGAAAGCCCTTGAGCAGGGCTTTCCAACAGTGTCAGACTTGTCAGTTTCCCGCCAATACTTTGGGAGATTAAGCCGTTGCTAAGTCTTGTTTTCACTCTGTTACAGCTTCGTGTACAAAAGTGCCATTAGACAGGCGTTTGAAGCGCATTCGGAGCAGCCCCGCTCCCTGGTGATTTCAAGGCGGAAGATGGCCCTGGCTGGCCAAGAAAACCAGATTTTCAGATGCAGGACTATGGCAGCTAACTGCAGGTACAAGAAATTTCTCTCTAGCCCCATTATTTCTGGAGTTATTGGCCGTGGCGCTGCCCACTTCTTTTTTCGGCGTTTTTTTTTAGCTGGCTTCGGTCCAGCACACACGTAGCGGCCTTGGCTATAGATGACGTACATACAGCATGGCCGTATGCACTGGACATCCTCGGGGTGTCCTCTCTCTGCGGTCCCTGGCATCCTCCCTGTTTATCCTGCATCCTCAAGACCAGTATTTGCGGAAAGCCCTTGAGCAGGGCTTTCCAACAGTGTCAGACTTGTCAGTTTCCCGCCAATACTTTGGGAGATAGAGCCGTTGCTAAGTCCTGTTTTCACTCTGTTACAGCTTCGTGTACAAAAGTGCCATTAGACAGGCGTTTGAAGCGCATTCGGAGCAGCCCCGCTCCCTGGTGATTTCAAGGCGGAAGATGGCCCTGGCTGGCCAGGAAAACCAGATTTTCAGATGCAGGACTATGGCAGCTAACTGCAGGTACAAGAAATTTCTCTTTAGCCCCATTATTTCTGGAGTTATTGGCCGTGGCGCTGCCCACTTCTTTTTTCGGCGTTTTTTTTAGCTGGCTTCGGTCCAGCACACACGTAGCGGCCTTGGCTACTGTTGACCTACACACAGCATGGCCGTATGCACTGGACATCTTCGGGGTGTCCTCTCTCTGCGGTCCCTGGCATCCTCCCTGTTTATCATGCATCCTCAAGACCAACATTTTCGGAAAGCCCTTGAGCAGGGCTTTCCAACAGTGTCAGACTTGTCAGTTTCCCGCCAATACTTTGGGAGATTAAGCCGTTGCTAAGTCTTGTTTTCACTCTGTTACAGCTTCGTGTACAAAAGTGCCATTAGACAGGCGTTTGAAGCGCATTCGGAGCAGCCCCGCTCCCTGGTGATTTCAAGGCGGAAGATGGCCCGGGCTGGCCAGGACAACCAGATTTTCAGATGCAGGACTATGGCAGCTAACTGCAGGTACAAGAAATTTCTCTCTAGCCCCATTATTTCTGGAGTTATTGGCCGTGGCGCTGCCCACTTCTTTTTTCGGCGTTTTTTTTCAGCTGGCTTCGGTCCAGCACACACGTAGCGGCCTTGGCTACTGTTGACCTACACACAGCATGGCCGTATGCACTGGACATCTTCGGGGTGTCCTCTCTCTGCGGTCCCTGGCATCCTCCCTGTTTATCATGCCTCCTCAAGACCAACATTTTCGGAAAGCCCTTGAGCAGGGCTTTCCAACAGTGTCAGACTTGTCAGTTTCCCGCCAATACTTTGGGAGATTAAGCCGTTGCTAAGTCTTGTTTTCACTCTGTTACAGCTTCGTGTACAAAAGTGCCATTAGACAGGCGTTTGAAGCGCATTCGGAGCAGCCCCGCTCCCTGGTGATTTCAAGGCGGAAGATGGCCCTGGCTGGCCAAGAAAACCAGATTTTCAGATGCAGGACTATGGCAGCTAACTGCAGGTACAAGAAATTTCTCTCTAGCCCCATTATTTCTGGAGTTATTGGCCGTGGCGCTGCCCACTTCTTTTTTCGGCGTGTTTTTTTTTTGCTGGCTTCGGTCCAGCACACATGTAGGGGCCTTGCCTATTGTTGACATACACACAGCATGGCCGTATGCACTGGACATCCTCGGGGTGTCCTCTCTCCGCGGTCCCTGGCATCCTTCCTGTTTATCCTGCATCCTCAAGACCAGTATTTTCGGAAAGCCCTTGAGCAGGGCTTTCCAACAGTGTCAGACTTGTCAGTTTCCCGCCAATACTTTGGGAGATAGAGCCGTTGCTAAGTCTTGTTTTCACTCTGTTACAGCTTCGTGTACAAAAGTGCCATTAGACAGGCGTTTGAAGCGCATTCGGAGCAGCCCCGCTCCCTGGTGATTTCAAGGCGGAAGATGGCCCTGGCTGGCCAAGAAAACCAGATTTTCAGATGCAGGACTATGGCAGCTAACTGCACGTACAAGAAATTTCTCTCTAGCCTCATTATTTCTGGAGTTATTGGCCGTGGCGCTGCCCACTTCTTTTTTCGGCGTTTTTTTTCAGCTGGCTTCGGTCCAGCACACACGTAGCGGCCTTGGCTATAGATGACGTACATACAGCATGGCCGTATGCACTGGACATCCTCGGGGTGTCCTCTCTCCGCGGTCCCTGGCATCCTCCCTGTTTATCCTGCATCCTCAAGACCAACATTTTCGGAAAGCCCTTGAGCAGGGCTTTCCAACAGTGTCAGACTTGTCAGTTTCCCGCCAATACTTTGGGAGATTAAGCCGTTGCTAAGTCTTGTTTTCACTCTGTTACAGCTTCGTGTACAAAAGTGCCATTAGACAGGCGTTTGAAGCGCATTCGGAGCAGCCCCGCTCCCTGGTGATTTCAAGGCGGAAGATGGCCCTGGCTGGCCAAGAAAACCAGATTTTCAGATGCAGGACTATGGCAGCTAACTGCAGGTACAAGAAATTTCTCTCTAGCCCCATTATTTCTGGAGTTATTGGCCGTGGCGCTGCCCACTTCTTTTTTCGGCGTTTTTTTAGCTGGCTTCGGTCCAGCACACACGTAGCGGCCTTGGCTACTGTTGACCTACATACAGCATGGCCGTATGCACAGGACATCTTCGGGGTGTCCTCTCTCTGCGGTCCCTGGCATCCTCCCTGTTTATCCTGCATCCTCAAGACCAACATTTTCGGAAAGCCCTTGAGCAGGGCTTTCCAACAGTGTCAGACTTGTCAGTTTCCCGCCAATACTTTGGGAGATTAAGCCGTTGCTAAGTCTTGTTTTCACTCTGTTACAGCTTCGTGTACAAAAGTGCCATTAGACAGGCGTTTGAAGCGCATTCGGAGCAGCCCCGCTCCCTGGTGATTTCAAGGCGGAAGATGGCCCTGGCTGGCCAAGAAAACCAGATTTTCAGATGCAGGACTATGGCAGCTAACTGCAGGTACAAGAAATTTCTTTCTAGCCCCATTATTTCTGGAGTTATTGGCCGTGGCGCTGCCCACTTCTTTTTTCGGCGTGTTTTTTTTTTTGCTGGCTTCGGTCCACCACACATGTAGGGGCCTTGCCTATTGTTGACGTACACACAGCATGGCCGTATGCACTGGACATCCTCGGGGTGTCCTCTCTCCGCGGTCCCTGGCATCCTCCCTGTTTATCCTGCATCCTCAAGACCAACATTTTCGGAAAGCCGTTGAGCAGGGCTTTCCAACAGTGTCAGACTTGTCAGTTTCCCGCCAATACTTTGGGAGATAGAGCCGTTGTTAAGTCTTGTTTTCACTCTGTTACAGCTTCGTGTACAAAAGTGCCATTAGACAGGCGTTTGAAGCGCATTCGGAGCAGCCCCGCTCCCTGGTGATTTCAAGGCGGAAGATGGCCCTGGCTGGCCAAGAAAACCAGATTTTCAGATGCAGGACTATGGCAGCTAACTGCAGGTACAAGAAATTTCTCTCTAGCCCCATTATTTCTGGAGTTATTGGCCGTGGCGCTGCCCACTTCTTTTTTCGGCGTGTTTTTTAGCTGGCTTCGGTCCAGCACACACGTAGCGGCCTTGGCTATAGATGACGTACATACAGCATGGCCGTATGCACTGGACATCCTCGGGGTGTCCTCTCTCTGCGGTCCCTTGCATCCTCCCTGTTTATCCTGCATCCTCAAGACCAACATTTTCGGAAAGCCCTTGAGCAGGGCTTTCCAACAGTGTCAGACTTGTCAGTTTCCCGCCAATACTTTGGGAGATAGAGCCGTTGCTAAGTCTTGTTTTCACTCTGTTACAGCTTCGTGTACAAAAGTGCCATTAGACAGGCGTTTGAAGCGCATTCGGAGCAGCCCCGCTCCCTGGTGATTTCAAGGCGGAAGATGGCCCTGGCTGGCCGGAAAAACCAGATTTTCAGATGCAGGACTATGGCAGCTAACTGCAGGTACAAGAAATTTCTCTCTAGACCCATTATTTCTGGAGTTATTGGCCGTGGCGCTGCCCACTTCTTTTTTCGGCGTTTTTTTTTTTTTGCTGGCTTCGGTCCAGCACACATGTAGGGCCTTGCCTATTGTTGACGTACACACAGCATGGCCGTATGCACTGGACATCCTCGGGGTGTCCTCTCTCCGCAGTCCCTGGCATCCTCCCTGTTTATCCTGCATCCTCAAAACCAGCATTTTCGGAAAGCCCTTGAGCAGGGCTTTCCAACAGTGTCAGACTTGTCAGTTTCCCGCCAATACTTTGGGAGATAGAGCCGTTGCTAAGTCTTGTTTTCACTCTGTTACAGCTTCGTGTACAAAAGTGCCATTAGACAGGCGTTTGAAGCGCATTCGGAGCAGCCCCGCTCCCTGGTGATTTCAAGGCGGAAGATGGCCCTGGCTGGCCGGAAAAACCAGATTTTCAGATGCAGGACTATGGCAGCTAACTGCAGGTACAAGAAATTTCTCTCTAGCCCCATTATTTCTGGAGTTATTGGCCGTGGCGCTGCCCACTTCTTTTTTCGGCGTGTTTTTTTTTTTGCTGGCTTCGGTCCAGCACACATGTAGGGGCCTTGCCTATTGTTGACGTACACACAGCATGGCCGTATGCACTGGACATCCTCGGGGTGTCCTCTCTCCGCAGTCCCTGGCATCCTCCCTGATTATCCTGCATCCTCAAAACCAGCATTTTCGGAAAGCCGTTGAGCAGGGCTTTCCAACAGTGTCAGACTTGTCAGTTTCCCGCCAATACTTTGGGAGATAGAGCCGTTGCTAAGTCTTGTTTTCACTCTGTTACAGCTTCGTGTACAAAAGTGCCATTAGACAGGCGTTTGAAGCGCATTCGGAGCAGCCCCGCTCCCTGGTGATTTCAAGGCGGAAGATCGCCCTGGCTGGCCAAGAAAACCAGATTTTCAGATGCAGGACTATGGCAGCTAACTGCAGGTACAAGAAATTTCTTTCTAGCCCCATTATTTCTGGAGTTATTGGCCGTGGCGCTGCCCACTTTTTTTTTCGGCGTGTTTTTTTTTTGCTGGCTTCGGTCCAGCAAACATGTAGGGGCCTTGCCTATTGTTGACGTACACACAGCATGGCCGTATGCACTGGACATCCTCGGGGTGTCCTCTCTCCGCGGTCCCTGGCATCCTCCCTGTTTATCCTGCATCCTCAAGACCAACATTTTCGGAAAGCCATTGAGCAGGGCTTTCCAACAGTGTCAGACTTGTCAGTTTCCCGCCAATACTTTGGGAGATAGAGCCGTTGCTAAGTCTTGTTTTCACTCTGTTACAGCTTCGTGTACAAAAGTGCCATTAGACAGGCGTTTGAAGCGCATTCGGAGCAGCCCCGCTCCCTGGTGATTTCAAGGCGGAAGATGGCCCTGGCTGGCCAAGAAAACCAGATTTTCAGATGCAGGACTATGGCAGCTAACTGCAGGTACAAGAAATTTCTCTCTAGCCCCATTATTTCTGGAGTTATTGGCCGTGGCGCTGCCCACTTCTTTTTTCGGCGTTTTTTTAGCTGGCTTCGGTCCAGCACACACGTAGCGGCCTTGGCTACTGTTGACCTACATACAGCATGGCCGTATGCACAGGACATCTTCGGGGTGTCCTCTCTCTGCGGTCCCTGGCATCCTCCCTGTTTATCCTGCATCCTCAAGACCAACATTTTCGGAAAGCCCTTGAGCAGGGCTTTCCAACAGTGTCAGACTTGTCAGTTTCCCGCCAATACTTTGGGAGATTAAGCCGTTGCTAAGTCTTGTTTTCACTCTGTTACAGCTTCGTGTACAAAAGTGCCATTAGACAGGCGTTTGAAGCGCATTCGGAGCAGCCCCGCTCCCTGGTGATTTCAAGGCGGAAGATGGCCCTGGCTGGCCGGAAAAACCAGATTTTCAGATGCAGGACTATGGCAGCTAACTGCAGGTACAAGAAATTTCTCTCTAGCCCCATTATTTCTGGAGTTATTGGCCGTGGCGCTGCCCACTTCTTTTTTCGGCGTTTTTTTTTTTTGCTGGCTTCGGTCCAGCACACATGTAGGGCCTTGCCTATTGTTGACGTACACACAGCATGGCCGTATGCACTGGACATCCTCGGGGTGTCCTCTCTCCGCAGTCCCTGGCATCCTCCCTGTTTATCCTGCATCCTCAAAACCAGCATTTTCGGAAAGCCCTTGAGCAGGGCTTTCCAACAGTGTCAGACTTGTCAGTTTCCCGCCAATACTTTGGGAGATAGAGCCGTTGCTAAGTCTTGTTTTCACTCTGTTACAGCTTCGTGTACAAAAGTGCCATTAGACAGGCGTTTGAAGCGCATTCGGAGCAGCCCCGCTCCCTGGTGATTTCAAGGCGGAAGATCGCCCTGGCTGGCCAAGAAAACCAGATTTTCAGATGCAGGACTATGGCAGCTAACTGCAGGT
The DNA here is from genome assembly GCA_911728455.2 of Marthasterias glacialis. Taxonomy (NCBI): domain Eukaryota; kingdom Metazoa; phylum Echinodermata; class Asteroidea; order Forcipulatida; family Asteriidae; genus Marthasterias; species Marthasterias glacialis. The sequence continues at coordinate 13,216,358 of OU452236.1, forward strand.
ACAAGAAATTTTTTTCTAGCCCCATTATTTCTGGAGTTATTGGCCGTGGCGCTGCCCACTTTTTTTTTCGGCGTGTTTTTTTTTTGCTGGCTTCGGTCCAGCAAACATGTAGGGGCCTTGCCTATTGTTGACGTACACACAGCATGGCCGTATGCACTGGACATCCTCGGGGTGTCCTCTCTCCGCGGTCCCTGGCATCCTCCCTGTTTATCCTGCATCCTCAAGACCAACATTTTCGGAAAGCCATTGAGCAGGGCTTTCCAACAGTGTCAGACTTGTCAGTTTCCCGCCAATACTTTGGGAGATAGAGCCGTTGCTAAGTCTTGTTTTCACTCTGTTACAGCTTCGTGTACAAAAGTGCCATTAGACAGGCGTTTGAAGCGCATTCGGAGCAGCCCCGCTCCCTGGTGATTTCAAGGCGGAAGATGGCCCTGGCTGGCCAAGAAAACCAGATTTTCAGATGCAGGACTATGGCAGCTAACTGCAGGTACAAGAAATTTCTCTCTAGCCCCATTATTTCTGGAGTTATTGGCCGTGGCGCTGCCCACTTCTTTTTTCGGCGTTTTTTTAGCTGGCTTCGGTCCAGCACACACGTAGCGGCCTTGGCTACTGTTGACCTACATACAGCATGGCCGTATGCACAGGACATCTTCGGGGTGTCCTCTCTCTGCGGTCCCTGGCATCCTCCCTGTTTATCCTGCATCCTCAAGACCAACATTTTCGGAAAGCCCTTGAGCAGGGCTTTCCAACAGTGTCAGACTTGTCAGTTTCCCGCCAATACTTTGGGAGATTAAGCCGTTGCTAAGTCTTGTTTTCACTCTGTTACAGCTTCGTGTACAAAAGTGCCATTAGACAGGCGTTTGAAGCGCATTCGGAGCAGCCCCGCTCCCTGGTGATTTCAAGGCGGAAGATGGCCCTGGCTGGCCGGAAAAACCAGATTTTCAGATGCAGGACTATGGCAGCTAACTGCAGGTACAAGAAATTTCTCTCTAGCCCCATTATTTCTGGAGTTATTGGCCGTGGCGCTGCCCACTTCTTTTTTCGGCGTTTTTTTTTTTTGCTGGCTTCGGTCCAGCACACATGTAGGGCCTTGCCTATTGTTGACGTACACACAGCATGGCCGTATGCACTGGACATCCTCGGGGTGTCCTCTCTCCGCAGTCCCTGGCATCCTCCCTGTTTATCCTGCATCCTCAAAACCAGCATTTTCGGAAAGCCCTTGAGCAGGGCTTTCCAACAGTGTCAGACTTGTCAGTTTCCCGCCAATACTTTGGGAGATAGAGCCGTTGCTAAGTCTTGTTTTCACTCTGTTACAGCTTCGTGTACAAAAGTGCCATTAGACAGGCGTTTGAAGCGCATTCGGAGCAGCCCCGCTCCCTGGTGATTTCAAGGCGGAAGATGGCCCTGGCTGGCCGGAAAAACCAGATTTTCAGATGCAGGACTATGGCAGCTAACTGCAGGTACAAGAAATTTCTCTCTAGCCCCATTATTTCTGGAGTTATTGGCCGTGGCGCTGCCCACTTCTTTTTTCGGCGTGTTTTTTTTTTTGCTGGCTTCGGTCCAGCACACATGTAGGGGCCTTGCCTATTGTTGACGTACACACAGCATGGCCGTATGCACTGGACATCCTCGGGGTGTCCTCTCTCCGCAGTCCCTGGCATCCTCCCTGATTATCCTGCATCCTCAAAACCAGCATTTTCGGAAAGCCCTTGAGCAGGGCTTTCCAACAGTGTCAGACTTGTCAGTTTCCCGCCAATACTTTGGGAGATAGAGCCGTTGCTAAGTCTTGTTTTCACTCTGTTACAGCTTCGTGTACAAAAGTGCCATTAGACAGGCGTTTGAAGCGCATTCGGAGCAGCCCCGCTCCCTGGTGATTTCAAGGCGGAAGATCGCCCTGGCTGGCCAAGAAAACCAGATTTTCAGATGCAGGACTATGGCAGCTAACTGCAGGTACAAGAAATTTCTTTCTAGCCCCATTATTTCTGGAGTTATTGGCCGTGGCGCTGCCCACTTTTTTTTTCGGCGTGTTTTTTTTTTGCTGGCTTCGGTCCAGCAAACATGTAGGGGCCTTGCCTATTGTTGACGTACACACAGCATGGCCGTATGCACTGGACATCCTCGGGGTGTCCTCTCTCCGCGGTCCCTGGCATCCTCCCTGTTTATCCTGCATCCTCAAGACCAACATTTTCGGAAAGCCATTGAGCAGGGCTTTCCAACAGTGTCAGACTTGTCAGTTTCCCGCCAATACTTTGGGAGATAGAGCCGTTGCTAAGTCTTGTTTTCACTCTGTTACAGCTTCGTGTACAAAAGTGCCATTAGACAGGCGTTTGAAGCGCATTCGGAGCAGCCCCGCTCCCTGGTGATTTCAAGGCGGAAGATGGCCCTGGCTGGCCAAGAAAACCAGATTTTCAGATGCAGGACTATGGCAGCTAACTGCAGGTACAAGAAATTTCTCTCTAGCCCCATTATTTCTGGAGTTATTGGCCGTGGCGCTGCCCACTTCTTTTTTCGGCGTTTTTTTAGCTGGCTTCGGTCCAGCACACACGTAGCGGCCTTGGCTACTGTTGACCTACATACAGCATGGCCGTATGCACAGGACATCTTCGGGGTGTCCTCTCTCTGCGGTCCCTGGCATCCTCCCTGTTTATCCTGCATCCTCAAGACCAACATTTTCGGAAAGCCCTTGAGCAGGGCTTTCCAACAGTGTCAGACTTGTCAGTTTCCCGCCAATACTTTGGGAGATTAAGCCGTTGCTAAGTCTTGTTTTCACTCTGTTACAGCTTCGTGTACAAAAGTGTCATTAGACAGGCGTTTGAAGCGCATTCGGAGCAGCCCCGCTCCCTGGTGATTTCAAGGCGGAAGATGGCCCTGGCTGGCCAAGAAAACCAGATTTTCAGATGCAGGACTATGGCAGCTAACTGCAGGTACAAGAAATTTCTTTCTAGCCCCATTATTTCTGGAGTTATTGGCCGTGGCGCTGCCCACTTCTTTTTTCGGCGTGGTTTTTTTTTTGCTGGCTTCGGTCCAGCACACATGTAGGGGCCTTGCCTATTGTTGACGTACACACAGCATGGCCGTATGCACTGGACATCCTCGGGGTGTCCTCTCTCCGCGGTCCCTGGCATCCTCCCTGTTTATCCTGCATCCTCAAGACCAACATTTTCGGAAAGCCCTTGAGCAGGGCTTTCCAACAGTGTCAGACTTGTCAGTTTCCCGCCAATACTTTGGGAGATAGAGCCGTTGTTAAGTCTTGTTTTCACTCTGTTACAGCTTCGTGTACAAAAGTGCCATTAGACAGGCGTTTGAAGCGCATTCGGAGCAGCCCCGCTCCCTGGTGATTTCAAGGCGGAAGATGGCCCTGGCTGGCCAAGAAAACCAGATTTTCAGATGCAGGACTATGGCAGCTAACTGCAGGTACAAGAAATTTCTCTCTAGCCCCATTATTTCTGGAGTTATTGGCCGTGGCGCTGCCCACTTCTTTTTTCGGCGTGTTTTTTAGCTGGCTTCGGTCCAGCACACACGTAGCGGCCTTGGCTATAGATGACGTACATACAGCATGGCCGTATGCACTGGACATCCTCGGGGTGTCCTCTCTCTGCGGTCCCTGGCATCCTCCCTGTTTATCCTGCATCCTCAAGACCAACATTTTCGGAAAGCCCTTGAGCAGGGCTTTCCAACAGTGTCAGACTTGTCAGTTTCCCGCCAATACTTTGGGAGATAGAGCCGTTGCTAAGTCTTGTTTTCACTCTGTTACAGCTTCGTGTACAAAAGTGCCATTAGACAGGCGTTTGAAGCGCATTCGGAGCAGCCCCGCTCCCTGGTGATTTCAAGGCGGAAGATGGCCCTGGCTGGCCGGAAAAAACCAGATTTTCAGATGCAGGACTATGGCAGCTAACTGCAGGTACAAGAAATTTCTCTCTAGCCCCATTATTTCTGGAGTTATTGGCCGTGGCGCTGCCCACTTCTTTTTTCGGCGTTTTTTTTTTTTTTTGCTGGCTTTGGTCCAGCACACATGTAGGGCCTTGCCTATTGTTGACGTACACACAGCATGGCCGTATGCACTGGACATCCTCGGGGTGTCCTCTCTCCGCAGTCCCTGGCATCCTCCCTGTTTATCCTGCATCCTCAAAACCAGCACTTTCGGAAAGCCCTTGAGCAGGGCTTTCCAACAGTGTCAGACTTGTCAGTTTCCCGCCAATACTTTGGGAGATAGAGCCGTTGCTAAGTCTTGTTTTCACTCTGTTACAGCTTCGTGTACAAAAGTGCCATTAGACAGGCGTTTGAAGCGCATTCGGAGCAGCCCCGCTCCCTGGTGATTTCAAGGCGGAAGATGGCCCTGGCTGGCCGGAAAAACCAGATTTTCAGATGCAGGACTATGGCAGCTAACTGCAGGTACAAGAAATTTCTCTCTAGCCCCATTATTTCTGGAGTTATTGGCCGTGGCGCTGCCCACTTCTTTTTTCGGCGTTTTTTTTTTTTTGCTGGCTTCGGTCCAGCACACATGTAGGGGCCTTGCCTATTGTTGACGTACACACAGCATGGCCGTATGCACTGGACATCCTCGGGGTGTCCTATCTCCGCAGTCCCTGGCATCCTCCCTGTTTATCCTGCATCCTCAAAACCAGCATTTTCGGAAAGCCCTTGAGCAGGGCTTTCCAACAGTGTCAGACTTGTCAGTTTCCCGCCAATACTTTGGGAGATAGAGCCGTTGCTAAGTCTTGTTTTCACTCTGTTACAGCTTCGTGTACAAAAGTGCCATTAGACAGGCGTTTGAAGCGCATTCGGAGCAGCCCCGCTCCCTACGGGGTGTCCTCTCTCTGCGGTCCCTGGCATCCTCCCTGTTTATCCCACATCCTCAAGACCGTCATTTTCGGCTTTCCAACAGTGTCAGACTTGTCAGTTTCCCGCCAATACTTTGGGAGATAGAGCCGTTGCTAAGTCTTGTTTTCACTCTGTTACAGCTTCGTGTACAAAAGTGCCATTAGACAGGCGTTTGAAGCGCATTCGGAGCAGCCCCGCTCCCTGGTGATTTCAAGGCGGAAGATGGCCCTGGCTGGCCAAGAAAACCAGATTTTCAGATGCAGGACTATGGCAGCTAACTGCAGGTACAAGAAATTTCTCTCTAGCCCCATTATTTCTGGAGTTATTGGCCGTGGCGCTGCCCACTTCTTTTTTCGGCGTTTTTTTTAAGCTGGCTTCGGTCCAGCACACACGTAGCGGCCTTGGCTACTGTTGACCTACATACAGCATGGCCGTATGCACAGGACATCTTCGGGGTGTCCTCTCTCCGCGGTCCCTGGCATCCTCCCTGTTTATCCTGCATCCTCAAGACCAACATTTTCGGAAAGCCCTTGAGCAGGGCTTTCCAACAGTGTCAGACTTGTCAGTTTCCCGCCAATACTTTGGGAGATAGAGCCGTTGCTAAGTCTTGTTTTCACTCTGTTACAGCTTCGTGTACAAAAGTGCCAATAGACAGGCGTTTGAAGCGCATTCGGAAGCAGCCCCGCTCCCTGGTGATTTCAAGGCGGAAGATGGCCCTGGCTGGCCAAGAAAACCAGATTTCCAGATGCAGGACTATGGCAGCTAACTGCAGGTACAAGAGATTTTTCTCTAGCCCCATTATTTCTGGAGTTATTGGCCGTGGCGCTGCCCACTTCTTTTTTCGGCGTGTTTTTTTTTTGCTGGCTTCGGTCCAGCACACACGTAGCGGCCTTGGCTATAGATGACGTACATACAGCATGGCCGTATGCACTGGACATCCTCGGGGTGTCCTCTCTCTGCGGTCCCTGGCATCCTCCCTGTTTATCCTGCATCCTCAAGACCAACATTTTCGGAAAGCCCTTGAGCAGGGCTTTCCAACAGTGTCAGACTTGTCAGTTTCCCGCCAATACTTTGGGAGATAGAGCCGTTGCTAAGTCTTGTTTTCACTCTGTTACAGCTTCGTGTACAAAAGTGCCATTAGACAGGCGTTTGAAGCGCATTCGGAGCAGCCCCGCTCCCTGGTGATTTCAAGGCGGAAGATGACCCTGGCTGGCCAGTAAAACCAGATTTTCAGATGCAGGACTATGGCAGCTAACTGCAGGTACAAGAAATTTCTCTCTAGCCCCATTATTTCTGGAGTTATTGGCCGTGGCGCTGCCCACTTCTTTTTTCGGCGTTTTTTTTTAGCTGGCTTCGGTCCAGCACACACGTAGCGGCCTTGCCTATTGTTGACCTACATACAGCATGGCCGTATGCACTGGACATCCTCGGGGTGTCCTCTCTCCGCGGTCCCTGGCATCCTCCCTGTTTATCCCACATCCTCAAGACCGTCATTTTCGGAAAGCCCTTGAGCAGGGCTTTCCAACAGTGTCAGACTTGTCAGTTTTCCGCCAATACTTTGAGAGATAGAGCCGTTGCTAAGTCTTGTTTTCACTCTGTTACAGCTTCGTGTACAAAAGTACCATTAGACAGGCGTTTGAAGCGCATGCGGAGCAGCCCCGCTCCCTGGTGATTTCAAGGCGGAAGATGGCCCTGGCTGGCCAGGAAAACCAGATTTTCAGATGCAGGACTATGGCAGCTAACTGCAGGTACAAGAAATTTCTCTCTAGCCCCATTATTTCTGGAGTTATTGGCCGTGGCGCTGCCCACTTCTTTTTTCGGCGTTTTTTTTTAGCTGGCTTCGGTCCAGCACACACGTAGCGGCCTTGGCTACTGTTGACCTACATACAGCATGGCCGTATGCACAGGACATCTTCGGGGTGTCCTCTCTCCGCGGTCCCTGGCATCCTCCCTGTTTATCCTGCATCCTCAAGACCAACATTTTCGGAAAGCCCTTGAGCAGGGCTTTCCAACAGTGTCAGACTTGTCAGTTTCCCGCCAATACTTTGGGAGATAGAGCCGTTGCTAAGTCTTGTTTTCACTCTGTTACAGCTTCGTGTACAAAAGTGCCAATAGACAGGCGTTTGAAGCGCATTCGGAAGCAGCCCCGCTCCCTGGTGATTTCAAGGCGGAAGATGGCCCTGGCTGGCCAAGAAAACCAGATTTCCAGATGCAGGACTATGGCAGCTAACTGCAGGTACAAGAGATTTTTCTCTAGCCCCATTATTTCTGGAGTTATTGGCCGTGGCGCTGCCCACTTCTTTTTTCGGCGTGTTTTTTTTTTGCTGGCTTCGGTCCAGCACACACGTAGCGGCCTTGGCTATAGATGACGTACATACAGCATGGCCGTATGCACTGGACATCCTCGGGGTGTCCTCTCTCTGCGGTCCCTGGCATCCTCCCTGTTTATCCTGCATCCTCAAGACCAACATTTTCGGAAAGCCCTTGAGCAGGGCTTTCCAACAGTGTCAGACTTGTCAGTTTCCCGCCAATACTTTGGGAGATAGAGCCGTTGCTAAGTCTTGTTTTCACTCTGTTACAGCTTCGTGTACAAAAGTGCCATTAGACAGGCGTTTGAAGCGCATTCGGAGCAGCCCCGCTCCCTGGTGATTTCAAGGCGGAAGATGACCCTGGCTGGCCAGTAAAACCAGATTTTCAGATGCAGGACTATGGCAGCTAACTGCAGGTACAAGAAATTTCTCTCTAGCCCCATTATTTCTGGAGTTATTGGCCGTGGCGCTGCCCACTTCTTTTTTCGGCGTTTTTTTTTAGCTGGCTTCGGTCCAGCACACACGTAGCGGCCTTGCCTATTGTTGACCTACATACAGCATGGCCGTATGCACTGGACATCCTCGGGGTGTCCTCTCTCCGCGGTCCCTGGCATCCTCCCTGTTTATCCCACATCCTCAAGACCGTCATTTTCGGAAAGCCCTTGAGCAGGGCTTTCCAACAGTGTCAGACTTGTCAGTTTTCCGCCAATACTTTGAGAGATAGAGCCGTTGCTAAGTCTTGTTTTCACTCTGTTACAGCTTCGTGTACAAAAGTACCATTAGACAGGCGTTTGAAGCGCATGCGGAGCAGCCCCGCTCCCTGGTGATTTCAAGGCGGAAGATGGCCCTGGCTGGCCAGGAAAACCAGATTTTCAGATGCATGACTATGGCAGCTAACTGCAGGTACAAGAAATTTCTCTCTAGCCCCATTATTTCTGGAGTTATTGGCCGTGGCGCTGCCCACTTCTTTTTTCGGCGTTTTTTTTTAGCTGGCTTCGGTCCAGCACACACGTAGCGGCCTTGGCTACTGTTGACCTACATACAGCATGGCCGTATGCACAGGACATCTTCGGGGTGTCCTCTCTCTGCGGTCCCTGGCATCCTCCCTGTTTATCCTGCATCCTCAAGACCAACATTTTCGGAAAGCCCATGAGCAGGGCTTTCTAACAGTGTCAGACTTGTCAGTTTCCTGCCAATACTTTGGGAGATAGAGCCGTTGCTAAGTCTTGTTTTCACTCTGTTACAGCTTCGTGTACAAAAGTGCCATTAGACAGGCGTTTGAAGCGCATTCGGAGCAGCCCCGCTCCCTGGTGATTTCAAGGCGGAAGATGGCCCTGGCTGGCCAAGAAAACCAGATTTTCAGATGCAGGACTATGGCAGCTAACTGCAGGTACAAGAGATTTCTCTCTAGCCCCATTATTTCTGGAGTTATTGGCCGTGGCGCTGCCCACTTCTTTTTTTGGCGTGTTTTTTTTTTGCTGGCTTCGGTCCAGCACACACGTAGCGGCCTTGGCTATAGATGACGTACATACAGCATGGCCGTATGCACTGGACATCCTCGGGGTGTCCTCTCTCTGCGGTCCCTGGCATCCTCCCTGTTTATCCTGCATCCTCAAGACCAACATTTTCGGAAAGCCCTTGAGCAGGGCTTTCCAACAGTGTCAGACTTGTCAGTTTCCCGCCAATACTTTGGGAGATAGAGCCGTTGCTAAGTCTTGTTTTCACTCTGTTACAGCTTCGTGTACAAAAGTGCCATTAGACAGGCGTTTGAAGCGCATTCGGAGCAGCCCCGCTCCCTGGTGATTTCAAGGCGGAAGATGGCCCTGGCTGGCCGGAAAAACCAGATTTTCAGATGCAGGACTATGGCAGCTAACTGCAGGTACAAGAAATTTCTCTCTAGCCCCATTATTTCTGGAGTTATTGGCCGTGGCGCTGCCCACTTCTTTTTTCGGCGTTTTTTTTTTGTGCTGGCTTCGGTCCAGCACACATGTAGGGGCCTTGGCTACTGTTGACCTACAAACAGCATGGCCGTATGCACTGGACATCTACGGGGTGTCCTCTCTCTGCGGTCCCTGGCATCCTCCCTGTTTATCCCACATCCTCAAGACCGTCATTTTCGGAAAGCCCTTGAGCAGGGCTTTCCAACAGTGTCAGACTTGTCAGTTTTCCGCCAATACTTTGGGAGATAGAGCCGTTGCTAAGTCTTGTTTTCACTCTGTTACAGCTTCGTGTACAAAAGTACCATTAGACAGGCGTTTGAAGCGCATTCGGAGCAGCCCCGCTCCCTGGTGATTTCAAGGCGGAAGATGGCCCTGGCTGGCCAGGAAAACCAGATTTTCAGATGCAGGACTATGGCAGCTAACTGCAGGTACAAGAAATTTCTCTCTAGCCCCATTATTTCTGGAGTTATTGGCCGTGGCGCTGCCCACTTCGTTTTTCGGCGTGTTTTTTTTTTTGCTGGCTTCGGTCCAGCACACATGTAGGGGCCTTGCCTATTGTTGACGTACACACAGCATGGCCGTATGCACTGGACATCCTCGGGGTTTCCTCTCTCCGCGGCCCCTGGCATCCTCCCTGTTTATCCCACATCCTCAAGCCCGGCATTTTCGGAAAGCCCTTGAGCAGGGCTTTCCAACAGTGTCAGACTTGTCAGTTTCCCGCCAATACTTTGGGAGATAGAGCCGTTGCTAAGTCTTGTTTTCACTCTGTTACAGCTTCGTGTACAAAAGTGCCATTAGACAGGCGTTTGAAGCGCATTCGGAGCAGCCCCGCTCCCTGGTGATTTCAAGGCGGAAGATGGCCCTGGCTGGCCAAGAAAACCAGATTTTCAGATGCAGGACTATGGCAGCTAACTGCAGGTACAAGAAATTTCTCTCTAGCCCCATTATTTCTGGAGTTATTGGCCGTGGCGCTGCCCACTTCTTTTTTCGGCGTGTTTTTTTTTTTTGCTGGCTTCGGTCCAGCACACACGTAGCGGCCTTGGCTATAGATGACGTACATACAGCATGGCCGTATGCACTGGACATCCTCGGGGTGTCCTCTCTCCGCGGTCCCTGGCATCCTCCCTGTTTATCCCGCATCCTCAAGACCGGCATTTTCGGAAAGCTCTTGAGCAGGGCTTTCCAACAGTGTCAGACTTGTCAGTTTCCCGCCAATACTTTGAGAGATAGAGCCGTTGCTAAGTCTTGTTTTCACTCTGTTACAGCTTCGTGTACAAAAGTACCATTAGACAGGCGTTTGAAGCGCATTCGGAGCAGCCCCGCTCCCTGGTGATTTCAAGGCGGAAGATGGCCCTGGCTGGCCAGGAAAACCAGATTTTCAGATGCAGGACTATGGCAGCTAACTGCAGGTACAAGAAATTTTTCTCTAGCCCCATTATTTCTGGAGTTATTGGCCGTGGCGCTGCCCACTTCTTTTTTCGGCGTGTTTTTTTTTTGCTGGCTTCGGTCCAGCACACATGTAGGGGCCTTGCCTATTGTTGACGTACACACAGCATGGCCGTAGCACTGGACATCCTCGGGGTGTCCTCTCTCCGCGGTCCCTGGCATCCTCCCTGTTTATCCTGCATCCTCAAGACCGACATTTTCGGAAAGCCCTTGAGCAGGGCTTTCCAACAGTGTCAGACTTGTCAGTTTCCCGCCAATACTTTGGGAGATAGAGCCGTTGCTAAGTCTTGTTTTCACTCTGTTACAGCTTCGTGTACAAAAGTGCCATTAGACAGGCGTTTGAAGCGCATTCGGAGCAGCCCCGCTCCCTGGTGATTTCAAGGCGGAAGATGGCCCTGGCTGGCCGGAAAAACCAGATTTTCAGATGCAGGATTATGGCAGCTAACTGCAGGTACAAGAAATTTCTCTCTAGCCCCATTATTTCTGGAGTTATTGGCCGTGGCGCTGCCCACTTCTTTTTTCGGCGTTTTTTTTTTTTTGCTGGCTTCGGTCCAGCACACATGTAGGGGCCTTGGCTACTGTTGACCTACAAACAGCATGGCCGTATGCACTGGACATCTACGGGGTGTCCTCTCTCTGCGGTCCCTGGCATCCTCCCTGTTTATCCCACATCCTCAAGACCGTCATTTTCGGAAAGCCCTTGAGCAGGGCTTTCCAACAGTGTCAGACTTGTCAGTTTTCCGCCAATACTTTGGGAGATAGAGCCGTTGCTAAGTCTTGTTTTCACTCTGTTACAGCTTCGTGTACAAAAGTACCATTAGACAGGCGTTTGAAGCGCATTCGGAGCAGCCCCGCTCCCTGGTGATTTCAAGGCGGAAGATGGCCCTGGCTGGCCAGGAAAACCAGATTTTCAGATGCAGGACTATGGCAGCTAACTGCAGGTACAAGAAATTTCTCTCTAGCCCCATTATTTCTGGAGTTATTGGCCGTGGCGCTGCCCACTTCTTTTTTCGGCGTTTTTTTTAAGCTGGCTTCGGTCCAGCACACACGTAGCGGCCTTGGCTACTGTTGACCTACATACAGCATGGCCGTATGCACAGGACATCTTCGGGGTGTCCTCTCTCCGCGGTCCCTGGCATCCTCCCTGTTTATCCTGCATCCTCAAGACCAACATTTTCGGAAAGCCCTTGAGCAGGGCTTTCCAACAGTGTCAGACTTGTCAGTTTCCCGCCAATACTTTGGGAGATAGAGCCGTTGCTAAGTCTTGTTTTCACTCTGTTACAGCTTCGTGTACAAAAGTGCCAATAGACAGGCGTTTGAAGCGCATTCGGAAGCAGCCCCGCTCCCTGGTGATTTCAAGGCGGAAGATGGCCCTGGCTGGCCAAGAAAACCAGATTTCCAGATGCAGGACTATGGCAGCTAACTGCAGGTACAAGAGATTTTTCTCTAGCCCCATTATTTCTGGAGTTATTGGCCGTGGCGCTGCCCACTTCTTTTTTCGGCGTGTTTTTTTTTTGCTGGCTTCGGTCCAGCACACACGTAGCGGCCTTGGCTATAGATGACGTACATACAGCATGGCCGTATGCACTGGACATCCTCGGGGTGTCCTCTCTCCGCGGTCCCTGGCATCCTCCCTGTTTATCCCGCATCCTCAAGACCGGCATTTTCGGAAAGCTCTTGAGCAGGGCTTTCCAACAGTGTCAGACTTGTCAGTTTCCCGCCAATACTTTGAGAGATAGAGCCGTTGCTAAGTCTTGTTTTCACTCTGTTACAGCTTCGTGTACAAAAGTACCATTAGACAGGCGTTTGAAGCGCATTCGGAGCAGCCCCGCTCCCTGGTGATTTCAAGGCGGAAGATGGCCCTGGCTGGCCAGGAAAACCAGATTTTCAGATGCAGGACTATGGCAGCTAACTGCAGGTACAAGAAATTTTTCTCTAGCCCCATTATTTCTGGAGTTATTGGCCGTGGCGCTGCCCACTTCTTTTTTCGGCGTTTTTTTTTTCTGGCTTCGGTCCAGCACACATCGTCAGCAATTTCACGAAGTGCCAAAAAGTCCCCTGCAGCGAAAAATGTATGTTTGGAGAAAACCGCGTTTGAAGTTAAGCTTATTTTCAAATCACCGGTAGGTAGACTATAAGCGATTCAATCTTTAAAATTTTTGCATGTTAGGGAAGTAGAGATCCCAAATCAAACAAATCTAGTTTCAATTTTGTCCATAACGGGTTTAATTAATGAGTAATTATTTAATTAATGAGATTGTCTTTTTGTGAAAACGGTACAAAACGTGGTCTGTGTGCAGCGCGCCGTGTATAAACTTTTTAGCTGTTCGTGAAAACGCAAAAGCCGGAACACTATTTGGCTCTTCGTGAAAACGCAAAAGCCGGAGCACTAATGATTGGCACTGTGCCAGCTGTATAATCTACACGGCCACAAACTGGTAAACAAGTTTTTGGCACTTCGTGAAAACGCTATTCCGGGTTCTTGGGGTTTTTGCCCTTCATCATCTTAGCATAATTAAGAAACCAGATGATTTTGAGACCTACAATTTCGTAAATTGTTAGATACAGATCAACTAAATCGAAATCACAAAAAAAAAATCAAAATGAGTTTTTCATCGATTTTGCAAGTTTTTGGCACTTCGTGAAATTGCTGACGACATGTAGGGGCCTTGCCTATTGTTGACGTACACACAGCATGGCCGTATGCACTGGACATCCTCGGGGTGTCCTCTCTCCGCAGTCCCTGGCATCCTCCCTGTTTATCCTGCATCCTCAAGACCAGCAATTTCGGAAAGCCCTTGAGCAGGGCTTTCCAACAGTGTCAGACTTGTCAGTTTCCCGCCAATACTTTGGGAGATAGAGCCGTTGCTAAGTCTTGTTTTCACTCTGTTACAGCTTCGTGTACAAAAGTGCCATTAGACAGGCGTTTGAAGCGCATTCGGAGCAGCCCCGCTCCCTGGTGATTTCAAGGCGGAAGATGGCCCTGGCTGGCCAAGAAAACCAGATTTTCAGATGCAGGACTATGGCAGCTAACTGCAGGTACAAGAAATTTCTCTCTAGCCCCATTATTTCTGGAGTTATTGGCCGTGGCGCTGCCCACTTCTTTTTTCGGCGTTTTTTTTTGCTGGCTTCGGTCCAGCACACATGTAGGGGCCTTGCCTATTGTTGACATACACACAGCATGGCCGTATGCACTGGACATCCTCGGGGTGTCCTCTCTCCGCGGTCCCTGGCATCCTCCCTGTTTATCCTGCATCCTCAAGACCGGCATTTTCGGAAAGCCCTTGAGCAGGGCTTTCCAACAGTGTCAGACTTGTCAGTTTCCCGCCAATACTTTGGGAGATAGAGCCGTTGCTAAGTCTTGTTTTCACTCTATTACAGCTTCGTGTACAAAAGTGCCATTAGACAGGCGTTTGAAGCGCATTCGGAGCAGCCCCGCTCCCTGGTGATTTCAAGGCGGAAGATGGCCCTGGCTGGCCAGGAAAACCAGATTTTCAGATGCAGGACTATGGCAGCTAACTGCAGGTACAAGAAATTTCTCTCTAGCCCCATTATTTCTGGAGTTATTGGCCGTGGCGCTGCCCACTTCTTTTTTCGGCGTGTTTTTTAGCTGGCTTCGGTCCAGCACACACGTAGCGGCCTTGGCTATAGATGACGTACATACAGCATGGCCGTATGCACTGGACATCCTCGGGGTGTCCTCTCTCTGCGGTCCCTGGCATCCTCCCTGTTTATCCTGCATCCTCAAGACCAACATTTTTGGAAAGCCCTGGAGCAGGGCTTTCCAACAATGTCAGACTTGTCAGTTTCCCGCCAATACTTTGGGAGATAGAGCAGTTGCTAAGTCTTGTTTTCACTCTGTTACAGCTTCGTGTACAAAAGTGCCATTAGACAGGCGTTTGAAGCGCATTCGGAGCAGCCCCGCTCCCTGGTGATTTCAAGGCGGAAGATGGCCCTGGCTGGCCAAGAAAACCAGATTTTCAGATGCAGGACTATGGCAGCTAACTGCAGGTACAAGAAATTTCTCTCTAGCCCCATTATTTCTGGAGTTATTGGCCGTGGCGCTGCCCACTTCTTTTTTCGGCGTTTTTTTTTGCTGGCTTCGGTCCAGCACACATGTAGGGGCCTTGCCTATTGTTGACATACACACAGCATGGCCGTATGCACTGGACATCCTCGGGGTGTCCTCTCTCCGCGGTCCCTGGCATCCTCCCTGTTTATCCTGCATCCTCAAGACCGGCATTTTCGGAAAGCCCTTGAGCAGGGCTTTCCAACAGTGTCAGACTTGTCAGTTTCCCGCCAATACTTTGGGAGATAGAGCCGTTGCTAAGTCTTGTTTTCACTCTATTACAGCTTCGTGTACAAAAGTGCCATTAGACAGGCGTTTGAAGCGCATTCGGAGCAGCCCCGCTCCCTGGTGATTTCAAGGCGGAAGATGGCCCTGGCTGGCCAGGAAAACCAGATTTTCAGATGCAGGACTATGGCAGCTAACTGCAGGTACAAGAAATTTCTCTCTAGCCCCATTATTTCTGGAGTTATTGGCCGTGGCGCTGCCCACTTCTTTTTTCGGCGTGTTTTTTAGCTGGCTTCGGTCCAGCACACACGTAGCGGCCTTGGCTATAGATGACGTACATACAGCATGGCCGTATGCACTGGACATCCTCGGGGTGTCCTCTCTCTGCGGTCCCTGGCATCCTCCCTGTTTATCCTGCATCCTCAAGACCAACATTTTCGGAAAGCCCTGGAGCAGGGCTTTCCAACAATGTCAGACTTGTCAGTTTCCCGCCAATACTTTGGGAGATAGAGCAGTTGCTAAGTCTTGTTTTCACTCTGTTACAGCTTCGTGTACAAAAGTGCCATTAGACAGGCGTTTGAAGCGCATTCGGAGCAGCCCCGCTCCCTGGTGATTTCAAGGCGGAAGATTGCCCTGGCTGGCCGGAAAAACCAGATTTTCAGATGCAGGACTATGGCAGCTAACTGCAGGTACAAGAAATTTCTCTCTAGCCCCATTATTTCTGGAGTTATTGGCCGTGGCGCTGCCCACTTCTTTTTTCGGCGTTTTTTTTTTTGCTGGCTTCGGTCCAGCACACATGTAGGGGCCTTGCCTATTGTTGACGTACACACAGCATGGCCGTATGCACTGGACATCCTCGGGGTGTCCTCTGTCCGCGGTCCCTGGCATCCTCCCTGTTTACCCTGCATCCTCAAGACCAACATTTTCGGAAAGCCCTTGAGCAGGGCTTTCCAACAGTGTCAGACGTGTCAGTTTCCCGCCAATACTTTGGGAGATAGAGCAGTTGCTAAGTCTTGTTTTCACTCTGTTACAGCTTCGTGTACAAAAGTGCCATTAGACAGGCGTTTGAAGCGCATTCGGAGCAACCCCGCTCCCTGATGATTTCAAGGCGGAAGATGGCCCTGGCTGGCCAGGAAAACCAGATTTGCAGATGCAGGACTATGGCAGCTAACTGCAGGTACAAAAAATTTCTCTCTAGTCCCATTATTTCTGGAGTTATTGGCCGTGGCGCTGCCCACTTCGTTTTTCGGCGTGTTTTTTTTTTTGCTGGCTTCGGTCCAGCACACATGTAGGGGCCTTGCCTATTGTTGACGTACATACAGCATGGCCGTATGCACTGGACATCCTCGGGGTTTCCTCTCTCCGCGGTCCCTGGCATCCTCCCTGTTTATCCCACATCCTCAAGACCGGCATTTTCGGAAAGCCCTTGAGCAGGGCTTTCCAACAGTGTCAGACTTGTCAGTTTCCCGCCAATACTTTGGGAGATAGAGCCGTTGCTAAGTCTTGTTTTCACTCTGTTACAGCTTCGTGTACAAAAGTGCCATTAGACAGGCGTTTGAAGCGCATTCGGAGCAGCCCCGCTCCCTGGTGATTTCAAGGCGGAAGATGGCCCTGGCTGGCCAGGAAAACCAGATTTTCAGATGCAGGACTATGGCAGCTAACTGCAGGTACAAGAAATTTCTCTCTAGCCCCATTATTTCTGGAGTTATTGGCCGTGGCGCTGCCCACTTCTTTTTTCGGCGTGTTTTTTTTTTTTGCTGGCTTCGGTCCAGCACACATGTAGGGGCCTTGGCTATAGATGACGTACATACAGCATGGCCGTATGCACTGGACATCCTCGGGGTGTCCTCTCTCTGCGGTCCCTGGCATCCTCCCTGTTTATCCTGCATCCTCAAGACCAACATTTTCGGAAAGCCCTTGAGCAGGGCTTTCCAACAATGTCAGACTTGTCAGTTTCCCGCCAATACTTTGGGAGATAGAGCAGTTGCTAAGTCTTGTTTTCACTCTGTTACAGCTTCGTGTACAAAAGTGCCATTAGACAGGCGTTTGAAGCGCATTCGGAGCAGCCCCGCTCCCTGGTGATTTCAAGGCGGAAGATTGCCCTGGCTGGCCGGAAAAACCAGATTTTCAGATGCAGGACTATGGCAGCTAACTGCAGGTACAAGAAATTTCTCTCTAGCCCCATTATTTCTGGAGTTATTGGCCGTGGCGCTGCCCACTTCTTTTTTCGGCGTTTTTTTTTTGCTGGCTTCGGTCCAGCACACATGTAGGGGCCTTGCCTATTGTTGACGTACACACAGCATGGCCGTATGCACTAGACATCCTCGGGGTGTCCTCTCTCCGCGGTCCCTGGCATCCTCCCTGTTTACCCTGCATCCTCAAGACCGGCATTTTCGGAAAGCCCTTGAGCAGGGCTTTCCAACAGTGTCAGACTTGTCAGTTTCCCGCCAATACTTTGGGAGATAGAGCCGTTGCTAAGTCTTGTTTTCACTCTGTTACAGCTTCGTGTACAAAAGTACCATTAGACAGGCGTTTGAAGCGCATTCGGAGCAGCCCCGCTCCCTGGTGATTTCAAGGCGGAAGATGGCCCTGGCTGGCCAGGAAAACCAGATTTTCAGATGCAGGACTATGGCAGCTAACTGCAGGTACAAGAAATTTTTCTCTAGCCCCATTATTTCTGGAGTTATTGGCCGTGGCGCTGCCCACTTCTTTTTTCGGCGTTTTTTTTTTCTGGCTTCGGTCCAGCACACATCGTCAGCAATTTCACGAAGTGCCAAAAAGTCCCCTGCAGCGAAAAATGTATGTTTGGAGAAAACCGCGTTTGAAGTTAAGCTTATTTTCAAATCACCGGTAGGTAGACTATTAGCGATTCAATCTTTAAAATTTTTGCATGTTAGGGAAGTAGAGATCCCAAATCAAACAAATCTAGTTTCAATTTTGTCCATAACGGGTTTAATTAATGAGTAATTATTTAATTAATGAGATTGTCTCTTTGTGAAAACGGTACAAAACGTGGTCTGTGTGCAGCGCGCCGTGTATAAACTTTTTAGCTGTTCGTGAAAACGCAAAAGCCGGAACACTATTTGGCTCTTCGTGAAAACGCAAAAGCCGGAGCACTAATGATTGGCACTGTGCCAGCTGTATAATCTACACGGCCACAAACTGGTAAACAAGTTTTTGGCACTTCGTGAAAACGCTATTCCGGGTTCTTGGGGTTTTTGCCCTTCATCATCTTAGCATAATTAAGAAACCAGATGATTTTGAGACCTACAATTTCGTAAATTGTTAGATACAGATCAACTAAATCGAAATCACAAAAAAAAAATCAAAATGAGTTTTTCATCGATTTTGCAAGTTTTTGGCACTTCGTGAAATTGCTGACGACATGTAGGGGCCTTGCCTATTGTTGACGTACACACAGCATGGCCGTATGCACTGGACATCCTCGGGGTGTCCTCTCTCCGCAGTCCCTGGCATCCTCCCTGTTTATCCTGCATCCTCAAGACCAGCAATTTCGGAAAGCCCTTGAGCAGGGCTTTCCAACAGTGTCAGACTTGTCAGTTTCCCGCCAATACTTTGGGAGATAGAGCCGTTGCTAAGTCTTGTTTTCACTCTGTTACAGCTTCGTGTACAAAAGTGCCATTAGACAGGCGTTTGAAGCGCATTCGGAGCAGCCCCGCTCCCTGGTGATTTCAAGGCGGAAGATGGCCCTGGCTGGCCAAGAAAACCAGATTTTCAGATGCAGGACTATGGCAGCTAACTGCAGGTACAAGAAATTTCTCTCTAGCCCCATTATTTCTGGAGTTATTGGCCGTGGCGCTGCCCACTTCTTTTTTCGGCGTTTTTTTTTGCTGGCTTCGGTCCAGCACACATGTAGGGGCCTTGCCTATTGTTGACATACACACAGCATGGCCGTATGCACTGGACATCCTCGGGGTGTCCTCTCTCCGCGGTCCCTGGCATCCTCCCTGTTTATCCTGCATCCTCAAGACCGGCATTTTCGGAAAGCCCTTGAGCAGGGCTTTCCAACAGTGTCAGACTTGTCAGTTTCCCGCCAATACTTTGGGAGATAGAGCCGTTGCTAAGTCTTGTTTTCACTCTATTACAGCTTCGTGTACAAAAGTGCCATTAGACAGGCGTTTGAAGCGCATTCGGAGCAGCCCCGCTCCCTGGTGATTTCAAGGCGGAAGATGGCCCTGGCTGGCCAGGAAAACCAGATTTTCAGATGCAGGACTATGGCAGCTAACTGCAGGTACAAGAAATTTCTCTCTAGCCCCATTATTTCTGGAGTTATTGGCCGTGGCGCTGCCCACTTCTTTTTTCGGCGTGTTTTTTAGCTGGCTTCGGTCCAGCACACACGTAGCGGCCTTGGCTATAGATGACGTACATACAGCATGGCCGTATGCACCCGACATCCTCGGGGTGTCCTCTCTCTGCGGTCCCTGGCATCCTCCCTGTTTATCCTGCATCCTCAAGACCAACATTTTCGGAAAGCCCTGGAGCAGGGCTTTCCAACAATGTCAGACTTGTCAGTTTCCCGCCAATACTTTGGGAGATAGAGCAGTTGCTAAGTCTTGTTTTCACTCTGTTACAGCTTCGTGTACAAAAGTGCCATTAGACAGGCGTTTGAAGCGCATTCGGAGCAGCCCCGCTCCCTGGTGATTTCAAGGCGGAAGATTGCCCTGGCTGGCCGGAAAAACCAGATTTTCAGATGCAGGACTATGGCAGCTAACTGCAGGTACAAGAAATTTCTCTCTAGCCCCATTATTTCTGGAGTTATTGGCCGTGGCGCTGCCCACTTCTTTTTTCGGCGTTTTTTTTTTGCTGGCTTCGGTCCAGCACACATGTAGGGGCCTTGCCTATTGTTGACGTACACACAGCATGGCCGTATGCACTGGACATCCTCGGGGTGTCCTCTCTCCGCGGTCCCTGGCATCCTCCCTGTTTACCCTGCATCCTCAAGACCAACATTTTCGGAAAGCCCTTGAGCAGGGCTTTCCAACAGTGTCAGACGTGTCAGTTTCCCGCCAATACTTTGGGAGATAGAGCAGTTGCTAAGTCTTGTTTTCACTCTGTTACAGCTTCGTGTACAAAAGTGCCATTAGACAGGCGTTTGAAGCGCATTCGGAGCAACCCCGCTCCCTGATGATTTCAAGGCGGAAGATGGCCCTGGCTGGCCAGGAAAACCAGATTTTCAGATGCAAGACTATGGCAGCTAACTGCAGGTACAAGAAATTTCTCTCTAGTTCCATTATTTCTGGAGTTATTGGCCGTGGCGCTGCCCACTTCGTTTTTCGGCGTGTTTTTTTTTTGCTGGCTTCGGTCCAGCACACATGTAGCGGCCTTGCCTATTGTTGACGTACATACAGCATGGCCGTATGCACTGGACATCCTCGGGGTTTCCTCTCTCCGCGGTCCCTGGCATCCTCCCTGTTTATCCCACATCCTCAAGACCGGCATTTTCGGAAAGCCCTTGAGCAGGGCTTTCCAACAGTGTCAGACTTGTCAGTTTCCCGCCAATACTTTGGGAGATAGAGCCGTTGCTAAGTCTTGTTTTCACTCTGTTACAGCTTCGTGTACAAAAGTGCCATTAGACAGGCGTTTGAAGCGCATTCGGAGCAACCCCGCTCCCTGATGATTTCAAGGCGGAAGATGGCCCTGGCTGGCCAGGAAAACCAGATTTTCAGATGCAGGACTATGGCAGCTAACTGCAGGTACAAGAAATTTCTCTCTAGTCCCATTATTTCTGGAGTTATTGGCCGTGGCGCTGCCCACTTCGTTTTTCGGCGTGTTTTTTTTTTTGCTGGCTTCGGTCCAGCACACATGTAGGGGCCTTGCCTATTGTTGACGTACATACAGCATGGCCGTATGCACTGGACATCCTCGGGGTTTCCTCTCTCCGCGGTCCCTGGCATCCTCCCTGTTTATCCCACATCCTCAAGACCGGCATTTTCGGAAAGCCCTTGAGCAGGGCTTTCCAACAGTGTCAGACTTGTCAGTTTCCCGCCAATACTTTGGGAGATAGAGCCGTTGCTAAGTCTTGTTTTCACTCTGTTACAGCTTCGTGTACAAAAGTGCCATTAGACAGGCGTTTGAAGCGCATTCGGAGCAGCCCCGCTCCCTGGTGATTTCAAGGCGGAAGATGGCCCTGGCTGGCCGGAAAAACCAGATTTTCAGATGCAGGACTATGGCAGCTAACTGCAGGTACAAGAAATTTCTCTCTAGCCCCATTATTTCTGGAGTTATTGGCCGTGGCGCTGCCCACTTCTTTTTTCGGCGTGTTTTTTTTTTTGCTGGCTTCGGTCCAGCACACATGTAGGGGCCTTGGCTATAGATGACGTACATACAGCATGGCCGTATGCACTGGACATCCTCGGGGTGTCCTCTCTCTGCGGTCCCTGGCATCCTCCCTGTTTATCCTGCATCCTCAAGACCAACATTTTCGGAAAGCCCTTGAGCAGGGCTTTCCAACAATGTCAGACTTGTCAGTTTCCCGCCAATACTTTGGGAGATAGAGCAGTTGCTAAGTCTTGTTTTCACTCTGTTACAGCTTCGTGTACAAAAGTGCCATTAGACAGGCGTTTGAAGCGCATTCGGAGCAGCCCCGCTCCCTGGTGATTTCAAGGCGGAAGATGGCCCTGGCTGGCCGGAAAAACCAGATTTTCAGATGCAGGACTATGGCAGCTAACTGCAGGTACAAGAAATTTCTCTCTAGCCCCATTATTTCTGGAGTTATTGGCCGTGGCGCTGCCCACTTCTTTTTTCGGCGTTTTTTTTTTGCTGGCTTCGGTCCAGCACACATGTAGGGGCCTTGCCTATTGTTGACGTACACACAGCATGGCCGTATGCACTAGACATCCTCGGGGTGTCCTCTCTCCGCGGTCCCTGGCATCCTCCCTGTTTACCCTGCATCCTCAAGACCGGCATTTTCGGAAAGCCATTGAGCAGGGCTTTCCAACAGTGTCAGACTTGTCAGTTTCCCGCCAATACTTTGGGAGATAGAGCCGTTGCTAAGTCTTGTTTTCACTCTGTTACAGCTTCGTGTACAAAAGTGCCATTAGACAGGCGTTTGAAGCGCATTCGGAGCAGCCCCGCTCCCTGGTGATTTCAAGGCGGAAGATGGCCCTGGCTGGCCAGGAAAACCAGATTTTCAGATGCAGGACTATGGCAGCTAACTGCAGGTACAAGAAATTTCTCTCTAGCCCTATTATTTCTGGAGTTATTGGCCGTGGCGCTGCCCACTTCTTTTTTCGGCGTTTTTTTTTGCTGGCTTCAGTCCAGCACACATGTAGGGGCCTTGCCTATTGTTGACGTACACACAGCATGGCCGTATGCACTGGACATCCTCGGGGTGTCCTCTCTCCGCAGTCCCTGGCATCCTCCCTGTTAATCCCGCATCCTCAAGACCGGCATTTTCGGAAAGCCCTTGAGCAGGGCTTTCCAACAGTGTCAGACTTGTCAGTTTCCCGCCAATACTTTGGGAGATAGAGCCGTTGCTAAGTCTTGTTTTCACTCTGTTACAGCTTCGTGTACAAAAGTACCATTAGACAGGCGTTTGAAGCGCATTCGGAGCAGCCCCGCTCCCTGGTGATTTCAAGGCGGAAGATGGCCCTGGCTGGCCAGGAAAACCAGATTTTCAGATGCAGGACTATGGCAGCTAACTGCAGGTACAAGAAATTTCTCTCTAGCCCCATTATTTCTGGAGTTATTGGCCGTGGCGCTGCCCACTTCTTTTTTCGGCGTGTTTTTTTTTTGCTGGCTTCGGTCCAGCACACATGTAGGGGCCTTGCCTATTGTTGACGTACACACAGCATGGCCGTAGCACTGGACATCCTCGGGGTGTCCTCTCTCCGCGGTCCCTGGCATCCTCCCTGTTTATCCTGCATCCTCAAGACCGGCATTTTCGGAAAGCCCTTGAGCAGGGCTTTCCAACAGTGTCAGACTTGTCAGTTTCCCGCCAATACTTTGGGAGATAGAGCCGTTGCTAAGTCTTGTTTTCACTCTGTTACAGCTTCGTGTACAAAAGTGCCATTAGACAGGCGTTTGAAGCGCATTCGGAGCAGCTCCGCTCCCTGGTGATTTCAAGGCGGAAGATGGCCCTGGCTGGCCGGAAAAACCAGATTTTCAGATGCAGGACTATGGCAGCTAACTGCAGGTACAAGAAATTTCTCTCTAGCCCCATTATTTCTGGAGTTATTGGCCGTGGCGCTGCCCACTTCTTTTTTCGGCGTTTTTTTTTTTGCTGGCTTCAGTCCAGCACACATGTAGGGGCCTTGCCTATTGTTGACGTACACACAGCATGGCCGTATGCACTGGACATCCTCGGGGTGTCCTCTCTCCGCAGTCCCTGGCATCCTCCCTGTTAATCCCGCATCCTCAAGACCGGCATTCTCGGAAAGCCCTTGAGCAGGGCTTTCCAACAGTGTCAGACTTGTCAGTTTCCCGCCAATACTTTGGGAGATAGAGCCGTTGCTAAGTCTTGTTTTCACTCTGTTACAGCTTCGTGTACAAAAGTACCATTAGACAGGCGTTTGAAGCGCATTCGGAGCAGCCCCGCTCCCTGGTGATTTCAAGGCGGAAGATGGCCCTGGCTGGCCAGGAAAACCAGATTTTCAGATGCAGGACTATGGCAGCTAACTGCAGGTACAAGAAATTTCTCTCTAGCCCCATTATTTCTGGAGTTATTGGCCGTGGCGCTGCCCACTTCTTTTTTCGGCGTGTTTTTTTTTTGCTGGCTTCGGTCCAGCACACATGTAGGGGCCTTGCCTATTGTTGACGTACACACAGCATGGCCGTAGCACTGGACATCCTCGGGGTGTCCTCTCTCCGCGGTACCTGGCATCCTCCCTGTTTATCCTGCATCCTCAAGACCGGCATTTTCGGAAAGCCCTTGAGCAGGGCTTTCCAACAGTGTCAGACTTGTCAGTTTCCCGCCAATACTTTGGGAGATAGAGCCGTTGCTAAGTCTTGTTTTCACTCTGTTACAGCTTCGTGTACAAAAGTACCATTAGACAGGCGTTTGAAGCGCATTCGGAGCAGCCCCGCTCCCTGGTGATTTCAAGGCGGAAGATGGCCCTGGCTGGCCAGGAAAACCAGATTTTCAGATGCAGGACTATGGCAGCTAACTGCAGGTACAAGAAATTTCTCTCTAGCCCCATTATTTCTGGAGTTATTGGCCGTGGCGCTGCCCACTTCTTTTTTCGGCGTGTTTTTTTTTGCTGGCTTCGGTCCAGCACACATGTAGGGGCCTTGCCTATTGTTGACGTACACACAGCATGGCCGTAGCACTGGACATCCTCGGGGTGTCCTCTCTCCGCGGTCCCTGGCATCCTCCCTGTTTATCCTGCATCCTCAAGACCGGCATTTTCGGAAAGCCCTTGAGCAGGGCTTTCCAACAGTGTCAGACTTGTCAGTTTCCCGCCAATACTTTGGGAGATAGAGCCGTTGCTAAGTCTTGTTTTCACTCTGTTACAGCTTCGTGTACAAAAGTACCATTAGACAGGCGTTTGAAGCGCATTCGGAGCAGCCCCGCTCCCTGGTGATTTCAAGGCGGAAGATGGCCCTGGCTGGCCAGGAAAACCAGATTTTCAGATGCAGGACTATGGCAGCTAACTGCAGGTACAAGAAATTTCTCTCTAGCCCCATTATTTCTGGAGTTATTGGCCGTGGCGCTGCCCACTTCTTTTTTCGGCGTGTTTTTTTTTTGCTGGCTTCGGTCCAGCACACATGTAGGGGCCTTGCCTATTGTTGACGTACACACAGCATGGCCGTAGCACTGGACATCCTCGGGGTGTCCTCTCTCCGCGGTCCCTGGCATCCTCCCTGTTTATCCTGCATCCTCAAGACCGGCATTTTCGGAAAGCCCTTGAGCAGGGCTTTCCAACAGTGTCAGACTTGTCAGTTTCCCGCCAATACTTTGGGAGATAGAGCCGTTGCTAAGTCTTGTTTTCACTCTGTTACAGCTTCGTGTACAAAAGTACCATTAGACAGGCGTTTGAAGCGCATTCGGAGCAGCCCCGCTCCCTGGTGATTTCAAGGCGGAAGATGGCCCTGGCTGGCCAGGAAAACCAGATTTTCAGATGCAGGACTATGGCAGCTAACTGCAGGTACAAGAAATTTCTCTCTAGCCCCATTATTTCTGGAGTTATTGGCCGTGGCGCTGCCCACTTCTTTTTTCGGCGTGTTTTTTTTTTTGCTGGCTTCGGTCCAGCACACATGTAGGGGCCTTGCCTATTGTTGACGTACACACAGCATGGCCGTAGCACTGGACATCCTCGGGGTGTCCTCTCTCCGCGGTCCCTGGCATCCTCCCTGTTTATCCTGCATCCTCAAGACCGGCATTTTCGGAAAGCCCTTGAGCAGGGCTTTCCAACAGTGTCAGACTTGTCAGTTTCCCGCCAATACTTTGGGAGATAGTGCCGTTGCTAAGTCTTGTTTTCACTCTGTTACAGCTTCGTGTACAAAAGTACCATTAAACAGGCGTTTGAAGCGCATTCGGAGCAGCCCCGCTCCCTGGTGATTTCAAGGCGGAAGATGGCCCTGGCTGGCCAAGAAAACCAGATTTTCAGATGCAGGACTATGGCAGCTAACTGCAGGTACAAGAAATTTCTCTCTAGCCCCATTATTTCTGGAGTTATTGGCCGTGGCGCTGCCCACTTCTTTTATCGACGTGTTTTTTTTTGCTGGCTTCGGTCTAGCACACAGGTAGGGGCCTTGCCTATTGTTGAGGTACACACAGCATGGCCGTAGCACTGGACATCCTCGGGGTGTCCTCTCTCCGCGGTCCCTGGCATCCTCCCTGTTTATCCTGCATCCTCAAGACCGGCATTTTCGGAAAGCCCTTGAGCAGGGCTTTCCAACAGTGTCAGACTTGTCAGTTTCCCGCCAATACTTTGGGAGATAGAGCCGTTGCTAAGTCTTGTTTTCACTCTGTTACAGCTTCGTGTACAAAAGTGCCATTAGACAGGCGTTTGAAGCGCATTCGGAGCAGCCCCACTCCCTGGTGATTTCAAGGCGGAAGATGGCCCTGGCTGGCCAAGAAAACCAGATTTTCAGATGCAGGACTATGGCAGCTAACTGCAGGTACAAGAAATTTCTCTCTAGCCCCATTATTTCTGGAGTTATTGGCCGTGGCGCTGCCCACTTCTTTTTTCGGCGTGTTTTTTTTTTTTTTGCTGGCTTCGGTCCAGCACACATGTAGGGGCCTTGCCTATTGTTGACGTACACACAGCATGGCCGTAGCACTGGACATCCTCGGGGTGTCCTCTCTCCGCGGTCCCTGGCATCCTCCCTGTTTATCCTGCATCCTCAAGACCGGCATTTTCGGAAAGCCCTTGAGCAGGGCTTTCCAACAGTGTCAGACTTGTCAGTTTCCCGCCAATACTTTGGGAGATAGAGCCGTTGCTAAGTCTTGTTTTCACTCTGTTACAGCTTCGTGTACAAAAGTACCATTAGACAGGCGTTTGAAGCGCATTCGGAGCAGCCCCGCTCCCTGGTGATTTCAAGGCGGAAGATGGCCCTGGCTGGCCAAGAAAACCAGATTTTCAGATGCAGGACTATGGCAGCTAACTGCAGGTACAAGAAATTTCTCTCTAGCCCCATTATTTCTGGAGTTATTGGCCGTGGCGCTGCCCACTTCTTTTATCGACGTGTTTTTTTTTGCTGGCTTCGGTCCAGCACACAGGTAGGGGCCTTGCCTATTGTTGAGGTACACACAGCATGGCCGTAGCACTGGACATCCTCGGGGTGTCCTCTCTCCGCGGTCCCTGGCATCCTCCCTGTTTATCCTGCATCCTCAAGACCGGCATTTTCGGAAAGCCCTTGAGCAGGGCTTTCCAACAGTGTCAGACTTGTCAGTTTCCCGCCAATACTTTGGGAGATAGAGCCGTTGCTAAGTCTTGTTTTCACTCTGTTACAGCTTCGTGTACAAAAGTGCCATTAGACAGGCGTTTGAAGCGCATTCGGAGCAGCCCCACTCCCTGGTGATTTCAAGGCGGAAGATGGCCCTGGCTGGCCAAGAAAACCAGATTTTCAGATGCAGGACTATGGCAGCTAACTGCAGGTACAAGAAATTTCTCTCTAGCCCCATTATTTCTGGAGTTATTGGCCGTGGCGCTGCCCACTTCTTTTTTCGGCGTGTTTTTTTTTTTTTTGCTGGCTTCGGTCCAGCACACATGTAGGGGCCTTGCCTATTGTTGACGTACACACAGCATGGCCGTAGCACTGGACATCCTCGGGGTGTCCTCTCTCCGCGGTCCCTGGCATCCTCCCTGTTTATCCTGCATCCTCAAGACCGGCATTTTCGGAAAGCCCTGGAGCAGGGCTTTCCAACAGTGTCAGACTTGTCAGTTTCCCGCCAATACTTTGGGAGATAGAGCCGTTGCTAAGTCTTGTTTTCACTCTGTTACAGCTTCGTGTACAAAAGTACCATTAGACAGGCGTTTGAAGCGCATTCGGAGCAGCCCCGCTCCCTGGTGATTTCAAGGCGGAAGATGGCCCTGGCTGGCCAGGAAAACCAGATTTTCAGATGCAGGACTATGGCAGCTAACTGCAGGTACAAGAAATTTCTCTCTAGCCCCATTATTTCTGGAGTTATTGGCCGTGGCGCTGCCCACTTCTTTTTTCGGCGTGTTTTTTTTTGCTGGCTTCGGTCCAGCACACATGTAGGGGCCTTGCCTATTGTTGACGTACACACAGCATGGCCGTAGCACTGGACATCCTCGGGGTGTCCTCTCTCCGCGGTCCCTGGCATCCTTCCTGTTTATCCTGCATCCTCAAGACCGGCATTTTCGGAAAGCCCTTGAGCAGGGCTTTCCAACAGTGTCAGACTTGTCAGTTTCCCGCCAATACTTTGGGAGATAGAGCCGTTGCTAAGTCTTGTTTTCACTCTGTTACAGCTTCGTGTACAAAAGTGCCATTAGACAGGCGTTTGAAGCGCATTCGGAGCAGCCCCGCTCCCTGGTGATTTCAAGGCGGAAGATGGCCCTGGCTGGCCAGGAAAACCGGATTTTCAGATGAAGGACTATGGCAGCTAACTGCAGGTACAAGAAATTTCTCTCTAGCCCCATTATTTCTGGAGTTATTGGCCGTGGCGCTGCCCACTTCTTTTATCGACGTGTTTTTTTTTTGCTGGCTTCGGTCCAGCACACAGGTAGGGGCCTTGCCTATTGTTGAGGTACACACAGCATGGCCGTAGCACTGGACATCCTCGGGGTGTCCTCTCTCCGCGGTCCCTGGCATCCTCCCTGTTTATCCTGCATCCTCAAGACCGGCATTTTCGGAAAGCCCTTGAGCAGGGCTTTCCAACAGTGTCAGACTTGTCAGTTTCCCGCCAATACTTTGGGAGATAGAGCCGTTGCTAAGTCTTGTTTTCACTCTGTTACAGCTTCGTGTACAAAAGTACCATTAGACAAACGTTTGAAGCGCATTCGGAGCAGCCCCGCTCCCTGGTGATTTCAAGGCGGAAGATGGCCCTGGCTGGCCAGGAAAACCAGATTTTCAGATGCAGGACTATGGCAGCTAACTGCAGGTACAAGAAATTTCTCTCTAGCCCCATTATTTCTGGAGTTATTGGCCGTGGTGCTGCCCACTTCTTTTTTCGGCGTGTTTTTTTTTTGCTGGCTTCGGTCCAGCACACATGTAGGGGCCTTGCCTATTGTTGACGTACACACAGCATGGCCGTAGCACTGGACATCCTTGGGGTGTCCTCTCTCCGCGGTCCCTGGCATCCTCCCTGTTTATCCTGCATCCTCAAGACCAACATTTTCGGAAAGCCCTTGAGCAGGGCTTTCCAACAGTGTCAGACTTGTCAGTTTCCCGCCAATACTTTGGGAGATAGAGCCGTTGCTAAGTCTTGTTTTCACTCTGTTACAGCTTCGTGTACAAAAGTACCATTAGACAGGCGTTTGAAGCGCATTCGGAGCAGCCCTGCTCCCTGGTGATTTCAAGGCGGAAGATGGCCCTGGCTGGCCAGGAAAACCAGATTTTCAGATGCAGGACTATGGCAGCTAACTGCAGGTACAAGAAATTTCTCTCTAGCCCCATTATTTCTGGAGTTATTGGCCGTGGCGCTGCCCACTTCTTTTTTCGGCGTGTTTTTTTTTTGCTGGCTTCGGTCCAGCACACATGTAGGGGCCTTGCCTATTGTTGACGTACACACAGCATGGCCGTAGCACTGGACATCCTCGGGGTGTCCTCTCTCCGCGGTCCCTGGCATCCTCCCTGTTTATCCTGCATCCTCAAGACCGGCATTTTCGGAAAGCCCTTGAGCAGGGCTTTCCAACAGTGTCAGACTTGTCAGTTTCCCGCCAATACTTTGGGAGATAGAGCCGTTGCTAAGTCTTGTTTTCACTCTGTTACAGCTTCGTGTACAAAAGTGCCATTAGACAGGCGTTTGAAGCGCATTCGGAGCAGCCCCGCTCCCTGGTGATTTCAAGGCGGAAGATGGCCCTGGCTGGCCGGAAAAACCAGATTTTCAGATGCAGGACTATGGCAGCTAACTGCAGGTACAAGAAATTTCTCTCTAGCCCCATTATTTCTGGAGTTATTGGCCGTGGCGCTGCCCACTTCTTTTTTCGGCGTTTTTTTTTTTTTGCTGGCTTCAGTCCAGCACACATGTAGGGGCCTTGCCTATTGTTGACGTACACACAGCATGGCCGTATGCACTGGACATCCTCGGGGTGTCCTCTCTCCGCAGTCCCTGGCATCCTCCCTGTTAATCCCGCATCCTCAAGACCGGCATTCTCGGAAAGCCCTTGAGCAGGGCTTTCCAACAGTGTCAGACTTGTCAGTTTCCCGCCAATACTTTGGGAGATAGAGCCGTTGCTAAGTCTTGTTTTCACTCTGTTACAGCTTCGTGTACAAAAGTACCATTAGACAGGCGTTTGAAGCGCATTCGGAGCAGCCCCGCTCCCTGGTGATTTCAAGGCGGAAGATGGCCCTGGCTGGCCAGGAAAACCAGATTTTCAGATGCAGGACTATGGCAGCTAACTGCAGGTACAAGAAATTTCTCTCTAGCCCCATTATTTCTGGAGTTATTGGCCGTGGCGCTGCCCACTTCTTTTTTCGGCGTGTTTTTTTTTTGCTGGCTTCGGTCCAGCACACATGTAGGGGCCTTGCCTATTGTTGACGTACACACAGCATGGCCGTAGCACTGGACATCCTCGGGGTGTCCTCTCTCCGCGGTCCCTGGCATCCTCCCTGTTTATCCTGCATCCTCAAGACCGGCATTTTCGGAAAGCCCTTGAGCAGGGCTTTCCAACAGTGTCAAACTTGTCAGTTTCCCGCCAATACTTTGGGAGATAGAGCCGTTGCTAAGTCTTGTTTTCACTCTGTTACAGCTTCGTGTACAAAAGTACCATTAGACAGGCGTTTGAAGCGCATTCGGAGCAGCCCCGCTCCCTGGTGATTTCAAGGCGGAAGATGGCCCTGGCTGGCCAGGAAAACCAGATTTTCAGATGCAGGACTATGGCAGCTAACTGCAGGTACAAGAAATTTCTCTCTAGCCCCATTATTTCTGGAGTTATTGGCCGTGGCGCTGCCCACTTCTTTTTTCGGCGTGTTTTTTTTTTGCTGGCTTCGGTCCAGCACACATGTAGGGGCCTTGCCTATTGTTGACGTACACACAGCATGGCCGTAGCACTGGACATCCTCGGGGTGTCCTCTCTCCGCGGTCCCTGGCATCCTCCCTGTTTATCCTGCATCCTCAAGACCGGCATTTTCGGAAAGCCCTTGAGCAGGGCTTTCCAACAGTGTCAGACTTGTCAGTTTCCCGCCAATACTTTGGGAGATAGAGCCGTTGCTAAGTCTTGTTTTCACTCTGTTACAGCTTCGTGTACAAAAGTACCATTAGACAGGCGTTTGAAGCGCATTCGGAGCAGCCCCGCTCCCTGGTGATTTCAAGGCGGAAGATGGCCCTGGCTGGCCAGGAAAACCAGATTTTCAGATGCAGGACTATGGCAGCTAACTGCAGGTACAAGAAATTTCTCTCTAGCCCCATTATTTCTGGAGTTATTGGCCGTGGCGCTGCCCACTTCTTTTTTCGGCGTGTTTTTTTTTTGCTGGCTTCGGTCCAGCACACATGTAGGGGCCTTGCCTATTGTTGACGTACACACAGCATGGCCGTAGCACTGGACATCCTCGGGGTGTCCTCTCTCCGCGGTCCCTGGCATCCTCCCTGTTTATCCTGCATCCTCAAGACCGGCATTTTCGGAAAGCCCTTGAGCAGGGCTTTCCAACAGTGTCAGACTTGTCAGTTTCCCGCCAATACTTTGGGAGATAGAGCCGTTGCTAAGTCTTGTTTTCACTCTGTTACAGCTTCGTGTACAAAAGTACCATTAGACAGGCGTTTGAAGCGCATTCGGAGCAGCCCCGCTCCCTGGTGATTTCAAGGCGGAAGATGGCCCTGGCTGGCCAGGAAAACCAGATTTTCAGATGCAGGACTATGGCAGCTAACTGCAGGTACAAGAAATTTCTCTCTAGCCCCATTATTTCTGGAGTTATTGGCCGTGGCGCTGCCCACTTCTTTTTTCGGCGTGTTTTTTTTTTTGCTGGCTTCGGTCCAGCACACATGTAGGGGTCTTGCCTATTGTTGACGTACACACAGCATGGCCGTAGCACTGGACATCCTCGGGGTGTCCTCTCTCCGCGGTCCCTGGCATCCTCCCTGTTTATCCTGCATCCTCAAGACCGGCATTTTCGGAAAGCCCTTGAGCAGGGCTTTCCAACAGTGTCAGACTTGTCAGTTTCCCGCCAATACTTTGGGAGATAGAGCCGTTGCTAAGTCTTGTTTTCACTCTGTTACAGCTTCGTGTACAAAAGTACCATTAGACAGGCGTTTGAAGCGCATTCGGAGCAGCCCCGCTCCCTGGTGATTTCAAGGCGGAAGATGGCCCTGGCTGGCCAAGAAAACAAGATTTTCAGATGCAGGACTATGGCAGCTAACTGCAGGTACAAGAAATTTCTCTCTAGCCCCATTATTTCTGGAGTTATTGGCCGTGGCGCTGCCCACTTCTTTTATCGACGTGTTTTTTTTTGCTGGCTTCGGTCTAGCACACAGGTAGGGGCCTTGCCTATTGTTGAGGTACACACAGCATGGCCGTAGCACTGGACATCCTCGGGGTGTCCTCTCTCCGCGGTCCCTGGCATCCTCCCT
Source organism: Marthasterias glacialis (assembly GCA_911728455.2). Taxonomy (NCBI): domain Eukaryota; kingdom Metazoa; phylum Echinodermata; class Asteroidea; order Forcipulatida; family Asteriidae; genus Marthasterias; species Marthasterias glacialis. The sequence goes on from OU452236.1 coordinate 13,248,320, forward strand.
GTTTATCCTGCATCCTCAAGACCGGCATTTTCGGAAAGCCCTTGAGCAGGGCTTTCCAACAGTGTCAGACTTGTCAGTTTCCCGCCAATACTTTGGGAGATAGAGCCGTTGCTAAGTCTTGTTTTCACTCTGTTACAGCTTCGTGTACAAAAGTACCATTAGACAGGCGTTTGAAGCGCATTCGGAGCAGCCCCGCTCCCTGGTGATTTCAAGGCGGAAGATGGCCCTGGCTGGCCAAGAAAACCAGATTTTCAGATGCAGGACTATGGCAGCTAACTGCAGGTACAAGAAATTTCTCTCTAGCCCCATTATTTCTGGAGTTATTGGCCGTGGCGCTGCCCACTTCTTTTATCGACGTGTTTTTTTTTGCTGGCTTCGGTCTAGCACACAGGTAGGGGCCTTGCCTATTGTTGAGGTACACACAGCATGGCCGTAGCACTGGACATCCTCGGGGTGTCCTCTCTCCGCGGTCCCTGGCATCCTCCCTGTTTATCCTGCATCCTCAAGACCGGCATTTTCGGAAAGCCCTTGAGCAGGGCTTTCCAACAGTGTCAGACTTGTCAGTTTCCCGCCAATACTTTGGGAGATAGAGCCGTTGCTAAGTCTTGTTTTCACTCTGTTACAGCTTCGTGTACAAAAGTACCATTAGACAGGCGTTTGAAGCGCATTCGGAGCAGCCCCGCTCCCTGGTGATTTCAAGGCGGAAGATGGCCCTGGCTGGCCAAAAAACCAGATTTTCAGATGCAGGACTATGGCAGCTAACTGCAGGTACAAGAAATTTCTCTCTAGCCCCATTATTTCTGGAGTTATTGGCCGTGGCGCTGCCCACTTCTTTTTTCGGCGTGTTTTTTTTTTTTTTGCTGGCTTCGGTCCAGCACACATGTAGGGGCCTTGCCTATTGTTGACGTACACACAGCATGGCCGTAGCACTGGACATCCTCGGGGTGTCCTCTCTCCGCGGTCCCTGGCATCCTCCCTGTTTATCCTGCATCCTCAAGACCGGCATTTTCGGAAAGCCCTGGAGCAGGGCTTTCCAACAGTGTCAGACTTGTCAGTTTCCCGCCAATACTTTGGGAGATAGAGCCGTTGCTAAGTCTTGTTTTCACTCTGTTACAGCTTCGTGTACAAAAGTACCATTAGACAGGCGTTTGAAGCGCATTCGGAGCAGCCCCGCTCCCTGGTGATTTCAAGGCGGAAGATGGCCCTGGCTGGCCAGGAAAACCAGATTTTCAGATGCAGGACTATGGCAGCTAACTGCAGGTACAAGAAATTTCTCTCTAGCCCCATTATTTCTGGAGTTATTGGCCGTGGCGCTGCCCACTTCTTTTTTCGGCGTGTTTTTTTTTGCTGGCTTCGGTCCAGCACACATGTAGGGGCCTTGCCTATTGTTGACGTACACACAGCATGGCCGTAGCACTGGACATCCTCGGGGTGTCCTCTCTCCGCGGTCCCTGGCATCCTTCCTGTTTATCCTGCATCCTCAAGACCGGCATTTTCGGAAAGCCCTTGAGCAGGGCTTTCCAACAGTGTCAGACTTGTCAGTTTCCCGCCAATACTTTGGGAGATAGAGCCGTTGCTAAGTCTTGTTTTCACTCTGTTACAGCTTCGTGTACAAAAGTACCATTAGACAAACGTTTGAAGCGCATTCGGAGCAGCCCCGCTCCCTGGTGATTTCAAGGCGGAAGATGGCCCTGGCTGGCCAGGAAAACCAGATTTTCAGATGCAGGACTATGGCAGCTAACTGCAGGTACAAGAAATTTCTCTCTAGCCCCATTATTTCTGGAGTTATTGGCCGTGGTGCTGCCCACTTCTTTTTTCGGCGTGTTTTTTTTTTGCTGGCTTCGGTCCAGCACACATGTAGGGGCCTTGCCTATTGTTGACGTACACACAGCATGGCCGTAGCACTGGACATCCTTGGGGTGTCCTCTCTCCGCGGTCCCTGGCATCCTCCCTGTTTATCCTGCATCCTCAAGACCAACATTTTCGGAAAGCCCTTGAGCAGGGCTTTCCAACAGTGTCAGACTTGTCAGTTTCCCGCCAATACTTTGGGAGATAGAGCCGTTGCTAAGTCTTGTTTTCACTCTGTTACAGCTTCGTGTACAAAAGTACCATTAGACAGGCGTTTGAAGCGCATTCGGAGCAGCCCCGCTCCCTGGTGATTTCAAGGCGGAAGATGGCCCTGGCTGGCCAGGAAAACCAGATTTTCAGATGCAGGACTATGGCAGCTAACTGCAGGTACAAGAAATTTCTCTCTAGCCCCATTATTTCTGGAGTTATTGGCCGTGGCGCTGCCCACTTCTTTTTTCGGCGTGTTTTTTTTTTGCTGGCTTCGGTCCAGCACACATGTAGGGGCCTTGCCTATTGTTGACGTACACACAGCATGGCCGTAGCACTGGACATCCTCGGGGTGTCCTCTCTCCGCGGTCCCTGGCATCCTCCCTGTTTATCCTGCATCCTCAAGACCGGCATTTTCGGAAAGCCCTTGAGCAGGGCTTTCCAACAGTGTCAGACTTGTCAGTTTCCCGCCAATACTTTGGGAGATAGAGCCGTTGCTAAGTCTTGTTTTCACTCTGTTACAGCTTCGTGTACAAAAGTACCATTAGACAGGCGTTTGAAGCGCATTCGGAGCAGCCCCGCTCCCTGGTGATTTCAAGGCGGAAGATGGCCCTGGCTGGCCAGGAAAACCAGATTTTCAGATGCAGGACTATGGCAGCTAACTGCAGGTACAAGAAATTTCTCTCTAGCCCCATTATTTCTGGAGTTATTGGCCGTGGCGCTGCCCACTTCTTTTTTCGGCGTGTTTTTTTTTGCTGGCTTCGGTCCAGCACACATGTAGGGGCCTTGCCTATTGTTGACGTACACACAGCATGGCCGTAGCACTGGACATCCTCGGGGTGTCCTCTCTCCGCGGTCCCTGGCATCCTTCCTGTTTATCCTGCATCCTCAAGACCGGCATTTTCGGAAAGCCCTTGAGCAGGGCTTTCCAACAGTGTCAGACTTGTCAGTTTCCCGCCAATACTTTGGGAGATAGAGCCGTTGCTAAGTCTTGTTTTCACTCTGTTACAGCTTCGTGTACAAAAGTACCATTAGACAAACGTTTGAAGCGCATTCGGAGCAGCCCCGCTCCCTGGTGATTTCAAGGCGGAAGATGGCCCTGGCTGGCCAGGAAAACCAGATTTTCAGATGCAGGACTATGGCAGCTAACTGCAGGTACAAGAAATTTCTCTCTAGCCCCATTATTTCTGGAGTTATTGGCCGTGGTGCTGCCCACTTCTTTTTTCGGCGTGTTTTTTTTTTGCTGGCTTCGGTCCAGCACACATGTAGGGGCCTTGCCTATTGTTGACGTACACACAGCATGGCCGTAGCACTGGACATCCTTGGGGTGTCCTCTCTCCGCGGTCCCTGGCATCCTCCCTGTTTATCCTGCATCCTCAAGACCAACATTTTCGGAAAGCCCTTGAGCAGGGCTTTCCAACAGTGTCAGACTTGTCAGTTTCCCGCCAATACTTTGGGAGATAGAGCCGTTGCTAAGTCTTGTTTTCACTCTGTTACAGCTTCGTGTACAAAAGTACCATTAGACAGGCGTTTGAAGCGCATTCGGAGCAGCCCCGCTCCCTGGTGATTTCAAGGCGGAAGATGGCCCTGGCTGGCCAGGAAAACCAGATTTTCAGATGCAGGACTATGGCAGCTAACTGCAGGTACAAGAAATTTCTCTCTAGCCCCATTATTTCTGGAGTTATTGGCCGTGGCGCTGCCCACTTCTTTTTTCGGCGTGTTTTTTTTTTGCTGGCTTCGGTCCAGCACACATGTAGGGGCCTTGCCTATTGTTGACGTACACACAGCATGGCCGTAGCACTGGACATCCTCGGGGTGTCCTCTCTCCGCGGTCCCTGGCATCCTCCCTGTTTATCCTGCATCCTCAAGACCGGCATTTTCGGAAAGCCCTTGAGCAGGGCTTTCCAACAGTGTCAGACTTGTCAGTTTCCCGCCAATACTTTGGGAGATAGAGCCGTTGCTAAGTCTTGTTTTCACTCTGTTACAGCTTCGTGTACAAAAGTGCCATTAGACAGGCGTTTGAAGCGCATTCGGAGCAGCCCCGCTCCCTGGTGATTTCAAGGCGGAAGATGGCCCTGGCTGGCCGGAAAAACCAGATTTTCAGATGCAGGACTATGGCAGCTAACTGCAGGTACAAGAAATTTCTCTCTAGCCCCATTATTTCTGGAGTTATTGGCCGTGGCGCTGCCCACTTCTTTTTTCGGCGTTTTTTTTTTTTGCTGGCTTCAGTCCAGCACACATGTAGGGGCCTTGCCTATTGTTGACGTACACACAGCATGGCCGTATGCACTGGACATCCTCGGGGTGTCCTCTCTCCGCAGTCCCTGGCATCCTCCCTGTTAATCCCGCATCCTCAAGACCGGCATTCTCGGAAAGCCCTTGAGCAGGGCTTTCCAACAGTGTCAGACTTGTCAGTTTTCCGCCAATACTTTGGGAGATAGAGCCGTTGCTAAGTCTTGTTTTCACTCTGTTACAGCTTCGTGTACAAAAGTACCATTAGACAGGCGTTTGAAGCGCATTCGGAGCAGCCCCGCTCCCTGGTGATTTCAAGGCGGAAGATGGCCCTGGCTGGCCAGGAAAACCAGATTTTCAGATGCAGGACTATGGCAGCTAACTGCAGGTACAAGAAATTTCTCTCTAGCCCCATTATTTCTGGAGTTATTGGCCGTGGCGCTGCCCACTTCTTTTTTCGGCGTGTTTTTTTTTTGCTGGCTTCGGTCCAGCACACATGTAGGGGCCTTGCCTATTGTTGACGTACACACAGCATGGCCGTAGCACTGGACATCCTCGGGGTGTCCTCTCTCCGCGGTCCCTGGCATCCTCCCTGTTTATCCTGCATCCTCAAGACCGGCATTTTCGGAAAGCCCTTGAGCAGGGCTTTCCAACAGTGTCAAACTTGTCAGTTTCCCGCCAATACTTTGGGAGATAGAGCCGTTGCTAAGTCTTGTTTTCACTCTGTTACAGCTTCGTGTACAAAAGTACCATTAGACAGGCGTTTGAAGCGCATTCGGAGCAGCCCCGCTCCCTGGTGATTTCAAGGCGGAAGATGGCCCTGGCTGGCCAGGAAAACCAGATTTTCAGATGCAGGACTATGGCAGCTAACTGCAGGTACAAGAAATTTCTCTCTAGCCCCATTATTTCTGGAGTTATTGGCCGTGGCGCTGCCCACTTCTTTTTTCGGCGTGTTTTTTTTTTGCTGGCTTCGGTCCAGCACACATGTAGGGGCCTTGCCTATTGTTGACGTACACACAGCATGGCCGTAGCACTGGACATCCTCGGGGTGTCCTCTCTCCGCGGTCCCTGGCATCCTCCCTGTTTATCCTGCATCCTCAAGACCGGCATTTTCGGAAAGCCCTTGAGCAGGGCTTTCCAACAGTGTCAGACTTGTCAGTTTCCCGCCAATACTTTGGGAGATAGAGCCGTTGCTAAGTCTTGTTTTCACTCTGTTACAGCTTCGTGTACAAAAGTACCATTAGACAGGCGTTTGAAGCGCATTCGGAGCAGCCCCGCTCCCTGGTGATTTCAAGGCGGAAGATGGCCCTGGCTGGCCAGGAAAACCAGATTTTCAGATGCAGGACTATGGCAGCTAAATGCAGGTACAAGAAATTTCTCTCTAGCCCCATTATTTCTGGAGTTATTGGCCGTGGCGCTGCCCACTTCTTTTTTCGGCGTGTTTTTTTTTTGCTGGCTTCGGTCCAGCACACATGTAGGGGCCTTGCCTATTGTTGACGTACACACAGCATGGCCGTAGCACTGGACATCCTCGGGGTGTCCTCTCTCCGCGGTCCCTGGCATCCTCCCTGTTTATCCTGCATCCTCAAGACCGGCATTTTCGGAAAGCCCTTGAGCAGGGCTTTCCAACAGTGTCAGACTTGTCAGTTTCCCGCCAATACTTTGGTAGATAGAGCCGTTGCTAAGTCTTGTTTTCACTCTGTTACAGCTTCGTGTACAAAAGTACCATTAGACAGGCGTTTGAAGCGCATTCGGAGCAGCCCCGCTCCCTGGTGATTTCAAGGCGGAAGATGGCCCTGGCTGGCCAGGAAAACCAGATTTTCAGATGCAGGACTATGGCAGCTAACTGCAGGTACAAGAAATTTCTCTCTAGCCCCATTATTTCTGGAGTTATTGGCCGTGGCGCTGCCCACTTCTTTTTTCGGCGTGTTTTTTTTTTTGCTGGCTTCGGTCCAGCACACATGTAGGGGCCTTGCCTATTGTTGACGTACACACAGCATGGCCGTAGCACTGGACATCCTCGGGGTGTCCTCTCTCCGCGGTCCCTGGCATCCTCCCTGTTTATCCTGCATCCTCAAGACCGGCATTTTCGGAAAGCCCTTGAGCAGGGCTTTCCAACAGTGTCAGACTTGTCAGTTTCCCGCCAATACTTTGGGAGATAGAGCCGTTGCTAAGTCTTGTTTTCACTCTGTTACAGCTTCGTGTACAAAAGTACCATTAGACAGGCGTTTGAAGCGCATTCGGAGCAGCCCCGCTCCCTGGTGATTTCAAGGCGGAAGATGGCCCTGGCTGGCCAGGAAAACCAGATTTTCAGATGCAGGACTATGGCAGCTAACTGCAGGTACAAGAAATTTCTCTCTAGCCCCATTATTTCTGGAGTTATTGGCCGTGGCGCTGCCCACTTCTTTTATCGACGTGTTTTTTTTTGCTGGCTTCGGTCTAGCACACAGGTAGGGGCCTTGCCTATTGTTGAGGTACACACAGCATGGCCGTAGCACTGGACATCCTCGGGGTGTCCTCTCTCCGCGGTCCCTGGCATCCTCCCTGTTTATCCTGCATCCTCAAGACCGGCATTTTCGGAAAGCCCTTGAGCAGGGCTTTCCAACAGTGTCAGACTTGTCAGTTTCCCGCCAATACTTTGGGAGATAGAGCCGTTGCTAAGTCTTGTTTTCACTCTGTTACAGCTTCGTGTACAAAAGTGCCATTAGACAGGCGTTTGAAGCGCATTCGGAGCAGCCCCACTCCCTGGTGATTTCAAGGCGGAAGATGGCCCTGGCTGGCCAAGAAAACCAGATTTTCAGATGCAGGACTATGGCAGCTAACTGCAGGTACAAGAAATTTCTCTCTAGCCCCATTATTTCTGGAGTTATTGGCCGTGGCGCTGCCCACTTCTTTTTTCGGCGTGTTTTTTTTTTTTTTGCTGGCTTCGGTCCAGCACACATGTAGGGGCCTTGCCTATTGTTGACATACACACAGCATGGCCGTAGCACTGGACATCCTCGGGGTGTCCTCTCTCCGCGGTCCCTGGCATCCTCCCTGTTTATCCTGCATCCTCAAGACCGGCATTTTCGGAAAGCCCTTGAGCAGGGCTTTCCAACAGTGTCAGACTTGTCAGTTTCCCGCCAATACTTTGGGAGATAGAGCCGTTGCTAAGTCTTGTTTTCACTCTGTTACAGCTTCGTGTACAAAAGTACCATTAGACAGGCGTTTGAAGCGCATTCGGAGCAGCCCCGCTCCCTGGTGATTTCAAGGCAGAAGATGGCCCTGGCTGGCCAAGAAAACCAGATTTTCAGATGCAGGACTATGGCAGCTAACTGCAGGTACAAGAAATTTCTCTCTAGCCCCATTATTTCTGGAGTTATTGGCCGTGGCGCTGCCCACTTCTTTTATCGACGTGTTTTTTTTTGCTGGCTTCGGTCCAGCACACAGGTAGGGGCCTTGCCTATTGTTGAGGTACACACAGCATGGCCGTAGCACTGGACATCCTCGGGGTGTCCTCTCTCCGCGGTCCCTGGCATCCTCCCTGTTTATCCTGCATCCTCAAGACCGGCATTTTCGGAAAGCCCTTGAGCAGGGCTTTCCAACAGTGTCAGACTTGTCAGTTTCCCGCCAATACTTTGGGAGATAGAGCCGTTGCTAAGTCTTGTTTTCACTCTGTTACAGCTTCGTGTACAAAAGTGCCATTAGACAGGCGTTTGAAGCGCATTCGGAGCAGCCCCACTCCCTGGTGATTTCAAGGCGGAAGATGGCCCTGGCTGGCCAAGAAAACCAGATTTTCAGATGCAGGACTATGGCAGCTAACTGCAGGTACAAGAAATTCCTCTCTAGCCCCATTATTTCTGGAGTTATTGGCCGTGGCGCTGCCCACTTCTTTTTTCGGCGTGTTTTTTTTTTTTTTGCTGGCTTCGGTCCAGCACACATGTAGGGGCCTTGCCTATTGTTGACGTACACACAGCATGGCCGTAGCACTGGACATCCTCGGGGTGTCCTCTCTCCGCGGTCCCTGGCATCCTCCCTGTTTATCCTGCATCCTCAAGACCGGCATTTTCGGAAAGCCCTGGAGCAGGGCTTTCCAACAGTGTCAGACTTGTCAGTTTCCCGCCAATACTTTGGGAGATAGAGCCGTTGCTAAGTCTTGTTTTCACTCTGTTACAGCTTCGTGTACAAAAGTACCATTAGACAGGCGTTTGAAGCGCATTCGGAGCAGCCCCGCTCCCTGGTGATTTCAAGGCGGAAGATGGCCCTGGCTGGCCAGGAAAACCAGATTTTCAGATGCAGGACTATGGCAGCTAACTGCAGGTACAAGAAATTTCTCTCTAGCCCCATTATTTCTGGAGTTATTGGCCGTGGCGCTGCCCACTTCTTTTTTCGGCGTGTTTTTTTTTGCTGGCTTCGGTCCAGCACACATGTAGGGGCCTTGCCTATTGTTGACGTACACACAGCATGGCCGTAGCACTGGACATCCTCGGGGTGTCCTCTCTCCGCGGTCCCTGGCATCCTTCCTGTTTATCCTGCATCCTCAAGACCGGCATTTTCGGAAAGCCCTTGAGCAGGGCTTTCCAACAGTGTCAGACTTGTCAGTTTCCCGCCAATACTTTGGGAGATAGAGCCGTTGCTAAGTCTTGTTTTCACTCTGTTACAGCTTCGTGTACAAAAGTGCCATTAGACAGGCGTTTGAAGCGCATTCGGAGCAGCCCCGCTCCCTGGTGATTTCAAGGCGGAAGATGGCCCTGGCTGGCCAGGAAAACCGGATTTTCAGATGAAGGACTATGGCAGCTAACTGCAGGTACAAGAAATTTCTCTCTAGCCCCATTATTTCTGGAGTTATTGGCCGTGGCGCTGCCCACTTCTTTTATCGACGTGTTTTTTTTTTGCTGGCTTCGGTCCAGCACACAGGTAGGGGCCTTGCCTATTGTTGAGGTACACACAGCATGGCCGTAGCACTGGACATCCTCGGGGTGTCCTCTCTCCGCGGTCCCTGGCATCCTCCCTGTTTATCCTGCATCCTCAAGACCGGCATTTTCGGAAAGCCCTTGAGCAGGGCTTTCCAACAGTGTCAGACTTGTCAGTTTCCCGCCAATACTTTGGGAGATAGAGCCGTTGCTAAGTCTTGTTTTCACTCTGTTACAGCTTCGTGTACAAAAGTACCATTAGACAAACGTTTGAAGCGCATTCGGAGCAGCCCCGCTCCCTGGTGATTTCAAGGCGGAAGATGGCCCTGGCTGGCCAGGAAAACCAGATTTTCAGATGCAGGACTATGGCAGCTAACTGCAGGTACAAGAAATTTCTCTCTAGCCCCATTATTTCTGGAGTTATTGGCCGTGGTGCTGCCCACTTCTTTTTTCGGCGTGTTTTTTTTTTGCTGGCTTCGGTCCAGCACACATGTAGGGGCCTTGCCTATTGTTGACGTACACACAGCATGGCCGTAGCACTGGACATCCTTGGGGTGTCCTCTCTCCGCGGTCCCTGGCATCCTCCCTGTTTATCCTGCATCCTCAAGACCAACATTTTCGGAAAGCCCTTGAGCAGGGCTTTCCAACAGTGTCAGACTTGTCAGTTTCCCGCCAATACTTTGGGAGATAGAGCCGTTGCTAAGTCTTGTTTTCACTCTGTTACAGCTTCGTGTACAAAAGTGCCATTAGACAGGCGTTTGAAGCGCATTCGGAGCAGCCCCGCTCCCTGGTGATTTCAAGGCGGAAGATGGCCCTGGCTGGCCAAGAAAACCAGATTTTCAGATGCAGGACTATGGCAGCTAACTGCAGGTACAAGAAATTTCTCTCTAGCCCCATTATTTCTTGAGTTATTGGCCGTGGCGCTGCCCACTTCTTTTTTCGGCGTGTTTTTTTTTTTTTTGCTGGCTTCGGTCCAGCACACATGTAGGGGCCTTGCCTATTGTTGACGTACACACAGCATGGCCGTAGCACTGGACATCCTCGGGGTGTCCTCTCTCCGCGGTCCCTGGCATCCTCCCTGTTTATCCTGCATCCTCAAGACCGGCATTTTCGGAAAGCCCTGGAGCAGGGCTTTCCAACAGTGTCAGACTTGTCAGTTTCCCGCCAATACTTTGGGAGATAGAGCCGTTGCTAAGTCTTGTTTTCACTCTGTTACAGCTTCGTGTACAAAAGTACCATTAGACAGGCGTTTGAAGCGCATTCGGAGCAGCCCCGCTCCCTGGTGATTTCAAGGCGGAAGATGGCCCTGGCTGGCCAGGAAAACCAGATTTTCAGATGCAGGACTATGGCAGCTAACTGCAGGTACAAGAAATTTCTCTCTAGCCCCATTATTTCTGGAGTTATTGGCCGTGGCGCTGCCCACTTCTTTTTTCGGCGTGTTTTTTTTTGCTGGCTTCGGTCCAGCACACATGTAGGGGCCTTGCCTATTGTTGACGTACACACAGCATGGCCGTAGCACTGGACATCCTCGGGGTGTCCTCTCTCCGCGGTCCCTGGCATCCTTCCTGTTTATCCTGCATCCTCAAGACCGGCATTTTCGGAAAGCCCTTGAGCAGGGCTTTCCAACAGTGTCAGACTTGTCAGTTTCCCGCCAATACTTTGGGAGATAGAGCCGTTGCTAAGTCTTGTTTTCACTCTGTTACAGCTTCGTGTACAAAAGTGCCATTAGACAGGCGTTTGAAGCGCATTCGGAGCAGCCCCGCTCCCTGGTGATTTCAAGGCGGAAGATGGCCCTGGCTGGCCAGGAAAACCGGATTTTCAGATGAAGGACTATGGCAGCTAACTGCAGGTACAAGAAATTTCTCTCTAGCCCCATTATTTCTGGAGTTATTGGCCGTGGCGCTGCCCACTTCTTTTATCGACGTGTTTTTTTTTTGCTGGCTTCGGTCCAGCACACAGGTAGGGGCCTTGCCTATTGTTGAGGTACACACAGCATGGCCGTAGCACTGGACATCCTCGGGGTGTCCTCTCTCCGCGGTCCCTGGCATCCTCCCTGTTTATCCTGCATCCTCAAGACCGGCATTTTCGGAAAGCCCTTGAGCAGGGCTTTCCAACAGTGTCAGACTTGTCAGTTTCCCGCCAATACTTTGGGAGATAGAGCCGTTGCTAAGTCTTGTTTTCACTCTGTTACAGCTTCGTGTACAAAAGTACCATTAGACAAACGTTTGAAGCGCATTCGGAGCAGCCCCGCTCCCTGGTGATTTCAAGGCGGAAGATGGCCCTGGCTGGCCAGGAAAACCAGATTTTCAGATGCAGGACTATGGCAGCTAACTGCAGGTACAAGAAATTTCTCTCTAGCCCCATTATTTCTGGAGTTATTGGCCGTGGTGCTGCCCACTTCTTTTTTCGGCGTGTTTTTTTTTTGCTGGCTTCGGTCCAGCACACATGTAGGGGCCTTGCCTATTGTTGACGTACACACAGCATGGCCGTAGCACTGGACATCCTTGGGGTGTCCTCTCTCCGCGGTCCCTGGCATCCTCCCTGTTTATCCTGCATCCTCAAGACCAACATTTTCGGAAAGCCCTTGAGCAGGGCTTTCCAACAGTGTCAGACTTGTCAGTTTCCCGCCAATACTTTGGGAGATAGAGCCGTTGCTAAGTCTTGTTTTCACTCTGTTACAGCTTCGTGTGCAAAAGTGCCATTAGACAGGCGTTTGAAGCGCATTCGGAGCAGCCCCGCTCCCTGGTGATTTCAAGGCGGAAGATGGCCCTGGCTGGCCAAGAAAACCAGATTTTCAGATGCAGGACTATGGCAGCTAACTGCAGGTACAAGAAATTTCTCTCTAGCCCCATTATTTCTTGAGTTATTGGCCGTGGCGCTGCCCACTTCTTTTTTCGGCGTGTTTTTTTTTTTTTTGCTGGCTTCGGTCCAGCACACATGTAGGGGCCTTGCCTATTGTTGACGTACACACAGCATGGCCGTAGCACTGGACATCCTCGGGGTGTCCTCTCTCCGCGGTCCCTGGCATCCTCCCTGTTTATCTTGCATCCTCAAGACCGGCATTTTCGGAAAGCCCTGGAGCAGGGCTTTCCAACAGTGTCAGACTTGTCAGTTTCCCGCCAATACTTTGGGAGATAGAGCCGTTGCTAAGTCTTGTTTTCACTCTGTTACAGCTTCGTGTACAAAAGTACCATTAGACAGGCGTTTGAAGCGCATTCGGAGCAGCCCCGCTCCCTGGTGATTTCAAGGCGGAAGATGGCCCTGGCTGGCCAGGAAAACCAGATTTTCAGATGCAGGACTATGGCAGCTAACTGCAGGTACAAGAAATTTCTCTCTAGCCCCATTATTTCTGGAGTTATTGGCCGTGGCGCTGCCCACTTCTTTTTTCGGCGTGTTTTTTTTTGCTGGCTTCGGTCCAGCACACATGTAGGGGCCTTGCCTATTGTTGACGTACACACAGCATGGCCGTAGCACTGGACATCCTCGGGGTGTCCTCTCTCCGCGGTCCCTGGCATCCTTCCTGTTTATCCTGCATCCTCAAGACCGGCATTTTCGGAAAGCCCTTGAGCAGGGCTTTCCAACAGTGTCAGACTTGTCAGTTTCCCGCCAATACTTTGGGAGATAGAGCCGTTGCTAAGTCTTGTTTTCACTCTGTTACAGCTTCGTGTACAAAAGTGCCATTAGACAGGCGTTTGAAGCGCATTCGGAGCAGCCCCGCTCCCTGGTGATTTCAAGGCGGAAGATGGCCCTGGCTGGCCAGGAAAACCGGATTTTCAGATGAAGGACTATGGCAGCTAACTGCAGGTACAAGAAATTTCTCTCTAGCCCCATTATTTCTGGAGTTATTGGCCGTGGCGCTGCCCACTTCTTTTATCGACGTGTTTTTTTTTTGCTGGCTTCGGTCCAGCACACAGGTAGGGGCCTTGCCTATTGTTGAGGTACACACAGCATGGCCGTAGCACTGGACATCCTCGGGGTGTCCTCTCTCCGCGGTCCCTGGCATCCTCCCTGTTTATCCTGCATCCTCAAGACCGGCATTTTCGGAAAGCCCTTGAGCAGGGCTTTCCAACAGTGTCAGACTTGTCAGTTTCCCGCCAATACTTTGGGAGATAGAGCCGTTGCTAAGTCTTGTTTTCACTCTGTTACAGCTTCGTGTACAAAAGTACCATTAGACAAACGTTTGAAGCGCATTCGGAGCAGCCCCGCTCCCTGGTGATTTCAAGGCGGAAGATGGCCCTGGCTGGCCAGGAAAACCAGATTTTCAGATGCAGGACTATGGCAGCTAACTGCAGGTACAAGAAATTTCTCTCTAGCCCCATTATTTCTGGAGTTATTGGCCGTGGTGCTGCCCACTTCTTTTTTCGGCGTGTTTTTTTTTTGCTGGCTTCGGTCCAGCACACATGTAGGGGCCTTGCCTATTGTTGACGTACACACAGCATGGCCGTAGCACTGGACATCCTTGGGGTGTCCTCTCTCCGCGGTCCCTGGCATCCTCCCTGTTTATCCTGCATCCTCAAGACCAACATTTTCGGAAAGCCCTTGAGCAGGGCTTTCCAACAGTGTCAGACTTGTCAGTTTCCCGCCAATACTTTGGGAGATAGAGCCGTTGCTAAGTCTTGTTTTCACTCTGTTACAGCTTCGTGTACAAAAGTGCCATTAGACAGGCGTTTGAAGCGCATTCGGAGCAGCCCCGCTCCCTGGTGATTTCAAGGCGGAAGATGGCCCTGGCTGGCCAAGAAAACCAGATTTTCAGATGCAGGACTATGGCAGCTAACTGCAGGTACAAGAAATTTCTCTCTAGCCCCATTATTTCTTGAGTTATTGGCCGTGGCGCTGCCCACTTCTTTTTTCGGCGTGTTTTTTTTTTTTTTGCTGGCTTCGGTCCAGCACACATGTAGGGGCCTTGCCTATTGTTGACGTACACACAGCATGGCCGTAGCACTGGACATCCTCGGGGTGTCCTCTCTCCGCGGTCCCTGGCATCCTCCCTGTTTATCCTGCATCCTCAAGACCGGCATTTTCGGAAAGCCCTGGAGCAGGGCTTTCCAACAGTGTCAGACTTGTCAGTTTCCCGCCAATACTTTGGGAGATAGAGCCGTTGCTAAGTCTTGTTTTCACTCTGTTACAGCTTCGTGTACAAAAGTACCATTAGACAGGCGTTTGAAGCGCATTCGGAGCAGCCCCGCTCCCTGGTGATTTCAAGGCGGAAGATGGCCCTGGCTGGCCAGGAAAACCAGATTTTCAGATGCAGGACTATGGCAGCTAACTGCAGGTACAAGAAATTTCTCTCTAGCCCCATTATTTCTGGAGTTATTGGCCGTGGCGCTGCCCACTTCTTTTTTCGGCGTGTTTTTTTTTGCTGGCTTCGGTCCAGCACACATGTAGGGGCCTTGCCTATTGTTGACGTACACACAGCATGGCCGTAGCACTGGACATCCTCGGGGTGTCCTCTCTCCGCGGTCCCTGGCATCCTTCCTGTTTATCCTGCATCCTCAAGACCGGCATTTTCGGAAAGCCCTTGAGCAGGGCTTTCCAACAGTGTCAGACTTGTCAGTTTCCCGCCAATACTTTGGGAGATAGAGCCGTTGCTAAGTCTTGTTTTCACTCTGTTACAGCTTCGTGTACAAAAGTGCCATTAGACAGGCGTTTGAAGCGCATTCGGAGCAGCCCCGCTCCCTGGTGATTTCAAGGCGGAAGATGGCCCTGGCTGGCCAGGAAAACCGGATTTTCAGATGAAGGACTATGGCAGCTAACTGCAGGTACAAGAAATTTCTCTCTAGCCCCATTATTTCTGGAGTTATTGGCCGTGGCGCTGCCCACTTCTTTTATCGACGTGTTTTTTTTTTGCTGGCTTCGGTCCAGCATACAGGTAGGGGCCTTGCCTATTGTTGAGGTACACACAGCATGGCCGTAGCACTGGACATCCTCGGGGTGTCCTCTCTCCGCGGTCCCTGGCATCCTCCCTGTTTATCCTGCATCCTCAAGACCGGCATTTTCGGAAAGCCCTTGAGCAGGGCTTTCCAACAGTGTCAGACTTGTCAGTTTCCCGCCAATACTTTGGGAGATAGAGCCGTTGCTAAGTCTTGTTTTCACTCTGTTACAGCTTCGTGTACAAAAGTACCATTAGACAAACGTTTGAAGCGCATTCGGAGCAGCCCCGCTCCCTGGTGATTTCAAGGCGGAAGATGGCCCTGGCTGGCCAGGAAAACCAGATTTTCAGATGCAGGACTATGGCAGCTAACTGCAGGTACAAGAAATTTCTCTCTAGCCCCATTATTTCTGGAGTTATTGGCCGTGGTGCTGCCCACTTCTTTTTTCGGCGTGTTTTTTTTTTGCTGGCTTCGGTCCAGCACACATGTAGGGGCCTTGCCTATTGTTGACGTACACACAGCAAGGCCGTAGCACTGGACATCCTTGGGGTGTCCTCTCTCCGCGGTCCCTGGCATCCTCCCTGTTTATCCTGCATCCTCAAGACCAACATTTTCGGAAAGCCCTTGAGCAGGGCTTTCCAACAGTGTCAGACTTGTCAGTTTCCCGCCAATACTTTGGGAGATAGAGCCGTTGCTAAGTCTTGTTTTCACTCTGTTACAGCTTCGTGTACAAAAGTGCCATTAGACAGGCGTTTGAAGCGCATTCGGAGCAGCCCCGCTCCCTGGTGATTTCAAGGCGGAAGATGGCCCTGGCTGGCCAAGAAAACCAGATTTTCAGATGCAGGACTATGGCAGCTAACTGCAGGTACAAGAAATTTCTCTCTAGCCCCATTATTTCTGGAGTTATTGGCCGTGGCGCTGCCCACTTCTTTTTTCGGCGTTTTTTTTTTTTGCTTGCTTCAGTCCAGCACACATGTAGGGGCCTTGCCTATTGTTGATGTACACACAGCATGGCCGTAAGCACTGGACATCCTCGGGGTGTCCTCTCTCCGCAGTCCCTGGCATCCTCCCTGTTATTCCCGCATCCTCAAGACCGGCATTTTCGGAAAGCCCTTGAGCAGGGCTTTCCAACAGTGTCAGACTTGTCAGTTTCCCGCCAATTCTTTGGGAGATAGAGCCGTTGCTAAGTCTTGTTTTCACTCTGTTACAGCTTCGTGTACAAAAGTACCATTAGACAGGCGTTTGAAGCGCATTCGGAGCAGCCCCGCTCCCTGGTGATTTCAAGGCGGAAGATGGCCCTGGCTGGCCAGGAAAACCAGATTTTCAGATGCAGGACTATGGCAGCTAACTGCAGGTACAAGAAATTTTTCTCTAACCCCATTATTTCTGGAGTTATTGGCCGTGGCGCTGCCCACTTCTTTTTTCGGCGTGTTTTTTTTTAGCTGGCTTCGGTCCAGCACACATGCTGGGGCCTTGCCTATTGTTGACGTACACACAGCATGGCCGTATGCACTGGACATCCTCGGGGTGTCCTCTCTACGCAGTCCCTGGCATCCTCCCTGTTAATCCCGCATCCTCAAGACCGGCATTTTCAGAAAGCCCTTGAGCAGGGCCTTCCAACAGTGTCAGACTTGTCAGTTTCCCGCCAATACTTTGGGAGATAGAGCCGTTGCTAAGTCTTGTATTCACTCTGTTACAGCTTCGTGTACAAAAGTGCCATTAGACAGGCGTTTGAAGCGCATTCGGAGCAGCCCCGCTCCCTGGTGATTTCAAGGCGGAAGATGGCCCTGGCTTGCCAGGAAAACCAGATTTTCAGATGCAGGACTATGGCAGCTAACTGCAGGTACAAGAAATTTCTCTCTAGCCCCATTATTTCTGGAGATATTGGCCGTGGCGCTGCCCACTTCTTTTTTCGGCGTGTTTTTTTTTTGCTTGCTTCGGTCCAGCACACATGTAGGGGCCTTGCCTATTGTTGACGTACACACAGCATGGCTGTAGCACTGGACATCCTCGGGGTGTCCTCTCTCCGCGGTCTTTGGCATCCTCCCTGTTTATCCTGCATCCTCAAGACCGGCATTTTCGGAAAGCCCTGGAGCAGGGCTTTCCAACAGTGTCAGACTTGTCAGTTTCCCGCCAATACTTTGGGAGATAGAGCCGTTGTTAAGTCTTGTTTTTACTCTGTTACAGCTTCGTGTACAAAAGTGCCATTAGACAGGCGTTTGAAGCGCATTCGGAGCAGCCCCGCTCCCTGGTGATTTCAAGGCGGAAGATGACCCTGGCTGGCCAGGAAAACCAGATTTTCAGATGCAGGACTATGGCAGCTAACTGCAGGTACAAGAAATTTCTCTCTAGCCTCATTATTTCTGGAGTTATTGGCCGTGGCGCTGCCCACTTCTTTTTTCGGCGTTTTTTTTTAGCTGGCTTCGGTCCAGCACACACGTAGCGGCCTTGCCTATTGTTGTCCTACATACAGCATGGCCGTATGCACAGGACATCTTCGGGGTGTCCTCTCTCCGCGGTCCCTGGCATCCTCTCTGTTTATCCTGCATCCTCAAGACCAACATTTTCGGAAAGCCCTTGAGCAGGGCTTTCCAACAGTGTCAGACTTGTCAGTTTCCCGCCAATACTTTGGGAGATAGAGCCGTTGCTAAGTCTTGTTTTCACTCTGTTACAGCTTCGTGTACAAAAGTGCCATTAGACATGCGTTTGAAGCGCATTCGGAGCAGCCCCGCTCCCTGGTGATTTCAAGGCGGAAGATGGCCCTGGCTGGCCAGGAAACCAGATTTTCAGATGCAGGACTATGGCAGCTAACTGCAGGTACAAGAAATTTCTCTCTAGCCCCATTATTTCTGGAGATATTGGCCGTGGCGCTGCCCACATCTTTTTTCGGCGTTTTTTTTTAGCTGGCTTCGGTCCAGCACACACGTAGCGGCCTTGGCTACTGTTGACCTACATACAGCATGGCCGTATGCACAGGACATCTTCGGGGTGTCCTCTCTCTGCGGTCCCTGGCATCCTCCCTGTTTATCCTGCATCCTCAAGACCAACATTTTCGGAAAGCCCTTGAGCAGGGCTTTCCAACAGTGTCAGACTTGTCAGTTTCCTGCCAATACTTTGGGAGATAGAGCCGTTGCTAAGTCTTGTTTTCACTCTGTTACAGCTTCGTGTACAAAAGTGCCATTAGACAGGCGTTTGAAGCGCATTCGGAGCAGCCCCGCTCCCTGGTGATTTCAAGGCGGAAGATGGCCCTGGCTGGCCAAGAAAACCAGATTTTCAGATGCAGGACTATGGCAGCTAACTGCAGGTACAAGAGATTTCTCTCTAGCCCCATTATTTCTGGAGTTATTGGCCGTGGCGCTGCCCACTTCTTTTTTCGGCGTGTTTTTTTTTTTGCTGGCTTCGGTCCAGCACACACGTAGCGGCCTTGGCTATAGATGACGTACACACAGCATGGCCGTATGCACTGGACATCCTCGGGGTGTCCTCTCTCTGCGGTCCCTGGCATCCTCCCTGTTTATCCTGCATCCTCAAGACCAACATTTTCGGAAAGCCCTTGAGCAGGGCTTTCCAACAGTGTCAGACTTGTCAGTTTCCCGCCAATACTTTAGGAGATAGAGCCGTTGCTAAGTCTTGTTTTCACTCTGTTACAGCTTCGTGTACAAAAGTGCCATTAGACAGGCGTTTGAAGCGCATTCGGAGCAGCCCCGCTCCCTGGTGATTTCAAGGCGGAAGATGGCCCTGGCTGGCCAGGAAAACCAGATTTTCAGATGCAGGACTATGGCAGCTAACTGCAGGTACAAGAAATTTCTCTCTAGCCCCATTATTTCTGGAGTTATTGGCCGTGGCGCTGCCCACTTCGTTTTTCGGCGTGTTTTTTTTTTTGCTGGCTTCGGTCCAGCACACATGTAGGGGCCTTGCCTATTGTTGACGTACACACAGCATGGCCGTATGCACTGGACATCCTCGGGGTTTCCTCTCTCCGCGGCCCCTGGCATCCTCCCTGTTTATCCCACATCCTCAAGACCGGCATTTTCGGAAAGCCCTTGAGCAGGGCTTTCCAACAGTGTCAGACTTGTCAGTTTCCCGCCAATACTTTGGGAGATAGAGCCGTTGTTAAGTCTTGTTTTTACTCTGTTACAGCTTCGTGTACAAAAGCGCCTTTAGACAGGCGTTTGAAGCGCATTCGGAGCAGCCCCGCTCCCTGGTGATTTCAAGGCGGAAGATGACCCTGGCTGGCCAGGAAAACCAGATTTTCAGATGCAGGACTATGGCAGCTAACTGCAGGTACAAGAAATTTCTCTCTAGCCCCATTATTTCTGGAGTTATTGGCCGTGGCGCTGCCCACTTCTTTTTTCGGCGTTTTTTTTTAGCTGGCTTCGGTCCAGCACACACGTAGCGGCCTTGCCTATTGTTGACCTACATACAGCATGGCCGTATGCACAGGACATCTTCAGGGTGTCCTCTCTCCGCGGTCCCTGGCATCCTCTCTGTTTATCCTGCATCCTCAAGACCAAAATTTTCGGAAAGCCCTTGAGCAGGGCTTTCCAACAGTGTCAGACTTGTCAGTTTCCCGCCAATTCTTTGGGAGATAGAGCCGTTGCTAAGTCTTGTTTTCACTCTGTTACAGCTTCGTGTACAAAAGTGCCATTAGACAGGCGTTTGAAGCGCATTCGGAGCAGCCCCGCTCCCTGGTGATTTCAAGGCGGAAGATGGCCCTGGCTGGCCAGGAAAACCAGATTTTCAGATGCAGGACTATGGCAGCTAACTGCAGGTACAAGAAATTTCTCTCTAGCCCCAGTATTTCTGGAGTTATTGGCCGTGGCGCCGCCCACTTCTTTTTTCGGCGTTTTTTTTTTTTGCTGGCTTCGGTCCAGCACACATGTAGGGGCCTTGCCTATTGTTGACGTACACACAGCATGGCCGTAGCACTGGACATCCTCGGGGTGTCCTCTCTCCGCGGTCCCTGGCATCCTCCCTGTTTATCCTGCATCCTCAAGACCGGCATTTTCGGAAAGCCCTTGAGCAGGGCTTTCCAACAGTGTCAGACTTGTCAGTTTCCCGCCAATACTTTGGGAGATAGAGCCGTTGCTAAGTCTTGTTTTCACTCTGTTACAGCTTCGTGTACAAAAGTACCATTAGACAGGCGTTTGAAGCGCATTCGGAGCAGCTCCGCTCCCTGGTGATTTCAAGGCGGAAGATGGCCCTGGCTGGCCAGGAAAACCAGATTTTCAGATGCAGGACTATGGCAGCTAACTGCAGGTACAAGAAATTTCTCTCTAGCCCCATTATTTCTGGAGTTATTTTCCGTGGCGCTGCCCACTTCTTTTTTCGGCGTGTTTTTTTTTTTGCTGGCTTCGGTCCAGCACACATGTAGGGGCCTTGCCTATTGTTGACGTACACACAGCATGGCCGTAGCACTGGACATCCTCGGGGTGTCCTCTCTCCGCGGTCCCTGGCATCCTCCCTGTTTATCTTGCATCCTCAAGACCGGCATTTTCGGAAAGCCCTGGACCAGGGCTTTCCAACAGTGTCAGACTTGTCAGTTTCCCGCCAATACTTTGGGAGATAGAGCCGTTGCTAAGTCTTGTTTTCACTCTGTTACAGCTTCGTGTACAAAAGTACCATTAGACAGGCGTTTGAAGCGCATTCGGAGCAGCCCCGCTCCCTGGTGATTTCAAGGCGGAAGATGGCCCTGGCTGGCCAGGAAAACCAGATTTTCAGATGCAGGACTCTGGCAGCTAACTGCAGGTACAAGAAATTTCTCTCTAGCCTCATTATTTCTGGAGTTATTGGCCGTGGCGCTGCCCACTTCTTTTTTCGGCGTGTTTTTTTTTGCTGGCTTCGGTCCAGCACACATGTAGGGGCCTTGCCTATTGTTGACGTACACTCAGCATGGCCGTATGCACTGGACATCCTCGGGGTGTCCTCTCTCCGCAGTCCCTGGCATCCTCCCTGTTAATCCCGCATCCTCAAGACCGGCATTTTTGGAAAGCCCTTGAGCAGGGCTTTCCAACAGTGTCAGACTTGTCAGTTTCCCGCCAATACTTTGGGAGATAGAGCCGTTGCTAAGTCTTGTTTTCACTCTGTTACAGCTTCGTGTACAAAAGTACCATTAGACAGGCGTTTGAAGCGCATTCGGAGCAGCTCCGCTCCCTGGTGATTTCAAGGTGGAAGATGGCCCTGGCTGGCCAGGAAAACCAGATTTTCAGATGCAGGACTATGGCAGCTAACTGCAGGTACAAGAAATTTCTCTCTAGCCCCATTATTTCTGGAGTTATTGGACGTGGCGCTGCCCACTTCTTTTTTCGGCGTGTTTTTTTTTTTGCTGGCTTCGGTCCAGCACACATGTAGGGGCCTTGCCTATTGTTGACGTACACACAGCATGGCCGTAGCACTGGACATCCTCGGGGTGTCCTCTCTCCGCGGTCCCTGGCATCCTCCCTGTTTATCTTGCATCCTCAAGACCGGCATTTTCGGAAAGCCCTGGACCAGGGCTTTCCAACAGTGTCAGACTTGTCAGTTTCCCGCCAATACTTTGGGAGATAGAGCCGTTGCTAAGTCTTGTTTTCACTCTGTTACAGCTTCGTGTACAAAAGTACCATTAGACATGCGTTTGAAGCGCATTCGGAGCAGCCCCGCTCCCTGGTGATTTCAAGGCGGAAGATGGCCCTGGCTGGCCAGGAAAACCAGATTTTCAGATGCAGGACTATGGCAGCTAACTGCAGGTACAAGAAATTTCTCTCTAGCCTCATTATTTCTGGAGTTATTGGCCGTGGCGCTGCCCACTTCTTTTTTCGGCGTGTTTTTTTTTTGCTGGCTTCGGTCCAGCACACATGTAGGGGCCTTGCCTATTGTTGACGTACACACAGCATGGCCGTAGCACTGGACATCCTCGGGGTGTCCTCTCTCCGCGGTCCCTGGCATCCTCCCTGTTTATCCTGCATCCTGAAGACCGGCATTTTCGGAAAGCCCTGGAGCAGGGCTTTCCAACAGTGTCAGACTTGTCAGTTTCCCGCCAATACTTTGGGAGATAGAGCCGTTGCTAAGTCTTGTTTTCACTCTGTTACAGCTTCGTGTACAAAAGTACCATTAGACAGGCGTTTGAAGCGCATTCGGAGCAGCTCCGCTCCCTGGTGATTTCAAGGCGGAAGATGGCCCTGGCTGGCCAGGAAAACCAGATTTTCAGATGCAGGACTATGGCAGCTAACTGCAGGTACAAGAAATTTCTCTCTAGCCCCATTATTTCTGGAGTTATTTTCCGTGGCGCTGCCCACTTCTTTTTTCGGCGTGTTTTTTTTTTTGCTGGCTTCGGTCCAGCACACATGTAGGGGCCTTGCCTATTGTTGACGTACACACAGCATGGCCGTAGCACTGGACATCCTCGGGGTGTCCTCTCTCCGCGGTCCCTGGCATCCTCCCTGTTTATCCTGCATCCTCAAGACCGGCATTTTCGGAAAGCCCTGGAGCAGGGCTTTCCAACAGTGTTAGACTTGTCAGTTTCCCGCCAATACTTTGGGAGATAGAGCCGTTGCTAAGTCTTGTTTCACTCTGTTACAGCTTCGTGTACAAAAGTACCATTAGACAGGCGTTTGAAGCGCATTCGGAGCAGCCCCGCTCCCTGGTGATTTCAAGGCGGAAGATGGCCCTGGCTGGCCAGGAAAACCAGATTTTCAGATGCAGGACTATGGCAGCTAACTGCAGGTACAGGAAATTTCTCTCTAGCCTCATTATTTCTGGAGTTATTGGCCGTGGCGCTGCCCACTTCTTTTTTCGGCGTGGTTTTTTTTGCTGGCTTCGGTCCAGCACACATGTAGGGGCCTTGCCTATTGTTGACGTACACACAGCATGGCCGTAGCACTGGACATCCTCGGGGTGTCCTCTCTCCGCGGTCCCTGGCATCCTCCCTGTTTATCCTGCATCCTGAAGACCGGCATTTTCGGAAAGCCCTTGAGCAGGGCTTTCCAACAGTGTCAGACTTGTCAGTTTCCCGCCAATACTTTGGGAGATAGAGCCGTTGCTAAGTCTTGTTTTCACTCTGTTACAGCTTCGTGTACAAAAGTACCATTAGACAGGCGTTTGAAGCGCATTCGGAGCAGCCCCGCTCCCTGGTGATTTCAAGGCGGAAGATGGCCCTGGCTGGCCAGGAAAACCAGATTTTCAGATGCAGGACTATGGCAGCTAACTGCAGGTACAAGAAATTTCTCTCTAGCCCCATTATTTCTGGAGTTATTGGACGTGGCGCTGCCCACTTCTTTTTTCGGCGTGTTTTTTTTTTGCTGGCTTCGGTCCAGCACACATGTAGGGGCCTTGCCTATTGTTGACGTACACACAGCATGGCCGTAGCACTGGACATCCTCGGGGTGTCCTCTCTCCGCGGTCCCTGGCATCCTCCCTGTTTATCCTGCATCCTCAAGACCGGCATTTTCGGAAAGCCCTTGAGCAGGGCTTTCCAACAGTGTCAGACTTGTCAGTTTCCCGCCAATACTTTGGGAGATAGAGCCGTTGCTAAGTCTTGTTTTCACTCTGTTACAGCTTCGTGTACAAAAGTACCATTAGACAGGCGTTTGAAGCGCATTCGGAGCAGCTCCGCTCCCTGGTGATTTCAAGGCGGAAGATGGCCCTGGCTGGCCAGGAAAACCAGATTTTCAGATGCAGGACTATGGCAGCTAACTGCAGGTACAAGAAATTTCTCTCTAGCCCCATTATTTCTGGAGTTATTGGACGTGGCGCTGCCCACTTCTTTTTTCGGCGTGTTTTTTTTTTTGCTGGCTTCGGTCCAGCACACATGTAGGGGCCTTGCCTATTGTTGACGTACACACAGCATGGCCGTAGCACTGGACATCCTCGGGGTGTCCTCTCTCCGCGGTCCCTGGCATCCTCCCTGTTTATTTGCATCCTCAAGACCGGCATTTTCGGAAAGCCCTGGACCAGGGCTTTCCAACAGTGTCAGACTTGTCAGTTTCCCGCCAATACTTTGGGAGATAGAGCCGTTGCTAAGTCTTGTTTTCACTCTGTTACAGCTTCGTGTACAAAAGTACCATTAGACATGCGTTTGAAGCGCATTCGGAGCAGCCCCGCTCCCTGGTGATTTCAAGGCGGAAGATGGCCCTGGCTGGCCAGGAAAACCAGATTTTCAGATGCAGGACTATGGCAGCTAACTGCAGGTACAAGAAATTTCTCTCTAGCCTCATTATTTCTGGAGTTATTGGCCGTGGCGCTGCCCACTTCTTTTTTCGGCGTGTTTTTTTTTGCTGGCTTCGGTCCAGCACACATGTAGGGGCCTTGCCTATTGTTGACGTACACACAGCATGGCCGTAGCACTGGACATCCTCGGGGTGTCCTCTCTCCGCGGTCCCTGGCATCCTCCCTGTTTATCCTGCATCCTGAAGACCGGCATTTTCGGAAAGCCCTGGAGCAGGGCTTTCCAACAGTGTCAGACTTGTCAGTTTCCCGCCAATACTTTGGGAGATAGAGCCGTTGCTAAGTCTTGTTTTCACTCTGTTACAGCTTCGTGTACAAAAGTACCATTAGACAGGCGTTTGAAGCGCATTCGGAGCAGCTCCGCTCCCTGGTGATTTCAAGGCGGAAGATGGCCCTGGCTGGCCAGGAAAACCAGATTTTCAGATGCAGGACTATGGCAGCTAACTGCAGGTACAAGAAATTTCTCTCTAGCCCCATTATTTCTGGAGTTATTGGCCGTGGCGCTGCCCACTTCTTTTTTCGGCGTGTTTTTTTTTTTGCTGGCTTCGGTCCAGCACACATGTAGGGGCCTTGCCTATTGTTGACGTACACACAGCATGGCCGTAGCACTGGACATCCTCGGGGTGTCCTCTCTCCGCGGTCCCTGGCATCCTCCCTGTTTATCCTGCATCCTCAAGACCGGCATTTTCGGAAAGCCCTGGAGCAGGGCTTTCCAACAGTGTTAGACTTGTCAGTTTCCCGCCAATACTTTGGGAGATAGAGCCGTTGCTAAGTCTTGTTTCACTCTGTTACAGCTTCGTGTACAAAAGTACCATTAGACAGGCGTTTGAAGCGCATTCGGAGCAGCCCCGCTCCCTGGTGATTTCAAGGCGGAAGATGGCCCTGGCTGGCCAGGAAAACCAGATTTTCAGATGCAGGACTATGGCAGCTAACTGCAGGTACAGGAAATTTCTCTCTAGCCTCATTATTTCTGGAGTTATTGGCCGTGGCGCTGCCCACTTCTTTTTTCGGCGTGGTTTTTTTTGCTGGCTTCGGTCCAGCACACATGTAGGGGCCTTGCCTATTGTTGACGTACACACAGCATGGCCGTAGCACTGGACATCCTCGGGGTGTCCTCTCTCCGCGGTCCCTGGCATCCTCCCTGTTTATCCTGCATCCTCAAGACCGGCATTTTCGGAAAGCCCTGGAGCAGGGCTTTCCAACAGTGTCAGACTTGTCAGTTTCCCGCCAATACTTTGGGAGATAGAGCCGTTGCTAAGTCTTGTTTTCACTCTGTTACAGCTTCGTGTACAAAAGTACCATTAGACAGGCGTTTGAAGCGCATTCGGAGCAGCCCCGCTCCCTGGTGATTTCAAGGCGGAAGATGGCCCTGGCTGGCCAGGAAAACCAGATTTTCAGATGCAGGACTATGGCAGCTAACTGCAGGTACAAGAAATTTCTCTCTAGCCCCATTATTTCTGGAGTTATTGGCCGTGGCGCTGCCCACTTCTTTTTTCGGCGTGTTTTTTTTTTTGCTGGCTTCGGTCCAGCACACATGTAGGGGCCTTGCCTATTGTTGACGTACACACAGCATGGCCGTAGCACTGGACATCCTTGGGGTGTCCTCTCTCCGCGGTCCCTGGCATCCTCCCTGTTTATCCTGCATCCCCAAGACCAACATTTTCGGAAAGCCCTTGAGCAGGGCTTTCCAACAGTGTCAGACTTGTCAGTTTCCCGCCAATACTTTGGGAGATAGAGCCGTTGCTAAGTCTTGTTTTCACTCTGTTACAGCTTCGTGTACAAAAGTGCCATTAGACAGGCGTTTGAAGCGCATTCGGAGCAGCCCCGCTCCCTGATGATTTCAAGGCGAAAGATGGCCCTGGCTGGCCAGGAAAACCACATTTTCAGATGCAGGACTATGGCAGCTAACTGCAGGTACAAGAAATTTTTCTCTAGCCCCATTATTTCTGGAGTAATTGGCCGTGGCGCTGCCCACTTCGTTTTTCGGCGTGTTTTTTTTTAGCTGGCTTCGGTCCAGCACACATGTAGGGGCCTTGCCTATTGTTGACGTACACACAGCATGGCCGTAGCACTGGACATCCTCGGGGTGTCCTCTCTCCGCGGTCTTTGGCATCCTCCCTGTTTATCCTGCATCCTCAAGACCGGCATTTTCGGAAAGCCCTGGAGCAGGGCTTTCCAACAGTGTCAGACTTGTCAGTTTCCCGCCAATACTTTGGGAGATAGAGCCGTTGATAAGTCTTGTTTTCACTCTGTTACAGCTTCGTGTACAAAAGTACCATTAGACAGGCGTTTGAAGCGCATTCGGAGCAGCCCCGCTCCCTGGTGATTTCAAGGCGGAAGATGGCCCTGGCTGGCCAGGAAAACCAGATTTTCAGATGCAGGACTATGGCAGCTAACTGCAGGTACAAGAAATTTCTCTCTAGCCTCATTATTTCTGGAGTTATTGGCCGTGGCGCTGCCCACTTCTTTTTTCGGCGTGTTTTTTTTGGCTGGCTTCGGTCCAGCACACATGTAGGGGCCTTGCCTATTGTTGACGTACACACAGCATGGCCGTAGCACTGGACATCCTCGGGGTGTCCTCTCTCCGCGGTCCCTGGCATCCTCCCTGTTTATCCTGCATCCTCAAGACCGGCATTTTCGGAAAGCCCTTGAGCAGGGCTTTCCAACAGTGTCAGACTTGTCAGTTTCCCGCCAATACTTTGGGAGATAGAGCCGTTGCTAAGTCTTGTTTTCACTCTGTTACAGCTTCGTGTACAAAAGTGCCATTAGACAGGCGTTTGAAGCGCATTCGGAGCAGCCCCGCTCCCTGATGATTTCAAGGCGAAAGATGGCCCTGGCTGGCCAGGAAAACCAGATTTTCAGATGCAGGACTATGGCAGCTAACTGCAGGTACAAGAAATTTTTCTCTAGCCCCATTATTTCTGGAGTTATTGGCCGTGGCGCTGCCCACTTCGTTTTTCGGCGTGTTTTTTTTTAGCTGGCTTCGGTCCAGCACACATGTAGGGGCCTTGCCTATTGTTGACGTACACACAGCATGGCCGTAGCACTGGACATCCTCGGGGTGTCCTCTCTCCGCGGTCTTTGGCATCCTCCCTGTTTATCCTGCATCCTCAAGACCGGCATTTTCGGAAAGCCCTTGAGCAGGGCTTTCCAACAGTGTCAGACTTGTCAGTTTCCCGCCAATACTTTGGGAGATAGAGCCGTTGCTAAGTCTTGTTTTCACTCTGTTACAGCTTCGTGTACAAAAGTACCATTAGACAGGCGTTTGAAGCGCATTCGGAGCAGCCCCGCTCCCTGGTGATTTCAAGGCGGAAGATGGCCCTGGCTGGCCAGGAAAACCAGATTTTCAGATGCAGGACTATGGCAGCTAACTGCAGTAACAAGAAATTTCTCTCTAGCCCCATTATTTCTGGAGTTATTGGCCGTGGCGCTGCCCACTTCTTTTTTCGGCGTGGTTTTTTTTTGCTGGCTTTGGTCCAGCACACATGTAGGGGCCTTGCCTATTGTTGACGTACACACAGCATGGCCGTAGCACTGGACATCCTCGGGGTGTCCTCTCTCCGCGGTCTTTGGCATCCTCCCTGTTTATCCTGCATCCTCAAGACCGGCATTTTCGGAAAGCCCTGGAGCAGGGCTTTCCAACAGTGTCAGACTTGTCAGTTTCCCGCCAATACTTTGGGAGATAGAGCCGTTGCTAAGTCTTGTTTTCACTCTGTTACAGCTTCGTGTACAAAAGTACCATTAGACAGGCGTTTGAAGCGCATTCGGAGCAGCCCCGCTCCCTGGTGATTTCAAGGCGGAAGATGGCCCTGGCTGGCCAGGAAAACCAGATTTTCAGATGCAGGACTATGGCAGCTAACTGCAGGTACAAGAAATTTCTCTCTAGCCTCATTATTTCTGGAGTTATTGGCCGTGGCGCTGCCCACTTCTTTTTTCGGCGTGTTTTTTTTTTGCTGGCTTCGGTCCAGCACACATGTAGGGGCCTTGCCTATTGTTGACGTACACACAGCATGGCCGTAGCACTGGACATCCTCGGGGTGTCCTCTCTCCGCGGTCCCTGGCATCCTCCCTGTTTATCCTGCATCCTCAAGACCGGCATTTTCGGAAAGCCCTTGAGCAGGGCTTTCCAACAGTGTCAGACTTGTCAGTTTCCCGCCAATACTTTGGGAGATAGAGCCGTTGCTAAGTCTTGTTTTCACTCTGTTACAGCTTCGTGTACAAAAGTGCCATTAGACAGGCGTTTGAAGCGCATTCGGAGCAGCCCCGCTCCCTGGTGATTTCAAGGCGGAAGATGGCCCTGGCTGGCCAGGAAAACCAGATTTTCAGATGCAGGACTATGGCAGCTAACTGCAGGTACAAGAAATTTCTCTCTAGCCCCATTATTTCTGGAGTTATTGGCCGTGGCGCTGCCCACTTCTTTTTTCGGCGTGTTTTTTTTTTGCCTGCTTCGGTCCAGCACACATGTAGGGCCCTTGCCTATTGTTGACGTACACACAGCATGGCCGTAGCACTGGACATCCTCGGGGTGTCCTCTCTCCGCGGTCCCTGGCATCCTCCATGTTTATCCTGCATCCTCAAGACCGGCATTTTCGGAAAGCCCTTGAGCAGGGCTTTTCAACAGTGTCAGACTTGTCAGTTTCCCGCCAATACTTTGGGAGATAGAGCCGTTGCTAAGTCTTGTTTTCACTCTGTTACAGCTTCGTGTACAAAAGTGCCATTAGACAGGCGTTTGAAGCGCATTCGGAGCAGCCCCGCTCCCTGGTGATTTCAAGGCGGAAGATGGCCCTGGCTGGCCAGGAAAACCAAATTTTCAGATGCAGGACTATGGCAGCTAACTGCAGGTACAAGAAATTTTTCTCTAGCCCCATTATTTCTGGAGTTATTGGCCGTGGCGCTGCCCACTTCTTTTTTCGGCGTGTTTTTTTTTAGCTGGCTTCGGTCCAGCACACATGTAGGGGCCTTGCCTATTGTTGACGTACACACAGCATGGCCGTATGCACTGGACATCCTCGGGGTGTCCTCTCTCCGCAGTCCCTGGCATCCTCCCTGTTAATCCCGCATCCTCAAGACCAGCATTTTCGGAAAGCCCTCGAGCAGGGCTTTCCAACAGTGTCAGACTTGTCAGTTTCCCGCCAATACTTTGGGAGATAGAGCCGTTGCTAAGTCTTGTTTTCACTCTGTTACAGCTTCGTGTACAAAAGTGCCATTAGACAGGCGTTTGAAGCGCATTCGGAGCAGCCCCGCTCCCTGGTGATTTCAAGGCGGAAGATGGCCCTGGCTGGCCAGGAAAACCAGATTTTCATATGCAGGACTATGGCAGCTAACTGCAGGTAGAAGAAATTTTTCTCTAACCCCATTATTTCTGGAGTTATTGGCCGTGGCGCTGCCCACTTCTTTTTTCGGCGTGTTTTTTTTAGCTGGCTTCGGTCCAGCACACATGTAGGGGCCTTGCCTATTGTTGACGTACACACAGCATGGACGTATGCACTGGACATCCTCGGGGTGTCCTCTCTCCGCAGTCCCTGGCATCCTCCCTGTTAATCCCGCATCCTCAAGACCGGCATTTTCAGAAAGCCCTTCAGCAGGGCTTTCCAACAGTGTCAGACTTGTCAGTTTCCCGCCAATACTTTGGGAGATAGAGCCGTTGCTAAGTCTTGTTTTCACTCTGTTACAGCTTCGTGTACAAAAGTGCCATTAGACAGGCGTTTGAAGCGCATTCGGAGCAGCCCCGCTCCCTGGTGATTTCAAGGCGGAAGATGGCCCTGGCTGGCCAGGAAAACCAGATTTTCAGATGCAGGACTATGGCAGCTAACTGCAGGTACAAGAAATTTCTCTCTAGCCCCATTATTTCTGGAGATATTGGCCGTGGCGCTGCCCACTTCTTTTTTCGGCGTGTTTTTTTTTTGCTGGCTTCGGTCCAGCACACATGTAGGGGCCTTGCCTATTGTTGACGTACACACAGCATGGCCGTAGCACTGGATATCCTCGGGGTGTCCTCTCTCCGCGGTCCCTGGCATCCTCCCTGTTTATCCTGCATCCTCAAGACCGGCATTTTCGGAAAGCCCTTGAGCAGGGCTTTCCAACAGTATCAGACTTGTCAGTTTCCCGCCAATACTTTGGGAGATAGAGCCGTTGCTAAGTCTTGTTTTCACTCTGTTACAGCTTCGTGTACAAAAGTGCCATTAGACAGGCGTTTGAAGCGCATTCGGAGCAGCCCCGCTCCCTGGTGATTTCAAGGCGGAAGATGGCCCTGGCTGGCCAGGAAAACCAGATTTTCAGTTGCAGGACTATGGCAGCTAACTGCAGGTACAAGAAATTTCTCTCTAGCCCCATTATTTCTGGAGTTATTGGCCGTGGCGCTGCCCACTTCTTTTTTCGGCGTGTTTTTTTTTTGCTGGCTTCGGTCCAGCACACATGTAGGGGCCTTGCCTATTGTTGACGTACACACAGCATGGCCGTAGCACTGGACATCCTCGGGGTGTCCTCTCTCCGCGGTATTTGGCATCCTCCCTGTTTATCCTGCATCCTCAAGACCGGCATTTCCGGAAAGCCCTTGAGCAGGGCTTTCCAACAGTGTCAGACTTGTCAGTTTCCCGCCAATACTTTGGGAGATAGAGCCGTTGCTAAGTCTTGTTTTCACTCTGTTACAGCATCGTGTACAAAAGTGCCATTAGACAGGCGTTTGAAGCGCATTCGGAGCAGCCCCGCTCCCTGGTGATTTCAAGGCGGAAGATGGCCCTGGCTGGCCAGGAAAACCAGATTTTCAGATGCAGGACTATGGCAGCTAACTGCAGGTACAAGAAATTTCTCTCTAGCCCCATTATTTCTGGAGTTATTGGCCGTGGCGCTGCCCACTTCTTTTTTCGGCGTGTTTTTTTTTTGCTGGCTTCGGTCCAGCACACATGTAGGGGCCTTGCCTATTGTTGACGTACACACAGCATGGCCGTAGCACTGGACATCCTCTGGGTGTCCTCTCTCCGCGGTCCCTGGCATCCTCCCTGTTTATCCTGCATCCTCAAGACCGGCATTTTCGGAAAGCCCTTGAGCAGGGCTTTCCAACAGTGTCAGACTTGTCAGTTTCCCGCCAATACTTTGGGAGATAGAGCCGTTGCTAAGTCTTGTTTTCACTCTGTTACAGCTTCGTGTACAAAAGTGCCATTAGACAGGCGTTTGAAGCGCATTCGGAGCAGCCCCGCTCCCTGGTGATTTCAAGGCGGAAGATGGCCCTGGCTGGCCAGGAAAACCAGATTTTCAGATGCAGGACTATGGCAGCTAACTGCAGGTACAAGAAATTTCTCTCTAGCCCCATTATTTCTGGAGTTATTGGCCGTGGCGCTGCCCACTTCTTTTTTCGGCGTTTTTTTTTTCTCTGGCTTCGGTCCAGCACACATGTAGGGGCCTTGCCTATTGTTGACGTACACACAGCATGGCCGTATGCACTGGACATCCTCGGGGTGTCCTCTCTCCGTGTTCCCTGGCATCCTCCCTGTTTATCCTGCATCCTCAAGACCGGCATTTTCGGAAAGCCCTTGAGCAGGGCTTTCCAACAGTGTCAGACTTGTCAGTTTCCCGCCAATACTTTGGGAGATAGAGCCGTTGCTAAGTCTTGTTTTCACTCTGTTACAGCTTCGTGTACAAAAGTGCCATTAGAGAGGCGTTTGAAGCGCATTCGGAGCAGCCCCACTCCCTGGTGATTTCAAGGCGGAAGATGGCCCTGGCTGGCCAAGAAAACCAGATTTTCAGATGCAGGACTATGGCAGCTAACTGCAGGTACAAGAAATTTTTCTCTAGCCCCATTATTTCTGGAGTTATTGGCCGTGGCGCTGCCCACTTCTTTTTTCGGCGTTTTTTTTAGCTGGCTTCGGTCCAGCACACACGTAGCGGCCTTGGCTATAGATGACGTACATACAGCATGGCCGTTTGCACTGGACATCCTCGGGGTGTCCTCTCTCCGCGGTCCCTGGCATCCTCCCTGTTTATCCAACATCCTCAAAACCGGCATTTTCGGAAAGCCCTTGAGCAGGGCTTTCCAACAGTGTCAGACTTGTCAGTTTCCGGCCAATACTTTGGGAGATAGAGCCGTTGCTAAGTCTTGTTTTCACTCTGTTACAGCTTCGTGTACAAAAGTGCCATTAGACAGGCGTTTGAAGCGCATTCGGAGCAGCCCCGCTCCCTGGTGATTTCAAGGCGGAAGATGGCCCTGGCTGGCCAGGAAAACCAGATTTTCAGATGCAGGACTATGGCAGCTAACTGCAGGTACAAGAATTTTTTTCTCTAGCCCCAATATTTCTGGAGTTATTGGCCGTGGCGCTGCCCACTTCTTTTTTCGGCGTTTTTTTTTTGCTGGCTTCGGTCCAGCACACATGTAGCGGCCTTGCCTATTGTTGACGTACACACAGCATGGCCGTATGCACTGGACATCCTCGGGGTGTCCTCTCTCCGTGTTCCCTGGCATCCTCCCTGTTTATCCTGCATCCTCAAGACCGGCATTTTCAGAAAGCCCTTGAGCAGGGCTTTCCAACAGTGTCAGACTTGTCAGTTTCCCGCCAATACTTTGGGAGATAGAGCCGTTGCTAAGTCTTGTTTTCACTCTGTTACAGCTTCGTGTACAAAAGTGCCATTAGACAGGCGTTTGAAGCGCATTCGGAGCAGCCCCGCTCCCTGGTGATTTCAAGGCGGAAGATGGCCCTGGCTGGCCAGGAAAACCAGATTTTCAGATGCAGGACTATGGCAGCTAACTGCAGGTACAAGAATTTTTTCTCTAGCCCCATTATTTCTGGAGTTATTGGCCGTGGCGCTGCCCACTTCTTTTTTCGGCGTTTTTTTTAGCTGGCTTCGGTCCAGCACACACGTAGCGGCCTTGGCTATAGATGATGTACACACAGCATGGCCGTATGCACTGGACATCCTCGGGGTGTCCTCTCTCCGCGGTCCCTGGCATCCTTCCTGTTTATCCCACATCCTCAAGACCAGCATTTTCGGAAAGCCCTTGAGCAGGGCTTTCCAACAGTGTCAGACTTGTCAGTTTCCCGCCAATACTTTGGGAGATAGAGCCGTTGCTAAGTCTTGTTTTCACTCTGTTACAGCTTCGTGTACAAAAGTGCCATTAGACAGGCGTTTGAAGCGCATTCGGAGCAGCCCCGCTCCCTGGTGATTTCAAGGCGGAAGATGGCCCTGGCTGGCCAAGAAAACCAGGTTTTCAGATGCAGGACTATGGCAGCTAACTGCAGGTACAAGAAATTTCTCTCTAGCCCCATTATTTCTGGAGTTATTGGCCGTGGCGCTGCCCACTTCTTTTTTCGACGTGTTTTTTTTTGCTGGCTTCGGTCCAGCACACATGTAGGGGCCTTGCCTATTGTTGACGTACACACAGCATGGCCGTAGCACTGGACATCCTCGGGGTGTCCTCTCTCTGCGGTCCCTGACATCCTCCCTGTTTATCCTGCATCCTCAAGACCGGCATTTTCGGAAAGCCCTTGAGCAGGGCTTTCCAACAGTGTCAGACTTGTCAGTTTCCCGCCAATACTTTGGGAGAT
The DNA here is from genome assembly GCA_911728455.2 of Marthasterias glacialis. Lineage (NCBI taxonomy): Eukaryota > Metazoa > Echinodermata > Asteroidea > Forcipulatida > Asteriidae > Marthasterias > Marthasterias glacialis. The sequence continues at coordinate 13,282,106 of OU452236.1, forward strand.
AGAGCCGTTGCTAAGTCTTGTTTTCACTCTGTTACAGCTTCGTGTACAAAAGTGCCATTAGACAGGCGTTTGAAGCGCATTCGGAGCAGCCCCGCTCCCTGGTGATTTCAAGGCGGAAGATGGCCCTGGCTGGCCAGGAAAACCAGATTTTCAGATGCAGGACTATGGCAGCTAACTGCAGGTACAAGAAATTTCTCTCTAGCCCCATTATTTCTGGAGTTATTGGCCGTGGCGCTGCCCCCTTTTTTTCGGCGTGTTTTTTTTTTTTTGCTGGCTTCGGTCCAGCACACACGTAGGGGCCTTGCCTATTGTTGACGTACACACAGCATGGCCGTATGCACTGGACATCCTCGGGGTGTCCTCTCTCCGCAGTCCCTGGCATCCTCCCTGTTTATCCCGCATCCTCAAGACCGGAATTTTCGGAAAGCCCTTGAGCAGGGCTTTCCAACAGTGTCAGACTTGTCAGTTTCCCGCCAATACTTTGGGAGATAGAGCCATTGCTAAGTCTTGTTTTCACTCTGTTACAGCTTCGTGTACAAAAGTGCCATTAGACAGGCGTTTGAAGCGCATTCGGACAGCCCCGCTCCCTGGTGATTTCAAGGCGGAAGATGGCCCTGGCTGGCCAAGAAAACCAGGTTTTCAGATGCAGGACTATGGCAGCTAACTGCAGGTACAAGAAATTTCTCTCTAGCCCCATTATTTCTGGAGTTATTGGCCGTGGCGCTGCCCACTTCTTTTTTCGACGTGTTTTTTTTTTTTTTGCTGGCTTCGGTCCAGCACACATGTAGGGGCCTTGCCTATTGTTGACGTACACACAGCATGGCCGTAGCACTGGACATCCTCGGGGTGTCCTCTCTCCGCAGTCCCTGGCATCCTCCCTGTTTATCCCGCATCCTCAAGACCGGCATTTTCGGAAAGCCCTTGAGCAGGGCTTTCCAACAGTGTCAGACTTGTCAGTTTCCGGCCAATACTTTGGGAGATAGAGCCGTTGCTAAGTCTTGTTTTCACTCTGTTACAGCTTCGTGTACAAAAGTGCCATTAGACAGGCGTTTGAAGCGCATTCGGAGCAGCCCCGCTCCCTGGTGATTTCAAGGCGGAAGATGGCCCTGGCTGGCCAGGAAAACCAGATTTTCAGATGCAGGACTATGGCAGCTAACTGCAGGTACAAGAAATTTCTCTCTAGCCCCATTATTTCTGGAGTTATTGGCCGTGGCGCTGCCCCCTTTTTTTCGGCGTGTTTTTTTTTTTTGCTGGCTTCGGTCCAGCACACATGTAGGGGCCTTGCCTATTGTTGACGTACACACAGCATGGCCGTAGCACTGGACATCCTCGGGGTGTCCTCTCTCCGCAGTCCCTGGCATCCTCCCTGTTTATCCCGCATCCTCAAGACCGGCATTTTCGGAAAGCCCTTGAGCAGGGCTTTCCAACAGTGTCAGACTTGTCAGTTTCCGGCCAATACTTTGGGAGATAGAGCCGTTGCTAAGTCTTGTTTTCACTCTGTTACAGCTTCGTGTACAAAAGTGCCATTAGACAGGCGTTTGAAGCGCATTCGGAGCAGCCCCGCTCCCTGGTGATTTCAAGGCGGAAGATGGCCCTGGCTGGCCAGGAAAACCAGATTTTCAGATGCAGGACTATGGCAGCTAACTGCAGGTACAAGAAATTTTTTCTCTAGCCCCATTATTTCTGGAGTTATTGGCCGTGGCGCTGCCCACTTCTTTTTTCGGCGTTTTTTTTTTCTCTGGCTTCGGTCCAGCACACATGTAGGGGCCTTGCCTATTGTTGACGTACACACAGCATGGCCGTATGCACTGGACATCCTCGGGGTGTCCTCTCTCCGTGTTCCCTGGCATCCTCCCTGTTTATCCTGCATCCTCAAGACCGGCATTTTCGGAAAGCCCTTGAGCAGGGCTTTCCAACAGTGTCAGACTTGTCAGTTTCCCGCCAATACTTTGGGAGATAGAGCCGTTGCTAAGTCTTGTTTTCACTCTGTTACAGCTTCGTGTACAAAAGTGCCATTAGACAGGCGTTTGAAGCGCATTCGGAGCAGCCCCACTCCCTGGTGATTTCAAGGCGGAAGATGGCCCTGGCTGGCCAAGAAAACCAGATTTTCAGATGCAGGACTATGGCAGCTAACTGCAGGTACAAGAAATTTTTCTCTAGCCCCATTATTTCTGGAGTTATTGGCCGTGGCGCTGCCCACTTCTTTTTTCGGCGTTTTTTTTAGCTGGCTTCGGTCCAGCACACACGTAGCGGCCTTGGCTATAGATGACGTACATACAGCATGGCCGTTTGCACTGGACATCCTCGGGGTGTCCTCTCTCCGCGGTCCCTGGCATCCTCCCTGTTTATCCAACATCCTCAAAACCGGCATTTTCGAAAAGCCCTTGAGCAGGGCTTTCCAACAGTGTCAGACTTGTCAGTTTCCGGCCAATACTTTGGGAGATAGAGCCGTTGCTAAGTCTTGTTTTCACTCTGTTACAGCTTCGTGTACAAAAGTGCCATTAGACAGGCGTTTGAAGCGCATTCGGAGCAGCCCCGCTCCCTGGTGATTTCAAGGCGGAAGATGGCCCTGGCTGGCCAGGAAAACCAGATTTTCAGATGCAGGACTATGGCAGCTAACTGCAGGTACAAGAAATTTTTTCTCTAGCCCCAATATTTCTGGAGTTATTGGCCGTGGCGCTGCCCACTTCTTTTTTCGGCGTTTTTTTTTTGCTGGCTTCGGTCCAGCACACATGTAGCGGCCTTGCCTATTGTTGACGTACACACAGCATGGCCGTATGCACTGGACATCCTCGGGGTGTCCTCTCTCCGTGTTCCCTGGCATCCTCCCTGTTTATCCTGCATCCTCAAGACCGGCATTTTCAGAAAGCCCTTGAGCAGGGCTTTCCAACAGTGTCAGACTTGTCAGTTTCCCGCCAATACTTTGGGAGATAGAGCCGTTGCTAAGTCTTGTTTTCACTCTGTTACAGCTTCGTGTACAAAAGTGCCATTAGACAGGCGTTTGAAGCGCATTCGGAGCAGCCCCGCTCCCTGGTGATTTCAAGGCGGAAGATGGCCCTGGCTGGCCAGGAAAACCAGATTTTCAGATGCAGGACTATGGCAGCTAACTGCAGGTACAAGAATTTTTTCTCTAGCCCCATTATTTCTGGAGTTATTGGCCGTGGCGCTGCCCACTTCTTTTTTCGGCGTTTTTTTTAGCTGGCTTCGGTCCAGCACACACGTAGCGGCCTTGGCTATAGATGACGTACACACAGCATGGCCGTATGCACTGGACATCCTCGGGGTGTCCTCTCTCCGCGGTCCCTGGCATCCTTCCTGTTTATCCCACATCCTCAAGACCAGCATTTTCGGAAAGCCCTTGAGCAGGGCTTTCCAACAGTGTCAGACTTGTCAGTTTCCCGCCAATACTTTGGGAGATAGAGCCGTTGCTAAGTCTTGTTTTCACTCTGTTACAGCTTCGTGTACAAAAGTGCCATTAGACAGGCGTTTGAAGCGCATTCGGAGCAGCCCCGCTCCCTGGTGATTTCAAGGCGGAAGATGGCCCTGGCTGGCCAAGAAAACCAGGTTTTCAGATGCAGGACTATGGCAGCTAACTGCAGGTACAAGAAATTTCTCTCTAGCCCCATTATTTCTGGAGTTATTGGCCGTGGCGCTGCCCACTTCTTTTTTCGGCGTGTTTTTTCTTTTGCTGGCTTCGGTCCAGCACACATGTAGGGGCCTTGCCTATTGTTGACGTACACACAGCATGGCCGTATGCACTCGACATCCTCGGGGTGTCCTCTCTCCGCAGTCCCTGGCATCCTCCCTGTTTATCCCGCATCCTCAAGACCGGCATTTTCGGAAAGCCCTTGAGCAGGGCTTTCCAACAGTGTCAGACTTGTCAGTTTCCCGCCAATACTTTGGGAGATAGAGCCGTTGCTAAGTCTTGTTTTCACTCTGTTACAGCTTCGTGTACAAAAGTGCCATTAGACAGGCGTTTGAAGCGCATTCGGAGCAGCCCCGCTCCCTGGTGATTTCAAGGCGGAAGATGGCCCTGGCTGGCCAAGAAAACCAGATTTTCAGATGCAGGACTATGGCAGCTAACTGCAGGTACAAGAAATTTCTCTCTAGCCCCATTATTTCTGGAGTTATTGGCCGTGGCGCTGCCCACTTCTTTTTTCGACGTGTTTTTTTTTGCTGGCTTCGGTCCAGCACACATGTAGGGGCCTTGCCTATTGTTGACGTACACACAGCATGGCCGTAGCACTGGACATCCTCGGGGTGTCCTCTCTCTGCGGTCCCTGACATCCTCCCTGTTTATCCTGCATCCTCAAGACCGGCATTTTCGGAAAGCCCTTGAGCAGGGCTTTCCAACAGTGTCAGAGTTGTCAGTTTCCCGCCAATACTTTGGGAGATAGAGCCGTTGCTAAGTCTTGTTTTCACTCTGTTACAGCTTCGTGTACAAAAGTGCCATTAGACAGGCGTTTGAAGCGCATTCGGAGCAGCCCCGCTCCCTGGTGATTTCAAGGCGGAAGATGGCCCTGGCTGGCCAAGAAAACCAGGTTTTCAGATGCAGGACTATGGCAGCTAACTGCAGGTACAAGAAATTTCTCTCTAGCCCCATTATTTCTGGAGTTATTGGCCGTGGCGCTGCCCACTTCTTTTTTCGGCGTGTTTTTTCTTTTGCTGGCTTCGGTCCAGCACACATGTAGGGGCCTTGCCTATTGTTGACGTACACACAGCATGGCCGTATGCACTCGACATCCTCGGGGTGTCCTCTCTCCGCAGTCCCTGGCATCCTCCCTGTTTATCCCGCATCCTCAAGACCGGCATTTTCGGAAAGCCCTTGAGCAGGGCTTTCCAACAGTGTCAGACTTGTCAGTTTCCGGTCAATACTTTGGGAGATAGAGCCGTTGCTAAGTCTTGTTTTCACTCTGTTACAGCTTCGTGTACAAAAGTGCCATTAGACAGGCGTTTGAAGCGCATTCGGAGCAGCCCCGCTCCCTGGTGATTTCAAGGCGGAAGATGGCCCTGGCTGGCCAGGAAAACCAGATTTTCAGATGCAGGACTATGGCAGCTAACTGCAGGTACAAGAAATTTTTTCTCTAGCCCCATTATTTCTGGAGTTATTGGCTGTGGCGCTGCCCACTTCTTTTTTCGGCGTTTTTTTTTCCCTGGCTTCGGTCCAGCACACATGTAGGGGCCTTGCCTATTGTTGACGTACACACAGCATGGCCGTATGCACTGGACATCCTCGGGGTGTCCTCTCTCCGTGTTCCCTGGCATCCTCCCTGTTTATCCTGCATCCTCAAGACCGGCATTTTCGGAAAGCCCTTGAGCAGGGCTTTCCAACAGTGTCAGACTTGTCAGTTTCCCGCCAATACTTTGGGAGATAGAGCCGTTGCTAAGTCTTGTTTTCACTCTGTTACAGCTTCGTGTACAAAAGTGCCATTAGACAGGCGTTTGAAGCGCATTCGGAGCAGCCCCGCTCCCTGGTGATTTCAAGGCGGAAGATGGCCTTGGATGGCCAAGAAAACCAGATTTTCAGATGCAGGACTATGGCAGCTAACTGCAGGTACAAGAAATTTTTCTCTAGCCCCATTATTTCTGGAGTTATTGGCCGTGGCGCTGCGGCGTTTTTTTTTTGCTGGCTTCGGTCCAGCACACATGTAGGGGCCTTGCCTATTGTTGACGTACACACACCATGGCCGTATGCACTGGACATCCTCGGGGTGTCCCCTCTCCGCGGTCTCTGGCATCCTCCCTGTTTATCCTGCATCCTCAAGACCGGCATTTTCGGAAAGCCCTTGAGCAGGGCTTTCCAACAGTGTCAGACTTGTCAGTTTCCCGCCAATACTTTGGGAGATAGAGCCGTTGCTAAGTCTTGTTTTCACTCTGTTACAGCTTCGTGTACAAAAGTGCCATTAGACAGGCGTTTGAAGCGCATTCGGAGCAGCCCCGCTCCCTGGTGATTTCAAGGCGGAAGATGGCCCTGGCTGGCTAAGAAAACCAGATTTTCAGATGCAGGACTATGGCAGCTAACTGCAGGTACAAGAAATTTCTCTCTAGCCCCATTATTTCTGGAGTTATTGGCCGTGGCGCTGCCCACTTCTTTTTTCGGCGTGTTTTTTTTTTTGCTGGCTTCGGTCCAGCACACATGTAGGGGCCTTGCCTATTGTTGACGTACACACAGCATGGCCGTATGCACTCGACATCCTCGGGGTGTCCTCTCTCTGCGGTCCCTGACATCCTCCCTATTTATCCTGCATCCTCAAGACCGGCATTTTCGGAAAGCCTTTGAGCAGGGCTTTCCAACAGTGTCAGAGTTGTCAGTTTCCCGCCAATACTTTGGGAGATAGAGCCGTTGCTAAGTCTTGTTTTCACTCTGTTACAGCTTCGTGTACAAAAGTGCCATTAGACAGGCGTTTGAAGCGCATTCGGAGCAGCCCCGCTCCCTGGTGATTTCAAGGCGGAAGATGGCCCTGGCTGGCCAAGAAAACCAGGTTTTCAGATGCAGGACTATGGCAGCTAACTGCAGGTACAAGAAATTTCTCTCTAGCCCCATTATTTCTGGAGTTATTGGCCGTGGCGCTGCCCACTTCTTTTTTCGGCGTGTTTTTTCTTTTGCTGGCTTCGGTCCAGCACACATGTAGGGGCCTTGCCTATTGTTGACGTACACACAGCATGGCCGCATGCACTCGACATCCTCGGGGTGTCCTCTCTCCGCAGTCCCTGGCATCCTCCCTGTTTATCCCGCATCCTCAAGACCGGCATTTTCGGAAAGCCCTTGAGCAGGGCTTTCCAACAGTGTCAGACTTGTCAGTTTCCGGCCAATACTTTGGGAGATAGAGCCGTTGCTAAGTCTTGTTTTCACTCTGTTACAGCTTCGTGTACAAAAGTGCCATTAGACAGGCGTTTGAAGCGCATTCGGAGCAGCCCCGCTCCCTGGTGATTTCAAGGCGGAAGATGGCCCTGGCTGGCCAGGAAAACCAGATTTTCAGATGCAGGACTATGGCAGCTAACTGCAGGTACAAGAAATTTTTTCTCTAGCCCCATTATTTCTGGAGTTATTGGCCGTGGCGCTGCCCACTTCTTTTTTCGGCGTTTTTTTTTTCCCTGGCTTCGGTCCAGCACACATGTAGGTGCCTTGCCTATTGTTGACGTACACACAGCATGGCCGTATGCACTGGACATCCTCGGGGTGTCCTCTCTCCGTGTTCCCTGGCATCTTCCCTGTTTATCCTGCATCCTCAAGACCGGCATTTTCGGAAAGCCCTTGAGCAGGGCTTTCCAACAGTGTCAGACTTGTCAGTTTCCCGCCAATACTTTGGGAGATAGAGCCGTTGCTAAGTCTTGTTTTCACTCTGTTACAGCTTCGTGTACAAAAGTGCCATTAGACAGGCGTTTGAAGCGCATTCGGAGCAGCCCCGCTCCCTGGTGATTTCAAGGCGGAAGATGGCCCTGGATGGCCAAGAAAACCAGATTTTCAGATGCAGGACTATGGCAGCTAACTGCAGGTACAAGAAATTTTTCTCTAGCCCCATTATTTCTGGAGTTATTGGCCGTGGCCCTGCGGCGTTTTTTTTTTGCTGGCTTCGGTCCAGCACACATGTAGGGGCCTTGCCTATTGTTGACGTACACACACCATGGCCGTATGCACTGGACATCCTCGGGGTGTCCCCTCTCCGCGGTCCCTGGCATCCTCCCTGTTTATCCTGCATCCTCAAGACCGGCATTTTCGGAAAGCCCTTGAGCAGGGCTTTCCAACAGTGTCAGACTTGTCAGTTTCCCGCCAATACTTTGGGAGATAGAGCCGTTGCTAAGTCTTGTTTTCACTCTGTTACAGCTTCGTGTACAAAAGTGCCATTAGACAGGCGTTTGAAGCGCATTCGGAGCAGCCCCGCTCCCTGGTGATTTCAAGGCGGAAGATGGCCCTGGCTGGCCAGGAAAACCAGATTTTCAGATGCAGGACTATGGCAGCTAACTGCAGGTACAAGAAATTTTTTCTCTAGCCCCATTATTTCTGGAGTTATTGGCCGTGGCGCTGCCCACTTCTTTTTTCGGCGTTTTTTTTTCCCTGGCTTCGGTCCAGCACACATGTAGGTGCCTTGCCTATTGTTGACGTACACACAGCATGGCCGTATGCACTGGACATCCTCGGGGTGTCCTCTCTCCGTGTTCCCTGGCATCTTCCCTGTTTATCCTGCATCCTCAAGACCGGCATTTTCGGAAAGCCCTTGAGCAGGGCTTTCCAACAGTGTCAGACTTGTCAGTTTCCCGCCAATACTTTGGGAGATAGAGCCGTTGCTAAGTCTTGTTTTCACTCTGTTACAGCTTCGTGTACAAAAGTGCCATTAGACAGGCGTTTGAAGCGCATTCGGAGCAGCCCCGCTCCCTGGTGATTTCAAGGCGGAAGATGGCCCTGGATGGCCAAGAAAACCAGATTTTCAGATGCAGGACTATGGAAGCTAACTGCAGGTACAAGAAATTTTTCTCTAGCCCCATTATTTCTGGAGTTATTGGCCGTGGCCCTGCGGCGTTTTTTTTTGGCTGGCTTCGGTCCAGCACACATGTAGGGGCCTTGCCTATTGTTGACGTACACACACCATGGCCGTATGCACTGGACATCCTCGGGGTGTCCCCTCTCCGCGGTCCCTGGCATCCTCCCTGTTTATCCTGCATCCTCAAGACCGGCATTTTCGGAAAGCCCTTGAGCAGGGCTTTCCAACAGTGTCAGACTTGTCAGTTTCCCGCCAATACTTTGGGAGATAGAGCCGTTGCTAAGTCTTGTTTTCACTCTGTTACAGCTTCGTGTACAAAAGTGCCATTAGACAGGCGTTTGAAGCGCATTCGGAGCAGCCCCGCTCCCTGGTGATTTCAAGGCGGAAGATGGCCCTGGCTGGCTAAGAAAACCAGATTTTCAGATGCAGGACTATGGCAGCTAACTGCAGGTACAAGAAATTTCTCTCTAGCCCCATTATTTCTGGAGTTATTGGCCGTGGCGCTGCCCACTTCTTTTTTCGGCGTGTTTTTTTTTTTGCTGGCTTCGGTCCAGCACACATGTAGGGGCCTTGCCTATTGTTGACGTACACACAGCATGGCCGTATGCACTCGACATCCTCGGGGAGTCCTCTCTCCGCAGTCCCTGGCATCCTCCCTGTTTATCCCGCATCCTCAAGACCGGCATTTTCGGAAAGCCCTTGAGCAGGGCTTTCCAACAGTGTCAGACATGTCAGTTTCCGGCCAATACTTTGGGAGATAGAGCCGTTGCTAAGTCTTGTTTTCACTCTGTTACAGCTTCGTGTACAAAAGTGCCATTAGACAGGCGTTTGAAGCGCATTCGGAGCAGCCCCGCTCCCTGGTGATTTCAAGGCGGAAGATGGCCCTGGCTGGCCAGGAAAACCAGATTTTCAGATGCAGGACTATGGCAGCTAACTGCAGGTACAAGAAATTTCTCTCTAGCCCCATTATTTCTGGAGTTATTGGCCGTGGCGCTGCCCACTTCTTTTTTCGGCGTGTTTTTTCTTTTGCTGGCTTCGGTCCAGCACACATGTAGGGGCCTTGCCTATTGTTGACGTACACACAGCATGGCCGTATGCACTCGACATCCTCGGGGTGTCCTCTCTCCGCAGTCCCTGGCATCCTCCCTGTTTATCCCGCATCCTCAAGACCGGCATTTTTGGAAAGCCCTTGAGCAGGGCTTTCCAACAGTGTCAGACTTGTCAGTTTCCGGCCAATACTTTGGGAGATAGAGCCGTTGCTAAGTCTTGTTTTCACTCTGTTACAGCTTCGTGTACAAAAGTGCCATTAGACAGGCGTTTGAAGCGCATTCGGAGCAGCCCCGCTCCCTGGTGATTTCAAGGCGGAAGATGGCCCTGGCTGGCCAGGAAAACCAGATTTTCAGATGCAGGACTATGGCAGCTAACTGCAGGTACAAGAAATTTTTTCTCTAGCCCCATTATTTCTGGAGTTATTGGCCGTGGCGCTGCCCACTTCTTTTTTCGGCGTTTTTTTTCCCCTGGCTTCGGTCCAGCACACATGTAGGTGCCTTGCCTATTGTTGACGTACACACAGCATGGCCGTATGCACTGGACATCCTCGGGGTGTCCTCTCTCCGTGTTCCCTGGCATCCTCCCTGTTTATCCTGCATCCTCAAGACCGGCATTTTCGGAAAGCCCTTGAGCAGGGCTTTCCAACAGTGTCAGACTTGTCAGTTTCCCGCCAATACTTTGGGAGATAGAGCCGTTGCTAAGTCTTGTTTTCACTCTGTTACAGCTTCGTGTACAAAAGTGCCATTAGACAGGCGTTTGAAGCGCATTCGGAGCAGCCCCGCTCCCTGGTGATTTCAAGGCGGAAGATGGCCCTGGATGGCCAAGAAAACCAGATTTTCAGATGCAGGACTATGGCAGCTAACTGCAGGTACAAGAAATTTTTCTCTAGCCCCATTATTTCTGGAGTTATTGGCCGTGGCGCTGCGGCGTTTTTTTTTTGCTGGCTTCGGTCCAGCACACATGTAGGGGCCTTGCCTATTGTTGACGTACACACACCATGGCCGTATGCACTGGACATCCTCGGGGTGTCCCCTCTCCGCGGTCCCTGGCATCCTCCCTGTTTATCCTGCATCCTCAAGACCGGCATTTTCGGAAAGCCCTTGAGCAGGGCTTTCCAACAGTGTCAGACTTGTCAGTTTCCCGCCAATACTTTGGGAGATAGAGCCGTTGCTAAGTCTTGTTTTCACTCTGTTACAGCTTCGTGTACAAAAGTGCCATTAGACAGGCGTTTGAAGCGCATTCGGAGCAGCCCCGCTCCCTGGTGATTTCAAGGCGGAAGATGGCCCTGGCTGGCTAAGAAAACCAGATTTGCAGATGCAGGACTATGGCAGCTAACTGCAGGTACAAGAAATTTCTCTCTAGCCCCATTATTTCTGGAGTTATTGGCCGTGGCGCTGCCCACTTCTTTTTTCGGCGTGTTTTTTTTTTGCTGGCTTCGGTCCAGCACACATGTAGGGCCCTTGCCCATTGTTGACGTACACACAGCATGGCCGTGGTACTGGACATCCTCGGGGTGTCCTCTCTCCGCGGTCCCTGGCATCCTCCTTGTTTATTCCACATCCTCAAAACCGGCATTTTCGGAAAGCCCTTGAGCAGGGCTTTCCAACAGTGTCAGACTTGTCAGTTTCCGGCCAATACTTTGGGAGATAGAGCCGTTGCTAAGTCTTGTTTTCACTCTGTTACAGCTTCGTGTACAAAAGTGCCATTAGACAGGCGTTTGAAGCGCATTCGGAGCAGCCCCGCTCCCTGGTGATTTCAAGGCGGAAGATGGCCCTTGCTGGCCAGGAAAACCAGATTTTCAGATGCAGGACTATGGCAGCTAACTGCAGGTACAAGAATTTTTTTCTCTAGCCCCAATATTTCTGGAGTTATTGGCCGTGGCGCTGCCCACTTCTTTTTTCGGCGTTTTTTTTTTGGCTGGCTTCGGTCCAGCACACATGTAGGGGCCTTGCCTATTGTTGACGTACACACACCATGGCCGTATGCACTGGACATCCTCGGGGTGTCCCCTCTCCGCGGTCCCTGGCATCCTCCCTGTTTATCCCACATCCTCAAAACCGGCATTTTCGGAAAGCCCTTGAGCAGGGCTTTCCAACAGTGTCAGACTTGTCAGTTTCCGGCCAATACTTTGGGAGATAGAGCCGTTGCTAAGTCTTGTTTTCACTCTGTTACAGCTTCGTGTACAAAAGTGCCATTAGACAGGCGTTTGAAGCGCATTCGGAGCAGCCCCGCTCCCTGGTGATTTCAAGGCGGAAGATGGCCCTAGCTGGCCAAGAAAACCAGGTTTTCAGATGCAGGACTATGGCAGCTAACTGCAGGTGCAAGAAATTTCTCTCTAGCCCCATTATTTCTGGAGTTATTGGCCGTGGCGCTGCCCACTTCTTTTTTCGGCGTGTTTTTTTTTTGCTGGCTTCGGTCCAGCACACATGTAGGGCCCTTGCCTATTGTTGACGTACACACAGCATGTAGCACTGGACATCCTCGGGGTGTCCTCTCTCCGCGGTCCCTGGCATCCTCCCTGTTTATTCTGCATCCTCAAGACCGGCATTTTCGGAAAGCCCTTGAGCAGGGCTTTCCAACAGTGTCAGACTTGTCAGTTTCCCGCCAATACTTTGGGAGATAGAGCCGTTGCTAAGTCTTGTTTTCACTCTGTTACAGCTTCGTGTACAAAAGAGCCATTAGACAGGCGTTTGAAGCGCATTCGGAGCAGCCCCGCTCCCTGGTGATTTAAGGGCGGAAGATGGCCCTGGCTGGCCAGGAAAACCAGATTTTCAGATGCAGGACTATGGCACCTAACTGCAAGTACAAGAAATTTCTCTCTTGCCCCATTATTTCTGGAGTTATTGGCCGTGGCGCTGCCCACTTCTTTTTTCGGCGTTTTTTTTTTGCTGGCTTCGGTCCAGCACACATGTAGGGGCCTTGGCTATTGTTGACGTACACACAGCATGGCCGTATGCACTGGACATCCTCGGGGTGTCCTATCTCCGCGGCCCTTGGCATCCTCCCTGTTTATCCCGCATCCTGAAGACCGGCATTTTCGGAAAGCCCTTGAGCAGGGCTTTCCAACAGTGTCAGACTTGTCAGTTTCCCGCCAATACTTTGGGAGATAGAGCCGTTGCTAAGTCTTGTTTTCACTCTGTTACAGCTTCGTGTACAAAAGTGCCATTAGACAGGCGTTTGAAGCGCATTCGGAGCAACCCCGCTCCCTGGTGATTTCAAGGCGGAAGATGGCCCTGGCTGGCCAGGAAAACCTAATTTGCAGATGCAGGACTATGGCAGCTAACTGCATGTACAAGAAATTTCTCTCTAGCCCCATTATTTCTGGAGTTATTGGCCGTGGCGCTGCCCACTTCTTTTTTCGGCGTTTTTTTTTTGCTGGCTTCGGTCCTGCACACACGTAGGGGCCTTGGCTATTGTTGACGTACACACAGCATGGCCGTATGCACTGGACATCCTCGGGGTGTCCTCTCTCCGCGGTCCCTGGCATCCTCCCTGTTTATCCCGCATCCTCAAGACCGGCATTTTCGGAAAGCCCTTGAGCAGGGCTTTCCAACATTGTCAGACTTGTCAGTTTCCCGCCAATACTTTGGGAGATAGAGCCGTTGCTAAGTCTTGTTTTCACTCTGTTACAGCTTCGTGTACAAAAGTGCCATTAGACAGGCGTTTGAAGCGCATTCGGAGCAGCCCCGCTCCCTGGTGATTTCAAGGCGGAAGATGGCCCTGGATGGCCAAGAAAACCAGATTTTCAGATGCAGGACTATGGCAGCTAACTGCAGGTACAAGAAATTTCTCTCTAGCCCCATTATTTCTGGAGTTATTGGCCGTGGCGCTGCCCACTTCTTTTTTCGGCGTTTTTTTTTAGCTGGCTTCGGTCCAGCACACACGTAGTGGCCTTGACTATAGATGACGTACATACTGCATGGCCGTATGCACTAGACATCCTCGGGGTGTCCTCTCTCCGCGGTCCCTGGCATCCTCCCTGTTTATCCCGCATCCTCAAGACCGGCATTTTCGGAAAGCCCTTGAGCAGGGCTTTTCAACAGTGTCAGACATGTCAGTTTCCCGCCAATACTTTGGGAGATAGAGCCGTTGCTAAGTCTTGTTTTCACTCTGTTACAGCTTCGTGTACAAAAGTGCCATTAGACAGGCGTTTGAAGCGCATTCGGAGCAGCCCCGCTCCCTGGTGATTTCAAGGCGGAAGATGGCCCTGGCTGGCCAGGAAAACCAGATTTTCAGATGCAGGACTATGGCAGCTAACTGCAGGTACAAGAAATTTTTTCTCTAGCCCCATTATTTCTGGAGTTATTGGCCGTGGCGCTGCCCACTTCTTTTTTCGGCGTTTTTTTTTTCTTTGGCTTCGGTCCAGCACACATGTAGGGGCCTTGCCTATTGTTGACGTACACACACCATGGCCGTATGCACTGGACATCCTCGGGGTGTCCCCTCTCCGCGGTCCCTGGCATCCTCCCTGTTTATCCTGCATCCTCAAGACCGGCATTTTCGGAAAGCCCTTGAGCAGGGCTTTCCAACAGTGTCAGACTTGTCAGTTTCCCGCCAATACTTTGGGAGATAGAGCCGTTGCTAAGTCTCGTTTTCACTCTGTTACAGCTTCGTGTACAAAAGTGCCATTAGACAGGCGTTTGAAGCGCATTCGGAGCAGCCCCGCTCCCTGGTAATTTCAAGGCGGAAGATGGCCCTGGCTGGCTAAGAAAACCAGATTTTCAGATGCAGGACTATGGCAGCTAACTGCAGGTACAAGAAATTTCTCTCTAGCCCCATTATTTCTGGAGTTATTGGCCGTGGCGCTGCCCACTTCTTTTTTCGGCGTGTTTTTTTTTTTGCTGGCTTCGGTCCAGCACACATGTAGGGGCCTTGCCTATTGTTGACGTACACACAGCATGGCCGTATGCACTCGACATCCTCGGGGTGTCCTCTCTCCGCAGTCCCTGGCATCCTCCCTGTTTATCCCGCATCCTCAAGACCGGCATTTTCGGAAAGCCCTTGAGCAGGGCTTTCCAACAGTGTCAGACTTGTCAGTTTCCCGCCAATACTTTGGGAGATAGAGCCGTTGCTAAGTCTTGTTTTCACTCTGTTACAGCTTCGTGTACAAAAGTGCCATTAGACAGGCGTTTGAAGCGCATTCGGAGCAGCCCCGCTCCCTGGTGATTTCAAGGCGGAAGATGGCCCTTGCTGGCCAGGAAAACCAGATTTTCAGATGCAGGACTATGGCAGCTAACTGCAGGTACAAGAAATTTTTTTCTCTAGCCCCAATATTTCTGGAGTTATTGGCCGTGGCGCTGCCCACTTCTTTTTTCGGCGTTTTTTTTTTGGCTGACTTCGGTCCAGCACACATGTAGGGGCCTTGCCTATTGTTGACGTACACACACCATGGCCGTATGCACTGGACATCCTCGGGGTGTCCCCTCTCCGCGGTCCCTGGCATCCTCCCTGTTTATCCTGCATCCTCAAGACCGGCATTTTCGGAAAGCCCTTGAGCAGGGCTTTCCAACAGTGTCAGACTTGTCAGTTTCCCGCCAATACTTTGGGAGATAGAGCCGTTGCTAAGTCTTGTTTTCACTCTGTTACAGCTTCGTGTACAAAAGTGCCATTAGACAGGCGTTTGAAGCGCATTCGGAGCAGCCCCGCTCCCTGGTGATTTCAAGGCGGAAGATGGCCCTAGCTGGCCAAGAAAACCAGGTTTTCAGATGCAGGACTATGGCAGCTAACTGCAGGTACAAGAAATTTCTCTCTAGCCCCATTATTTCTGGAGTTATTGGCCGTGGCGCTGCCCACTTCTTTTTTCGGCGTGTTTTTTTTTTTGCTGGCTTCGGTCCAGCACACATGTAGGGCCCTTGCCTATTGTTGACGTACACACAGCATGGCCGTAGCACTGGACATCCTCGGGGTGTCCTCTCTCCGCGGTCCCTGGCATCCTCCCTGTTTATTCTGCATCCTCAAGACCGGCATTTTCGGAAAGCCCTTGAGCAGGGCTTTCCAACAGTGTCAGACTTGTCAGTTTCCCGCCAATACTTTGGGAGATAGAGCCGTTGCTAAGTCTTGTTTTCACTCTGTTACAGCTTCGTGTACAAAAGTGCCATTAGACAGGCGTTTGAAGCGCATTCGGAGCAGCCCCGCTCCCTGGTGATTTAAGGGCGGAAGATGGCCCTGGCTTGCCAGGAAAACCAGATTTTCAGATGCAGGACTATGGCACCTAACTGCAGGTACAAGAAATTTCTCTCTTGCCCCATTATTTCTGGAGTTATTGGCCGTGGCGCTGCCCACTTCTTTTTTCGGCGTTTTTTTTTTGCTGGCTTCGGTCCAGCACACATGTAGGGGCCTTGGCTATTGTTGACGTACACACAGCATGGCCGTATGCACTGGACATCCTCGGGGTGTCCTATCTCCGCGGTCCTTGGCATCCTCCCTGTTTATCCCGCATCCTGAAGACCGGCATTTTCGGAAAGCCCTTGAGCAGGGCTTTCCAACAGTGTCAGACTTGTCAGTTTCCCGCCAATACTTTGGGAGATAGAGCCGTTGCTAAGTCTTGTTTTCACTCTGTTACAGCTTCGTGTACAAAAGTGCCATTAGACAGGCGTTTGAAGCGCATTCGGAGCAACCCCGCTCCCTGGTGATTTCAAGGCGGAAGATGGCCCTGGCTGGCCAGGAAAACCTAATTTGCAGATGCAGGACTATGGCAGCTAACTGCATGTACAAGAAATTTCTCTCTAGCCCCATTATTTCTGGAGTTATTGGCCGTGGCGCTGCCCACTTCTTTTTTCGGCGTTTTTTTTTTGCTGGCTTCGGTCCTGCACACACGTAGGGGCCTTGGCTATTGTTGACGTACACACAGCATGGCCGTATGCACTGGACATCCTCGGGGTGTCCTCTCTCCGCGGTCCCTGGCATCCTCCCTGTTTATCCCGCATCCTCAAGACCGGCATTTTCGGAAAGCCCTTGAGCAGGGCTTTCCAACAGTGTCAGACTTGTCAGTTTCCCGCCAATACTTTGGGAGATAGAGCCGTTGCTAAGTCTTGTTTTCACTCTGTTACAGCTTCGTGTACAAAAGTGCCATTAGACAGGCGTTTGAAGCGCATTCGGAGCAACCCCGCTCCCTGGTGATTTCAAGGCGGAAGATGGCCCTGGCTGGCCAAGAAAACCAGATTTTCAGATGCAGGACTATGGCAGCTAACTGCAGGTACAAGAAATTTCTCTCTAGCCCCATTATTTCTGGAGTTATTGGCCGTGGCGCTGCCCACTTCTTTTTTCGGCGTTTTTTTTTTGCTGGCTTCGGTCCAGCACACATGTAGGGGCCTTGCCTATTGTTGACGTACACACAGCATGGCCGTAGCACTGGACATCCTCGGGGTGTCCTCTCTCCGCGGTCCCTGGCATCCTCCCTGTTTATCCTGCATCCTCAAGACCGGCCTTTTCGGAAAGCCTTTGAGCAGGGCTTTCCAACAGTGTCAGACTTGTCAGTTTCCCGCCAATACTTTGGGAGATAGAGCCGTTGCTAAGTCTTGTTTTTACTCTGTTACAGCTTCGTGTACAAAAGTGCCATTAGACATGCGTTTGAAGCGCATTCGGAGCAGCCCCGCTCCCTGGTGATTTCAAGGCGGAAGATGGCCCTGGCTGGCCAGGAAAAACAGATTTTCAGATGCAGGATTATGGCAGCTAACTGCAGGTACAAGAAATTTCTCTCTAGCCCTATTATTTCTAGAGTTATTGGCCGTGGCGCTGCCCACTTCTTTTATCGGCGTTTTTTTTTTTTGCTGGCTTCGGTCCAGCACACATGTAGGTGCCTTGCCTATTGTTGACGTACACACAGCATGGCCGTATGCACTGGACATCTTCGGGGTGTCCTCTCTCCTCGCGGTCCCTGGCATCCTCCCTGTTTATCCCGCATCCTCAAGACCGGCATTTTCGGAAAGCCCTTGAGCAGGGCTTTCCAACAGTGTCAGACTTGTCAGTTTCCCGCCAATACTTTGGGAGATAGAGCCGTTGCTAAGTCTTGTTTTCACTCTGTTACAGCTTCGTGTACAAAAGTGCCATTAGACAGGCGTTTGAAGCGCATTCGGAGCAGCCCCGCTCCCTGGTGATTTCAAGGCGGAAGATGGCCCTGGCTGGCCAAGAAAACCAGATTTTCAGATGCAGGACTATGGAAGCTAACTGCAGGTACAAGAAATTTTTCTCTAGCCCCATTATTTCTGGAGTTATTGGCCGTGGCGCTGCCCACTTCTTTTTTCGGCGTGTGTTTTTTTTTGCTGGCTTCGGTCCAGCACACATGTAGGGGCCTTGCCTATTGTTGACGTACACACAGCATGGCCGTATGCACTGGACATCCTCGGGGTGTCCTCTCTCCGCGGTCCCTGGCATCCTCCCTATTTATCCCACATCCTCAAGACCGGAATTTTCGGAAAGCCCTTGAGCAGGGCTTTCCAACAGTGTCAAACTTGTCAGTTTCCCGCCAATACTGTGGAAGATAGAGCCGTTGATAAGTCTTGTTTTTACTCTGTTACAGCTTCGTGTACAAAAGTGCCATTAGACAGGCGTTTGAAGCGCATTCGGAGCAGCCCCGCTCCCTGGTGATTTCAAGGCGGAAGATGGCCCTGGCTGGCCAAGAAAACCAGATTTTTTAGATGCAGGACTATGGCAGCTAACTGCAGGTACAAGAAATTTTTCTCTAGCCCCATTATTTCTGGAGTTATTGGCCGTGGCGCTGCCCACTTCTTTTTTCGGCGTTTTTTTTTTGCTGGCTTCGGTCCAGCACACATGTAGGGGCCTTGCCTATTGTTGACGTACACACAGCATGGCCGTATGCACTGGACATCCTCGGGGTGTCCTCTCCCTGCGGTCCCTGGCATCCTCCCTGTTTATCCCACATCCTCAAGACCGGCATTTTCGGAAAGCCCTTGAGCAGGGCTTTCCAACAGTGTCAAACCTGTCAGTTTCCCGCCAATACTTTGGAAGATAGAGCCGTTGCTAAGTCTTGTTTTCACTCTGTTACAGCTTCGTGTACAAAAGTGCCATTAGACAGGCGTTTGAAGCGCATTCGGAGCAGCCCCGCTCCCTGGTGATTTCAAGGCGGAAGATGGCCCTGGCTGGCCAAGAAAACCAGATTTTCAGATGCAGGACTATGGCAGCTAACTGCATGTACAAGAAATTTCTCTCTAGCCCCATTATTTCTGGAGTTATTGGCCGTGGCGCTGCCCACTTCTTTTTTCGGCGTTTTTTTTAGCTGGCTTCGGTCCAGCACACACGTAGCGGCCTTGGCTATAGATGACGTACATACAGCATGGCCGTATGCACTGGACATCCTCGGGGTGTCCTCTCTCCGCGGTCCCTGGCATCCTCCCTGTTTATCCCACATCCTCAAGACCGGCATTTTCGGAAAGCCCTTGAGCAGGGCTTTCCAACAGTGTCAGACTTGTCAGTTTCCCGCCAATACTTTGGAAAATAGAGCCGTTGCTAGGTCTTGTTTTCACTCTGTTACAGCTTCGTGTACAAAAGTGCCATTAGACAGGCGTTTGAAGCGCATTCGGAGCAGCCCCGCTCCCTGGTGATTTCAAGGCGGAAGATGGCCCTGGCTGGCCAAGAAAACCAGATTTTCAGATGCAGGACTATGGCAGCTAACTGCATGTACAAGAAATTTCTCTCTAGCCCCATTATTTCTGGAGTTATTGGCCGTGGCGCTGCCCACTTCTTTTTTCGGCGTTTTTTTTAGCTGGCTTCGGTCCAGCACACACGTAGCGGCCTTGGCTATAGATGACGTACATACAGCATGGCCGTATGCACTGGACATCCTCGGGGTGTCCTCTCTCCGCGGTCCCTGGCATCCTCCCTGTTTATCCTGCATCCTCAAGACCGGCATTTTCGGAAAGCCCTTGAGCAGGGCTTTCCAACAGTGTCAGACTTGTCAGTTTCCCGCCAATACTTTGGGAGATAGAGCCGTTGCTAAGTCTTGTTTTCACTCTGTTACAGCTTCGTGTACAAAAGTGCCATTAGACAGGCGTTTGAAGCGCATTCGGAGCAACCCCGCTCCCTGGTGATTTCAAGGCGGAAGATGGCCCTGGCTGGCCAAGAAAACCAGATTTTCAGATGCAGGACTATGGCAGCTAACTGCAGGTACAAGAAATTTCTCTCTAGCCCCATTATTTCTGGAGTTATTGGCCGTGGCGCTGCCCACTTCTTTTTTCGGCGTTTTTTTTTTGCTGGCTTCGGTCCAGCACACATGTAGGGGCCTTGCCTATTGTTGACGTACACACAGCATGGCCGTAGCACTGGACATCCTCGGGGTGTCCTCTCTCCGCGGTCCCTGGCATCCTCCCTGTTTATCCTGCATCCTCAAGACCGGCCTTTTCGGAAAGCCTTTGAGCAGGGCTTTCCAACAGTGTCAGACTTGTCAGTTTCCCGCCAATACTTTGGGAGATAGAGCCGTTGCTAAGTCTTGTTTTTACTCTGTTACAGCTTCGTGTACAAAAGTGCCATTAGACATGCGTTTGAAGCGCATTCGGAGCAGCCCCGCTCCCTGGTGATTTCAAGGCGGAAGATGGCCCTGGCTGGCCAGGAAAAACAGATTTTCAGATGCAGGATTATGGCAGCTAACTGCAGGTACAAGAAATTTCTCTCTAGCCCTATTATTTCTAGAGTTATTGGCCGTGGCGCTGCCCACTTCTTTTATCGGCGTTTTTTTTTTTTGCTGGCTTCGGTCCAGCACACATGTAGGTGCCTTGCCTATTGTTGACGTACACACAGCATGGCCGTATGCACTGGACATCTTCGGGGTGTCCTCTCTCCTCGCGGTCCCTGGCATCCTCCCTGTTTATCCCGCATCCTCAAGACCGGCATTTTCGGAAAGCCCTTGAGCAGGGCTTTCCAACAGTGTCAGACTTGTCAGTTTCCCGCCAATACTTTGGGAGATAGAGCCGTTGCTAAGTCTTGTTTTCACTCTGTTACAGCTTCGTGTACAAAAGTGCCATTAGACAGGCGTTTGAAGCGCATTCGGAGCAGCCCCGCTCCCTGGTGATTTCAAGGCGGAAGATGGCCCTGGCTGGCCAAGAAAACCAGATTTTCAGATGCAGGACTATGGAAGCTAACTGCAGGTACAAGAAATTTTTCTCTAGCCCCATTATTTCTGGAGTTATTGGCCGTGGCGCTGCCCACTTCTTTTTTCGGCGTGTGTTTTTTTTTGCTGGCTTCGGTCCAGCACACATGTAGGGGCCTTGCCTATTGTTGACGTACACACAGCATGGCCGTATGCACTGGACATCCTCGGGGTGTCCTCTCTCCGCGGTCCCTGGCATCCTCCCTATTTATCCCACATCCTCAAGACCGGAATTTTCGGAAAGCCCTTGAGCAGGGCTTTCCAACAGTGTCAAACTTGTCAGTTTCCCGCCAATACTGTGGAAGATAGAGCCGTTGATAAGTCTTGTTTTTACTCTGTTACAGCTTCGTGTACAAAAGTGCCATTAGACAGGCGTTTGAAGCGCATTCGGAGCAGCCCCGCTCCCTGGTGATTTCAAGGCGGAAGATGGCCCTGGCTGGCCAAGAAAACCAGATTTTTTAGATGCAGGACTATGGCAGCTAACTGCAGGTACAAGAAATTTTTCTCTAGCCCCATTATTTCTGGAGTTATTGGCCGTGGCGCTGCCCACTTCTTTTTTCGGCGTTTTTTTTTTGCTGGCTTCGGTCCAGCACACATGTAGGGGCCTTGCCTATTGTTGACGTACACACAGCATGGCCGTATGCACTGGACATCCTCGGGGTGTCCTCTCCCTGCGGTCCCTGGCATCCTCCCTGTTTATCCCACATCCTCAAGACCGGCATTTTCGGAAAGCCCTTGAGCAGGGCTTTCCAACAGTGTCAAACCTGTCAGTTTCCCGCCAATACTTTGGAAGATAGAGCCGTTGCTAAGTCTTGTTTTCACTCTGTTACAGCTTCGTGTACAAAAGTGCCATTAGACAGGCGTTTGAAGCGCATTCGGAGCAGCCCCGCTCCCTGGTGATTTCAAGGCGGAAGATGGCCCTGGCTGGCCAAGAAAACCAGATTTTCAGATGCAGGACTATGGCAGCTAACTGCATGTACAAGAAATTTCTCTCTAGCCCCATTATTTCTGGAGTTATTGGCCGTGGCGCTGCCCACTTCTTTTTTCGGCGTTTTTTTTAGCTGGCTTCGGTCCAGCACACACGTAGCGGCCTTGGCTATAGATGACGTACATACAGCATGGCCGTATGCACTGGACATCCTCGGGGTGTCCTCTCTCCGCGGTCCCTGGCATCCTCCCTGTTTATCCCACATCCTCAAGACCGGCATTTTCGGAAAGCCCTTGAGCAGGGCTTTCCAACAGTGTCAGACTTGTCAGTTTCCCGCCAATACTTTGGAAAATAGAGCCGTTGCTAGGTCTTGTTTTCACTCTGTTACAGCTTCGTGTACAAAAGTGCCATTAGACAGGCGTTTGAAGCGCATTCGGAGCAGCCCCGCTCCCTGGTGATTTCAAGGCGGAAGATGGCCCTGGCTGGCCAAGAAAACCAGATTTTCAGATGCAGGACTATGGCAGCTAACTGCATGTACAAGAAATTTCTCTCTAGCCCCATTATTTCTGGAGTTATTGGCCGTGGCGCTGCCCACTTCTTTTTTCGGCGTTTTTTTTAGCTGGCTTCGGTCCAGCACACACGTAGCGGCCTTGGCTATAGATGACGTACATACAGCATGGCCGTATGCACTGGACATCCTCGGGGTGTCCTCTCTCCGCGGTCCCTGGCATCCTCCCTGTTTATCCCGCATCCTCAAGACCGGCATTTTCGGAAAGCCCTTGAGCAGGGCTTTCCAACAGTGTCAGACTTGTCAGTTTCCCGCCAATACTTTGGGAGATAGAGCCGTTGCTAAGTCTTGTTTTCACTCTGTTACAGCTTCGTGTACAAAAGTGCCATTAGACAGGCGTTTGAAGCGCATTCGGAGCAGCCCCGCTCCCTGGTGATTTCAAGGCGGAAGATGGCCCTGAGTGGCCGAGAAAACCAGATTTTCAGATGCAGGACTATGGCAGCTAACTGCAGGTACAAGAAATTTTTCTCTAGCCCCATTATTTCTGGAGTTATTGGCCGTGGCGCTGCCCACTTCTTTTTTCGGCGTGTTTTTTTTTTTTGCTGGCTTCGGTCCACCACACATGTAGGGGCCTTGCCTATTGTTGACGTACACACAGCATGGCCGTATGCACTGGACATCCTCGGGGTGTCCTCTCCCTGCGGTCCCTGGCATCCTCCCTGTTTATCCCACATCCTCAAGACCGGCATTTTCGGAAAGCTCTTGAGCAGGGCTTTCCAACAGTGTCAAACTTGTCAGTTTCCCGCCAATACTTTGGAAGATAGAGCCGTTGCTAAGTCTTGTTTTCACTCTGTTACAGCTTCGTGTACAAAAGTGCCATTAGACAGGCGTTTGAAGCGCATTCGGAGCAGCCCCGCTCCCTGGTGATTTCAAGGCGGAAGATGGCCCTGGCTGGCCAAGAAAACCAGATTTTCAGATGCAGGACTATGGCAGCTAACTGCATGTACAAGAAATTTCTCTCTAGCCCCATTATTTCTGGAGTTATTGGCCGTGGCGCTGCCCACTTCTTTTTTCGGCGTTTTTTTTAGCTGGCTTCGGTCCAGCACACACGTAGCGGCCTTGGCTATAGATGACGTACATACAGCATGGCCGTATGCACTGGACATCCTCGGGGTGTCCTCTCTCCGCGGTCCCTGGCATCCTCCCTGTTTATCCCACATCCTCAAGACTGGCATTTTCGGAAAGCCCTTGAGCAGGGCTTTCCAACAGTGTCAGACTTGTCAGTTTCCCGCCAATACTTTGGAAGATAGAGCCGTTGCTAGGTCTTGTTTTCACTCTGTTACAGCTTCGTGTACAAAAGTGCCATTAGACAGGCGTTTGAAGCGCATTCGGAGGAGCCCCGCTCCCTGGTGATTTCAAGGCGGAAGATGGCCCTGGCTGGCCAAGAAAACCAGATTTTCAGATGCAGGACTATGGCAGCTAACTGCATGTACAAGAAATTTCTCTCTAGCCCCATTATTTCTGGAGTTATTGGCCGTGGCGCTGCCCACTTCTTTTTTCGGCGTTTTTTTTAGCTGGCTTCGGTCCAGCACACACGTAGCGGCCTTGGCTATAGATGACGTACATACAGCATGGCCGTATGCACTGGACATCCTCGGGGTGTCCTCTCTCCGCGGTCCCTGGCATCCTCCCTGTTTATCCCACATCCTCAAGACCGGCATTTTCGGAAAGCCCTTGAGCAGGGCTTTCCAACAGTGTCAGACTTGTCAGTTTCCCGCCAATACTTTGGAAAATAGAGCCGTTGCTAGGTCTTGTTTTCACTCTGTTACAGCTTCGTGTACAAAAGTGCCATTAGACAGGCGTTTGAAGCGCATTCGGAGCAGCCCCGCTCCCTGGTGATTTCAAGGCGGAAGATGGCCCTGGCTGGCCAAGAAAACTAGATTTTCAGATGCAGGACTATGGCAGCTAACTGCATGTACAAGAAATTTCTCTCTAGCCCCATTATTTCTGGAGTTATTGGCCGTGGCGCTGCCCACTTCTTTTTTCGGCGTTTTTTTTAGCTGGCTTCGGTCCAGCACACACGTAGCGGCCTTGGCTATAGATGACGTACATACAGCATGGCCGTATGCACTGGACATCCTCGGGGTGTCCTCTCTCCGCGGTCCCTGGCATCCTCCCTGTTTATCCCGCATCCTCAAGACCGGCATTTTCGGAAAGCCCTTGAGCAGGGCTTTCCAACAGTGTCAGACTTGTCAGTTTCCCGCCAATACTTTGGGAGATAGAGCCGTTGCTAAGTCTTGTTTTCACTCTGTTACAGCTTCGTGTACAAAAGTGCCATTAGACAGGCGTTTGAAGCGCATTCGGAGCAGCCCCGCTCCCTGGTGATTTCAAGGCGGAAGATGGCCCTGAGTGGCCGAGAAAACCAGATTTTCAGATGCAGGACTATGGCAGCTAACTGCAGGTACAAGAAATTTTTCTCTAGCCCCATTATTTCTGGAGTTATTGGCCGTGGCGCTGCCCACTTCTTTTTTCGGCGTGTTTTTTTTTTTTGCTGGCTTCGGTCCAGCACACATGTAGCGGCCTTGCCTATTGTTGACGTACACACAGCATGGCCGTATGCACTGGACATCCTCGGGGTGTCCTCTCCCTGCGGTCCCTGGCATCCTCCCTGTTTATCCCACATCCTCAAGACCGGCATTTTCGGAAAGCCCTTGAGCAGGGCTTTCCAACAGTGTCAGACTTGTCAGTTTCCCGCCAATACTTTGGGAGATAGAGCCGTTGCTAAGTCTTGTTTTCACTCTGTTACAGCTTCGTGTACAAAAGTGCCATTAGACAGGCGTTTGAAGCGCATTCGGAGCAGCCCCGCTCCCTGGTGATTTCAAGGCGGAAGATGGCCCTGAGTGGCCGAGAAAACCAGATTTTCAGATGCAGGACTATGGCAGCTAACTGCAGGTACAAGAAATTTTTCTCTAGCCCCATTATTTCTGGAGTTATTGGCCGTGGCGCTGCCCACTTCTTTTTTCGGCGTGTTTTTTTTTTTTGCTGGCTTCGGTCCACCACACATGTAGGGGCCTTGCCTATTGTTGACGTACACACAGCATGGCCGTATGCACTGGACATCCTCGGGGTGTCCTCTCCCTGCGGTCCCTGGCATCCTCCCTGTTTATCCCACATCCTCAAGACTGGCATTTTCGGAAAGCCCTTGAGCAGGGCTTTCCAACAGTGTCAGACTTGTCAGTTTCCCGCCAATACTTTGGAAGATAGAGCCGTTGCTAGGTCTTGTTTTCACTCTGTTACAGCTTCGTGTACAAAAGTGCCATTAGACAGGCGTTTGAAGCGCATTCGGAGCAGCCCCGCTCCCTGGTGATTTCAAGGCGGAAGATGGCCCTGGCTGGCCAAGAAAACCAGATTTTCAGATGCAGGACTATGGCAGCTAACTGCATGTACAAGAAATTTCTCTCTAGCCCCATTATTTCTGGAGTTATTGGCCGTGGCGCTGCCCACTTCTTTTTTCGGCGTTTTTTTTAGCTGGCTTCGGTCCAGCACACACGTAGCGGCCTTGGCTATAGATGACGTACATACAGCATGGCCGTATGCACTGGACATCCTCGGGGTGTCCTCTCTCCGCGTTCCCTGGCATCCTCCCTGTTTATCCCACATCCTCAAGACCGGCATTTTCGGAAAGCCCTTGAGCAGGGCTTTCCAACAGTGTCAGACTTGTCAGTTTCCCGCCAATACTTTGGGAGATAGAGCCGTTGCTAAGTCTTGTTTTCACTCTGTTACAGCTTCGTGTACAAAAGTGCCATTAGACAGGCGTTTGAAGCGCATTCGGAGCAGCCCCGCTCCCTGGTGATTTCAAGGCGGAAGATGGCCCTGAGTGGCCGAGAAAACCAGATTTTCAGATGCAGGACTATGGCAGCTAACTGCAGGTACAAGAAATTTTTCTCTAGCCCCATTATTTCTTGAGTTATTGGCCGTGGCGCTGCCCACTTCTTTTTTCGGCGTGTTTTTTTTTTTTGCTGGCTTCGGTCCACCACACATGTAGGGGCCTTGCCTATTGTTGACGTACACACAGCATGGCCGTATGCACTGGACATCCTCGGGGTGTCCTCTCCCTGCGGTCCCTGGCATCCTCCCTGTTTATCCCACATCCTCAAGACTGGCATTTTCGGAAAGCCCTTGAGCAGGGCTTTCCAACAGTGTCAGACTTGTCAGTTTCCCGCCAATACTTTGGGAGATAGAGCCGTTGCTAAGTCTTGTTTTCACTCTGTTACAGCTTCGTGTACAAAAGTGCCATTAGACAGGCGTTTGAAGCGCATTCGGAGCAGCCCCGCTCCCTGGTGATTTCAAGGCGGAAGATGGCCCTGAGTGGCCGAGAAAACCAGATTTTCAGATGCAGGACTATGGCAGCTAACTGCAGGTACAAGAAATTTTTCTCTAGCCCCATTATTTCTGGAGTTATTGGCCGTGGCGCTGCCCACTTCTTTTTTCGGCGTGTTTTTTTTTTTTGCTGGCTTCGGTCCACCACACATGTAGGGGCCTTGCCTATTGTTGACGTACACACAGCATGGCCGTATGCACTGGACATCCTCGGGGTGTCCTCTCCCTGCGGTCCCTGGCATCCTCCCTGTTTATCCCACATCCTCAAGACCGGCATTTTCGGAAAGCCCTTGAGCAGGGCTTTCCAACAGTGTCAAACTTGTCAGTTTCCGGCCAATACTTTGGAAGATAGAGCCGTTGCTAAGTCTTGTTTTCACTCTGTTACAGCTTCGTGTACAAAAGTGCCATTAGACAGGCGTTTGAAGCGCATTCGGAGCAGCCCCGCTCCCTGGTGATTTCAAGGCGGAAGATGGCCCTGAGTGGCCGAGAAAACCAGATTTTCAGATGCAGGACTATGGCAGCTAACTGCAGGTACAAGAAATTTTTCTCTAGCCCCATTATTTCTGGAGTTATTGGCCGTGGCGCTGCCCACTTCTTTTTTCGGCGTTTTTTTTAGCTGGCTTCGGTCCAGCACACACGTAGCGGCCTTGGCTATAGATGACGTACATACAGCATGGCCGTATGCACTGGACATCCTCGGGGTGTCCTCTCTCCGCGGTCCCTGGCATCCTCCCTGTTTATCCCGCATCCTCAAGACCGGCATTTTCGGAAAGCCCTTGAGCAGGGCTTTCCAACAGTGTCAGACTTGTCAGTTTCCCGCCAATACTTTGGGAGATAGAGCCGTTGCTAAGTCTTGTTTTCACTCTGTTACAGCTTCGTGTACAAAAGTGCCATTAGACAGGCGTTTGAAGCGCATTCGGAGCAGCCCCGCTCCCTGGTGATTTCAAGGCGGAAGATGGCCCTGAGTGGCCGAGAAAACCAGATTTTCAGATGCAGGACTATGGCAGCTAACTGCAGGTACAAGAAATTTTTCTCTAGCCCCATTATTTCTGGAGTTATTGGCCGTGGCGCTGCCCACTTCTTTTTCGGCGTGTTTTTTTTTTTGCTGGCTTCGGTCCAGCACACATGTAGGGGCCTTGCCTATTGTTGACGTACACACAGCATGGCCGTATGCACTGGACATCCTCGGGGTGTCCTCTCTCCGCGGTCCCTGGCATCCTCCCTGTTTATCCCACATCCTCAAGACCGGCATTTTCGGAAAGCCCTTGAGCAGGGCTTTCCAACAGTGTCAAACTTGTCAGTTTCCCGCCAATACTTTGGAAGATAGAGCCGTTGCTAAGTCTTGTTTTTACTCTGTTACAGCTTCGTGTACAAAAGTGCCATTAGACAGGCGTTTGAAGCGCATTCGGAGCAGCCCCGCTCCCTGGTGATTTCAAGGCGGAAGATGGCCCTGGCTGGCCAAGAAAACCAGATTTTCAGATGCAGGACTATGGCAGCTAACTGCAGGTACAAGAATTTTTTCTCTAGCCCCATTATTTCTTGAGTTAATGGCCGTGGCGCTGCCCACTTCTTTTTTCGGCGTGTTTTTTTTTTTTGCTGGCTTCGGTCCACCACACATGTAGGGCCCTTGCCTATTGTTGACGTACACACAGCATGGCCGTATGCACTGGACATCCTCGGGGTGTCCTCTCCCTGCGGTCCCTGGCATCCTCCCTGTTTATCCCACATCCTCAAGACCGGCATTTTCGGAAAGCCCTTGAGCAGGGCTTTCCAACAGTGTCAAACTTGTCAGTTTCCCGCCAATACTTTGGGAGATAGAGCCGTTGCTAAGTCTTGTTTTCACTCTGTTACAGCTTCGTGTACAAAAGTGCCATTAGACAGGCGTTTGAAGCGCATTCGGAGCAGCCCCGCTCCCTGGTGATTTCAAGGCGGAAGATGGCCCTGGCTGGCCAAGAAAACCAGATTTTCAGATGCAGGACTATGGCAGCTAACTGCATGTACAAGAAATTTCTCTCTAGCCCCATTATTTCTGGAGTTATTGGCCGTGGCGCTGCCCACTTCTTTTTTCGGCGTTTTTTTTAGCTGGCTTCGGTCCAGCACACACGTAGCGGCCTTGGCTATAGATGACGTACATACAGCATGGCCGTATGCACTGGACATCCTCGGGGTGTCCTCTCTCCGCGGTCCCTGGCATCCTCCCTGTTTATCCCACATCCTCAAGACCGGCATTTTCGGAAAGCCCTTGAGCAGGGCTTTCCAACAGTGTCAGACTTGTCAGTTTCCCGCCAATACTTTGGAAGATAGAGCCGTTGCTAGGTCTTGTTTTCACTCTGTTACAGCTTCGTGTACAAAAGTGCCATTAGACAGGCGTTTGAAGCGCATTCGGAGGAGCCCCGCTCCCTTGTGATTTCAAGGCGGAAGATGGCCCTGGCTGGCCAAGAAAACCAGATTTGCAGATGCAGGACTATGGCAGCTAACTGCATGTACAAGAAATTTCTCTCTAGCCCCATTATTTCTGGAGTTATTGGCCGTGGCGCTGACCACTTCTTTTTTCGGCGTTTTTTTTAGCTGGCTTCGGTCCAGCACACACGTAGCGGCCTTGGCTATAGATGACGTACATACAGCATGGCCGTATGCACTGGACATCCTCGGGGTGTCCTCTCTCCGCGGTCCCTGGCATCCTCCCTGTTTATCCCGCATCCTCAAGACCGGCATTTTCGGAAAGCCCTTGAGCAGGGCTTTCTAACAGTGTCAGACTTGTCAGTTTCCCGCCAATACTTTGGGAGATAGAGCCGTTGCTAAGTCTTGTTTTCACTCTGTTACAGCTTCGTGTACAAAAGTGCCATTAGACAGGCGTTTGAAGCGCATTCGGAGCAGCCCCGCTCCCTGGTGATTTCAAGGCGGAAGATGGCCCTGGCTGGCCAAGAAAACCAGATTTTCAGATGCAGGACTATGGCAGCTAACTGCATGTACAAGAAATTTCTCTCTAGCCCCATTATTTCTGGAGTTATTGGCCGTGGCGCTGACCACTTCTTTTTTCGGCGTTTTTTTTAGCTGGCTTCGGTCCAGCACACACGTAGCGGCCTTGGCTATAGATGACGTACATACAGCATGGCCGTATGCACTGGACATCCTCGGGGTGTCCTCTCTCCGCGGTCCCTGGCATCCTCCCTGTTTATCCCGCATCCTCAAGACCGGCATTTTCGGAAAGCCCTTGAGCAGGGCTTTCTAACAGTGTCAGACTTGTCAGTTTCCCGCCAATACTTTGGGAGATAGAGCCGTTGCTAAGTCTTGTTTTCACTCTGTTACAGCTTCGTGTACAAAAGTGCCATTAGACAGGCGTTTGAAGCGCATTCGGAGCAGCCCCGCTCCCTGGTGATTTCAAGGCGGAAGATGGCCCTGGCTGGCCAAGAAAACCAGATTTTCAGATGCAGGACTATGGCAGCTAACTGCATGTACAAGAAATTTCTCTCTAGCCCCATTATTTCTGGAGTTATTGGCCGTGGCGCTGCCCACTTCTTTTTTCGGCGTTTTTTTTAGCTGGCTTCGGTCCAGCACACACGTAGCGGCCTTGGCTATAGATGACGTACATACAGCATGGCCGTATGCACTGGACATCCTCGGGGTGTCCTCTCTCCGCGGTCCCTGGCATCCTCCCTGTTTATCCCACATCCTCAAGACCGGCATTTTCGGAAAGCCCTTGAGCAGGGCTTTCCAACAGTGTCAGACTTGTCAGTTTCCCGCCAATACTTTGGAAGATAGAGCCGTTGCTAGGTCTTGTTTTCACTCTGTTACAGCTTCGTGTACAAAAGTGCCATTAGACAGGCGTTTGAAGCGCATTCGGAGGAGCCCCGCTCCCTTGTGATTTCAAGGCGGAAGATGGCCCTGGCTGGCCAAGAAAACCAGATTTGCAGATGCAGGACTATGGCAGCTAACTGAATGTACAAGAAATTTCTCTCTAGCCCCATTATTTCTGGAGTTATTGGCCGTGGCGCTGCCCACTTCTTTTTTCGGCGTTTTTTTTAGCTGGCTTCGGTCCAGCACACACGTAGCGGCCTTGGCTATAGATGACGTACATACAGCATGGCCGTATGCACTGGACATCCTCGGGGTGTCCTCTCTCCGCGGTCCCTGGCATCCTCCCTGTTTATCCCGCATCCTCAAGACCGGCATTTTCGGAAAGCCCTTGAGCAGGGCTTTCTAACAGTGTCAGACTTGTCAGTTTCCCGCCAATACTTTGGGAGATAGAGCCGTTGCTAAGTCTTGTTTTCACTCTGTTACAGCTTCGTGTACAAAAGTGCCATTAGACAGGCGTTTGAAGCGCATTCGGAGCAGCCCCGCTCCCTGGTGATTTCAAGGCGGAAGATGGCCCTGGCTGGCCAAGAAAACCAGATTTTCAGATGCAGGACTATGGCAGCTAACTGCAGGTACAAGACATTTTTCTCTAGCCCCATCATTTCTGGAGTTATTGGCCGTGGCGCTGCCCACTTCTTTTTTCGGTGTTTTTTTTTTGCTGGCTTCGGTCCAGCACACATGTAGGGGCCTTGCCTATTGTTGACGTACACACAGCATGGCCGTATGCACTGGACATCCTCGGGGTGTCCTCTCTCCGCGGTCCCTGGCATCCTCCCTGTTTATCCCACATCCTCAAGACCGGCATTTTCGGAAAGCCCTTGAGCAGGGCTTTCCAACAGTGTCAGACTTGTCAGTTTCCCGCCAATACTTTGGAAGATAGAGCCGTTGCTAGGTCTTGTTTTCACTCTGTTACAGCTTCGTGTACAAAAGTGCCATTAGACAGGCGTTTGAAGCGCATTCGGAGGAGCCCCGCTCCCTTGTGATTTCAAGGCGGAAGATGGCCCTGGCTGGCCAAGAAAACCAGATTTGCAGATGCAGGACTATGGCAGCTAACTGAATGTACAAGAAATTTCTCTCTAGCCCCATTATTTCTGGAGTTATTGGCCGTGGCGCTGCCCACTTCTTTTTTCGGCGTTTTTTTTAGCTGGCTTCGGTCCAGCACACACGTAGCGGCCTTGGCTATAGATGACGTACATACAGCATGGCCGTATGCACTGGACATCCTCGGGGTGTCCTCTCTCCGCGGTCCCTGGCATCCTCCCTGTTTATCCCGCATCCTCAAGACCGGCATTTTCGGAAAGCCCTTGAGCAGGGCTTTCTAACAGTGTCAGACTTGTCAGTTTCCCGCCAATACTTTGGGAGATAGAGCCGTTGCTAAGTCTTGTTTTCACTCTGTTACAGCTTCGTGTACAAAAGTGCCATTAGACAGGCGTTTGAAGCGCATTCGGAGCAGCCCCGCTCCCTGGTGATTTCAAGGCGGAAGATGGCCCTGGCTGGCCAAGAAAACCAGATTTTCAGATGCAGGACTATGGCAGCTAACTGCAGGTACAAGACATTTTTCTCTAGCCCCATCATTTCTGGAGTTATTGGCCGTGGCGCTGCCCACTTCTTTTTTCGGTGTTTTTTTTTTGCTGGCTTCGGTCCAGCACACATGTAGGGGCCTTGCCTATTGTTGACGTACACACAGCATGGCCGTATGCACTGGACATCCTCGGGGTGTCCTCTCTCCGCGGTCCCTGGCATCCTCCCTGTTTATCCCACATCCTCAAGACCGGCATTTTCGGAAAGCCCTTGAGCAGGGCTTTCCAACAGTGTCAAACTTGTCAGTTTCCCGCCAATACTTTGGAAGATAGAGCCGTTGCTAAGTCTTGTTTTTACTCTGTTACAGCTTCGTGTACAAAAGTGCCATTAGACAGGCGTTTGAAGCGCATTCGGAGCAGCCCCGCTCCCTGGTGATTTCAAGGCGGAAGATGGCCCTGGCTGGCCAAGAAAACCAGATTTTCAGATGCAGGACTATGGCAGCTAACTGCAGGTACAAGAATTTTTTCTCTAGCCCCATTATTTCTTGAGTTATTGGCCGTGGCGCTGCCCACTTCTTTTTTCGGCGTGTTTTTTTTTTTTGCTGGCTTCGGTCCACCACACATGTAGGGCCCTTGCCTATTGTTGACGTACACACAGCATGGCCGTATGCACTGGACATCCTCGGGGTGTCCTCTCCCTGCGGTCCCTGGCATCCTCCCTGTTTATCCCACATCCTCAAGACCGGCATTTTCGGAAAGCCCTTGAGCAGGGCTTTCCAACAGTGTCAAACTTGTCAGTTTCCCGCCAATACTTTGGGAGATAGAGCCGTTGCTAAGTCTTGTTTTCACTCTGTTACAGCTTCGTGTACAAAAGTGCCATTAGACAGGCGTTTGAAGCGCATTCGGAGCAGCCCCGCTCCCTGGTGATTTCAAGGCGGAAGATGGCCCTGGCTGGCCAAGAAAACCAGATTTTCAGATGCAGGACTATGGCAGCTAACTGCATGTACAAGAAATTTTTCTCTAGCCCCATTATTTCTGGAGTTATTGGCCGTGGCGCTGCCCACTTCTTTTTTCGGCGTGTTTTTTTTTTTGCTGGCTTCGGTCCAGCACACATGTAGGGCCCTTGCCTATTGTTGACGTACACACAGCATGGCCGTATGCACTGGACATCCTCGGGGTGTCCTCTCCCTGCGGTCCCTGGCATCCTCCCTGTTTATCCCACATCCTCAAGACCGGCATTTTCGGAAAGCCCTTGAGCAGGGCTTTCCAACAGTGTCAAACTTGTCAGTTTCCCGCCAATACTTTGGGAGATAGAGCCGTTGCTAAGTCTTGTTTTCACTCTGTTACAGCTTCGTGTACAAAAGTGCCATTAGACAGGCGTTTGAAGCGCATTCGGAGCAGCCCCGCTCCCTGGTGATTTCAAGGCGGAAGATGGCCCTGGCTGGCCAAGAAAACCAGATTTTCAGATGCAGGACTATGGCAGCTAACTGCATGTACAAGAAATTTCTCTCTAGCCCCATTATTTCTGGAGTTATTGGCCGTGGCGCTGCCCACTTCTTTTTTCGGCGTTTTTTTTAGCTGGCTTCGGTCCAGCACACACGTAGCGGCCTGGGCTATAGATGACGTACATACAGCATGGCCGTATGCACTGGACATCCTCGGGGTGTCCTCTCTCCGCGGTCCCTGGCATCCTCCCTGTTTATCCCACATCCTCAAGACCGGCATTTTCGGAAAGCCCTTGAGCAGGGCTTTCCAACAGTGTCAGACTTGTCAGTTTCCCGCCAATACTTTGGAAGATAGAGCCGTTGCTAGGTCTTGTTTTCACTCTGTTACAGCTTCGTGTACAAAAGTGCCATTAGACAGGCGTTTGAAGCGCATTCGGAGGAGCCCCGCTCCCTTGTGATTTCAAGGCGGAAGATGGCCCTGGCTGGCCAAGAAAACCAGATTTGCAGATGCAGGACTATGGCAGCTAACTGCATGTACAAGAAATTTCTCTCTAGCCCCATTATTTCTGGAGTTATTGGCCGTGGCGCTGCCCACTTCTTTTTTCGGCGTTTTTTTTAGCTGGCTTCGGTCCAGCACACACGTAGCGGCCTTGGCTATAGATGACGTACATACAGCATGGCCGTATGCACTGGACATCCTCGGGGTGTCCTCTCTCCGCGGTCCCTGGCATCCTCCCTGTTTATCCCGCATCCTCAAGACCGGCATTTTCGGAAAGCCCTTGAGCAGGGCTTTCTAACAGTGTCAGACTTGTCAGTTTCCCGCCAATACTTTGGGAGATAGAGCCGTTGCTAAGTCTTGTTTTCACTCTGTTACAGCTTCGTGTACAAAAGTGCCATTAGACAGGCGTTTGAAGCGCATTCGGAGCAGCCCCGCTCCCTGGTGATTTCAAGGCGGAAGATGGCCCTGGCTGGCCAAGAAAACCAGATTTTCAGATGCAGGACTATGGCAGCTAACTGCAGGTACAAGACATTTTTCTCTAGCCCCATCATTTCTGGAGTTATTGGCCGTGGCGCTGCCCACTTCTTTTTTCGGTGTTTTTTTTTTGCTGGCTTCGGTCCAGCACACATGTAGGGGCCTTGCCTATTGTTGACGTACACACAGCATGGCCGTATGCACTGGACATCCTCGGGGTGTCCTCTCTCCGCGGTCCCTGGCATCCTCCCTGTTTATCCCACATCCTCAAGACCGGCATTTTCGGAAAGCCCTTGAGCAGGGCTTTCCAACAGTGTCAAACTTGTCAGTTTCCCGCCAATACTTTGGAAGATAGAGCCGTTGCTAAGTCTTGTTTTTACTCTGTTACAGCTTCGTGTACAAAAGTGCCATTAGACAGGCGTTTGAAGCGCATTCGGAGCAGCCCCGCTCCCTGGTGATTTCAAGGCGGAAGATGGCCCTGGCTGGCCAAGAAAACCAGATTTTCAGATGCAGGACTATGGCAGCTAACTGCAGGTACAAGAATTTTTTCTCTAGCCCCATTATTTCTTGAGTTATTGGCCGTGGCGCTGCCCACTTCTTTTTTCGGCGTTTTTTTTAGCTGGCTTCGGTCCAGCACACACGTAGCGGCCTTGGCTATAGATGACGTACATACAGCATGGCCGTATGCACTGGACATCCTCGGGGTGTCCTCTCTCCGCGGTCCCTGGCATCCTCCCTGTTTATCCCGCATCCTCAAGACCGGCATTTTCGGAAAGCCCTTGAGCAGGGCTTTCCAACAGTGTCAGACTTGTCAGTTTCCCGCCAATACTTTGGGAGATAGAGCCGTTGCTAAGTCTTGTTTTCACTCTGTTACAGCTTCGTGTACAAAAGTGCCATTAGACAGGCGTTTGAAGCGCATTCGGAGCAGCCCCGCTCCCTGGTGATTTCAAGGCGGAAGATGGCCCTGGCTGGCCAAGAAAACCAGATTTTCAGATGCAGGACTATGGCAGCTAACTGCAGGTACAAGAAATTTTTCTCTAGCCCCATCATTTCTGGAGTTATTGGCCGTGGCGCTGCCCACTTCTTTTTTCGGTGTGTTTTTTTTTTGCTGGCTTCGGTCCAGCACACATGTAGGGGCCTTGCCTATTGTTGACGGACACACAGCATGGCCGTATGCACTGGACATCCTCGGGGTGTCCTCTCTCCGCGGTCCCTGGCATCCTCCCTGTTTATCCCACATCCTCAAGACCGGCATTTTCGGAAAGCCCTTGAGCAGGGCTTTCCAACAGTGTCAGACTTGTCAGTTTCCCGCCAATACTTTGGGAGATAGAGCCGTTGCTAAGTCTTGTTTTCACTCTGTTACAGCTTCGTGTACAAAAGTGCCATTAGACAGGCGTTTGAAGCGCATTCGGAGCAGCCCCGCTCCCTGGTGATTTCAAGGCGGAAGATGGCCCTGGCTGGCCAAGAAAACCAGATTTGCAGATGCAGGACTATGGCAGCTAACTGCAGGTACAAGAAATTTTTCTCTAGCCCCATTATTTCTGGAGTTATTGGCCGTGGCGCTGCCCACTTCTTTTTTCGGCGTGTTTTTTTTTTGCTGGCTTCGGTCCAGCACACATGTAGGGGCCTTGCCTATTGTTGACGTACATACAGCATGGCCGTATGCACTGGACATCCTCGGGGTGTCCTCTCTCCGCGGTCCCTGGCATCCTCCCTGTTTATCCCACATCCTCAAGACCGGCATTTTCGGAAAGCCCTTGAGCAGGGCTTTCCAACAGTGTCAGACTTGTCAGTTTCCCGCCAATACTTTGGGAAATAGAGCCGTTGCTAAGTCTTGTTTTCACTCTGTTACAGCTTCGTGTACAAAAGTGCCATTAGACAGGTGTTTGAAGCGCATTCGGAGCAGCCCCGCTCCCTGGTGATTTCAAGGCGGAAGATGGCCCTGGCTGGCCAGGAAAACCTAATTTTCATATGCAGGACTATGGCAGCTAACTGCATGTACAAGAAATTTCTCTCTAGCCCCATTATTTCTGGAGTTATTGGCCGTGGCGCTGCCCACTTCTTTTTTCGGCG
This sequence comes from Marthasterias glacialis, assembly GCA_911728455.2. Taxonomy (NCBI): domain Eukaryota; kingdom Metazoa; phylum Echinodermata; class Asteroidea; order Forcipulatida; family Asteriidae; genus Marthasterias; species Marthasterias glacialis. Next base: position 13,318,419 of record OU452236.1, read on the forward strand.
TGTTTTTTTTTTTGCTGGCTTCGGTCCTGCACACATGTAGGGGCCTTGGCTGTCGTTGACGTACACACAGCATGGCCGTATATACTGGACATCCTCGGGGTGTCCTCTCTCCGCGGTCCCTGGCATCCTCCCTGTTTATCCCGCATCCTCAAGACCGGCATTTTCGGAAAGCCCTTGAGCAGGGCTTTCTAACAGTGTCAGACTTGTCAGTTTCCCGCCAATACTTTGGGAGATAGAGCCGTTGCTAAGTCTTGTTTTCACTCTGTTACAGCTTCGTGTACAAAAGTGCCATTAGACAGGCGTTTGAAGCGCATTCGGAGCAGCCCCGCTCCCTGGTGATTTCAAGGCGGAAGATGGCCCTGGCTGGCCAGGAAAACCAGATTTTTAGATGCAGGACTATGGCAGCTAACTGCAGGTACAAGAAATTTCTCTCTAGCCCCATTATTTCTGGAGTAATTGGCCGTGGCGCTGCCCACTTCTTTTTTCGGCGTGTTTTTTTTTTTTGCTGGCTTCGGTCCTGCACACATGTAGGGGCCTTGGCTGTCGTTGACGTACACACAGCATGGCCGTATATACTGGACATCCTCGGGGTGTCCTCTCTCCGCGGTCCCTGGCATCCTCCCTGTTTATCCCGCATCCTCAAGACCGGCATTTTCGGAAAGCCCTTGAGCAGGGCTTTCTAACAGTGTCAGACTTGTCAGTTTCCCGCCAATACTTTGGGAGATAGAGCCGTTGCTAAGTCTTGTTTTCACTCTGTTACAGCTTCGTGTACAAAAGTGCCATTAGACAGGCGTTTGAAGCGCATTCGGAGCAGCCCCGCTCCCTGGTGATTTCAAGGCGGAAGATGGCCCTGGCTGGCCAGGAAAACCAGATTTTTAGATGCAGGACTATGGCAGCTAACTGCAGGTACAAGAAATTTCTCTCTAGCCCCATTATTTCTGGAGTAATTGGCCGTGGCGCTGCCCACTTCTTTTTTCGGCGTGTTTTTTTTTTTGCTGGCTTCGGTCCTGCACACATGTAGGGGCCTTGGCTGTCGTTGACGTACACACAGCATGGCCGTATGCACTGGACATCCTCGGGGTGTCCTCTCTCCGCGGTCCCTGGCATCCTCCCTGTTTATCCCGCATCCTCAAGACCGGCATTTTCGGAAAGCCCTTGAGTAGGGCTTTCTAACAGTGTCAGACTTGTCAGTTTCCCGCCAATACTTTGGGAGATAGAGCCGTTGCTAAGTCTTGTTTTCACTCTGTTACAGCTTCGTGTACAAAAGTGCCATTAGACAGGCGTTTGAAGCGCATTCGGAGCAGCCCCGCTCCCTGGTGATTTCAAGGCGGAAGATGGCCCTGGCTGGCCAAGAAAACCAGATTTTTAGATGCAGGACTATGGCAGCTAACTGCAGGTACAAGAAATTTCTCTCTAGCCCCATTATTTCTGGAGTTATTGGCCGTGGCGCTGCCCACTTCTTTTTTCGGCGTGTTTTTTTTTTTGCTGGCTTCGGTCCAGCACACATGTAGGGGCCTTGCCTATTGTTGACGTACACACAGCATGGCCGTATGCACTGGACATCCTCGGGGTGTCCTCTCTCCGCGGTCCCTGGCATCCTCCCTGTTTATCCCACATCCTCAGGACCGGCATTTTCGGAAAGCCCTTGAGCAGGGCTTTCCAACAGTGTCAAACTTGTCAGTTTCCCGCCAATACTTTGGAAGATAGAGCCGTTGCTAAGTCTTGTTTTCACTCTGTTACAGCTTCGTGTACAAAAGTGCCATTAGACAGGCGTTTGAAGCGCATTCGGAGCAGCCCCGCTCCCTGGTGATTTCAAGGCGGAAGATGGCCCTGGCTGGCCAGGAAAACCAGATTTTTAGATGCAGGACTATGGCAGCTAACTGCAGGTACAAGAAATTTCTCTCTAGCCCCATTATTTCTGGAGTAATTGGCCGTGGCGCTGCCCACTTCTTTTTTCGGCGTGTTTTTTTTTTTTGCTGGCTTCGGTCCTGCACACATGTAGAGGCCTTGGCTGTCGTTGACGTACACACAGCATGGCCGTATGCACTGGACATCCTCGGGGTGTCCTCTCTCCGCGGTCCCTGGCATCCTCCCTGTTTATCCCGCATCCTCAAGACCGGCATTTTCGGAAAGCCCTTGAGTAGGGCTTTCTAACAGTGTCAGACTTGTCAGTTTCCCGCCAATACTTTGGGAGATAGAGCCGTTGCTAAGTCTTGTTTTCACTCTGTTACAGCTTCGTGTACAAAAGTGCCATTAGACAGGCGTTTGAAGCGCATTCGGAGCAGCCCCGCTCCCTGGTGATTTCAAGGCGGAAGATGGCCCTGGCTGGCCAAGAAAACCAGATTTTTAGATGCAGGACTATGGCAGCTAACTGCAGGTACAATAAATTTCTCTCTAGCCCCATTATTTCTGGAGTTATTGGCCGTGGCGCTGCCCACTTCTTTTTTCGGCGTGTTTTTTTTTTTGCTGGCTTCGGTCCAGCACACATGTAGGGGCCTTGCCTATTGTTGACGTACACACAGCATGGCCGTATGCACTGGACATCCTCGGGGTGTCCTCTCTCCGCGGTCCCTGGCATCCTCCCTGTTTATCCCACATCCTCAGGACCGGCATTTTCGGAAAGCCCTTGAGCAGGGCTTTCCAACAGTGTCAAACTTGTCAGTTTCCCGCCAATACTTTGGAAGATAGAGCCGTTGCTAAGTCTTGTTTTCACTCTGTTACAGCTTCGTGTACAAAAGTGCCATTAGACAGGCGTTTGAAGCGCATTCGGAGCAGCCCCGCTCCCTGGTGATTTCAAGGCGGAAGATGGCCCTGGCTGGCCAAGAAAACCAGATTTTCAGATGCAGGACTGTGGCAGCTAACTGCAGGTACAAGAAATTTCTCTCTAGCCCCATTATTTCTGGAGTTATTGGCCGTGGCGCTGCCCACTTCTTTTTTCGGCGTTTTTTTTTTGCTGGCTTCGGTCCAGCACACATGTAGGGGCCTTGCCTATTGTTGACGTACACACAGCATGGCCGTATGCACTGGACATTCTCGGGGTGTCCTCTCTCCGCGGTCCCTGGCATCCTCCCTGTTTATCCCACATCCTCAGGACCGGCATTTTCGGAAAGCCCTTGAGCAGGGCTTTCCAACAGTGTCAGACTTGTCAGTTTCCCGCCAATACTTTGGGAGATAGAGCCGTTGCTAAGTCTTGTTTTCACTCTGTTACAGCTTCGTGTACAAAAGTGCCATTAGACAGGCGTTTGAAGCGCATTCGGAGCAGCCCCGCTCCCTGGTGATTTCAAGGCGGAAGATGGCCCTGGCTGGCCAGGAAAACCTAATTTTCAGATGCAGGACTATGGCAGCTAACTGCATGTACAAGAAATTTCTCTCTAGCCCCATTATTTCTGGAGTTATTGGCCGTGGCGCTGCCCACTTCTTTTTTCGGCGGTTTTTTTTGCTGGCTTCGGTCCTGCTCACACGTAGGGGCCTTGGCTATTGTTGACGTACACACAGCATGGCCGTATGCACTGGACATCCTCGGGGTGTCCTCTCTCCGCGGTCCCTGGCATCCTCCCTGTTTATCCCGCATCCTCAAGACCGGCATTTTCGGAAAGCCCTTGAGCAGGGCTTTCTAACAGTGTCAGACTTGTCAGTTTCCCGCCAATACTTTGGGAGATAGAGCCGTTGCTAAGTCTTGTTTTCACTCTGTTACAGCTTCGTGTACAAAAGTGCCATTAGACAGGCGTTTGAAGCGCATTCGGAGCAGCCCCTCTCCCTGGTGATTTCAAGGCGGAAGATGGCCCTGGCTGGCCAAGAAAACCAGATTTGCAGATGCAGGACTATGGCAGCTAACTGCAGGTACAAGAAATTTTTCTCTAGCCCCATTATTTCTGGAGTTATTGGCCGTGGCGCTGCCCACTTCTTTTTTCGGTGTGTTTTTTTTTTTGCTGGCTTCGGTCCAGCACACAGGGGCCTTGCCTATTGTTGACGTACACACAGCATGGCCGTATGCACTGGACATCCTCGGGGTGTCCTCTCTCCGCAGTCCCTGGCATCCTCCCTGTTAATCCCGCATCCTCAAGACCAGCATTTTCGGAAAGCCCTTGAGCAGGGCTTTCCAACAGTGTCAGACTTGTCAGTTTCCCGCCAATACTTTGGGAGATAGAGCCGTTGCTAAGTCTTGTTTTCACTCTGTTACAGCTTCGTGTACAAAAGTGCCATTAGACAGGCGTTTGAAGCGCATTCGGAGCAGCCCCGCTCCCTGGTGATTTCAAGGCGGAAGATGGCCCTGGCTGGCCAAGAAAACCAGATTTGCAGATGCAGGACTATGGCAGCTAACTGCAGGTACAGGAAATTTTTCTCTAGCCCCATTATTTCTGGAGTTATTGGCCGTGGCGCTGCCCACTTCTTTTTTCGGCGTGTTTTTTTTTTGCTGGCTTCGGTCCAGCACACATGTAGGGGCCTTGCCTATTGTTGACGTACACACAGCATGGCCGTATGCACTGGACATCCTCGGGGTGTCCTCTCTCCGCGATCCCTGGCATCCTCCTTGTTTATCCCACATCCTCAGGACCGGCATTTTCGGAAAGCCCTTGAGCAGGGCTTTCCAACAGTGTCAAACTTGTCAGTTTCCCGCCAATACTTTGGAAGATAGAGCCGTTGCTAAGTCTTGTTTCACTCTGTTACAGCTTCGTGTACAAAAGTGCCATTAGACAGGCGTTTGAAGCGCATTCGGAGCAGCCCCGCTCCCTGGTGATTTCAAGGCGGAAGATGGCCCTGGCTGGCCAGGAAAACCAGATTTTCAGATGCAGGACTATGGCGACTAACAGCAGGTACAAGAAATTTCTCTCTAGCCCCATTATTTCTGGAGTTATTGGCCGTGGCGCTGCCCACTTCTTTTTTCGGCGTTTTTTTTAGCTGGCTTCGGTCTAGCACACACGTAGCGAACTTGGCTATAGATGACGTACATACAGCATGGCCCTATGCACTGGACATCCTCGGGGTTTCCTCTCTCCGCGGTCCCTGGCATCCTCCCTGTTTATCCCACATCCTCAAGACCGGCATTTTCGGAAAGCCCTTGAGCAGGGCTTTCCAACAGTGTCAGACTTGTCAGTTTCCCGCCAATACTTTGGGAGATAGAGCCGTTGCTAAGTCTTGTTTTCACTCTGTTACAGCTTCATGTACAAAAGTGCCATTAGACAGGCGTTTGAAGCGCATTCGGAGCAGCCCCGCTCCCTGGTGATTTCAAGGCGGAATATGGCCCTGGCTGGCCAGGAAAACCTAATTTTCATATGCAGGACTATGGCAGCTAACTGCATGTACAAGAAATTTCTCTCTAGCCCCATTATTTCTGGAGTTATTGGCCGTGGCGCTGCCCACTTCTTTTTTCGGCGTGTTTTTTTTTTGCTGGCTTCGGTCCTGCACACATGTAGGGGCCTTGGCTGTCGTTGACGTACACACAGCATGGCCGTATATACTGGACATCCTCGGGGTGTCCTCTCTCCGCGGTCCCTGGCATCCTCCCTGTTTATCCCGCATCCTCAAGACCGGCATTTTCGGAAAGCCCTTGAGCAGGGCTTTCTAACAGTGTCAGACTTGTCAGTTTCCCGCCAATACTTTGGGAGATAGAGCCGTTGCTAAGTCTTGTTTTCACTCTGTTACAGCTTCGTGTACAAAAGTGCCATTAGACAGGCGTTTGAAGCGCATTCGGAGCAGCCCCGCTCCCTGGTGATTTCAAGGCGGAAGATGGCCCTGGCTGGCCAGGAAAACCAGATTTTTAGATGCAGGACTATGGCGACTAACAGCAGGTACAAGAAATTTCTCTCTAGCCCCATTATTTCTGGAGTTATTGGCCGTGGCGCTGCCCACTTCTTTTTTCGGCGTTTTTTTTAGCTGGCTTCGGTCTAGCACACACGTAGCGAACTTGGCTATAGATGACGTACATACAGCATGGCCCTATGCACTGGACATCCTCGGGGTTTCCTCTCTCCGCGGTCCCTGGCATCCTCCCTGTTTATCCCACATCCTCAAGACCGGCATTTTCGGAAAGCCCTTGAGCAGGGCTTTCCAACAGTGTCAGACTTGTCAGTTTCCCGCCAATACTTTGGGAGATAGAGCCGTTGCTAAGTCTTGTTTTCACTCTGTTACAGCTTCATGTACAAAAGTGCCATTAGACAGGCGTTTGAAGCGCATTCGGAGCAGCCCCGCTCCCTGGTGATTTCAAGGCGGAAGATGGCCCTGGCTGGCCAGGAAAACCAGATTTTTAGATGCAGGACTATGGCAGCTAACTGCAGGTACAAGAAATTTCTCTCTAGCCCCATTATTTCTGGAGTAATTGGCCGTGGCGCTGCCCACTTCTTTTTTCGGCGTGTTTTTTTTTTTTGCTGGCTTCGGTCCTGCACACATGTAGGGGCCTTGGCTGTCGTTGACGTACACACAGCATGGCCGTATGCACTGGACATCCTCGGGGTGTCCTCTCTCCGCGGTCCCTGGCATCCTCCCTGTTTATCCCGCATCCTCAAGACCGGCATTTTCGGAAAGCCCTTGAGTAGGGCTTTCTAACAGTGTCAGACTTGTCAGTTTCCCGCCAATACTTTGGGAGATAGAGCCGTTGCTAAGTCTTGTTTTCACTCTGTTACAGCTTCGTGTACAAAAGTGCCATTAGACAGGCGTTTGAAGCGCATTCGGAGCAGCCCCGCTCCCTGGTGATTTCAAGGCGGAAGATGGCCCTGGCTGGCCAAGAAAACCAGATTTTTAGATGCAGGACTATGGCAGCTAACTGCAGGTACAAGAAATTTCTCTCTAGCCCCATTATTTCTGGAGTTATTGGCCGTGGCGCTGCCCACTTCTTTTTTCGGCGTGTTTTTTTTTTTGCTGGCTTCGGTCCAGCACACATGTAGGGGCCTTGCCTATTGTTGACGTACACACAGCATGGCCGTATGCACTGGACATCCTCGGGGTGTCCTCTCTCCGCGGTCCCTGGCATCCTCCCTGTTTATCCCACATCCTCAGGACCGGCATTTTCGGAAAGCCCTTGAGCAGGGCTTTCCAACAGTGTCAAACTTGTCAGTTTCCCGCCAATACTTTGGAAGATAGAGCCGTTGCTAAGTCTTGTTTTCACTCTGTTACAGCTTCGTGTACAAAAGTGCCATTAGACAGGCGTTTGAAGCGCATTCGGAGCAGCCCCGCTCCCTGGTGATTTCAAGGCGGAAGATGGCCCTGGCTGACCAGGAAAACCAGATTTTTAGATGCAGGACTATGGCAGCTAACTGCAGGTACAAGAAATTTCTCTCTAGCCCCATTATTTCTGGAGTAATTGGCCGTGGCGCTGCCCACTTCTTTTTTCGGCGTGTTTTTTTTTTTTGCTGGCTTCGGTCCTGCACACATGTAGGGGCCTTGGCTGTCGTTGACGTACACACAGCATGGCCGTATGCACTGGACATCCTCGGGGTGTCCTCTCTCCGCGGTCCCTGGCATCCTCCCTGTTTATCCCGCATCCTCAAGACCGGCATTTTCGGAAAGCCCTTGAGTAGGGCTTTCTAACAGTGTCAGACTTGTCAGTTTCCCGCCAATACTTTGGGAGATAGAGCCGTTGCTAAGTCTTGTTTTCACTCTGTTACAGCTTCGTGTACAAAAGTGCCATTAGACAGGCGTTTGAAGCGCATTCGGAGCAGCCCCGCTCCCTGGTGATTTCAAGGCGGAAGATGGCCCTGGCTGGCCAAGAAAACCAGATTTTTAGATGCAGGACTATGGCAGCTAACTGCAGGTACAAGAAATTTCTCTCTAGCCCCATTATTTCTGGAGTTATTGGCCGTGGCGCTGCCCACTTCTTTTTTCGGCGTGTTTTTTTTTTTGCTGGCTTCGGTCCAGCACACATGTAGGGGCCTTGCCTATTGTTGACGTACACACAGCATGGCCGTATGCACTGGACATCCTCGGGGTGTCCTCTCTCCGCAGTCCCTGGCATCCTCCCTGTTAATCCCAAATCCTCAAGACCAGCATTTTCGGAAAGCCCTTGAGCAGGGCTTTCCAACAGTGTCAGACTTGTCAGTTTCCCGCCAATACTTTGGGAGATAGAGCCGTTGCTAAGTCTTGTTTTCACTCTGTTACAGCTTCGTGTACAAAAGTGCCATTAGACAGGCGTTTGAAGCGCATTCGGAGCAGCCCCGCTCCCTGGTGATTTCAAGGCGGAAGATGGCCCTGGCTGGCCAGGAAAACCAGATTTTCAGATGCAGGACTATGGCAGCTAACTGCATGTACAAGAAATTTCTCTCTAGCCCCATTATTTCTGGAGTTATTGGCCGTGGCGCTGCCCACTTCTTTTTTCGGCGTTTTTTTTTTGCTGGCTTCGGTCCTGCACACACGTAGGGGCCTTGGCTATTGTTGACGTACACACAGCATGACCGTATGCACTGGACATCCTCGGGGTGTCCTCTCTCCGCGGTCCCTGGCATCCTCCCTGTTTATCCCGCATCCTCAAGACCGGCATTTTCGGAAAGCCCTTGAGCAGGGCTTTCTAACAGTGTCAGACTTGTCAGTTTCCCGCCAATACTTTGGGAGATAGAGCCGTTGCTAAGTCTTGTTTTCACTCTGTTACAGCTTCGTGTACAAAAGTGCCATTAGACAGGCGTTTGAAGCGCATTCGGAGCAGCCCCGCTCCCTGGTGATTTCAAGGCGGAAGATGGCCCTGGCTGGCCAAGAAAACCAGATTTTCAGATGCAGGACTATGGCAGCTAACTGCAGGTACAAGAAATTTTTCTCTAGCCCCATCATTTCTGGAGTTATTGGCCGTGGCGCTGCCCACTTCTTTTTTCGGCGTTTTTTTTAGCTGGCTTCGGTCCAGCACACACGTAGCGGCCTTGGCTATAGACGATGTACATACAGCATGGCCGTATGCACTGGAAATCCTCGGGGTGTCCTCTCTCCGCGGTCCCTGGCATCCTCCCTGTTTATCCCGCATCCTCAAGACCGGCATTTTCGGAAAGCCCTTGAGCAGGGCTTTCCAACAGTGTCAGACTTGTCAGTTTCCCGCCAATACTTTGGGAGATAGAGCCGTTGCTAAGTCTTGTTTTCACTCTTTTACAGCTTCGTGTACAAAAGTGCCATTAGACAGGCGTTTGAAGCGCATTCGGAGCAGCCCCGCTCCCTGGTGATTTCAAGGCGGAAGATGGCCCTGAGTGGCCAAGAAAACCAGATTTTCAGATGCAGGACTATGACAGCTAACTGCAGGTACAAGAAATTTCTCTCTAGCCCCATTATTTCTGGAGTTATTGGCCGTGGCGCTGCCCACTTCTTTTTTCTGCGTGTTTTTTTTTTTGCTGGCTTCGGTCCAGCACACATGTAGGGGCCTTGCCTATTGTTGACGTACACACAGCATGGCCGTATGCACTGGACATCCTCGGGGTGTCCTATCTCCGCGGTCCCTGGCATCCTCCCTGTTTATCCCGCATCCTCAAGACCGGCATTTTCGGAAAGCCCCTGAGCAGGGCTTTCCAACAGTGTCAGACTTGTCAGTTTCCCGCCAATACTTTGGGAGATAGAGCCGTTGCTAAGTCTTGTTTTCACTCTGTTACAGCTTCGTGTACAAAAGTGCCATTAGACAGGCGTTTGAAGCGCATTCGGAGCAGCCCCGCTCCCTGGTGATTTCAAGCCGGAAGATGGCCCTGGCTGGCCAGGAAAACCTAATTTTCAGATGCAGGACTATGGCAGCTAACTGCAGGTGCAAGAAATTTCTCTCTAGCCCCATTATTTCTGGAGTTATTGGCCGTGGCGCTGCCCACTTCTTTTTTCGGCGGTTTTTTTTTGCTGGCTTCGGTCCTGCACACACGTAGGGGCCTTGGCTATTGTTGACGTACACACAGCATGACCGTATGCACTGGACATCCTCGGGGTGTCCTCTCTCCGCGGTCCCTGGCATCCTCCCTGTTTATCCCGCATCCTCAAGACCGGCATTTTCAGAAAGCCCTTGAGCAGGGCTTTCTAACAGTGTCAGACTTGTCAGTTTCCCGCCAATACTTTGGGAGATAGAGCCGTTGCTAAGTCTTGTTTTCACTCTGTTACAGCTTCGTGTACAAAAGTGCCATTAGACAGGCGTTTGAAGCGCATTCGGAGCAGCCCCGCTCCCTGGTGATTTCATGGCGGAAGATGGCCCTGGCTGGCCAAGAAAACCAGATTTTCAGATGCAGGACTATGGCAGCTAACTGCAGGTACAAGAAATTTTTCTCTAGCCCCATCATTTCTGGAGTTATTGGCCGTGGCGCTGCCCACTTCTTTTTTCGGCGTTTTTTTTTAGCTGGCTTCGGTCCAGCACACACGTAGCGGCCTTGGGCATAGATGATGTACATACAGCATGGCCGTATGCACTGGACATCCTCGGGGTGTCCTCTCTCCGCGGTCCCTGGCATCCTCCCTGTTTATCCCGCATCCTCAAGACCGGCATTTTCGGAAAGCCCTTGAGCAGGGCTTTCCAACAGTGTCAGACTTGTCAGTTTCCCGCCAATACTTTGGGAGATAGAGCCGTTGCTAAGTCTTGTTTTCACTCTTTTACAGCTTCGTGTACAAAAGTGCCATTAGACAGGCGTTTGAAGCGCATTCGGAGCAGCCCCGCTCCCTGGTGATTTCAAGGCGGAAGATGGCCCTGAGTGGCCAAGAAAACCAGATTTTCAGATGCAGGACTATGACAGCTAACTGCAGGTACAAGAAATTTCTCTCTAGCCCCATTATTTCTGGAGTTATTGGCCGTGGCGCTGCCCACTTCTTTTTTCTGCGTGTTTTTTTTTTTGCTGGCTTCGGTCCAGCACACATGTAGGGGCCTTGCCTATTGTTGACGTACACACAGCATGGCCGTATGCACTGGACATCCTCGGGGTGTCCTATCTCCGCGGTCCCTGGCATCCTCCCTGTTTATCCCGCATCCTCAAGACCGGCATTTTCGGAAAGCCCCTGAGCAGGGCTTTCCAACAGTGTCAGACTTGTCAGTTTCCCGCCAATACTTTGGGAGATAGAGCCGTTGCTAAGTCTTGTTTTCACTCTGTTACAGCTTCGTGTACAAAAGTGCCATTAGACAGGCGTTTGAAGCGCATTCGGAGCAGCCCCGCTCCCTGGTGATTTCAAGCCGGAAGATGGCCCTGGCTGGCCAGGAAAACCTAATTTTCAGATGCAGGACTATGGCAGCTAACTGCAGGTGCAAGAAATTTCTCTCTAGCCCCATTATTTCTGGAGTTATTGGCCGTGGCGCTGCCCACTTCTTTTTTCGGCGGTTTTTTTTTGCTGGCTTCGGTCCTGCACACACGTAGGGGCCTTGGCTATTGTTGACGTACACACAGCATGACCGTATGCACTGGACATCCTCGGGGTGTCCTCTCTCCGCGGTCCCTGGCATCCTCCCTGTTTATCCCGCATCCTCAAGACCGGCATTTTCAGAAAGCCCTTGAGCAGGGCTTTCTAACAGTGTCAGACTTGTCAGTTTCCCGCCAATACTTTGGGAGATAGAGCCGTTGCTAAGTCTTGTTTTCACTCTGTTACAGCTTCGTGTACAAAAGTGCCATTAGACAGGCGTTTGAAGCGCATTCGGAGCAGCCCCGCTCCCTGGTGATTTCATGGCGGAAGATGGCCCTGGCTGGCCAAGAAAACCAGATTTTCAGATGCAGGACTATGGCAGCTAACTGCAGGTACAAGAAATTTTTCTCTAGCCCCATCATTTCTGGAGTTATTGGCCGTGGCGCTGCCCACTTCTTTTTTCGGCGTTTTTTTTTAGCTGGCTTCGGTCCAGCACACACGTAGCGGCCTTGGGCATAGATGATGTACATACAGCATGGCCGTATGCACTGGACATCCTCGGGGTGTCCTCTCTCCGCGGTCCCTGGCATCCTCCCTGTTTATCCCGCATCCTCAAGACCGGCATTTTCGGAAAGCCCTTGAGCAGGGCTTTCCAACAGTGTCAGACTTGTCAGTTTCCCGCCAATACTTTGGGAGATAGAGCCGTTGCTAAGTCTTGTTTTCACTCTTTTACAGCTTCGTGTACAAAAGTGCCATTAGACAGGCGTTTGAAGCGCATTCGGAGCAGCCCCGCTCCCTGGTGATTTCAAGGCGGAAGATGGCCCTGAGTGGCCAAGAAAACCAGATTTTCAGATGCAGGACTATGACAGCTAACTGCAGGTACAAGAAATTTCTCTCTAGCCCCATTATTTCTGGAGTTATTGGCCGTGGCGCTGCCCACTTCTTTTTTCTGCGTGTTTTTTTTTTTGCTGGCTTCGGTCCAGCACACATGTAGGGGCCTTGCCTATTGTTGACGTACACACAGCATGGCCGTATGCACTGGACATCCTCGGGGTGTCCTATCTCCGCGGTCCCTGGCATCCTCCCTGTTTATCCCGCATCCTCAAGACCGGCATTTTCGGAAAGCCCTTGAGCAGGGCTTTCCAACAGTGTCAGACTTGTCAGTTTCCCGCCAATACTTTGGGAGATAGAGCCGTTGCTAAGTCTTGTTTTCACTCTGTTACAGCTTCGTGTACAAAAGTGCCATTAGACAGGCGTTTGAAGCGCATTCGGAGCAGCCCCGCTCCCTGGTGATTTCAAGCCGGAAGATGGCCTTGGCTGGCCAGGAAAACCTAATTTTCAGATGCAGGACTATGGCAGCTAACTGCAGGTGCAAGAAATTTCTCTCTAGCCCCATTATTTCTGGAGTTATTGGCCGTGGCGCTGCCCACTTCTTTTTTCGGCGTTTTTTTTTTTTTTTGCTGGCTTCGGTCCAGCACACATGTAGGGGCCTTGCCTATTGTTGACGTACACACAGCATGGCCGTATGCACTGGACATCCTCGGGGTGTCCTCTCTCTGCGGTCCCTGGCATCCTCCTTGTTTATCTTGCATCCTCAAGACCGGCATTTTCGGAAAGCCCTTGAGCAGGGCTTTCCAACAGTGTCAGACTTGTCAGTTTCCCGCCGATACTTTGGGAGATAGAGCCGTTGCTAAGTCTTGTTTTCACTCTGTTACAGCTTCGTGTACAAAAGTGCCATTAGACAGGCGTTTGAAGCGCATTCGGAGCAGCCCCGCTCCCTGGTGATTTCAAGGCGGAAGATGGCCCTGGCTGGCCAGGAAAACCAGATTTTCAGATGCAGGACTATGGCAGCTAACTGCAGGTACAAGAAATTCCTCTCTAGCCCAATTATTTCTGGAGTTATTGGCCGTGGCGCTGCCCACTTCTTTTTTCGGCGTTTTTTTTTTGCTGGCTTCGGTCCAGCACACATGTAGGGGCCTTGCCTATTGTTGACGTACACACAGCATGGCCGTATGCACTGGACATCCTCGGGGTGTCCTCTCTCTGCGGTCCCTGGCATCCTCCCTGTTTATCTTGCATCCTCAAGACCGGCATTTTCGGAAAGCCCTTGAGCAGGGCTTTCCAACAGTGTCAGACTTGTCAGTTTCCCGCCGATACTTTGGGAGATAGAGCCGTTGCTAAGTCTTGTTTTCACTCTGTTACAGCTTCTTGTACAAAAGTGCCATTAGACAGGCGTTTGAAGCGCATTCGGAGCAGCCCCGCTCCCTGGTGATTTCAAGGCGGAAGATGGCCCTGGCTGGCCAGGAAAACCAGATTTTCAGATGCAGGACTATGGCAGCTAACTGCAGGTACAAGAAATTCCTCTCTAGCCCCATTATTTCTGGAGTTATTGGCCGTGGCGCTGCCCACTTCTTTTTTCGGCGTGTTTTTTTTGCTGGCTTCGGTCCAGCACACATGTAGGGGCCTTGCCTATTGTTGACGTACACACAGCATGGCCGTATGCACTGGACATCCTCGGGGTGTCCTATCTCCGCGGTCCCTGGCATCCTCCCTGTTTATCCCGCATCCTCAAGACCGGCATTTTCGGAAAGCCCTTGAGCAGGGCTTTCCAACAGTGTCAGACTTGTCAGTTTCCCGCCAATACTTTGGGAGATAGAGCCGTTGCTAAGTCTTGTTTTCACTCTGTTACAGCTTCGTGTACAAAAGTGCCATTAGACAGGCGTTTGAAGCGCATTCGGAGCAGCCCCGCTCCCTGGTGATTTCAAGGCGGAAGATGGCCCTGGCTGGCCAGGAAAACCTAATTTTCAGATGCAGGACTATGGCAGCTAACTGCATGTACAATAAATTTCTCTCTAGCCCCATTATTTCTGGAGTTATTGGCCGTGGCGCTGCCCAATTCTTTTTTCGGCGGTTTTTTTTTGCTGGCTTCGGTCCTGCACACACGTAGGGGCCTTGGCTATTGTTGACGTACACACAGCATGGCCGTATGCACTGGACATCCTCGGGGTGTCCTCTCTCCGCGGTCCCTGGCATCCTCCCTGTTTATCCCGCATCCTCAAGACCGGCATTTTCGGAAAGCCCTTGAGCAGGGCTTTCCAACATTGTCAGACTTGTCAGTTTCCCGCCAATACTTTGGGAGATAGAGCCGTTGCTAAGTCTTGTTTTCACTCTGTTACAGCTTCGTGTACAAAAGTGCCATTAGACAGGCGTTTGAAGCGCATTCGGAGCAGCCCCGCTCCCTGGTGATTTCAAGGCGGAAGATGGCCCTGGCTTGCCAAGAAAACCAGATTTTCAGATGCAGGACTATGACAGCTAACTGCAGGTACAAGAAATTTCTCTCTAGCCCCATTATTTCTGGAGTTATTGGCCGTGGCGCTGCCCACTTTTTTTTCTGCGTGTTTTTTTTTTTGCTGGCTTCGGTCCAGCACACATGTAGGGGCCTTGCCTATTGTTGACGTACACACAGCATGGCCGTATGCACTGGACATCCTCGGGGTGTCCTCTCTCCGCGGTCCCTGGCATCCTCCCTGTTTATCCCGCATCCTCAAGACCGGCATTTTCGGAAAGCCCTTGAGCAGGGCTTTCTAACAGTGTCAGACTTGTCAGTTTCCCGCCAATACTTTGGGAGATAGAGCCGTTGCTAAGTCTTGTTTTCACTCTGTTACAGCTTCGTGTACAAAAGTGCCATTAGACAGGCGTTTGAAGCGCATTCGGAGCAGCCCCGCTCCCTTGTGATTTCAAGGCGGAAGATGGCCCTGGCTGGCCAGGAAAACCTAATTTTCAGATGCAGGACTATGGCAGCTAACTGCATGTACAATAAATTTCTCTCTAGCCCCATTATTTCTGGAGTTATTGGCCGTGGCGCTGCCCAATTCTTTTTTCGGCGTTTTTTTTTGCTGGCTTCGGTCCTGCACACACGTAGGGGCCTTGGCTATTGTTGACGTACACACAGCATGGCCGTATGCACTGGACATCCTCGGGGTGTCCTCTCTCCGCGGTCCCTGGCATCCTCCCTGTTTATCCGGCATCCTCAAGACCGGCATTTTCGGAAAGCCCTTGAGCAGGGCTTTCCAACAGTGTCAGACTTGTCAGTTTCCCGCCAATACTTTGGGAGATAGAGCCGTTGCTAAGTCTTGTTTTCACTCTGTTACAGCTTCGTGTACAAAAGTGCCATTAGACAGGCGTTTGAAGCGCATTCGGAGCAGCCCCGCTCCCTGGTGATTTCAAGGCGGAAGATGGCCCTGGCTGGCCAGGAAAACCAGATTTTCAGATGCAGGACTATGGCAGCTAACTGCAGGTACAAGAAATTCCTCTCTAGCCCCATTATTTCTGGAGTTATTGGCCGTGGCGCTGCCCACTTCTTTTTTCGGCGTTTTTTTTTGCTGGCTTCGGTCCAGCACACATGTAGGGGCCTTGCCTATTGTTGACGTACACACAGCATGGCCGTATGCACTGGACATCCTCGGGGTGTCCTATCTCCGCGGTCCCTGGCATCCTCCCTGTTTATCCCGCATCCTCAAGACCGGCATTTTTGGAAAGCCCTTGAGCAGGGCTTTCCAACAGTGTCAGACTTGTCAGTTTCCCGCCAATACTTTGGGAGATAGAGCCGTTGCTAAGTCTTGTTTTCACTCTGTTACAGCTTCGTGTACAAAAGTGCCATTAGACAGGCGTTTGAAGCGCATTCGGAGCAGCCCCGCTCCCTGGTGATTTCAAGGCGGAAGATGGCCCTGGCTGGCCAGGAAAACCTAATTTTCAGATGCAGGACTATGGCAGCTAACTGCATGTACAAGAAATTTCTCTCTAGCCCCATTATTTCTGGAGTTATTGGCCGTGGCGCTGCCCAATTCTTTTTTCGGCGGTTTTTTTTTGCTGGCTTCGGTCCTGCACACACGTAGGGGCCTTGGCTATTGTTGACGTACACACAGCATGGCCGTATGCACTGGACATCCTCGGGGTGTCCTCTCTCCGCGGTCCCTGGCATCCTCCCTGTTTATCCTGCATCCTCAAGACCGGCATTTTCGGAAAGCCCTTGAGCAGGGCTTTCCAACATTGTCAGACTTGTCAGTTTCCCGCCAATACTTTGGGAGATAGAGCCGTTGCTAAGTCTTGTTTTCACTCTGTTACAGCTTCGTGTACAAAAGTGCCATTAGACAGGCGTTTGAAGCGCATTCGGAGCAGCCCCGCTCCCTGGTGATTTCAAGGCGGAAGATGGCCCTGGCTTGCCAAGAAAACCAGATTTTCAGATGCAGGACTATGACAGCTAACTGCAGGTACAAGAAATTTCTCTCTAGCCCCATTATTTCTGGAGTTATTGGCCGTGGCGCTGCCCACTTTTTTTTCTGCGTGTTTTTTTTTTTGCTGGCTTCGGTCCAGCACACATGTAGGGGCCTTGCCTATTGTTGACGTACACACAGCATGGCCGTATGCACTGGACATCCTCGGGGTGTCCTCTCTCCGCGGTCCCTGGCATCCTCCCTGTTTATCCCGCATCCTCAAGACCGGCATTTTCGGAAAGCCCTTGAGCAGGGCTTTCTAACAGTGTCAGACTTGTCAGTTTCCCGCCAATACTTTGGGAGATAGAGCCGTTGCTAAGTCTTGTTTTCACTCTGTTACAGCTTCGTGTACAAAAGTGCCATTAGACAGGCGTTTGAAGCGCATTCGGAGCAGCCCCGCTCCCTTGTGATTTCAAGGCGGAAGATGGCCCTGGCTGGCCAGGAAAACCTAATTTTCAGATGCAAGACTATGGCAGCTAACTGCATGTACAATAAATTTCTCTCTAGCCCCATTATTTCTGGAGTTATTGGCCGTGGCGCTGCCCAATTCTTTTTTCGGCGGTTTTTTTTGCTGGCTTCGGTCCTGCACACACGTAGGGGCCTTGGCTATTGTTGACGTACACACAGCATGGCCGTATGCACTGGACATCCTCGGGGTGTCCTCTCTCCGCGGTCCCTGGCATCCTCCCTGTTTATCCCGCATCCTCAAGACCGGCATTTTCGGAAAGCCCTTGAGCAGGGCTTTCCAACAGTGTCAGACTTGTCAGTTTCCCGCCAATACTTTGGGAGATAGAGCCGTTGCTAAGTCTTGTTTTCACTCTGTTACAGCTTCGTGTACAAAAGTGCCATTAGACAGGCGTTTGAAGCGCATTCGGAGCAGCCCCGCTCCCTGGTGATTTCAAGGCGGAAGATGGCCATGGCTTGCCAAGAAAACCAGATTTTCAGATGCAGGACTATGACAGCTAACTGCAGGTACAAGAAATTTCTCTCTAGCCCCATTATTTCTGGAGTTATTGGCCGTGGCGCTGCCCACTTCTTTTTTCGGCGTGTTTTTTTTTTGCTGGCTTCGGTCCAGCACACATGTAGGGGCCTTGCCTATTGTTGACGTACATACAGCATGGCCGTATGCACTGGACATCCTCGGGGTTTCCTCTCTCCGCGGTCCCTGGCATCCTCCCTGTTTATCCCACATCCTCAAGACCGGCATTTTCGGAAAGCCCTTGAGCAGGGCTTTCCAACAGTGTCAGACTTGTCAGTTTCCCGCCAATACTTTGGGAGATAGAGCCGTTGCTAAGTCTTGTTTTCACTCTGTTACAGCTTCGTGTACAAAAGTGCCATTAGACAGGCGTTTGAAGCGCATTCGGAGCAGCCCCGCTCCCTGGTGATTTCAAGGCGGAAGATGGCCCTGGCTGGCCAGGAAAACCAGATTTTCAGATGCAGGACTATGGCAGCTAACTGCAGGTACAAAAAATTTTTCTCTAGCCCCATTATTTCTGGAGTTATTGGCCGTGGCGCTGCCCACTTCTTTTTTCGGCGTTTTTTTTTGCTGGCTTCGGTCCAGCACACATGTAGGGGCCTTGCCTATTGTTGACGTACACACAGCATGGCCGTATGCACTGGACATCCTCGGGGTGTCCTATCTCCGCGGTCCCTGGCATCCTCCCTGTTTATCCCACATCCTCAAGACCGGCATTTTCGGAAAGCCCTTGAGCAGGGCTTTCCAACAGTGTCAGACTTGTCAGTTTCCCGCCAATACGTTGGGAGATAGAGCCGTTGCTAAGTCTTGTTTTCACTCTGTTACAGCTTCGTGTACAAAAGTGTCATTAGACAGGCGTTTGAAGCGCATTCGGAGCAGCCCCGCTCCCTGGTGATTTCAAGGCGGAAGATGGCCCTGGCTGGCCAGGAAAACCAGATTTTCAGATGCAGGGCTATAGCAGCTAACTGCAGGTACAAGAAATTTTTCTCTAGCCCCATTATTTCTGGAGTTATTGGCCGTGGCGCTGCCCACTTCTTTTTTCGGCGTTTTTTTTTTAGCTGGCTTCGGTCCAGCACACATGTAGGGGCCTTGCCTATTGTTGACGTACACACAGCATGGCCGTATGCACTGGACATCCTCGGGGTGTCCTATCTCCGCGGTCCCTGGCATCATCCCTGTTTATCCCGCATCCTCAAGACCGGCATTTTCGGAAAGCCCTTGAGCAGGGCTTTCCAACAGTGTCAGACTTGTCAGTTTCCCGCCAATACTTTGGGAGATAGAGCCGTTGCTAAGTCTTGTTTTCACTCTGTTACAGCTTCGTGTACAAAAGTGCCATTAGACAGGCGTTTGAAGCGCATTCGGAGCAGCCCCGCTCCCTGGTGATTTCAAGGCGGAAGATGGCCCTGGCTTGCCAAGAAAACCAGATTTTCAGATGCAGGACTATGACAGCTAACTGCAGGTACAAGAAATTTCTCTCTAGCCCCATTATTTCTGGAGTTATTGGCCGTGGCGCTGCCCACTTTTTTTTCTGCGTGTTTTTTTTTTTGCTGGCTTCGGTCCAGCACACATGTAGGGGCCTTGCCTATTGTTGACGTACACACAGCATGGCCGTATGCACTGGACATCCTCGGGGTGTCCTCTCTCCGCGGTCCCTGGCATCCTCCCTGTTTATTCCACATCCTCAAGACCGGCATTTTCGGAAAGCCCTTGAGCAGGGCTTTCCAACAGTGTCAGACTTGTCAGTTTCCCGCCAATACTTTGGGAGATAGAGCCGTTGCTAAGTCTTGTTTTCACTCTGTTACAGCTTCGTGTACAAAAGTGCCATTAGACAGGCGTTTGAAGCGCATTCGGAGCAGCCCCGCTCCCTTGTGATTTCAAGGCGGAAGATGGCCCTGGCTGGCCAGGAAAACTTAATTTTCAGATGCAGGACTATGGCAGCTAACTGCATGTACAATAAATTTTTCTCTAGCCCCATTATTTCTGGAGTTATTGGCCGTGGCGCTGCCCAATTCTTTTTTCGGCGGTTTTTTTTGCTGGCTTCGGTCCTGCACACACGTAGGGGCCTTGGCTATTGTTGACGTACACACAGCATGGCCGTATGCACTGGACATCCTCGGGGTGTCCTCTCTCCGCGGTCCCTGGCATCCTCCCTGTTTATCCCGCATCCTCAAGACCGGCATTTTCGGAAAGCCCTTGAGCAGGGCTTTCCAACATTGTCAGACTTGTCAGTTTCCCGCCAATACTTTGGGAGATAGAGCCGTTGCTAAGTCTTGTTTTCACTCTGTTACAGCTTCGTGTACAAAAGTGCCATTAGACAGGCGTTTGAAGCGCATTCGGAGCAGCCCCGCTCCCTGGTGATTTCAAGGCGGAAGATGGCCCTGAGTGGCCAATAAAACCAGATTTTCAGATGCAGGACTATGACAGCTAACTGCAGGTACAAGAAATTTCTCTCTAGCCCCATTATTTCTGGAGTTATTGGCCGTGGCGCTGCCCACTTCTTTTTTCGGCGTGTTTTTTTTTTGCTGGCTTCGGTCCAGCACACATGTAGGGGCCTTGCCTATTGTTGACGTACACACAGCATGGCCGTATGCACTGGACATCCTCGGGGTGTCCTCTCTCTGCAGTCCCTGGCATCCTCCCTGTTTATTCCGCATCCTCAAGACCGGCATTTTCGGAAAGCCCTTGAGCAGGGCTTTCCAACAGTGTCAGACTTGTCAGTTTCCCGCCAATACTTTGGGAGATAGAACCGTTGCTAAGTCTTGTTTTCACTCTGTTACAGCTTCGTGTACAAAAGTGCCATTAGACAGGCGTTTGAAGCGCATTCGGAGCAGCCCCGCTCCCTGGTGATTTCAAGGCGGAAGATGGCCCTGGCTGGCCAGGAAAACCTAATTTTCAGATGCAGGACTATGGCAGCTAACTGCATGTACAAGAAATTTCTCTCTAGCCCCATTATTTCTGGAGTTATTGGCCGTGGCGCTGCCCAATTCTTTTTTCGGCGGTTTTTTTTTTGGTGGCTTCGGTCCTGCACACACGTAGGGGCCTTGGCTATTGTTGACGTACACACAGCATGGCCGTATGCACTGGACATCCTCGGGGTGTCCTCTCTCCGCGGTCCCTGGCATCCTCCCTGTTTATCCCGCATCCTCAAGACCGGCATTTTCGGAAAGCCCTTGAGCAGGGCTTTCCAACAGTGTCAGACTTGTCAGTTTCCCGCCAATACTTTGGGAGATAGAGCCGTTGCTAAGTCTTGTTTTCACTCTGTTACAGCTTCGTGTACAAAAGTGCCATTAGACAGGCGTTTGAAGCGCATTCGGAGCAGCCCCGCTCCCTGGTGATTTCAAGGCGGAAGATGGCCCTGGCTGGCCAAGAAAACCAGATTTTCAGATGCAGGACTATGGCAGCTAACTGCAGGTACAAGAAATTTCTCTCTAGCCCCATTATTTCTGGAGTTATTGGCCGTGGCGCTGCCCACTTCTTTTTTCGGCGTGTTTTTTTTTTGCTGGCTTCGGTCCAGCACACATGTAGGGGCCTTGCCTATTGTTGACGTACACACAGCATGGCCGTATGCACTGGACATCCTCGGGGTGTCCTCTCTCCGCGGTCCCTGGCATCCTCCCTGTTTATCCCACATCCTCAAGACCGGCATTTTCGGAAAGCCCGTGAGCAGGGCTTTCCAACAGTGTCAAACTTGTCAGTTTGCCGCCAATACTTTGGGAGATAGAGCCGTTGCTAAGTCTTGTTTTCACTCTGTTACAGCTTCGTGTACAAAAGTGCCATTAGACAGGCGTTTGAAGCGCATTCGGAGCAGCCCCGCTCCCTGGTGATTTCAAGGCGGAAGATGGCCCTGGCTGGCCAAGAAAACCAGATTTTCAGATGCAGGACTATGGCAGCTAACTGCAGGTACAAGAAATTTTTCTCTAGCCCCATTATTTCTGGAGTTATTGGCCGTGGCGCTGCCCACTTCTTTTTCGGCGTTTTTTTTAGCTGGCTTCGGTCCAGCACACACGTAGCGGCCTTGGCTATAGATGACGTACATACAGCATGGCCGTATGCACTGGACATCCTCGGGGTTTCCTCTCTCCGCGGTCCCTGGCATCCTCCCTGTTTATCCCGCATCCTCAAGACCGGCATTTTCGGAAAGCCCTTGAGCAGGGCTTTCCAACAGTGTCAGACTTGTCAGTTTCCCGCCAATACTTTGGGAGATAGAGCCGTTGCTAAGTCTGTTTTCACTCTGTTACAGCTTCGTGTACAAAAGTGCCATTAGACAGGCGTTTGAAGCGCATTCGGAGCAGCCCCACTCCCTGGTGATTTCAAGGCGGAAGATGGCCCTGGCTGGCCAGGAAAACCAGATTTTCAGATGCAGGACTATGGCAGCTAACTGCAGGTACAAGAAAGTTTTCTCTAGCCCCATTATTTCTGGAGTTATTGGCCGTGGCGCTGCCCACTTCTTTTTTCGGCGTTTTTTTTTTTTTTTTGCTGGCTTCGGTCCAGCACACATGTAGGGGCCTTGCCTATTGTTGACGTACACACAGCATGGCCGTATGCACTGGACATCCTCGGGGTGTCCTCTCTCCGCGGTCCCTGGCATCCTCCCTGTTTATCCTGCATCCTCAAGACCGGCATTTTCGGAAAGCCCTTGAGCAGGGCTTTCCAACAGTGTCAGACTTGTCAGTTTCCCGCCAATACTTTGGAAGATAGAGCCGTTGCTAAGTCTTGTTTTCACTCTGTTACAGCTTCGTGTACAAAAGTGCCATTAGACAGGCGTTTGAAGCGCATTCGGAGCAGCCCCGCTCCCTGGTGATTTCAAGGCGGAAGATGGCCCTGGCTGGCCAGGAAAACCAGATTTTCAGATGCAGGACTATGGCAGCTAACTGCAGGTACAAGCAATTTCTCTCTAGCCCCAGTATTTCTGGAGTTATTGGCCGTGGCGCTGCCCACTTCTTTTTTCGGCGTTTTTTTTTTTTTTTTTGCTGGCTTCGGTCCAGCACACATGTAGGGGCCTTGCCTATTGTTGACGTACACACAGCATGGCCGTATGCACTGGACATCCTCGGGGTGTCCTCTCTCTGCAGTCCCTGGCATCCTCCCTGTTTATTCCGCATCCTCAAGACCGGCATTTTCGGAAAGCCCTTGAGCAGGGCTTTCCAACAGTGTCAGACTTGTCAGTTTCCCGCCAATACTTTGGGAGATAGAGCCGTTGCTAAGTCTTGTTTTCACTCTGTTACAGCTTCGTGTACAAAAGTGCCATTAGACAGGCGTTTGAAGCGCATTCGGAGCAGCCCCGCTCCCTGGTGATTTCAAGGCGGAAGATGGCCCTGGCTGGCCAGGAAAACCTAATTTTCAGATGCAGGACTATGGCAGCTAACTGCAGGTACAAGAAATTTCTCTCTAGCCCCATTATTTCTGGAGTTATTGGCCGTGGCGCTGCCCACTTCTTTTTTCGGTGTTTTTTTTTTTTGCTGGCTTCGGTCCAGCACACATGTAGGGGCCTTGCCTATTGTTGACGTACACACAGCATGGCCGTATGCACTGGACATCCTCGGGGTGTCCTCTCTCCGCGGTCCCTGGCATCCTCCCTGTTTATCCCACATCCTCAAGACCGGCATTTTCGAAAAGCCCGTGAGCTGGGCTTTCCAACAGTGTCAAACTTGTCAGTTTGCCGCCAATACTTTGGGAGATAGAGCCGTTGCTAAGTCTTGTTTTCCCTCTGTTACAGCTTCGTGTACAAAAGTGCCATTAGACAGGCGTTTGAAGCGCATTCGGAGCAGCCCCGCTCCCTGGTAATTTCAAGGCGGAAGATGGCCCTGGCTGGCCAGGAAAACCAGATTTTCAGATGCAGGACTATGGCAGCTAACTGCAAGTACAAGAAATTTTTCTCTAGCCCCATTATTTCTGGAGTTATTGGCCGTGGCGCTGCCCACATCTTTTTTCGGCGTTTTTTTTTAGCTGGCTTCGGTCCAGCACACACGTAGCGGCCTTGGCTATAGATGACGTAAATACAGCATGGCCGTATGCACTGGACATCCTCGGGGTGTCCTGTCTCCGCGGTCCCTGGCATCCTCCCTGTTTATCCCACATCCTCAAGACCGGCATTTTCGGAAAGCCCTTGAGCAGGGCTTTCCAACAGTGTCAGACTTGTCAGTTTCCCGCCAATACTTTGGGAGATAGAGCCGTTGCTAAGTCTTGTTTTCACTCTGTTACAGCTTCGTGTACAAAAGTGCCATTAGACAGGCGTTTGAAGCGCATTCGGAGCAGCCCCACTCCCTGGTGATTTCAAGGCGGAAGATGGCCCTGGCTGGCCAGGAAAACCAGATTTTCAGATGCAGGACTATGGCAGCTAACTGCAGGTACAAGAAAGTTTTCTCTAGCCCCATTATTTCTGGAGTTATTGGCCGTGGCGCTGCCCATTTCTTTTTTCGGCGTTTTTTTTTTTTTTTTTGCTGGCTTCGGTCCAGCACACATGTAGGGGCCTTGCCTATTGTTGACGTAAATACAGCATGGCCGTATGCACTGGACATCCTCGGGGTGTCCTGTCTCCGCGGTCCCTGGCATCCTCCCTGTTTATCCCACATCCTCAAGACCGGCATTTTCGGAAAGCCCTTGAGCAGGGCTTTCCAACAGTGTCAGACTTGTCAGTTTCCCGCCAATACTTTGGGAGATAGAGCCGTTGCTAAGTCTTGTTTTCACTCTGTTACAGCTTCGTGTACAAATGTGCCATTAGACAGGCGTTTGAAGCGCATTCGGAGCAGCCCCACTCCCTGGTGATTTCAAGGCGGAAGATGGCCCTGGCTGGCCAGGAAAACCTAATTTTCAGATGCAGGACTATGGCAGCTAACTGCAGGTACAAGAAAGTTTTCTCTAGCCCCATTATTTCTGGAGTTATTGGCCGTGGCGCTGCCCACTTCTTTTTTCGGCGTTTTTTTTTTTTTTTTTGCTGGCTTCGGTCCAGCACACATGTAGGGGCCTTGCCTATTGTTGACGTACACACAGCATGGCCGTATGCACTGGACATCCTCGGGGTGTCCTCTCTCCGCGGTCCCTGGCATCCTCCCTGTTTATCCTGCATCCTCAAGACCGGCATTTTCGGAAAGCCCTTGAGCAGGGCTTTCCAACAGTGTCAGACTTGTCAGTTTCCCGCCAATACTTTGGAAGATAGAGCCGTTGCTAAGTCTTGTTTTCACTCTGTTACAGCTTCGTGTACAAAAGTGCCATTAGACAGGCGTTTGAAGCGCATTCGGAGCAGCCCCGCTCCCTGGTGATTTCAAGGCGGAAGATGGCCCTGAGTGGCCAATAAAACCAGATTTTCAGATGCAGGACTATGACAGCTAACTGCAGGTACAAGAAATTTCTCTCTAGCCCCATTATTTCTGGAGTTATTGGCCGTGGCGCTGCCCACTTCTTTTTTCGGCGTGTTTTTTTTTTGCTGGCTTCGGTCCAGCACACATGTAGGGGCCTTGCCTATTGTTGACGTACACACAGCATGGCCGTATGCACTGGACATCCTCGGGGTGTCCTCTCTCTGCAGTCCCTGGCATCCTCCCTGTTTATTCCGCATCCTCAAGACCGGCATTTTCGGAAAGCCCCTGAGCAGGGCTTTCCAACAGTGTCAGACTTGTCAGTTTCCCGCCAATACTTTGGGAGATAGAACCGTTGCTAAGTCTTGTTTTCACTCTGTTACAGCTTCGTGTACAAAAGTGCCATTAGACAGGCGTTTGAAGCGCATTCGGAGCAGCCCCGCTCCCTGGTGATTTCAAGGCGGAAGATGGCCCTGGCTGGCCAGGAAAACCTAATTTTCAGATGCAGGACTATGGCAGCTAACTGCATGTACAAGAAATTTCTCTCTAGCCCCATTATTTCTGGAGTTATTGGCCGTGGCGCTGCCCAATTCTTTTTTCGGCGGTTTTTTTTTTGGTGGCTTCGGTCCTGCACACACGTAGGGGCCTTGGCTATTGTTGACGTACACACAGCATGGCCGTATGCACTGGACATCCTCGGGGTGTCCTCTCTCCGCGGTCCCTGGCATCCTCCCTGTTTATCCCGCATCCTCAAGACCGGCATTTTCGGAAAGCCCTTGAGCAGGGCTTTCCAACAGTGTCAGACTTGTCAGTTTCCCGCCAATACTTTGGGAGATAGAGCCGTTGCTAAGTCTTGTTTTCACTCTGTTACAGCTTCGTGTACAAAAGTGCCATTAGACAGGCGTTTGAAGCGCATTCGGAGCAGCCCCGCTCCCTGGTGATTTCAAGGCGGAAGATGGCCCTGGCTGGCCAAGAAAACCAGATTTTCAGATGCAGGACTATGGCAGCTAACTGCAGGTACAAGAAATTTCTCTCTAGCCCCATTATTTCTGGAGTTATTGGCCGTGGCGCTGCCCACTTCTTTTTTCGGCGTGTTTTTTTTTTGCTGGCTTCGGTCCAGCACACATGTAGGGGCCTTGCCTATTGTTGACGTACACACAGCATGGCCGTATGCACTGGACATCCTCGGGGTGTCCTCTCTCCGCGGTCCCTGGCATCCTCCCTGTTTATCCCACATCCTCAAGACCGGCATTTTCGGAAAGCCCGTGAGCAGGGCTTTCCAACAGTGTCAAACTTGTCAGTTTGCCGCCAATACTTTGGGAGATAGAGCCGTTGCTAAGTCTTGTTTTCACTCTGTTACAGCTTCGTGTACAAAAGTGCCATTAGACAGGCGTTTGAAGCGCATTCGGAGCAGCCCCGCTCCCTGGTGATTTCAAGGCGGAAGATGGCCCTGGCTGGCCAAGAAAACCAGATTTTCAGATGCAGGACTATGGCAGCTAACTGCAGGTACAAGAAATTTTTCTCTAGCCCCATTATTTCTGGAGTTATTGGCCGTGGCGCTGCCCACTTCTTTTTCGGCGTTTTTTTTAGCTGGCTTCGGTCCAGCACACACGTAGCGGCCTTGGCTATAGATGACGTACATACAGCATGGCCGTATGCACTGGACATCCTCGGGGTTTCCTCTCTCCGCGGTCCCTGGCATCCTCCCTGTTTATCCCGCATCCTCAAGACCGGCATTTTCGGAAAGCCCTTGAGCAGGGCTTTCCAACAGTGTCAGACTTGTCAGTTTCCCGCCAATACTTTGGGAGATAGAGCCGTTGCTAAGTCTGTTTTCACTCTGTTACAGCTTCGTGTACAAAAGTGCCATTAGACAGGCGTTTGAAGCGCATTCGGAGCAGCCCCACTCCCTGGTGATTTCAAGGCGGAAGATGGCCCTGGCTGGCCAGGAAAACCAGATTTTCAGATGCAGGACTATGGCAGCTAACTGCAGGTACAAGAAAGTTTTCTCTAGCCCCATTATTTCTGGAGTTATTGGCCGTGGCGCTGCCCACTTCTTTTTTCGGCGTTTTTTTTTTTTTTTTGCTGGCTTCGGTCCAGCACACATGTAGGGGCCTTGCCTATTGTTGACGTACACACAGCATGGCCGTATGCACTGGACATCCTCGGGGTGTCCTCTCTCCGCGGTCCCTGGCATCCTCCCTGTTTATCCTGCATCCTCAAGACCGGCATTTTCGGAAAGCCCTTGAGCAGGGCTTTCCAACAGTGTCAGACTTGTCAGTTTCCCGCCAATACTTTGGAAGATAGAGCCGTTGCTAAGTCTTGTTTTCACTCTGTTACAGCTTCGTGTACAAAAGTGCCATTAGACAGGCGTTTGAAGCGCATTCGGAGCAGCCCCGCTCCCTGGTGATTTCAAGGCGGAAGATGGCCCTGGCTGGCCAGGAAAACCAGATTTTCAGATGCAGGACTATGGCAGCTAACTGCAGGTACAAGCAATTTCTCTCTAGCCCCAGTATTTCTGGAGTTATTGGCCGTGGCGCTGCCCACTTCTTTTTTCGGCGTTTTTTTTTTTTTTTTTTGCTGGCTTCGGTCCAGCACACATGTAGGGGCCTTGCCTATTGTTGACGTACACACAGCATGGCCGTATGCACTGGACATCCTCGGGGTGTCCTCTCTCTGCAGTCCCTGGCATCCTCCCTGTTTATTCCGCATCCTCAAGACCGGCATTTTCGGAAAGCCCTTGAGCAGGGCTTTCCAACAGTGTCAGACTTGTCAGTTTCCCGCCAATACTTTGGGAGATAGAGCCGTTGCTAAGTCTTGTTTTCACTCTGTTACAGCTTCGTGTACAAAAGTGCCATTAGACAGGCGTTTGAAGCGCATTCGGAGCAGCCCCGCTCCCTGGTGATTTCAAGGCGGAAGATGGCCCTGGCTGGCCAGGAAAACCTAATTTTCAGATGCAGGACTATGGCAGCTAACTGCAGGTACAAGAAATTTCTCTCTAGCCCCATTATTTCTGGAGTTATTGGCCGTGGCGCTGCCCACTTCTTTTTTCGGTGTTTTTTTTTTTTGCTGGCTTCGGTCCAGCACACATGTAGGGGCCTTGCCTATTGTTGACGTACACACAGCATGGCCGTATGCACTGGACATCCTCGGGGTGTCCTCTCTCCGCGGTCCCTGGCATCCTCCCTGTTTATCCCACATCCTCAAGACCGGCATTTTCGAAAAGCCCGTGAGCTGGGCTTTCCAACAGTGTCAAACTTGTCAGTTTGCCGCCAATACTTTGGGAGATAGAGCCGTTGCTAAGTCTTGTTTTCCCTCTGTTACAGCTTCGTGTACAAAAGTGCCATTAGACAGGCGTTTGAAGCGCATTCGGAGCAGCCCCGCTCCCTGGTAATTTCAAGGCGGAAGATGGCCCTGGCTGGCCAGGAAAACCAGATTTTCAGATGCAGGACTATGGCAGCTAACTGCAAGTACAAGAAATTTTTCTCTAGCCCCATTATTTCTGGAGTTATTGGCCGTGGCGCTGCCCACATCTTTTTTCGGCGTTTTTTTTTAGCTGGCTTCGGTCCAGCACACACGTAGCGGCCTTGGCTATAGATGACGTAAATACAGCATGGCCGTATGCACTGGACATCCTCGGGGTGTCCTGTCTCCGCGGTCCCTGGCATCCTCCCTGTTTATCCCACATCCTCAAGACCGGCATTTTCGGAAAGCCCTTGAGCAGGGCTTTCCAACAGTGTCAGACTTGTCAGTTTCCCGCCAATACTTTGGGAGATAGAGCCGTTGCTAAGTCTTGTTTTCACTCTGTTACAGCTTCGTGTACAAAAGTGCCATTAGACAGGCGTTTGAAGCGCATTCGGAGCAGCCCCACTCCCTGGTGATTTCAAGGCGGAAGATGGCCCTGGCTGGCCAGGAAAACCAGATTTTCAGATGCAGGACTATGGCAGCTAACTGCAGGTACAAGAAAGTTTTCTCTAGCCCCATTATTTCTGGAGTTATTGGCCGTGGCGCTGCCCATTTCTTTTTTCGGCGTTTTTTTTTTTTTTTTTTGCTGGCTTCGGTCCAGCACACATGTAGGGGCCTTGCCTATTGTTGACGTAAATACAGCATGGCCGTATGCACTGGACATCCTCGGGGTGTCCTGTCTCCGCGGTCCCTGGCATCCTCCCTGTTTATCCCACATCCTCAAGACCGGCATTTTCGGAAAGCCCTTGAGCAGGGCTTTCCAACAGTGTCAGACTTGTCAGTTTCCCGCCAATACTTTGGGAGATAGAGCCGTTGCTAAGTCTTGTTTTCACTCTGTTACAGCTTCGTGTACAAATGTGCCATTAGACAGGCGTTTGAAGCGCATTCGGAGCAGCCCCACTCCCTGGTGATTTCAAGGCGGAAGATGGCCCTGGCTGGCCAGGAAAACCTAATTTTCAGATGCAGGACTATGGCAGCTAACTGCAGGTACAAGAAAGTTTTCTCTAGCCCCATTATTTCTGGAGTTATTGGCCGTGGCGCTGCCCACTTCTTTTTTCGGCGTTTTTTTTTTTTTTTTTTCTGGCTTCGGTCCAGCACACATGTAGGGGCCTTGCCTATTGTTGACGTACACACAGCATGGCCGTATGCACTGGACATCCTCGGGGTGTCCTCTCTCCGCGGTCCCTGGCATCCTCCCTGTTTATCCTGCATCCTCAAGACCGGCATTTTCGGAAAGCCCTTGAGCAGGGCTTTCCAACAGTGTCAGACTTGTCAGTTTCCCGCCAATACTTTGGAAGATAGAGCCGTTGCTAAGTCTTGTTTTCACTCTGTTACAGCTTCGTGTACAAAAGTGCCATTAGACAGGCGTTTGAAGCGCATTCGGAGCAGCCCCGCTCCCTGGTGATTTCAAGGCGGAAGATGGCCCTGGCTGGCCAGGAAAACCAGATTTTCAGATGCAGGACTATGGCAGCTAACTGCAGGTACAAGCAATTTCTCTCTAGCCCCAGTATTTCTGGAGTTATTGGCCGTGGCGCTGCCCACTTCTTTTTTCGGCGTTTTTTTTTTTTTTTTTTCTGGCTTCGGTCCAGCACACATGTAGGGGCCTTGCCTATTGTTGACGTACACACAGCATGGCCGTATGCACTGGACATCCTCGGGGTGTCCTCTCTCTGCAGTCCCTGGCATCCTCCCTGTTTATTCCGCATCCTCAAGACCGGCATTTTCGGAAAGCCCTTGAGCAGGGCTTTCCAACAGTGTCAGACTTGTCAGTTTCCCGCCAATACTTTGTGAGATAGAGCCGTTGCTAAGTCTTGTTTTCACTCTGTTACAGCTTCGTGTACAAAAGTGCCATTAGACAGGCGTTTGAAGCGCATTCGGAGCAGCCCCGCTCCCTGGTGATTTCAAGGCGGAAGATGGCCCTGGCTGGCCAGGAAAACCTAATTTTCAGATGCAGGACTATGGCAGCTAACTGCAGGTACAAGAAATTTCTCTCTAGCCCCATTATTTCTGGAGTTATTGGCCGTGGCGCTGCCCACTTCTTTTTTCGGCGTGTTTTTTTTTTGCTGGCTTCGGTCCAGCACACATGTAGGGGCCTTGCCTATTGTTGACGTACACACAGCATGGCCGTATGCACTGGACATCCTCGGGGTGTCCTCTCTCCGCGGTCCCTGGCATCCTCCCTGTTTATCCTGCATCCTCAAGACCGGCATTTTCGGAAAGCCCTTGAGCAGGGCTTTCCAACAGTGTCAGACTTGTCAGTTTCCCGCCAATACTTTGGAAGATAGAGCCGTTGCTAAGTCTTGTTTTCACTCTGTTACAGCTTCGTGTACAAAAGTGCCATTAGACAGGCGTTTGAAGCGCATTCGGAGCAGCCCCGCTCCCTGGTGATTTCAAGGCGGAAGATGGCCCTGGCTGGCCAGGAAAACCAGATTTTCAGATGCAGGACTATGGCAGCTAACTGCAGGTACAAGCAATTTCTCTCTAGCCCCAGTATTTCTGGAGGTATTGGCCGTGGCGCTGCCCACTTCTTTTTTCGGCGTTTTTTTTTTTTTTTTTTGCTGGCTTCGGTCCAGCACACATGTAGGGGCCTTGCCTATTGTTGACGTACACACAGCATGGCCGTATGCACTGGACATCCTCGGGGTGTCCTCTCTCTGCAGTCCCTGGCATCCTCCCTGTTTATTCCGCATCCTCAAGACCGGCATTTTCGGAAAGCCCTTGAGCAGGGCTTTCCAACAGTGTCAGACTTGTCAGTTTCCCGCCAATACTTTGTGAGATAGAGCCGTTGCTAAGTCTTGTTTTCACTCTGTTACAGCTTCGTGTACAAAAGTGCCATTAGACAGGCGTTTGAAGCGCATTCGGAGCAGCCCCGCTCCCTGGTGATTTCAAGGCGGAAGATGAACTGAGTGGCCAGGAAAACCTAATTTTCAGATGCAGGACTATGGCAGCTAACTGCAGGTACAAGAAATTTCTCTCTAGCCCCATTATTTCTGGAGTTATTGGCCGTGGCGCTGCCCACTTCTTTTTTCGGCGTGTTTTTTTTTTGCTGGCTTCGGTCCAGCACACATGTAGGGGCCTTGCCTATTGTTGACGTACACACAGCATGGCCGTATGCACTGGACATCCTCGGGGTGTCCTCTCTCCGCGGTCCCTGGCATCCTCCCTGTTTATCCCACATCCTCAAGACCGGCATTTTCGGAAAGCCCGTGAGCTGGGCTTTCCAACAGTGTCAAACTTGTCAGTTTGCCGCCAATACTTTGGGAGATAGAGCCGTTGCTAAGTCTTGTTTTCACTCTGTTACAGCTTCGTGTACAAAAGTGCCATTAGACAGGCGTTTGAAGCGCATTCGGAGCAGCCCCGCTCCCTGGTGATTTCAAGGCGGAAGATGGCCCTGGCTGGCCAGGAAAACCAGATTTTCAGATGCAGGACTATGGCAGCTAACTGCAAGTACAAGAAATTTTTCTCTAGCCCCATTATTTCTGGAGTTATTGGCCGTGGCGCTGCCCACATCTTTTTTCGGCGTTTTTTTTTTAGCTGGCTTCGGTCCAGCACACACGTAGCGGCCTTGGCTATAGATGACGTACATACAGCATGGCCGTATGCACTGGACATCCTCGGGGTGTCCTGTCTCCGCGGTCCCTGGCATCCTCCCTGTTTATCCCACATCCTCAAGACCGGCATTTTCGGAAAGCCCTTGAGCAGGGCTTTCCAACAGTGTCAGACTTGTCAGTTTCCCGCCAATACGTTGGGAGATAGAGCCGTTGCTAAGTCTTGTTTTCACTCTGTTACAGCTTCGTGTACAAAAGTGCCATTAGACAGGCGTTTGAAGCGCATTCGGAGCAGCCCCGCTCCCTGGTGATTTCAAGGCGGAAGATGGCCCTGAGTGGCCAAGAAAACCAGATTTGCAGATGCAGGACTATGACAGCTAACTGCAGGTACAAGAAATTTCTCTCTAGCCCCATTATTTCAGGAGTTATTGGCCGTGGCGCTGCCCACTTCTTTTTTCGGCGTGTTTTTTTTTTGCTGGCTTCGGTCCAGCACACATGTAGGGGCCTTGCCTATTGTTGACGTAAATACAGCATGGCCGTATGCACTGGACATCCTCGGGGTTTCCTCTCTCCGCGGTCCCTGGCATCCTCCCTGTTTATACCACATCCTCAAGACCGGCATTTTCGGAAAGCCCTTGAGCAGGGCTTTCCAACAGTGTCAGATTTGTCAGTTTCCCGCCAATACTTTGGGAGATAGAGCCGTTGCTAAGTCTTGTTTTCACTCTGTTACAGCTTCGTGTACAAAAGTGCCATTAGACAGGCGTTTGAAGCGCATTCGGAGCAGCCCCACTCCCTGGTGATTTCAAGGCGGAAGATGGCCCTGGCTGGCCAGGAAAACCAGATTTTCAGATGCAGGACTATGGCAGCTAACTGCAGGTACAAGAAATTTTTCTCTAGCCCCATTATTTCTGGAGTTATTGGCCGTGGCGCTGCCCACATCTTTTTTCGGCGTTTTTTTAAAGCTGGCTTCGGTCCAGCACACACGTAGCGGCCTTGGCTATAGATGACGTACATACAGCATGGCCGTATGCACTGGACATCCTCGGGGTGTCCTGTCTCCGCGGTCCCTGGCATCCTCCTTGTTTATCCCACATCCTCAAGACCGGCATTTTCGGAAAGCCCTTGAGCAGGGCTTTCCAACAGTGTCAGACTTGTCAGTTTCCCGCCAATACGTTGGGAGATAGAGCCGTTGCTAAGTCTTGTTTTCACTCTGTTACAGCTTCGTGTACAAAAGTGCCATTAGACAGGCGTTTGAAGCGCATTCGGAGCAGCCCCGCTCCCTGGTGATTTCAAGGCGGAAGATGGCCCTGAGTGGCCAAGAAAACCAGATTTGCAGATGCAGGACTATGACAGCTAACTGCAGGTACAAGAAATTTCTCTCTAGCCCCATTATTTCAGGAGTTATTGGCCGTGGCGCTGCCCACTTCTTTTTTCGGCGTGTTTTTTTTTTGCTGGCTTCGGTCCAGCACACATGTAGGGGCCTTGCCTATTGTTGACGTAAATACAGCATGGCCGTATGCACTGGACATCCTCGGGGTTTCCTCTCTCCGCGGTCCCTGGCATCCTCCCTGTTTATACCACATCCTCAAGACCGGCATTTTCGGAAAGCCCTTGAGCAGGGCTTCCAACAGTGTCAGATTTGTCAGTTTCCCGCCAATACTTTGGGAGATAGAGCCGTTGCTAAGTCTTGTTTTCACTCTGTTACAGCTTCGTGTACAAAAGTGCCATTAGACAGGCGTTTGAAGCGCATTCGGAGCAGCCCCACTCCCTGGTGATTTCAAGGCGGAAGATGGCCCTGGCTGGCCAGGAAAACCAGATTTTCAGATGCAGGACTATGGCAGCTAACTGCAGGTACAAGAAATTTTTCTCTAGCCCCATTATTTCTGGAGTTATTGGCCGTGGCGCTGCCCACTTCTTTTTTCGGCGTTTTTTTTTTTTTTGCTGGCTTCGGTCCAGCACACATGTAGGGGCCTTGCCTATTGTTGACGTACACACAGCATGGCCGTATGCACTGGACATCCTCGGGGTGTCCTCTCTCTGCAGTCCCTGGCATCCTCCCTGTTTATTCCGCATCCTCAAGACCGGCATTTTCGGAAAGCCCTTGAGCAGGGTTTTCCAACAGTGTCAGACTTGTCAGTTTCCCGCCAATACTTTGGGAGATAGAGCCGTTGCTAAGTCTTGTTTTCACTCTGTTACAGCTTCGTGTACAAAAGTGCCATTAGACAGGCGTTTGAAGCGCATTCGGAGCAGCCCCGCTCCCTGGTGATTTCAAGGCGGAAGATGGCCCTGGCTGGCCAGGAAAACCTAATTTTCAGATGCAGGACTATGGCAGCTAACTGCAGGTACAAGAAATTTCTCTCTAGCCCCATTATTTCTGGAGTTATTGGCCGTGGCGCTGCCCACTTCTTTTTTCGGCGTGTTTTTTTTTTGCTGGCTTCGGTCCAGCACACATGTAGGGGCCTTGCCTATTGTTGACGTACACACAGCATGGCCGTATGCACTGGACATCCTCGGGGTGTCCTCTCTCCGCGGTCCCTGGCATCCTCCCTGTTTATCCCACATCCTCAAGACCGGCATTTTCGGAAAGCCCGTGAGCTGGGCTTTCCAACAGTGTCAAACTTGTCAGTTTGCCGCCAATACTTTGGGAGATAGAGCCGTTGCTAAGTCTTGTTTTCACTCTGTTACAGCTTCGTGTACAAAAGTGCCATTAGACAGGCGTTTGAAGCGCATTCGGAGCAGCCCCGCTCCCTGGTGATTTCAAGGCGGAAGATGGCCCTGGCTGGCCAGGAAAACCAGATTTTCAGATGCAGGACTATGGCAGCTAACTGCAGGTACAAGAAATTTTTCTCTAGCCCCATTATTTCTGGAGTTATTGGCCGTGGCGCTGCCCACATCTTTTTTCGGCGTTTTTTTTTAGCTGGCTTCGGTCCAGCACACACGTAGCCTCCTTGGCTATAGATGACGTACATACAGCATGGCCGTATGCACTGGACATCCTCGGGGTGTCCTGTCTCCGCGGTCCCTGGCATCCTCCCTGTTTATCCCACATCCTCAAGACCGGCATTTTCGGAAAGCCCTTGAGCAGGGCTTTCCAACAGTGTCAGACTTGTCAGTTTCCCGCCAATACGTTGGGAGATAGAGCCGTTGCTAAGTCTTGTTTTCACTCTGTTACAGCTTCGTGTACAAAAGTGCCATTAGACAGGCGTTTGAAGCGCATTCGGACAGCCCCGCTCCCTGGTGATTTCAAGGCGGAAGATGGCCCTGAGTGGCCAAGAAAACCAGATTTGCAGATGCAGGACTATGACAGCTAACTGCAGGTACAAGAAATTTCTCTCTAGCCCCATTATTTCTGGAGTTAATGGCCGTGGCGCTGCCCACTTCTTTTTTCGGCGTGTTTTTTTTTTTTGCTGGCTTCGGTCCACCACACATGTAGGGGCCTTGCCTATTGTTGACGTACATACAGCATGGCCGTATGCACTGGACATCCTCGGGGTTTCCTCTCTCCGCCGACCCTGGCATCCTCCCTGTTTATACCACATCCTCAAGACCGGCATTTTCGGAAAGCCCTTGAGCAGGGCTTTCCAACAGTGTCAGACTTGTCAGTTTCCCGCCAATACTTTGGGAGATAGAGCCGTTGCTAAGTCTTGTTTTCACTCTGTTACAGCTTCGTGTACAAAAGTGTCATTAGACAGGCGTTTGAAGCGCATTCGGAGCAGCCCCACTCCCTGGTGATTTCAAGGCGGAAGATGGCCCTGGCTGGCCAGGAAAACCAGATTTTCAGATGCAGGACTATGGCAGCTAACTGCAGGTACAAGACATTTTTCTCTAGCCCCATTATTTCTGGAGTTATTGGCCGTGGCGCTGCCCACTTCTTTTTTCGGCGTTTTTTTTTTTTTTGCTGGCTTCGGTCCAGCACACATGTAGGGGCCTTGCCTATTGTTGACGTACACACAGCATGGCCGTATGCACTGGACATCCTCGGGGTGTCCTCTCTCCGCGGTCCCTGGCATCCTCCCTGTTTATCCTGCATCCTCAAGACCGGCATTTTCGGAAAGCCCTTGAGCAGGGCTTTCCAACAGTGTCAGACTTGTCAGTTTCCCGCCAACACTTTGGAAGATAGAGCCGTTGCTAAGTCTTGTTTTCACTCTGTTACAGCTTCGTGTACAAAAGTGCCATTAGACAGGCGTTTGAAGCGCATTCGGAGCAGCCCCGCTCCCTGGTGATTTCAAGGCGGAAGATGGCCCTGGCTGGCCAGGAAAACCTAATTTTCAGATGCAGGACTATGGCAGCTAACTGCATGTACAAGAAATTTCTCTCTAGCCCCATTATTTCTGGAGTTATTGGCCGTGGCGCTGCCCAATTCTTTTTTCGGCGGTTTTTTTTTTGCTGGCTTCGGTCTTGCACACACGTAGGGGCCTTGGCTATTGTTGACGTACACACAGCATTGCCGTATGCACTGGACATCCTCGGGGTGTCCTCTCTCCGCGGTCCCTGGCATCCTCCCTGTTTATCCCGCATCCTCAAGACCGGCATTTTCGGAAAGCCCTTGAGAAGGGCTTTCCAACAGTGTCAGACTTGTCATTTTCCCGCCAATACTTTGGGAGATAGAGCCGTTGCTAAGTCTTGTTTTCACTCTGTTACAGCTTCGTGTACAAAAGTGCCATTAGACAGGCGTTTGAAGCGCATTCGGAGCAGCCCCGCTCCCTGGTAATTTCAAGGCGGAAGATGGCCCTGGCTGGCCAAGAAAACCAGATTTTCAGATGCAGGACTATGGCAGCTAACTGCAGGTACAAGAAATTTCTCTCTAGCCCCATTATTTCTGGAGTTATTGGCCGTGGCGCTGCCCACTTCTTTTTTCGGCGTTTTTTTTTTTGCTGGCTTCGGTCCAGCACACATGTAGGGGCCTTGCCTATTGTTGACGTACACACAGCATGGCCCTATGCACTGGACATCCTCGGGGTGTCCTCTCTCCGCGGTCCCTGGCATCCTCCCTGCTTATCCTGCATCCTCAAGACCAGCATTTTCGGAAAGCCCTTGAGCTGGGCTTTCCAACAGTGTCAGACTTGTCAGTTTCCCGCCAATACTTTGGGAGATAGAGCCGTTGCTAAGTCTTGTTTTCACTCTGTTACAGCTTCGTGTACAAAAGTGCCATTAGACAGGCGTTTGAAGCGCATTCGGAGCAGCCCCGCTCCCTGGTGATTTCAAGGCGGAAGATGGCCCTGGCTGGCCAGGAAAACCTAATTTTCAGATGCAGGACTATGGCAGCTAATTGCAGGTACAAGAATTTTTTCTCTAGCCCCATTATTTCTGGAGTTATTGGCCGTGGCGCTGCCCACTTCTTTTTTCGGCGTTTTTTTTTTTTTTGCTGGCTTCGGTCCAGCACACATGTAGGGGCCTTGCCTATTGTTGACGTACACACAGCATGGCCGTATGCACTGGACATCCTCGGGGTGTCCTCTCTCTGCGGTCCCTGGCATCCTCCCTGTTTATCCTGCATCCTCAAGACCGGCATTTTCGGAAAGCCCTTGAGCAGGGCTTTCCAACAGTGTCAGACTTGTCAGTTTCCCGCCAATACTTTGGAAGATAGAGCCGTTGCTAAGTCTTGTTTTCACTCTGTTACAGCTTCGTGTACAAAAGTGCCATTAGACAGGCGTTTGAAGCGCATTCGGAGCAGCCCCGCTCCCTGGTGATTTCAAGGCGGAAGATGGCCCTGGCTGGCCAGGAAAACCAGATTTTCAGATGCAGGACTATGGCAGCTAACTGCAGGTACAAGAAATTTCTCTCTAGCCCCAGTATTTCTGGAGTTATTGGCCGTGGTGCTGCCCACTTCTTTTTTCGGCGTGTTTTTTTTTTGCTGGCTTCGGTCCAGCACACATGTAGGGGCCTTGCCTATTGTTGACGTACACACAGCATGGCCGTATGCACTGGACATCCTCGGGGTGTCCTCTCTCCGCGGTCCCTGGCATCCTCCCTGTTTATCCCACATCCTCAAGACCGGCATTTTCGGAAAGCCCGTGAGCAGGGCTTTCCAACAGTGTCAAACTTGTCAGTTTCCCGCCAATACTTTGGGAGATAGAGCCGTTGCTAAGTCTTGTTTTCACTCTGTTACAGCTTCGTGTACAAAAGTGCCATTAGACAGGCGTTTGAAGCGCATTCGGAGCAGCCCCGCTCCCTGGTGATTTCAAGGCGGAAGATGGCCCTCGCTGGCCAGGAAAACCAGATTTTCAGATGCAGGACTATGGCAGCTAACTGCAGGTACAAGAAATTTCTCTCTAGCCCCATTATTTCTGGAGTTATTGGCCGTGGCGCTGCCCACTTCTTTTTTCGGCGTTTTTTTTTTGCTGGCTTCGGTCCTGCACACACGTAGGGGCCTTGGCTATTGTTGACGTACACACAGCATGGCCGTATGCACTGGACATCCTCGGGGTGTCCTCTCTCCGCGGTCCCTGGCATCCTCCCTGTTTATCCCGCATCCTCAAGACCGGCATTTTCGGAAAGCCCTTGAGCAGGGCTTTCCAACAGTGTCAGACTTGTCAGTTTCCCGCCAATACTTTGGGAGATAGAGCCGTTGCTCAGTCTTGTTTTCACTCTGTTACAGCTTCGTGTACAAAAGTGCCATTAGACAGGCGTTTGAAGCGCATTCGGACAGCCCCGCTCCCTGGTGATTTCAAGGCGGAAGATGGCCCTGGCTGGCCAGGAAAACCAGATTTTCAGATGCAGGACTATGGCAGCTAACTGCAGGTACAAGAAATTTCTCTCTAGCCCCATTATTTCTGGAGTTATTGGCCGTGGCGCTGCCCACTTCTTTTTTCGGCGTGT
This sequence comes from Marthasterias glacialis, assembly GCA_911728455.2. Classification (NCBI taxonomy): domain Eukaryota; kingdom Metazoa; phylum Echinodermata; class Asteroidea; order Forcipulatida; family Asteriidae; genus Marthasterias; species Marthasterias glacialis. The sequence continues at coordinate 13,357,051 of OU452236.1, forward strand.
TTTTTTTTTTGCTGGCTTCGGTCCAGCACACATGTAGGGGCCTTGGCTATTGTTGACGTACACACAGCATGGCCGTAGCACTGGACATCCTCGGGGTGTCCTCTCTCCGCGGTCCCTGGCATCCTCCCTGTTTATCCTGCATCCTCAAGACCGGCATTTTCGGAAAGCCCTTGAGCAGGGCTTTCCAACAGTGTCAGACTTGTCAGTTTCCCGCCATACTTTGGGAGATAGAGCCGTTGCTAAGTCTTGTTTTCACTCTGTTACATATTCGTGTACAAAAGTGCCATTAGACAGGCGTTTGAAGCGCATTCGGAGCAGCCCCGCTCCCTAGTGATTTCAAGGCGGAATATGGCCCTGGCTGGCCAGGAAAACCAGGTTTTCAGATGCAGGACTATGGCAGCTAACTGCAGGTACAAGAAATTTCTCTCTAGCCCCATTATTTCTGGAGTTATTGGCCGTGGCGCTGCCCACTTCTTTTTTCGGCGTTTTTTTTTTTTTTGCTGGCTTCGGTCCAGCACACATGTAGGGGCCTTGCCTATTGTTGACGTACACACAGCATGGCCGTATGCACTGGACATCCTCGGGGTGTCCTCTCTCTGCGGTCCCTGGCATCCTCCCTGTTTATCCTGCATCCTCAAGACCGGCATTTTCGGAAAGCCCTTGAGCAGGGCTTTCCAACAGTGTCAGACTTGTCAGTTTCCCGCCAATACTTTGGAAGATAGAGCCGTTGCTAAGTCTTGTTTTCACTCTGTTACAGCTTCGTGTACAAAAGTGCCATTAGACAGGCGTTTGAAGCGCATTCGGAGCAGCCCCGCTCCCTGGTGATTTCAAGGCGGAAGATGGCCCTGGCTGGCCAGGAAAACCAGATTTTCAGATGCAGGACTATGGCAGCTAACTGCAGGTACAAGAAATTTCTCTCTAGCCCCAGTATTTCTGGAGTTATTGGCCGTGGTGCTGCCCACTTCTTTTTTCGGCGTGTTTTTTTTTTGCTGGCTTCGGTCCAGCACACATGTAGGGGCCTTGCCTATTGTTGACGTACACACAGCATGGCCGTATGCACTGGACATCCTCGGGGTGTCCTCTCTCCGCGGTCCCTGGCATCCTCCCTGTTTATCCCACATCCTCAAGACCGGCATTTTCGGAAAGCCCGTGAGCAGGGCTTTCCAACAGTGTCAAACTTGTCAGTTTCCCGCCAATACTTTGGGAGATAGAGCCGTTGCTAAGTCTTGTTTTCACTCTGTTACAGCTTCGTGTACAAAAGTGCCATTAGACAGGCGTTTGAAGCGCATTCGGAGCAGCCACGCTCCCTGGTGATTTCAAGGCGGAAGATGGCCCTGGCTGGCCAGGAAAACCTAATTTTCAGATGCAGGACTATGGCAGCTAACTGCAGGTACAAGAAATTTCTCTCTAGCCCCATTATTTCTGGAGTTATTGGCCGTGGCGCTGCCCAATTCTTTTTTCGGCGTTTTTTTTTTGCTGGCTTCGGTCCTGCACACACGTAGGGGCCTTGGCTATTGTTGACGTACACACAGCATGGCCGTATGCACTGGACATCCTCGGGGTGTCCTCTCTCCGCGGTCCCTGGCATCCTCCCTGTTTATCCCGCATCCTCAAGACCGGCATTTTCGGAAAGCCCTTGAGCAGGGCTTTCCAACAGTGTCAGACTTGTCAGTTTCCCGCCAATACTTTGGGAGATAGAGCCGTTGCTCAGTCTTGTTTTCACTCTGTTACAGCTTCGTGTACAAAAGTGCCATTAGACAGGCGTTTGAAGCGCATTCGGACAGCCCCGCTCCCTGGTGATTTCAAGGCGGAAGATGGCCCTGAGTGGCCAAGAAAACCAGATTTTCAGATGCAGGACTATGACAGCTAACTGCAGGTACAAGAAATTTCTCTCTAGCCCCATTATTTCTGGAGTTATTGGCCTTGGCGCTGCCCACTTCTTTTTTCGGCGTGTTTTTTTTTTTGCTGGCTTCGGTCCAGCACACATGTAGGGGCCTTGCCTATTGTTGACGTACATACAGCATGGCCGTATGCACTGGACATCCTCGGGGTTTCCTCTCTCCGCGGTCCCTGGCATCCTCCCTGTTTATACCACATCCTCAAGACCGGCATTTTCGGAAAGCCCTTGAGCAGGGCTTTCCAACAGTGTCAGACTTGTCAGTTTCCCGCCAATACTTTGGGAGATAGAGCCGTTGCTAAGTCTTGTTTTCACTCTGTTACAGCTTCGTGTACAAAAGTGCCATTAGACAGGCGTTTGAAGCGCATTCGGAGCAGCCCCGCTCCCTGGTGATTTCAAGGCGGAAGATGGCCCTGGCTGGCCAGGAAAACCAGATTTTCAGATGCAGGACTATGGCAGCTAACTGCAGGTACAAGACATTTCTCTCTAGCCCCATTATTTCTGGAGATATTGGCCGTGGCGCTGCCCACTTCTTTTTTCGGCGTTTTTTTTTTGCTGGCTTCAGTCCAGCACACATGTAGGGGCCTTGCCTATTGTTGACGTACACACAGCATGGCCGTATGCACTGGACATTCTCGGGGTGTCCTCTCTCCGCAGTCCCTGGCATCCTCCCTGTTAATCCCGCATCCTCAAGACCGGCATTTTCGGAAAGCCCTTCAGCAGGGCTTTCCAACAGTGTCAGACTTGTCAGTTTCCCGCCAATACTTTGGGAGATAGAGCCGTTGCTAAGTCTTGTTTTCACTCTGTTACAGCTTCGTGTACAAAAGTACCATTAGACAGGCGTTTGAAGCACATTCGGAGCAGCCCCGCTCCCTGGTGATTTCAAGGCGGAAGATGGCCCTGGCTGGCCAGGAAAACCAGATTTTCAGATGCAGGACTATGGCAGCTAACTGCAGGTACAAGAAATTTCTCTCTAGCCCCATTATTTCTGGAGTTATTGGCCGTGGCGCTGCCCACTTCTTTTTTCGGCGTGTTTTTTTTTTTGCTGGCTTCGGTCCAACACACATGTAGGGGCCTTGGCTATTGTTGACGTACACACAGCATGGCCGTAGCACTGGACATCCTCGGGGTGTCCTCTCTCCGCGGTCCCTGGCATCCTCCCTGTTTATCCTGCATCCTCAAGACCGGCATTTTCGGAAAGCCCTTGAGCAGGGCTTTCCAACAGTGTCAGACTTGTCAGTTTCCCGCCATACTTTGGGAGATAGAGCCGTTGCTAAGTCTTGTTTTCACTCTGTTACAGCTTCGTGTACAAAAGTACCATTAGACAGGCGTTTGAAGCGCATTCGGAGCAGCCCCGCTCCCTGGTGATTTCAAGGCGGAAGATGGCCCTGGCTGGCCAGGAAAACCAGATTTTCAGATGCAGGACTATGGCAGCTAACTGCAGGTACAAGAAATTTCTCTCTAGCCCCAGTATTTCTGGAGTTATTGGCCGTGGTGCTGCCCACTTCTTTTTTCGGCGTGTTTTTTTTTTGCTGGCTTCGGTCCAGCACACATGTAGGGGCCTTGCCTATTGTTGACGTACACACAGCATGGCCGTATGCACTGGACATCCTCGGGGTGTCCTCTCTCCGCGGTCCCTGGCATCCTCCCTGTTTATCCCACATCCTCAAGACCGGCATTTTCGGAAAGCCCGTGAGCAGGGCTTTCCAACAGTGTCAAACTTGTCAGTTTCCCGCCAATACTTTGGGAGATAGAGCCGTTGCTAAGTCTTGTTTTCACTCTGTTACAGCTTCGTGTACAAAAGTGCCATTAGACAGGCGTTTGAAGCGCATTCGGAGCAGCCACGCTCCCTGGTGATTTCAAGGCGGAAGATGGCCCTGGCTGGCCAGGAAAACCTAATTTGCAGATGCAGGACTATGGCAGCTAACTGCAGGTACAAGAAATTTCTCTCTAGCCCCATTATTTCTGGAGTTATTGGCCGTGGCGCTGCCCAATTCTTTTTTCGGCGTTTTTTTTTTGCTGGCTTCGGTCCTGCACACACGTAGGGGCCTTGGCTATTGTTGACGTACACACAGCATGGCCGTATGCACTGGACATCCTCGGGGTGTCCTCTCTCCGCGGTCCCTGGCATCCTCCCTGTTTATCCCACATCCTCAAGACCGGCATTTTCGGAAAGCCCGTGAGCAGGGCTTTCCAACAGTGTCAAACTTGTCAGTTTCCCGCCAATACTTTGGGAGATAGAGCCGTTGCTAAGTCTTGTTTTCACTCTGTTACAGCTTCGTGTACAAAAGTGCCATTAGACAGGCGTTTGAAGCGCATTCGGAGCAGCCCCGCTCCCTGGTGATTTCAAGGCGGAAGATGGCCCTCGCTGGCCAGGAAAACCAGATTTTCAGATGCAGGACTATGGCAGCTAACTGCAGGTACAAGAAATTTCTCTCTAGCCCCATTATTTCTGGAGTTATTGGCCGTGGCGCTGCCCACTTCTTTTTTCGGCGTTTTTTTTTTGCTGGCTTCGGTCCTGCACACACGTAGGGGCCTTGGCTATTGTTGACGTACACACAGCATGGCCGTATGCACTGGACATCCTCGGGGTGTCCTCTCTCCGCGGTCCCTGGCATCCTCCCTGTTTATCCCGCATCCTCAAGACCGGCATTTTCGGAAAGCCCTTGAGCAGGGCTTTCCAACAGTGTCAGACTTGTCAGTTTCCCGCCAATACTTTGGGAGATAGAGCCGTTGCTCAGTCTTGTTTTCACTCTGTTACAGCTTCGTGTACAAAAGTGCCATTAGACAGGCGTTTGAAGCGCATTCGGACAGCCCCGCTCCCTGGTGATTTCAAGGCGGAAGATGGCCCTGGCTGGCCAGGAAAACCAGATTTTCAGATGCAGGACTATGGCAGCTAACTGCAGGTACAAGAAATTTCTCTCTAGCCCCATTATTTCTGGAGTTATTGGCCGTGGCGCTGCCCACTTCTTTTTTCGGCGTGTTTTTTTTTTTGCTGGCTTCGGTCCAGCACACATGTAGGGGCCTTGGCTATTGTTGACGTACACACAGCATGGCCGTAGCACTGGACATCCTCGGGGTGTCCTCTCTCCGCGGTCCCTGGCATCCTCCCTGTTTATCCTGCATCCTCAAGACCGGCATTTTCGGAAAGCCCTTGAGCAGGGCTTTCCAACAGTGTCAGACTTGTCAGTTTCCCGCCATACTTTGGGAGATAGAGCCGTTGCTAAGTCTTGTTTTCACTCTGTTACATATTCGTGTACAAAAGTGCCATTAGACAGGCGTTTGAAGCGCATTCGGAGCAGCCCCGCTCCCTAGTGATTTCAAGGCGGAATATGGCCCTGGCTGGCCAGGAAAACCAGGTTTTCAGATGCAGGACTATGGCAGCTAACTGCAGGTACAAGAAATTTCTCTCTAGCCCCATTATTTCTGGAGTTATTGGCCGTGGCGCTGCCCACTTCTTTTTTCGGCGTTTTTTTTTTTTTTGCTGGCTTCGGTCCAGCACACATGTAGGGGCCTTGCCTATTGTTGACGTACACACAGCATGGCCGTATGCACTGGACATCCTCGGGGTGTCCTCTCTCTGCGGTCCCTGGCATCCTCCCTGTTTATCCTGCATCCTCAAGACCGGCATTTTCGGAAAGCCCTTGAGCAGGGCTTTCCAACAGTGTCAGACTTGTCAGTTTCCCGCCAATACTTTGGAAGATAGAGCCGTTGCTAAGTCTTGTTTTCACTCTGTTACAGCTTCGTGTACAAAAGTGCCATTAGACAGGCGTTTGAAGCGCATTCGGAGCAGCCCCGCTCCCTGGTGATTTCAAGGCGGAAGATGGCCCTGGCTGGCCAGGAAAACCAGATTTTCAGATGCAGGACTATGGCAGCTAACTGCAGGTACAAGAAATTTCTCTCTAGCCCCAGTATTTCTGGAGTTATTGGCCGTGGTGCTGCCCACTTCTTTTTTCGGCGTGTTTTTTTTTTGCTGGCTTCGGTCCAGCACACATGTAGGGGCCTTGCCTATTGTTGACGTACACACAGCATGGCCGTATGCACTGGACATCCTCGGGGTGTCCTCTCTCCGCGGTCCCTGGCATCCTCCCTGTTTATCCCACATCCTCAAGACCGGCATTTTCGGAAAGCCCGTGAGCAGGGCTTTCCAACAGTGTCAAACTTGTCAGTTTCCCGCCAATACTTTGGGAGATAGAGCCGTTGCTAAGTCTTGTTTTCACTCTGTTACAGCTTCGTGTACAAAAGTGCCATTAGACAGGCGTTTGAAGCGCATTCGGAGCAGCCACGCTCCCTGGTGATTTCAAGGCGGAAGATGGCCCTGGCTGGCCAGGAAAACCTAATTTTCAGATGCAGGACTATGGCAGCTAACTGCAGGTACAAGAAATTTCTCTCTAGCCCCATTATTTCTGGAGTTATTGGCCGTGGCGCTGCCCAATTCTTTTTTCGGCGTTTTTTTTTTGCTGGCTTCGGTCCTGCACACACGTAGGGGCCTTGGCTATTGTTGACGTACACACAGCATGGCCGTATGCACTGGACATCCTCGGGGTGTCCTCTCTCCGCGGTCCCTGGCATCCTCCCTGTTTATCCCGCATCCTCAAGACCGGCATTTTCGGAAAGCCCTTGAGCAGGGCTTTCCAACAGTGTCAGACTTGTCAGTTTCCCGCCAATACTTTGGGAGATAGAGCCGTTGCTCAGTCTTGTTTTCACTCTGTTACAGCTTCGTGTACAAAAGTGCCATTAGACAGGCGTTTGAAGCGCATTCGGACAGCCCCGCTCCCTGGTGATTTCAAGGCGGAAGATGGCCCTGAGTGGCCAAGAAAACCAGATTTTCAGATGCAGGACTATGACAGCTAACTGCAGGTACAAGAAATTTCTCTCTAGCCCCATTATTTCTGGAGTTATTGGCCTTGGCGCTGCCCACTTCTTTTTTCGGCGTGTTTTTTTTTTTGCTGGCTTCGGTCCAGCACACATGTAGGGGCCTTGCCTATTGTTGACGTACATACAGCATGGCCGTATGCACTGGACATCCTCGGGGTTTCCTCTCTCCGCGGTCCCTGGCATCCTCCCTGTTTATACCACATCCTCAAGACCGGCATTTTCGGAAAGCCCTTGAGCAGGGCTTTCCAACAGTGTCAGACTTGTCAGTTTCCCGCCAATACTTTGGGAGATAGAGCCGTTGCTAAGTCTTGTTTTCACTCTGTTACAGCTTCGTGTACAAAAGTGCCATTAGACAGGCGTTTGAAGCGCATTCGGAGCAGCCCCGCTCCCTGGTGATTTCAAGGCGGAAGATGGCCCTGGCTGGCCAGGAAAACCAGATTTTCAGATGCAGGACTATGGCAGCTAACTGCAGGTACAAGACATTTCTCTCTAGCCCCATTATTTCTGGAGATATTGGCCGTGGCGCTGCCCACTTCTTTTTTCGGCGTTTTTTTTTTGCTGGCTTCAGTCCAGCACACATGTAGGGGCCTTGCCTATTGTTGACGTACACACAGCATGGCCGTATGCACTGGACATTCTCGGGGTGTCCTCTCTCCGCAGTCCCTGGCATCCTCCCTGTTAATCCCGCATCCTCAAGACCGGCATTTTCGGAAAGCCCTTCAGCAGGGCTTTCCAACAGTGTCAGACTTGTCAGTTTCCCGCCAATACTTTGGGAGATAGAGCCGTTGCTAAGTCTTGTTTTCACTCTGTTACAGCTTCGTGTACAAAAGTACCATTAGACAGGCGTTTGAAGCACATTCGGAGCAGCCCCGCTCCCTGGTGATTTCAAGGCGGAAGATGGCCCTGGCTGGCCAGGAAAACCAGATTTTCAGATGCAGGACTATGGCAGCTAACTGCAGGTACAAGAAATTTCTCTCTAGCCCCATTATTTCTGGAGTTATTGGCCGTGGCGCTGCCCACTTCTTTTTTCGGCGTGTTTTTTTTTTTGCTGGCTTCGGTCCAACACACATGTAGGGGCCTTGGCTATTGTTGACGTACACACAGCATGGCCGTAGCACTGGACATCCTCGGGGTGTCCTCTCTCCGCGGTCCCTGGCATCCTCCCTGTTTATCCTGCATCCTCAAGACCGGCATTTTCGGAAAGCCCTTGAGCAGGGCTTTCCAACAGTGTCAGACTTGTCAGTTTCCCGCCATACTTTGGGAGATAGAGCCGTTGCTAAGTCTTGTTTTCACTCTGTTACAGCTTCGTGTACAAAAGTACCATTAGACAGGCGTTTGAAGCGCATTCGGAGCAGCCCTGCTCCCTGGTGATTTCAAGGCGGAATATGGCCCTGGCTGGCCAGGAAAACCAGATTTTCAGATGCAGGACTATGGCAGCTAACTGCAGGTACAAGAAATTTCTCTCTAGCCCCATTATTTCTGGAGTTATTGGCCGTGGCGCTGCCCACTTCTTTTTTCGGCGTGTTTTTTTTTTTGCTGGCTTCGGTCCAGCACACATGTAGGGGTCTTGCCTATTGTTGACGTACACACAGCATGGCCGTAGCACTGGACATCCTCGGGGTGTCCTCTCTCCGCGGTCCCTGGCATCCTCCCTGTTTATCCCGCATCCTCAAGACCGGCATTTTCGGAAAGCCCTTGAGCAGGGCTTTCCAACAGTGTCAGACTTGTCAGTTTCCCGCCAATACTTTGGGAGATAGAGCCGTTGCTAAGTCTTGTTTTCACTCTGTTACAGCTTCGTGTACAAAAGTGCCATTAGACAGGCGTTTGAAGCGCATTCGGAGCAGCCCCGCTCCCTAGTGATTTCAAGGCGGAAGATGGCCCTGGCTGGCCAAGAAAACCAGGTTTTCAGATGCAGGACTATGGCAGCTAACTGCAGGTACAAGAAATTTCTCTCTAGCCCCATTATTTCTGGAGCTATTGGCCGTGGCGCTGCCCACTTCTTTTTTCGGCGTGTTTTTTTTTTTGCTGGCTTCGGTCCAGCACACATGTAGGGGCCTTGCCTATTGTTGACGTACACACAGCATGGCCGTAGCACTGGACATCCTCGGGGTGTCCTCTCTCCGCGGTCTTTGGCATCCTCCCTGCTTATCCTGCATCCTCAAGACCGGCATTTTCGGAAAGCCCGTGAGCAGGGCTTTCCAACAGTGTCAGACTTGTCAGTTTCCCGCCAATACTTTGGGAGATAGAGCCGTTGCTAAGTCTTGTTTTCACTCTGTTACAGCTTCGTGTACAAAAGTGCCATTAGACAGGCGTTTGAAGCGCATTCGGAGCAGCCCCGCTCCCTGGTGATTTCAAGGCGGAAGATGGCCCTGGCTGGCCAGGAAAACCAGATTTTCAGATGCAGGACTATGGCAGCTAACTGCATGTACAAGAAATTTTTCTCTAGCCCCATTATTTCTGGAGTTATTGGCCGTGGCGCTGCCCACTTCTTTTTTCGGCGTGTTTTTTTTTAGCTGGCTTCGGTCCAGCACACATGTAGGGGCCTTGCCTATTGTTGACGTACACACAGCATGGCCGTAGCACTGGACATCCTCGGGGTGTCCTCTCTCCGCAGTCCCTGGCATCCTCCCTGTTAATCCCGCATCCTCAAGACCGGCATTTTCGGAAAGCCCTTGAGCAGGGCTTTCCAACAGTGTCAGACTTGTCAGTTTCCCGCCAATACTTTGGGAGATAGAGCCGTTGCTAAGTCTTGTTTTCACTCTGTTACAGCTTCGTGTACAAAAGTGCCATTAGACAGGCGTTTGAAGCGCATTCGGAGCAGCCCCGCTCCCTGGTGATTTCAAGGCGGAAGATGGCCCTGGCTGGCCAGGAAAACCAGATTTTCAGATGCAGGACTATGGCAGCTAACTGCAGGTACAAGCAATTTCTCTCTAGCCCCATTATTTCTGGAGTTATTGGCCGTGGCGCTGCCCACTTCTTTTTTCGGCGTGTTTTTTTTTTTGCTGGCTTCGGTCCAACACACATGTAGGGGCCTTGGCTATTGTTGACGTACACACAGCATGGCCGTAGCACTGGACATCCTCGGGGTGTCCTCTCTCCGCGGTCCCTGGCATCCTCCCTGTTTATCCTGCATCCTCAAGACCGGCATTTTCGGAAAGCCCTTGAGCAGGGCTTTCCAACAGTGTCAGACTTGTCAGTTTCCCGCCATACTTTGGGAGATAGAGCCGTTGCTAAGTCTTGTTTTCACTCTGTTACAGCTTCGTGTACAAAAGTACCATTAGACAGGCGTTTGAAGCGCATTCGGAGCAGCCCTGCTCCCTGGTGATTTCAAGGCGGAATATGGCCCTGGCTGGCCAGGAAAACCAGATTTTCAGATGCAGGACTATGGCAGCTAACTGCAGGTACAAGAAATTTCTCTCTAGCCCCATTATTTCTGGAGTTATTGGCCGTGGCGCTGCCCACTTCTTTTTTCGGCGTGTTTTTTTTTTGCTGGCTTCGGTCCAGCACACATGTAGGGGTCTTGCCTATTGTTGACGTACACACAGCATGGCCGTAGCACTGGACATCCTCGGGGTGTCCTCTCTCCGCGGTCCCTGGCATCCTCCCTGTTTATCCCGCATCCTCAAGACCGGCATTTTCGGAAAGCCCTTGAGCAGGGCTTTCCAACAGTGTCAGACTTGTCAGTTTCCCGCCAATACTTTGGGAGATAGAGCCGTTGCTAAGTCTTGTTTTCACTCTGTTACAGCTTCGTGTACAAAAGTGCCATTAGACAGGCGTTTGAAGCGCATTCGGAGCAGCCCCGCTCCCTAGTGATTTCAAGGCGGAAGATGGCCCTGGCTGGCCAAGAAAACCAGGTTTTCAGATGCAGGACTATGGCAGCTAACTGCAGGTACAAGAAATTTCTCTCTAGCCCCATTATTTCTGGAGCTATTGGCCGTGGCGCTGCCCACTTCTTTTTTCGGCGTTTTTTTTTTGCTGGCTTCAGTCCAGCACACATGTAGGGGCCTTGCCTATTGTTGACGTACACACAGCATGGCCGTATGCACTGGACATTCTCGGGGTGTCCTCTCTCCGCAGTCCCTGGCATCCTCCCTGTTAATCCCGCATCCTCAAGACCGGCATTTTCGGAAAGCCCTTCAGCAGGGCTTTCCAACAGTGTCAGACTTGTCAGTTTCCCGCCAATACTTTGGGAGATAGAGCCGTTGCTAAGTCTTGTTTTCACTCTGTTACAGTTCGTGTACAAAAGTACCATTAGACAGGCGTTTGAAGCGCATTCGGAGCAGCCCCGCTCCCTGGTGATTTCAAGGCGGAAGATGGCCCTGGCTGGCCAGGAAAACCAGATTTTCAGATGCAGGACTATGGCAGCTAACTGCAGGTACAAGAAATTTCTCTCTAGCCCCATTATTTCTGGAGTTATTGGCCGTGGCGCTGCCCACTTCTTTTTTCGGCGTGTTTTTTTTTTTGCTGGCTTCGGTCCAACACACATGTAGGGGCCTTGGCTATTGTTGACGTACACACAGCATGGCCGTAGCACTGGACATCCTCGGGGTGTCCTCTCTCCGCGGTCCCTGGCATCCTCCCTGTTTATCCTGCATCCTCAAGACCGGCATTTTCGGAAAGCCCTTGAGCAGGGCTTTCCAACAGTGTCAGACTTGTCAGTTTCCCGCCATACTTTGGGAGATAGAGCCGTTGCTAAGTCTTGTTTTCACTCTGTTACAGCTTCGTGTACAAAAGTACCATTAGACAGGCGTTTGAAGCGCATTCGGAGCAGCCCTGCTCCCTGGTGATTTCAAGGCGGAATATGGCCCTGGCTGGCCAGGAAAACCAGATTTTCAGATGCAGGACTATGGCAGCTAACTGCAGGTACAAGAAATTTCTCTCTAGCCCCATTATTTCTGGAGTTATTGGCCGTGGCGCTGCCCACTTCTTTTTTCGGCGTGTTTTTTTTTTGCTGGCTTCGGTCCAGCACACATGTAGGGGTCTTGCCTATTGTTGACGTACACACAGCATGGCCGTAGCACTGGACATCCTCGGGGTGTCCTCTCTCCGCGGTCCCTGGCATCCTCCCTGTTTATCCCGCATCCTCAAGACCGGCATTTTCGGAAAGCCCTTGAGCAGGGCTTTCCAACAGTGTCAGACTTGTCAGTTTCCCGCCAATACTTTGGGAGATAGAGCCGTTGCTAAGTCTTGTTTTCACTCTGTTACAGCTTCGTGTACAAAAGTGCCATTAGACAGGCGTTTGAAGCGCATTCGGAGCAGCCCCGCTCCCTAGTGATTTCAAGGCGGAAGATGGCCCTGGCTGGCCAAGAAAACCAGGTTTTCAGATGCAGGACTATGGCAGCTAACTGCAGGTACAAGAAATTTCTCTCTAGCCCCATTATTTCTGGAGCTATTGGCCGTGGCGCTGCCCACTTCTTTTTTCGGCGTGTTTTTTTTTTTGCTGGCTTCGGTCCAGCACACATGTAGGGGCCTTGCCTATTGTTGACGTACACACAGCATGGCCGTAGCACTGGACATCCTCGGGGTGTCCTCTCTCCGCGGTCTTTGGCATCCTCCCTGCTTATCCTGCATCCTCAAGACCGGCATTTTCGGAAAGCCCGTGAGCAGGGCTTTCCGACAGTGTCAGACTTGTCAGTTTCCCGCCAATACTTTGGGAGATAGAGCCGTTGCTAAGTCTTGTTTTCACTCTGTTACAGCTTCGTGTACAAAAGTGCCATTAGACAGGCGTTTGAAGCGCATTCGGAGCAGCCCCGCTCCCTGGTGATTTCAAGGCGGAAGATGGCCCTGGCTGGCCAGGAAAACCAGATTTTCAGATGCAGGACTATGGCAGCTAACTGCATGTACAAGAAATTTTTCTCTAGCCCCATTATTTCTGGAGTTATTGGCCGTGGCGCTGCCCACTTCTTTTTTCGGCGTGTTTTTTTTTAGCTGGCTTCGGTCCAGCACACATGTAGGGGCCTTGCCTATTGTTGACGTACAAACAGCATGGCCGTAGCACTGGACATCCTCGGGGTGTCCTCTCTCCGCAGTCCCTGGCATCCTCCCTGTTAATCCCGCATCCTCAAGACCGGCATTTTCGGAAAGCCCTTGAGCAGGGCTTTCCAACAGTGTCAGACTTGTCAGTTTCCCGCCAATACTTTGGGAGATAGAGCCGTTGCTAAGTCTTGTTTTCACTCTGTTACAGCTTCGTGTACAAAAGTGCCATTAGACAGGCGTTTGAAGCGCATTCGGAGCAGCCCCGCTCCCTGGTGATTTCAAGGCGGAAGATGGCCCTGGCTGGCCAGGAAAACCAGATTTTCAGATGCAGGACTATGGCAGCTAACTGCAGGTACAAGCAATTTCTCTCTAGCCCCATTATTTCTGGAGTTATTGGCCGTGGCGCTGCCCACTTCTTTTTTCGGCGTGTTTTTTTTTTTGCTGGCTTCGGTCCAACACACATGTAGGGGCCTTGGCTATTGTTGACGTACACACAGCATGGCCGTAGCACTGGACATCCTCGGGGTGTCCTCTCTCCGCGGTCCCTGGCATCCTCCCTGTTTATCCTGCATCCTCAAGACCGGCATTTTCGGAAAGCCCTTGAGCAGGGCTTTCCAACAGCGTCAGACTTGTCAGTTTCCCGCCATACTTTGGGAGATAGAGCCGTTGCTAAGTCTTGTTTTCACTCTGTTACAGCTTCGTGTACAAAAGTACCATTAGACAGGCGTTTGAAGCGCATTCGGAGCAGCCCTGCTCCCTGGTGATTTCAAGGCGGAATATGGCCCTGGCTGGCCAGGAAAACCAGATTTTCAGATGCAGGACTATGGCAGCTAACTGCAGGTACAAGAAATTTCTCTCTAGCCCCATTATTTCTGGAGTTATTGGCCGTGGCGCTGCCCACTTCTTTTTTCGGCGTGTTTTTTTTTTGCTGGCTTCGGTCCAGCACACATGTAGGGGTCTTGCCTATTGTTGACGTACACACAGCATGGCCGTAGCACTGGACATCCTCGGGGTGTCCTCTCTCCGCGGTCCCTGGCATCCTCCCTGTTTATCCCGCATCCTCAAGACCGGCATTTTCGGAAAGCCCTTGAGCAGGGCTTTCCAACAGTGTCAGACTTGTCAGTTTCCCGCCAATACTTTGGGAGATAGAGCCGTTGCTAAGTCTTGTTTTCACTCTGTTACAGCTTCGTGTACAAAAGTGCCATTAGACAGGCGTTTGAAGCGCATTCGGAGCAGCCCCGCTCCCTAGTGATTTCAAGGCGGAAGATGGCCCTGGCTGGCCAAGAAAACCAGGTTTTCAGATGCAGGACTATGGCAGCTAACTGCAGGTACAAGAAATTTCTCTCTAGCCCCATTATTTCTGGAGCTATTGGCCGTGGCGCTGCCCACTTCTTTTTTCGGCGTGTTTTTTTTTTTGCTGGCTTCGGTCCAGCACACATGTAGGGGCCTTGCCTATTGTTGACGTACACACAGCATGGCCGTAGCACTGGACATCCTCGGGGTGTCCTCTCTCCGCGGTCTTTGGCATCCTCCCTGCTTATCCTGCATCCTCAAGACCGGCATTTTCGGAAAGCCCGTGAGCAGGGCTTTCCAACAGTGTCAGACTTGTCAGTTTCCCGCCAATACTTTGGGAGATAGAGCCGTTGCTAAGTCTTGTTTTCACTCTGTTACAGCTTCGTGTACAAAAGTGCCATTAGACAGGCGTTTGAAGCGCATTCGGAGCAGCCCCGCTCCCTGGTGATTTCAAGGCGGAAGATGGCCCTGGCTGGCCAGGAAAACCAGATTTTCAGATGCAGGACTATGGCAGCTAACTGCATGTACAAGAAATTTTTCTCTAGCCCCATTATTTCTGGAGTTATTGGCCGTGGCGCTGCCCACTTCTTTTTTCGGCGTGTTTTTTTTTAGCTGGCTTCGGTCCAGCACACATGTAGGGGCCTTGCCTATTGTTGACGTACACACAGCATGGCCGTAGCACTGGACATCCTCGGGGTGTCCTCTCTCCGCAGTCCCTGGCATCCTCCCTGTTAATCCCGCATCCTCAAGACCGGCATTTTCGGAAAGCCCTTGAGCAGGGCTTTCCAACAGTGTCAGACTTGTCAGTTTCCCGCCAATACTTTGGGAGATAGAGCCGTTGCTAAGTCTTGTTTTCACTCTGTTACAGCTTCGTGTACAAAAGTGCCATTAGACAGGCGTTTGAAGCGCATTCGGAGCAGCCCCGCTCCCTGGTGATTTCAAGGCGGAAGATGGCCCTGGCTGGCCAGGAAAACCAGATTTTCAGATGCAGGACTATGGCAGCTAACTGCAGGTACAAGCAATTTCTCTCTAGCCCCATTATTTCTGGAGTTATTGGCCGTGGCGCTGCCCACTTCTTTTTTCGGCGTGTTTTTTTTTTTGCTGGCTTCGGTCCAACACACATGTAGGGGCCTTGGCTATTGTTGACGTACACACAGCATGGCCGTAGCACTGGACATCCTCGGGGTGTCCTCTCTCCGCGGTCCCTGGCATCCTCCCTGTTTATCCTGCATCCTCAAGACCGGCATTTTCGGAAAGCCCTTGAGCAGGGCTTTCCAACAGTGTCAGACTTGTCAGTTTCCCGCCATACTTTGGGAGATAGAGCCGTTGCTAAGTCTTGTTTTCACTCTGTTACAGCTTCGTGTACAAAAGTACCATTAGACAGGCGTTTGAAGCGCATTCGGAGCAGCCCTGCTCCCTGGTGATTTCAAGGCGGAAGATGGCCCTGGCTGGCCAGGAAAACCAGATTTTCAGATGCAGGACTATGGCAGCTAACTGCAGGTACAAGAAATTTCTCTCTAGCCCCATTATTTCTGGAGTTATTGGCCGTGGCGCTGCCCACTTCTTTTTTCGGCGTGTTTTTTTTTTTGCTGGCTTCGGTCCAGCACACATGTAGGGGTCTTGCCTATTGTTGACGTACACACAGCATGGCCGTAGCACTGGACATCCTCGGGGTGTCCTCTCTCCGCGGTCCCTGGCATCCTCCCTGTTTATCCCGCATCCTCAAGACCGGCATTTTCGGAAAGCCCTTGAGCAGGGCTTTCCAACAGTGTCAGACTTGTCAGTTTCCCGCCAATACTTTGGGAGATAGAGCCGTTGCTAAGTCTTGTTTTCACTCTGTTACAGCTTCGTGTACAAAAGTGCCATTAGACAGGCGTTTGAAGCGCATTCGGAGCAGCCCCGCTCCCTAGTGATTTCAAGGCGGAAGATGGCCCTGGCTGGCCAAGAAAACCAGGTTTTCAGATGCAGGACTATGGCAGCTAACTGCAGGTACAAGAAATTTCTCTCTAGCCCCATTATTTCTGGAGCTATTGGCCGTGGCGCTGCCCACTTCTTTTTTCGGCGTGTTTTTTTTTTTGCTGGCTTCGGTCCAGCACACATGTAGGGGCCTTGCCTATTGTTGACGTACACACAGCATGGCCGTAGCACTGGACATCCTCGGGGTGTCCTCTCTCCGCGGTCTTTGGCATCCTCCCTGTTTATCCTGCATCCTCAAGACCGGCATTTTCGGAAAGCCCGTGAGCAGGGCTTTCCAACAGTGTCAGACTTGTCAGTTTCCCGCCAATACTTTGGGAGATAGAGCCGTTGCTAAGTCTTGTTTTCACTCTGTTACAGCTTCGTGTACAAAAGTGCCATTAGACAGGCGTTTGAAGCGCATTCGGAGCAGCCCCGCTCCCTGGTGATTTCAAGGCGGAAGATGGTCCTGGCTGGCCAGGAAAACCAGATTTGCAGATGCAGGACTATGGCAGCTAACTGCATGTACAAGAAATTTTTCTCTAGCCCCATTATTTCTGGAGTTATTGGCCGTGGCGCTGCCCACTTCTTTTTTCGGCGTGTTTTTTTTTAGCTGGCTTCGGTCCAGCACACATGTAGGGGCCTTGCCTATTGTTGACGTACACACAGCATGGCCGTAGCACTGGACATTCTCGGGGTGTCCTCTCTCCGCAGTCCCTGGCATCCTCCCTGTTAATCCCGCATCCTCAAGACCGGCATTTTCGAAAAGCCCTTCAGCAGGGCTTTCCAACAGTGTCAGACTTGTCAGTTTCCCGCCAATACTTTGGGAGATAGAGCCGTTGCTAAGTCTTGTTTTCACTCTGTTACAGCTTCGTGTACAAAAGTGCCATTAGACAGGCGTTTGAAGCGCATTCGGAGCAGCCCCGCTCCTTGGTGATTTCAAGGCGGAAGATGGCCCTGGCTGGCCAGGAAAACCAGATTTTCAGATGCAGGACTATGGCAGCTAACTGCAGGTACAAGCAATTTCTCTCTAGCCCCATTATTTCTGGAGTTATTGGCCGTGGCGCTGCCCACTTCTTTTTTCGGCGTGTTTTTTTTTTTGCTGGCTTCGGTCCAACACACATGTAGGGGCCTTGGATATTGTTGACGTACACACAGCATGGCCGTAGCACTGGACATCCTCGGGGTGTCCTCTCTCCGCGGTCCCTGGCATCCTCCCTGTTTATCCTGCATCCTCAAGACCGGCATTTTCGGAAAGCCCTTGAGCAGGGCTTTCCAACAGTGTCAGACTTGTCAGTTTCCCGCCATACTTTGGGAGATAGAGCCGTTGCTAAGTCTTGTTTTCACTCTGTTACAGCTTCGTGTACAAAAGTACCATTAGACAGGCGTTTGAAGCGCATTCGGAGCAGCCCCGCTCCCTGGTGATTTCAAGGCGGAATATGGCCCTGGCTGGCCAGGAAAACCAGATTTTCAGATGCAGGACTATGGCAGCTAACTGCAGGTACAAGAAATTTCTCTCTAGCCCCATTATTTCTGGAGTTATTGGCCGTGGCGCTGCCCACTTCTTTTTTCGGCGTGTTTTTTTTTTGCTGGCTTCGGTCCAGCACACATGTAGGGGTCTTGCCTATTGTTGACGTACACACAGCATGGCCGTAGCACTGGACATCCTCGGGGTGTCCTCTCTCCGCGGTCCCTGGCATCCTCCCTGTTTATCCCGCATCCTCAAGACCGGCATTTTCGGAAAGCCCTTGAGCAGGGCTTTCCAACAGTGTCAGACTTGTCAGTTTCCCGCCAATACTTTGGGAGATAGAGCCGTTGCTAAGTCTTGTTTTCACTCTGTTACAGCTTCGTGTACAAAAGTGCCATTAGACAGGCGTTTGAAGCGCATTCGGAGCAGCCCCGCTCCCTAGTGATTTCAAGGCGGAAGATGGCCCTGGCTGGCCAAGAAAACCAGGTTTTCAGATGCAGGACTATGGCAGCTAACTGCAGGTACAAGAAATTTCTCTCTAGCCCCATTATTTCTGGAGCTATTGGCCGTGGCGCTGCCCACTTCTTTTTTCGGCGTGTTTTTTTTTTTGCTGGCTTCGGTCCAGCACACATGTAGGGGCCTTGCCTATTGTTGACGTACACACAGCATGGCCGTAGCACTGGACATCCTCGGGGTGTCCTCTCTCCGCGGTCTTTGGCATCCTCCCTGTTTATCCTGCATCCTCAAGACCGGCATTTTCGGAAAGCCCTTGAGCAGGGCTTTCCAACAGTGTCAGACTTGTCAGTTTCCCGCCAATACTTTGGGAGATAGAGCCGTTGCTAAGTCTTGTTTTCACTCTGTTACAGCTTCGTGTACAAAAGTGCCATTAGACAGGCGTTTGAAGCGCATTCGGAGCAGCCCCGCTCCCTAGTGATTTCAAGGCGGAAGATGGCCCTGGCTGGCCAAGAAAACCAGGTTTTCAGATGCAGGACTATGGCAGCTAACTGCAGGTACAAGAAATTTCTCTCTAGCCCCATTATTTCTGGAGCTATTGGCCGTGGCGCTGCCCACTTCTTTTTTCGGCGTGTTTTTTTTTTTTTTGCTGGCTTCGGTCCAGCACACATGTAGGGGCCTTGCCTATTGTTGACGTACACACAGCATGGCCGTAGCACTGGACATCCTCGGGGTGTCCTCTCTCCGCGGTCTTTGGCATCCTCCCTGTTTATCCTGCATCCTCAAAACCGGCATTTTCGGAAAGCCCGTGAGCAGGGCTTTCCAACAGTGTCAGACTTGTCAGTTTCCCGCCAATACTTTGGGAGATAGAGCCGTTGCTAAGTCTTGTTTTCACTCTGTTACAGCTTCGTGTACAAAAGTGCCATTAGACAGGCGTTTGAAGCGCATTCGGAGCAGCCCCGCTCCCTGGTGATTTCAAGGCGGAAGATGGCCCTGGCTGGCCAGGAAAACCAGATTTTCAGATGCAGGACTATGGCAGCTAACTGCATGTACAAGAAATTTTTCTCTAGCCCCATTATTTCTGGAGTCATTGGCCGTGGCGCTGCCCACTTCTTTTTTCGGCGTGTTTTTTTTTAGCTGGCTTCGGTCCAGCACACATGTAGGGGCCTTGCCTATTGTTGACGTACACACAGCATGGCCGTAGCACTGGACATCCTCGGGGTGTCCTCTCTCCGCAGTCCCTGGCATCCTCCCTGTTAATCCCGCATCCTCAAGACCGGCATTTTCGGAAAGCCCTTGAGCAGGGCTTTCCAACAGTGTCAGACTTGTCAGTTTCCCGCCAATACTTTGGGAGATAGAGCCGTTGCTAAGTCTTGTTTTCACTCTGTTACAGCTTCGTGTACAAAAGTGCCATTAGACAGGCGTTTGAAGCGCATTCGGAGCAGCCCCGCTCCCTGGTGATTTCAAGGCGGAAGATGGCCCTGGCTGGCCAGGAAAACCAGATTTTCAGATGCAGGACTATGGCAGCTAACTGCAGGTACAAGCAATTTCTCTCTAGCCCCATTATTTCTGGAGTTATTGGCCGTGGCGCTGCCCACTTCTTTTTTCGGCGTGTTTTTTTTTTTGCTGGCTTCGGTCCAGCACACATGTAGGGGCCTTGCCTATTGTTGACGTACACACAGCATGGCCGTAGCACTGGACATCTTCGGGGTGTCCTCTCTCCGCGGTCCCTGGCATCCTCCCTGTTTAACCTGCATCCTCAAGACCGGCATTTTCGGAAAGCCCTTGAGCAGGGCTTTCCAACAGTGTCAGACTTGTCAGTTTCCCGCCAATACTTTGGGAGATAGAGCCGTTGCTAAGTCTTGTTTTCACTCTGTTACAGCTTCGTGTACAAAAGTGCCATTAGACAGGCGTTTGAAGCGCATTCGGAGCAGCCCCGCTCCCTGGTGATTTCAAGGCGGAAGATGGCCCTGGCTGGCCAAGAAAACCAGGTTTTCAGATGCAGGACTATGGCAGCTAACTGCAGGTACAAGAAATTTCTCTCTAGCCCCATTATTTCTGGAGCTATTGGCCGTGGCGCTGCCCACTTCTTTTTTCGGCGTGTTTTTTTTTTTTGCTGGCTTCGGTCCAGCACACATGTAGGGGCCTTGGCTATAGATGACGTACATACAGCATGGCCGTTTGCACTGGACATCCTCGGGGTGTCCTCTCTCCGCGGTCCCTGGCATCCTCCCTGATTATCCAACATCCTCAAGACCGGCATTTTCGGAAAGCCCTTGAGCAGGGCTTTCCAACAGTGTCAGACTTGTCAGTTTCCCGCCAATACTTTGGGAGATAGAGCCGTTGCTAAGTCTTGTTTTCATTCTGTTACAGCTTCGTGTACAAAAGTGCCATTAGACAGGCGTTTGAAGCGCATTCGGAGCAGCCCCGCTCCCTGGTGATTTCAAGGCGGAAGATGGCCCTGGCTGGCCAGGAAAACCAGATTTTCAGATGCAGGACTATGGCAGCTAACTGCATGTACAAGAAATTTTTCTCTAGCCCCATTATTTCTGGAGTTATTGGCCGTGGCGCTGCCCACTTCTTTTTTCGGCGTGTTTTTTTTTAGCTGGCTTCGGTCCAGCACACATTTAGGGCCCTTGCCTATTGTTGACGTACACACAGCATGGCCGTAGCACTGGACATCCTCGGGGTGTCCTCTCTCCGCGGTCCCTGGCATCCTCCCTGTTTATCCTGCATCCTCAAGACCGGCATTTTCGGAAAGCCCTTGAGCAGGGCTTTCCAACAGTGTCAGACTTGTCAGTTTCCCGCCAATACTTTGGGAGATAGAGCCGTTGCTAAGTCTTGTTTTCACTCTGTTACAGCTTCGTGTACAAAAGTGCCATTAGACAGGCGTTTGAAGCGCATTCGGAGCAGCCCCGCTCCCTGGTGATTTCAAGGCGGAAGATGGCCCTGGCTGGCCAGGAAAACCAGATTTTCAGATGCAGGACTATGGCAGCTAACTGCAGGTACAAGCAATTTCTCTCTAGCCCCATTATTTCTGGAGTTATTGGCCGTGGCGCTGCCCACTTCTTTTTTCGGCGTGTTTTTTTTTTTGCTGGCTTCGGTCCAACACACATGTAGGGGCCTTGGCTATTGTTGACGTACACACAGCATGGCCGTAGCACTGGACATCCTCGGGGTGTCCTCTCTCCGCGGTCCCTGGCATCCTCCCTGTTTATCCTGCATCCTCAAGACCGGCATTTTCGGAAAGCCCTTGAGCAGGGCTTTCCAACAGTGTCAGACTTGTCAGTTTCCCGCCATACTTTGGGAGATAGAGCCGTTGCTAAGTCTTGTTTTCACTCTGTTACAGCTTCGTGTACAAAAGTACCATTAGACAGGCGTTTGAAGCGCATTCGGAGCAGCCCTGCTCCCTGGTGATTTCAAGGCGGAATATGGCCCTGGCTGGCCAGGAAAACCAGATTTTCAGATGCAGGACTATGGCAGCTAACTGCAGGTACAAGAAATTTCTCTCTAGCCCCATTATTTCTGGAGTTATTGGCCGTGGCGCTGCCCACTTCTTTTTTCGGCGTGTTTTTTTTTTGCTGGCTTCGGTCCAGCACACATGTAGGGGTCTTGCCTATTGTTGACGTACACACAGCATGGCCGTAGCACTGGACATCCTCGGGGTGTCCTCTCTCCGCGGTCCCTGGCATCCTCCCTGTTTATCCCACATCCTCAAGACCGGCATTTTCGGAAAGCCCTTGAGCAGGGCTTTCCAACAGTGTCAGACTTGTCAGTTTCCCGCCAATACTTTGGGAGATAGAGCCGTTGCTAAGTCTTGTTTTCACTCTGTTACAGCTTCGTGTACAAAAGTGCCATTAGACAGGCGTTTGAAGCGCATTCGGAGCAGCCCCGCTCCCTAGTGATTTCAAGGCGGAAGATGGCCCTGGCTGGCCAAGAAAACCAGGTTTTCAGATGCAGGACTATGGCAGCTAACTGCAGGTACAAGAAATTTCTCTCTAGCCCCATTATTTCTGGAGCTATTGGCCGTGGCGCTGCCCACTTCTTTTTTCGGCGTGTTTTTTTTTTTGCTGGCTTCGGTCCAGCACACATGTAGGGGCCTTGCCTATTGTTGACGTACACACAGCATGGCCGTAGCACTGGACATCCTCGGGGTGTCCTCTCTCCGCGGTCTTTGGCATCCTCCCTGTTTATCCTGCATCCTCAAGACCGGCATTTTCGGAAAGCCCGTGAGCAGGGCTTTCCAACAGTGTCAGACTTGTCAGTTTCCCGCCAATACTTTGGGAGATAGAGCCGTTGCTAAGTCTTGTTTTCACTCTGTTACAGCTTCGTGTACAAAAGTGCCATTAGACAGGCGTTTGAAGCGCATTCGGAGCAGCCCCGCTCCCTGGTGATTTCAAGGCGGAAGATGGCCCTGGCTGGCCAGGAAAACCAGATTTGCAGATGCAGGACTATGGCAGCTAACTGCATGTACAAGAAATTTTTCTCTAGCCCCATTATTTCTGGAGTTATTGGCCGTGGCGCTGCCCACTTCTTTTTTCGGCGTGTTTTTTTTTAGCTGGCTTCGGTCCAGCACACATGTAGGGGCCTTGCCTATTGTTGACGTACACACAGCATGGCCGTAGCACTGGACATCCTCGGGGTGTCCTCTCTCCGCAGTCCCTGGCATCCTCCCTGTTAATCCCGCATCCTCAAGACCGGCATTTTCGGAAAGCCCTTGAGCAGGGCTTTCCAACAGTGTCAGACTTGTCAGTTTCCCGCCAATACTTTGGGAGATAGAGCCGTTGCTAAGTCTTGTTTTCACTCTGTTACAGCTTCGTGTACAAAAGTGCCATTAGACAGGCGTTTGAAGCGCATTCGGAGCAGCCCCGCTCCCTGGTGATTTCAAGGCGGAAGATGGCCCTGGCTGGCCAGGAAAACCAGATTTTCAGATGCAGGACTATGGCAGCTAACTGCAGGTACAAGAAATTCCTCTCTAGCCCCATTATTTCTGGAGTTATTGGCCGTGGCGCTGCCCACTTCTTTTTTCGGCGTTTTTTTTTTTGCTGGCTTCGGTCCAGCACACATGTAGGGGCCTTGCCTATTGTTGACGTACACACAGCATGGCCGTATGCACTGGACATCCTCGGGGTGTCCTCTCTCCGCAGTCCCTGGCATCCTCCCTGTTAATCCCGCATCCTCAAGACCGGCATTTTCGGAAAGCCCTTGAGCAGGGCCTTCCAACAGTGTCAGACTTGTCAGTTTCCCGCCAAGACTGTGGGAGATAGAGCCGTTGCTAAGTCTTGTTTTCACTCTGTTACAGCTTCGTGTACAAAAGTGCCATTAGACAGGCGTTTGAAGCGCATTCGGAGCAGCCCCGCTCCCTGGTGATTTCAAGGCGGAAGATGGCCCTGGCTGGCAAAGAAAACCAGGTTTTCAGATGCAGGACTATGGCAGCTAACTGCAGGTACAAGAGATTTCTCTCTAGCCCCATTATTTCTGGAGTTATTGGCCGTGGCGCTGCCCATTTCTTTTTTCGGCGTGTTTTTTTTGCTGGCTTCGGTCCAGCACACATGTAGGGGCCTTGCCTATTGTTGACGTACACACAGCATGGCCGTAGCACTGGACATCCTCGGGGTGTCCTCTCTCCGCGGTCCCTGGCATCCTCCCTGTTTATCCCGCATCCTCAAGACCGGCATTTTCGGAAAGCCCTTGAGCAGGGCTTTCCAACAGTGTCAGACTTGTCAGTTTCCCGCCAATACTTTGGGAGATAGAGCCGTTGCTAAGTCTTGTTTTCACTCTGTTACAGCTTCGTGTACAAAAGTGCCATTAGACAGGCGTTTGAAGCGCATTCGGAGCAGCCCCGCTCCCTAGTGATTTCAAGGCGGAAGATGGCCCTGGCTGGCCAAGAAAACCAGGTTTTCAGATGCAGGACTATGGCAGCTAACTGCAGGTACAAGAAATTTCTCTCTAGCCCCATTATTTCTGGAGCTATTGGCCGTGGCGCTGCCCACTTCTTTTTTCGGCGTGTTTTTTTTTTTTTGCTGGCTTCGGTCCAGCACACATGTAGGGGCCTTGCCTATTGTTGACGTACACACAGCATGGCCGTATGCACTGGACATCCTCGGGGTGTCCTCTCTCCGCGGTCCCTGGCATCCTCCCTGTTTATCCCGCATCCTCAAGACCGGCATTTTCGGAAAGCCCTTGAGAAGGGCTTTCCAACAGTGTCAGACTTGTCATTTTCCCGCCAATACTTTGGGAGATAGAGCCGTTGCTAAGTCTTGTTTTCACTCTGTTACAGCTTCGTGTACAAAAGTGCCATTAGACAGGCGTTTGAAGCGCATTCGGAGCAGCCCCGCTCCCTGGTGATTTCAAGGCGGAAGATGGCCCTGGCTGGCCAGGAAAACCAAATTTTCAGATGCAGGACTATGGCAGCTAACTGCAGGTACAAGAAATTTCTCTCTAGCCCCATTATTTCTGGAGTTATTGGCCGTGGCGCTGCCCACTTCTTTTTTCGGCGTGTTTTTTTTTTTGCTGGCTTCGGTCCAGCACACATTTAGGGCCCTTGCCTATTGTTGACGTACACACAGCATGGCCGTAGCACTGGACATCCTCTGGGTGTCCTCTCTCCGCGGTCCCTGGCATCCTCCCTGTTTATCCTGCATCCTCAAGACCGGCATTTTCGGAAAGCCCTTGAGCAGGGCTTTCCAACAGTGTCAGACTTGTCAGTTTCCCGCCAATACTTTGGGAGATAGAGCCGTTGCTAAGTCTTGTTTTCACTCTGTTACAGCTTCGTGTACAAAAGTGCCATTAGACAGGCGTTTGAAGCGCATTCGGAGCAGCCCCGCTCCCTGGTGATTTCAAGGCGGAAGATGGCCCTGGCTGGCCAAGAAAACCAAATTTTCAGATGCAGGACTATGGCAGCTAACTGCAGGTACAAGAAATTCTTCTCTAGCCCCATTATTTCTGGAGTTATTGGCCGTGGCGCTGCCCACTTCTTTTTTCGGCGTTTTTTTTTTTGCTGGCTTCGGTCCAGCACACATGTAGGGGCCTTGCCTATTGTTGACGTACACACAGCATGGCCGTATGCACTGGACATCCTCGGGGTGTCCTCTCTCCGCAGTCCCTGGCATCCTCCCTGTTAATCCCGCATCCTCAAGACCGGCATTTTCGGAAAGCCCTTGAGCAGGGCTTTCCAACAGTGTCAGACTTGTCAGTTTCCCGCCAATACTTTGGGAGATAGAGCCGTTGCTAAGTCTTGTTTTCACTCTGTTACAGCTTCGTGTACAAAAGTGCCATTAGACAGGCGTTTGAAGCGCATTCGGAGCAGCCCCGCTCCCTGGTGATTTCAAGGCGGAAGATGGCCCTGGCTGGCCAAGAAAACCAAATTTTCAGATGCAGGACTATGGCAGCTAACTGCAGGTACAAGAAATTCTTCTCTAGCCCCATTATTTCTGGAGTTATTGGCCGTGGCGCTGCCCACTTCTTTTTTCGGCGTTTTTTTTTTTGCTGGCTTCGGTCCAGCACACATGTAGGGGCCTTGCCTATTGTTGACGTACACACAGCATGGCCGTATGCACTGGACATCCTCGGGGTGTCCTCTCTCCGCAGTCCCTGGCATCCTCCCTGTTAATCCCGCATCCTCAAGACCGGCATTTTCGGAAAGCCCTTGAGCAGGGCTTTCCAACAGTGTCAGACTTGTCAGTTTCCCGCCAAGACTGTGGGAGATAGAGCCGTTGCTAAGTCTTGTTTTCACTCTGTTACAGCTTCGTGTACAAAAGTGCCATTAGACAGGCGTTTGAAGCGCATTCGGAGCAGCCCCGCTCCCTGGTGATTTCAAGGCGGAAGATGGCCCTGGCTGGCAAAGAAAACCAGGTTTTCAGATGCAGGACTATGGCAGCTAACTGCAGGTACAAGAGATTTCTCTCTAGCCCCATTATTTCTGGAGTTATTGGCCGTGGCGCTGCCCATTTCTTTTTTCGGCGTGTTTTTTTTTGCTGGCTTCGGTCCAGCACACATGTAGGGGCCTTGCCTATTGTTGACGTACACACAGCATGGCCGTAGCACTGGACATCTTCGGGGTGTCCTCTCTCCGCGGTCCCTGGCATCCTCCCTGTTTAACCTGCATCCTCAAGACCGGCATTTTCGGAAAGCCCTTGAGCAGGGCTTTCCAACAGTGTCAGACTTGTCAGTTTCCCGCCAATACTTTGGGAGATAGAGCCGTTGCTAAGTCTTGTTTTCACTCTGTTACAGCTTCGTGTACAAAAGTGCCATTAGACAGGCGTTTGAAGCGCATTCGGAGCAGCCCCGCTCCCTGGTGATTTCAAGGCGGAAGATGGCCCTGGCTGGCCAGGAAAACCAGATTTTCAGATGCAGGACTATGGCAGCTAACTGCAGGTACAAGATATTTCTCTCTAGCCCCATTATTTCTGGAGTTATTGGCCGTGGCGCTGCCCACTTCTTTTTTCGGCGTTTTTTTTTTGCTGGCTTCGGTCCAGCACACATGTAGGGGCCTTGCCTATTGTTGACGTACACACAGCATGGCCGTATGCACTGGACATCCTCGGGGTGTCCTCTCTCCGCGGTCCCTGGCATCCTCCCTGTTTATCCCGCATCCTCAAGACCGGCAATTTCGGAAAGCCCTTGAGAAGGGCTTTCCAACAGTGTCAGACTTGTCATTTTCCCGCCAATACTTTGGGAGATAGAGCCGTTGCTAAGTCTTGTTTTCACTCTGTTACAGCTTCGTGTACAAAAGTGCCATTAGACAGGCGTTTGAAGCGCATTCGGAGCAGCCCCGCTCCCTGGTGATTTCAAGGCGGAAGATGGCCCTGGCTGGCCAAGAAAACCAGATTTTCAGATGCAGGACTATGGCAGCTAACTGCAGGTACAAGAAATTTCTCTCTAGCCCCATTATTTCTGGAGTTATTGGCCGTGGCGCTGCCCACTTCTTTTTTCGGCGTTTTTTTTTTGCTGGCTTCGGTCCAGCACACATGTAGGGGCCTTGCCTATTGTTGACGTACACACAGCATGGCCCTATGCACTGGACATCCTCGGGGTGTCCTCTCTCCGCGGTCCCTGGCATCCTCCCTGTTTATCCTGCATCCTCAAGACCGGCATTTTCGGAAAGCCCTTGAGCAGGGCTTTCCAACAGTGTCAGACTTGTCAGTTTCCCGCCAATACTTTGGAAGATAGAGCCGTTGCTAAGTCTTGTTTTCACTCTGTTACAGCTTCGTGTACAAAAGTGCCATTAGACAGGCGTTTGAAGCGCATTCGGAGCAGCCCCGCTCCCTGGTGATTTCAAGGCGGAAGATGGCCCTGGCTGGCCAGGAAAACCAGATTTTCAGATGCAGGACTATGGCAGCTAACTGCAGGTACAAGAAATTTCTCTCTAGCCCCAGTATTTCTGGAGTTATTGGCCGTGGCGCTGCCCACTTCTTTTTTCGGCGTTTTTTTTTGCTGGCTTCGGTCCAGCACACATGTAGGGGCCTTGCCTATTGTTGACGTACACACAGCATGGCCGTATGCACTGGACATCCTCGAGGTGTCCTCTCTCCGCGGTCCCTGGCATCCTCCCTGTTTATCCTGCATCCTCAAGACCAGCATTTTCGGAAAGCCCTTGAGCAGGGCTTTCCAACAGTGTCAGACTTGTCAGTTTCCCGCCAATACTTTGGGAGATAGAGCCGTTGCTAAGTCTTGTTTTCACTCTGTTACAGCTTCGTTTACAAAAGTGCCATTAGACAGGCGTTTGAAGCGCATTCGGAGCAGCCCCGCTCACTGGTGATTTCAAGGCGGAAGATGGCCCTGGCTGGCCAGGAAAACCTAATTTTCAGATGCAGGACTATGGCAGCTAACTGCATGTACAAGAAATTTCTCTCTAGCCCCATTATTTCTGGAGTTATTGGCCGTGGCGCTGCCCAATTCTTTTTTCGGCGGTTTTTTTTTTGCTGGCTTCGGTCCTGCACACACGTAGCGGCCTTGGCTATTGTTGACGTACACACAGCATTGCCGTATGCACTGGACATCCTCGGGGTGTCCTCTCTCCGCGGTCCCTGGCATCCTCCCTGTTTATCCCGCATCCTCAAGACCGGCATTTTCGGAAAGCCCTTGAGCAGGGCTTTCCAACAGTGTCAGACTTGTCATTTTCCCGCCAATTCTTTGGGAGATAGAGCCGTTGCTAAGTCTTGTTTTCACTCTGTTACAGCTTCGTGTACAAAAGTGCCATTAGACAGGCGTTTGAAGCGCATTCGGAGCAGCCCCGCTCCCTGGTGATTTCAAGGCGGAAGATGGCCCTGGCTGGCCAAGAAAACCAGATTTTCAGATGCAGGACTATGGCAGCTAACTGCAGGTACAAGAAATTTCTCTCTAGCCCCATTATTTCTGGAGTTATTGGCCGTGGCGCTGCCCACTTCTTTTTTCGGCGTTTTTTTTTGGCTGGCTTCGGTCCAGCACACATGTAGGGGCCTTGCCTATTGTTGACGTACACACAGCATGGCCCTATGCACTGGACATCCTCGGGGTGTCCTCTCTCCGCGGTCCCTGGCATCCTCCCTGTTTATCCTGCATCCTCAAGACCAGCATTTTCGGAAAGCCCTTGAGCAGGGCTTTCCAACAGTGTCAGACTTGTCAGTTTCCCGCCAATACTTTGGGAGATAGAGCCGTTGCTAAGTCTTGTTTTCACTCTGTTACAGCTTCGTTTACAAAAGTGCCATTAGACAGGCGTTTGAAGCGCATTCGGAGCAGCCCCGCTCACTGGTGATTTCAAGGCGGAAGATGGCCCTGGCTGGCCAGGAAAACCTAATTTTCAGATGCAGGACTATGGCAGCTAACTGCATGTACAATAAATTTCTCTCTAGCCCCATTATTTCTGGAGTTATTGGCCGTGGCGCTGCCCAATTCTTTTTTTCGGCGGTTTTTTTTTTTGCTGGCTTCGGTCCTGCACACACGTAGGGGCCTTGGCTATTGTTGACGTACACACAGCATGGCCGTATGCACTGGACATCCTCGGGGTGTCCTCTCTCCGCGGTCCCTGGCATCCTCCCTGTTTATCCCGCATCCTCAAGACCGGCATTTTCGGAAAGCCCTTGAGCAGGGCTTTCCAACAGTGTCAGACTTGTCAGTTTCCCGCCAATACTTTGGGAGATAGAGCCGTTGCTCAGTCTTGTTTTCACTCTGTTACAGCTTCGTGTACAAAAGTGCCATTAGACAGGCGTTTGAAGCGCATTCGGAGCAGCCCCGCTCCCTGGTGATTTCAAGGCGGAAGATGGCCCCGGCTGGCCAGGAAAACCAGATTTTCAGATGCAGGACTATGGCAGCTAACTGCAGGTACAAGAAATTTTTCTCTAGCCCCATTATTTCTGGAGTTATTGGCCGTGGTGCTGCCCACTTCTTTTTTCGGCGTGTTTTTTTTTTGCTGGCTTCGGTCCAGCACACATGTAGGGGCCTTGCCTATTGTTGACGTACACACAGCATGGCCGTATGCACTGGACATCCTCGGGGTGTCCTCTCTCCGCGGTCCCTGGCATCCTCCCTGTTTATCCCACATCCTCAAGACCGGCATTTTCGGAAAGCCCGTGAGCAGGGCTTTCCAACAGTGTCAAACTTGTCAGTTTCCCGCCAATACTTTGGGAGATAGAGCCGTTGCTAAGTCTTGTTTTCACTCTGTTACAGCTTCCTTTACAAAAGTGCCATTAGACAGGCGTTTGAAGCGCATTCGGAGCAGCCCCGCTCACTGGTGATTTCAAGGCGGAAGATGGCCCTGGCTGGCCAGGAAAACCTAATTTTCAGATGCAGGACTATGGCAGCTAACTGCATGTACAATAAATTTCTCTCTAGCCCCATTATTTCTGGAGTTATTGGCCGTGGCGCTGCCCAATTCTTTTTTTCGGCGGTTTTTTTTTTTGCTGGCTTCGGTCCTGCACACACGTAGGGGCCTTGGCTATTGTTGACGTACACACAGCATGGCCGTATGCACTGGACATCCTCGGGGTGTCCTCTCTCCGCGGTCCCTGGCATCCTCCCTGTTTATCCCGCATCCTCAAGACCGGCATTTTCGGAAAGCCCTTGAGCAGGGCTTTCCAACAGTGTCAGACTTGTCAGTTTCCCGCCAATACTTTGGGAGATAGAG
The DNA here is from genome assembly GCA_911728455.2 of Marthasterias glacialis. Lineage (NCBI taxonomy): Eukaryota > Metazoa > Echinodermata > Asteroidea > Forcipulatida > Asteriidae > Marthasterias > Marthasterias glacialis. The sequence continues at coordinate 13,387,072 of OU452236.1, forward strand.
CCGTTGCTCAGTCTTGTTTTCACTCTGTTACAGCTTCGTGTACAAAAGTGCCATTAGACAGGCGTTTGAAGCGCATTCGGAGCAGCCCCGCTCCCTGGTGATTTCAAGGCGGAAGATGGCCCCGGCTGGCCAGGAAAACCAGATTTTCAGATGCAGGACTATGGCAGCTAACTGCAGGTACAAGAAATTTTTCTCTAGCCCCATTATTTCTGGAGTTATTGGCCGTGGTGCTGCCCACTTCTTTTTTCGGCGTGTTTTTTTTTTGCTGGCTTCGGTCCAGCACACATGTAGGGGCCTTGCCTATTGTTGACGTACACACAGCATGGCCGTATGCACTGGACATCCTCGGGGTGTCCTCTCTCCGCGGTCCCTGGCATCCTCCCTGTTTATCCCACATCCTCAAGACCGGCATTTTCGGAAAGCCCGTGAGCAGGGCTTTCCAACAGTGTCAAACTTGTCAGTTTCCCGCCAATACTTTGGGAGATAGAGCCGTTGCTAAGTCTTGTTTTCACTCTGTTACAGCTTCCTTTACAAAAGTGCCATTAGACAGGCGTTTGAAGCGCATTCGGAGCAGCCCCGCTCACTGGTGATTTCAAGGCGGAAGATGGCCCTGGCTGGCCAGGAAAACCTAATTTTCAGATGCAGGACTATGGCAGCTAACTGCATGTACAATAAATTTCTCTCTAGCCCCATTATTTCTGGAGTTATTGGCCGTGGCGCTGCCCAATTCTTTTTTTCGGCGGTTTTTTTTTTGCTGGCTTCGGTCCTGCACACACGTAGGGGCCTTGGCTATTGTTGACGTACACACAGCATGGCCGTATGCACTGGACATCCTCGGGGTGTCCTCTCTCCGCGGTCCCTGGCATCCTCCCTGTTTATCCCGCATCCTCAAGACCGGCATTTTCGGAAAGCCCTTGAGCAGGGCTTTCCAACAGTGTCAGACTTGTCAGTTTCCCGCCAATACTTTGGGAGATAGAGCCGTTGCTCAGTCTTGTTTTCACTCTGTTACAGCTTCGTGTACAAAAGTGCCATTAGACAGGCGTTTGAAGCGCATTCGGAGCAGCCCCGCTCCCTGGTGATTTCAAGGCGGAAGATGGCCCCGGCTGGCCAGGAAAACCAGGTTTTCAGATGCAGGACTATGGCAGCTAACTGCAGGTACAAGAAATTTTTCTCTAGCCCCATTATTTCTGGAGTTATTGGCCGTGGTGCTGCCCACTTCTTTTTTCGGCGTGTTTTTTTTTTGCTGGCTTCGGTCCAGCACACATGTAGGGGCCTTGCCTATTGTTGACGTACACACAGCATGGCCGTATGCACTGGACATCCTCGGGGTGTCCTCTCTCCGCGGTCCCTGGCATCCTCCCTGTTTATCCCACATCCTCAAGACCGGCATTTTCGGAAAGCCCGTGAGCAGGGCTTTCCAACAGTGTCAAACTTGTCAGTTTCCCGCCAATACTTTGGGAGATAGAGCCGTTGCTAAGTCTTGTTTTCACTCTGTTACAGCTTCGTGTACAAAAGTGCCATTAGACAGGCGTTTGAAGCGCATTCGGAGCAGCCCCGCTCCCTGGTGATTTCAAGGCGGAAGATGGCCCTGGCTGGCCAGGAAAACCAGATTTTCAGATGCAGGACTATGGCAGCTAACTGCAGGTACAAGACATTTCTCTCTAGCCCCATTATTTCTGGAGTTATTGGCCGTGGCGCTGCCCACTTCTTTTTTCGGCGTTTTTTTTTTGCTGGCTTCAGTCCAGCACACATGTAGGGGCCTTGCCTATTGTTGACGTACACACAGCATGGCCGTATGCACTGGACATCCTCTTGGTGTCCTCTCTCCGCAGTCCCTGGCATCCTCCCTGTTAATCCCGCATCCTCAAGACCGGCATTTTCGGAAAGCCCTTCAGCAGGGCTTTCCAACAGTGTCAGACTTGTCAGTTTCCCGCCAATACTTTGGGAGATAGAGCCGTTGCTAAGTCTTGTTTTCACTCTGTTACAGCTTCGTGTACAAAAGTACCATTAGACAGGCGTTTGAAGCGCATTCGGAGCAGCCCTGCTCCCTGGCGATTTCAAGGCGGAATATGGCCCTGGCTGGCCAGGAAAACCAGATTTTCAGATGCAGGACTATGGCAGCTAACTGCAGGTACAAGAAATTTCTCTCTAGCCCCATTATTTCTGGAGTTATTGGCCGTGGCGCTGCCCACTTCTTTTTTCGGCGTGTTTTTTTTTTGCTGGCTTCGGTCCAGCACACATGTAGGGGTCTTGCCTATTGTTGACGTACACACAGCATGGCCGTAGCACTGGACATCCTCGGGGTGTCCTCTCTCCGCGGTCCCTGGCATCCTCCCTGTTTATCCCGCATCCTCAAGACCGGCATTTTCGGAAAGCCCTTGAGCAGGGCTTTCCAACAGTGTCAGACTTGTCAGTTTCCCGCCAATACTTTGGGAGATAGAGCCGTTGCTAAGTCTTGTTTTCACTCTGTTACAGCTTCGTGTACAAAAGTACCATTAGACAGGCGTTTGAAGCGCATTCGGAGCAGCCCCGCTCCCTAGTGATTTCAAGGCGGAAGATGGCCCTGGCTGGCCAAGAAAACCAGGTTTTCAGATGCAGGACTATGGCAGCTAACTGCAGGTACAAGAAATTTCTCTCTAGCCCCATTATTTCTGGAGCTATTGGCCGTGGCGCTGCCCACTTCTTTTTTCGGCGTGTTTTTTTTTTTTGCTGGCTTCGGTCCAGCACACATGTAGGGGCCTTGCCTATTGTTGACGTACACACAGCATGGCCGTAGCACTGGACATCCTCGGGGTGTCCTCTCTCCGCGGTCTTTGGCATCCTCCCTGTTTATCCTGCATCCTCAAGACCGGCATTTTCGGAAAGCCCGTGAGCAGGGCTTTCCAACAGTGTCAGACTTGTCAGTTTCCCGCCAATACTTTGGGAGATAGAGCCGTTGCTAAGTCTTGTTTTCACTCTGTTACAGCTTCGTGTACAAAAGTGCCATTAGACAGGCGTTTGAAGCGCATTCGGAGCAGCCCCGCTCCCTGGTGATTTCAAGGCGGAAGATGGCCCTGGCTGGCCAGGAAAACCAGATTTTCAGATGCAGGACTATGGCAGCTAACTGCAGGTACAAGAAATTTCTCTCTAGCCCCATTATTTCTGGAGTTATTGGCCGTGGCGCTGCCCACTTCTTTTTTCGGCGTGTTTTTTTTTTTGCTGGCTTCGGTCCAGCACACATTTAGGGCCCTTGCCTATTGTTGACGTACACACAGCATGGCCGTAGCACTGGACATCCTCGGGGTGTCCTCTCTCCGCGGTCCCTGGCATCCTCCCTGTTTATCCTGCATCCTCAAGACCGGCATTTTCGGAAAGCCCTTGAGCAGGGCTTTCCAACAGTGTCAGACTTGTCAGTTTCCCGCCAATACTTTGGGAGATAGAGCCGTTGCTAAGTCTTGTTTTCACTCTGTTACAGCTTCGTGTACAAAAGTGCCATTAGACAGGCGTTTGAAGCGCATTCGGAGCAGCCCCGCTCCCTGGTGATTTCAAGGCGGAAGATGGCCCTGGCTGGCCAAGAAAACCAAATTTTCAGATGCAGGACTATGGCAGCTAACTGCAGGTACAAGAAATTCCTCTCTAGCCCCATTATTTCTGGAGTTATTGGCCGTGGCGCTGCCCACTTCTTTTTTCGGCGTGTTTTTTTTTTAGCTGGCTTCGGTCCAGCACACATGTAGGGGCCTTGCCTATTGTTGACGTACACACAGCATGGCCGTAGCACTGGACATCCTCGGGGTGTCCTCTCTCCGCAGTCCCTGGCATCCTCCCTGTTAATCCCGCATCCTCAAGACCGGCATTTTCGGAAAGCCCTTGAGCAGGGCTTTCCAACAGTGTCAGACTTGTCAGTTTCCCGCCAATACTTTGGGAGATAGAGCCGTTGCTAAGTCTTGTTTTCACTCTGTTACAGCTTCGTGTACAAAAGTGCCATTAGACAGGCGTTTGAAGCGCATTCGGAGCAGCCCCGCTCCCTGGTGATTTCAAGGCGGAAGATGGCCCTGGCTGGCCAGGAAAACCAGATTTTCAGATGCAGGACTATGGCAGCTAACTGCAGGTACAAGAAATTCCTCTCTAGCCCCATTATTTCTGGAGTTATTGGCCGTGGCGCTGCCCACTTCTTTTTTCGGCGTGTTTTTTTTTTGCTGGCTTCGGTCCAGCACACATTTAGGGCCCTTGCCTATTGTTGACGTACACACAGCATGGCCGTAGCACTGGACATCCTCGGGGTGTCCTCTCTCCGCGGTCCCTGGCATCCTCCCTGTTTATCCTGCATCCTCAAGACCGGCATTTTCGGAAAGCCCTTGAGCAGGGCTTTCCAACAGTGTCAGACTTGTCAGTTTCCCGCCAATACTTTGGGAGATAGAGCCGTTGCTAAGTCTTGTTTTCACTCTGTTACAGCTTCGTGTACAAAAGTGCCATTAGACAGGCGTTTGAAGCGCATTCGGAGCAGCCCCGCTCCCTGGTGATTTCAAGGCGGAAGATGGCCCTGGCTGGCCAAGAAAACCAAATTTTCAGATGCAGGACTATGGCAGCTAACTGCAGGTACAAGAAATTCCTCTCTAGCCCCATTATTTCTGGAGTTATTGGCCGTGGCGCTGCCCACTTCTTTTTTCGGCGTTTTTTTTTTTGCTGGCTTCGGTCCAGCACACATGTAGGGGCCTTGCCTATTGTTGACGTACACACAGCATGGCCGTATGCACTGGACATCCTCGGGGTGTCCTCTCTCCGCAGTCCCTGGCATCCTCCCTGTTAATCCCGCATCCTCAAGACCGGCATTTTCGGAAAGCCCTTGAGCAGGGCTTTCCAACAGTGTCAGACTTGTCAGTTTCCCGCCAAGACTGTGGGAGATAGAGCCGTTGCTAAGTCTTGTTTTCACTCTGTTACAGCTTCGTGTACAAAAGTGCCATTAGACAGGCGTTTGAAGCGCATTCGGAGCAGCCCCGCTCCCTGGTGATTTCAAGGCGGAAGATGGCCCTGGCTGGCAAAGAAAACCAGGTTTTCAGATGCAGGACTATGGCAGCTAACTGCAGGTACAAGAGATTTCTCTCTAGCCCCATTATTTCTGGAGTTATTGGCCGTGGCGCTGCCCATTTCTTTTTTCGGCGTGTTTTTTTTTGCTGGCTTCGGTCCAGCACACATGTAGGGGCCTTGCCTATTGTTGACGTACACACAGCATGGCCGTAGCACTGGACATCTTCGGGGTGTCCTTTCTCCGCGGTCCCTGGCATCCTCCCTGTTTAACCTGCATCCTCAAGACCGGCATTTTCGGAAAGCCCTTGAGCAGGGCTTTCCAACAGTGTCAGACTTGTCAGTTTCCCGCCAATACTTTGGGAGATAGAGCCGTTGCTAAGTCTTGTTTTCACTCTGTTACAGCTTCGTGTACAAAAGTACCATTAGACAGGCGTTTGAAGCGCATTCGGAGCAGCCCTGCTCCCTGGTGATTTCAAGGCGGAATATGGCCCTGGCTGGCCAGGAAAACCAGATTTTCAGATGCAGGACTATGGCAGCTAACTGCAGGTACAAGAAATTTCTCTCTAGCCCCATTATTTCTGGAGTTATTGGCCGTGGCGCTGCCCACTTCTTTTTTCGGCGTGTTTTTTTTTTGCTGGCTTCGGTCCAGCACACATGTAGGGGTCTTGCCTATTGTTGACGTACACACAGCATGGCCGTAGCACTGGACATCCTCGGGGTGTCCTCTCTCCGCGGTCTTTGGCATCCTCCCTGTTTATCCTGCATCCTCAAGACCGGCATTTTCGGAAAGCCCGTGAGCAGGGCTTTCCAACAGTGTCAGACTTGTCAGTTTCCCGCCAATACTTTGGGAGATAGAGCCGTTGCTAAGTCTTGTTTTCACTCTGTTACAGCTTCGTGTACAAAAGTGCCATTAGACAGGCGTTTGAAGCGCATTCGGAGCAGCCCCGCTCCCTGGTGATTTCAAGGCGGAAGATGGCCCTGGCTGGCCAGGAAAACCAGATTTTCAGATGCAGGACTATGGCAGCTAACTGCAGGTACAAGACATTTCTCTCTAGCCCCATTATTTCTGGAGTTATTGGCCGTGGCGCTGCCCACTTCTTTTTTCGGCGTTTTTTTTTTGCTGGCTTCAGTCCAGCACACATGTAGGGGCCTTGCCTATTGTTGACGTACACACAGCATGGCCGTATGCACTGGACATCCTCGGGGTTTCCTCTCTCCGCGGTCCCTGGCATCCTCCCTGTTTATACCACATCCTCAAGACCGGCATTTTCGGAAAGCCCTTGAGCAGGGCTTTCCAACAGTGTCAGACTTGTCAGTTTCCCGCCAATACTTTGGGAGATAGAGCCGTTGCTAAGTCTTGTTTTCACTCTGTTACAGCTTCGTGTACAAAAGTGCCATTAGACAGGCGTTTGAAGCGCATTCGGAGCAGCCCCGCTCCCTGGTGATTTCAAGGCGGAAGATGGCCCTGGCTGGCCAAGAAAACCAGGTTTTCAGATGCAGGACTATGGCAGCTAACTGCAGGTACAAGAAATTTCTCTCTAGCCCCATTATTTCTGGAGTTATTGGCCGTGGCGCTGCCCCCTTTTTTTTCGACGTGTTTTTTTTTTGCTGGCTTCGGTCCAGCATACATGTAGGGGCTTGCCTATTGTTGACGTACACACAGCATGGCCGTAGCACTGGACATCTTCGGGGTGTCCTCTCTCCGCGGTCCCTGGCATCCTCCCTGTTTAACCTGCATCCTCAAGACCGGCATTTTCGGAAAGCCCTTGAGCAGGGCTTTCCAACAGTGTCAGACTTGTCAGTTTCCCGCCAATACTTTGGGAGATAGAGCCGTTGCTAAGTCTTGTTTTCACTCTGTTACAGCTTCGTGTACAAAAGTGCCATTAGACAGGCGTTTGAAGCGCATTCGGAGCAGCCCCGCTCCCTGGTGATTTCAAGGCGGAAGATGGCCCTGGCTGGCCAAGAAAACCAGGTTTTCAGATGCAGGACTATGGCAGCTAACTGCAGGTACAAGAAATTTTTCTCTAGCCCCATTATTTCTGGAGTTATTGGCCGTGGCGCTGCCCACTTCTTTTTTCGGCGTGTTTTTTTTTAGCTGGCTTCGGTCCAGCACACATGTAGGGGCCTTGCCTATTGTTGACGTACACACAGCATGGCCGTAGCACTGGACATCCTCGGGGTGTCCTCTCTCCGCAGTCCCTGGCATCCTCCCTGTTAATCCCGCATCCTCAAGACCGGCATTTTCGGAAAGCCCTTGAGCAGGGCTTTCCAACAGTGTCAGACTTGTCAGTTTCCCGCCAATACTTTGGGAGATAGAGCCGTTGCTAAGTCTTGTTTTCACTCTGTTACAGCTTCGTGTACAAAAGTGCCATTAGACAGGCGTTTGAAGCGCATTCGGAGCAGCCCCGCTCCCTGGTGATTTCAAGGCGGAAGATGGCCCTGGCTGGCCAAGAAAACCTAATTTTCAGATGCAGGACTATGGCAGCTAACTGCAGGTACAAGAAATTTCTCTCTAGCCCCATTATTTCTGGAGCTATTGGCCGTGGCGCTGCCCACTTCTTTTTTCGGCGTGTTTTTTTTTTTGCTGGCTTCGGTCCAGCACACATGTAGGGGCCTTGCCTATTGTTGACGTACACACAGCATGGCCGTATGCACTGGACATCCTCGGGGTGTCCTCTCTCCGCAGTCCCTGGCATCCTCCCTGTTAATCCCGCATCCTCAAGACCGGCATTTTCGGAAAGCCCTTGAGCAGGGCTTTCCAACAGTGTCAGACTTGTCAGTTTCCCGCCAATACTTTGGGAGATAGAGCCGTTGCTAAGTCTTGTTTTCACTCTGTTACAGCTTCGTGTACAAAAGTGCCATTAGACAGGCGTTTGAAGCGCATTCGGAGCAGCCCCGCTCCCTGGTGATTTCAAGGCGGAATATGGCCCTGGCTGGCCAGGAAAACCAGATTTTCAGATGCAGGACTATGGCAGCTAACTGCATGTACAAGAAATTTTTCTCTAGCCCCATTATTTCTGGAGTTATTGGCCGTGGCGCTGCCCACTTCTTTTTTCGGCGTGTTTTTTTTTAGCTGGCTTCGGTCCAGCACACATGTAGGGGCCTTGCCTATTGTTGACGTACACACAGCATGGCCGTAGCACTGGACATCCTCGGGGTGTCCTCTCTCCGCAGTCCCTGGCATCCTCCCTGTTAATCCTGCATCCTCAAGACCGGCATTTTCGGAAAGCCCTTGAGCAGGGCTTTCCAACAGTGTCAGACTTGTCAGTTTCCCGCCAATACTTTGGGAGATAGAGCCGTTGCTAAGTCTTGTTTTCACTCTGTTACAGCTTCGTGTACAAAAGTGCCATTAGACAGGCGTTTGAAGCGCATTCGGAGCAGCCCCGCTCCCTGGTGATTTCAAGGCGGAAGATGGCCCTGGCTGGCCAGGAAAACCAGATTTTCAGATGCAGGACTATGGCAGCTAACTGCAGGTACAAGAAATTTTTCTCTAGCCCCATTATTTCTGGAGTTATTGGCCGTGGCGCTGCCCACTTCTTTTTTTTGGCGTGTTTTTTTTTTGCTGGCTTCGGTCCAGCACACATTTAGGGCCCTTGCCTATTGTTGACGTACACACAGCATGGCCGTATGCACTGGACATCCTCGGGGTGTCCTCTCTCCGCAGTCCCTGGCATCCTCCCTGTTAATCCCGCATCCTCAAGACCGGCATTTTCGGAAAGCCCTTGAGCAGGGCTTTCCAACAGTGTCAGACTTGTCAGTTTCCCGCCAAGACTGTGGGAGATAGAGCCGTTGCTAAGTCTTGTTTTCACTCTGTTACAGCTTCGTGTACAAAAGTGCCATTAGACAGGCGTTTGAAGCGCATTCGGAGCAGCCCCGCTCCCTGGTGATTTCAAGGCGGAAGATGGCCCTGGCTGGCAAAGAAAACCAGGTTTTCAGATGCAGGACTATGGCAGCTAACTGCAGGTACAAGAGATTTCTCTCTAGCCCCATTATTTCTGGAGTTATTGGCCGTGGCGCTGCCCACTTCTTTTTTCGGCGTGTTTTTTTTTGCTGGCTTCGGTCCAGCACACATGTAGGGGCCTTGCCTATTGTTGACGTACACACAGCATGGCCGTAGCACTGGACATCTTCGGGGTGTCCTCTCTCCGCGGTCCCTGGCATCCTCCCTGTTTAACCTGCATCCTCAAGACCGGCATTTGCGGAAAGCCCTTGAGCAGGGCTTTCCAACAGTGTCAGACTTGTCAGTTTCCCGCCAATACTTTGGGAGATAGAGCCGTTGCTAAGTCTTGTTTTCACTCTGTTACAGCTTCGTGTACAAAAGTGCCATTAGACAGGCGTTTGAAGCGCATTCGGAGCAGCCCCGCTCCCTGGTGATTTCAAGGCGGAAGATGGCCCTGGCTGGCCAAGAAAACCAGGTTTTCAGATGCAGGACTATGGCAGCTAACTGCAGGTACAAGAAATTTCTCTCTAGCCCCATTATTTCTGGAGCTATTGGCCGTGGCGCTGCCCACTTCTTTTTTCGGCGTGTTTTTTTTTTTTGCTGGCTTCGGTCCAGCACACATGTAGGGGCCTTGGCTATAGATGACGTACATACAGCATGGCCGTTTGCACTGGACATCCTCGGGGTGTCCTCTCTCCGCGGTCCCTGGCATCCTCCCTGATTATCCAACATCCTCAAGACCGGCATTTTCGGAAAGCCCTTGAGCAGGGCTTTCCAACAGTGTCAGACTTGTCAGTTTCCCGCCAATACTTTGGGAGATAGAGCCGTTGCTAAGTCTTGTTTTCATTCTGTTACAGCTTCGTGTACAAAAGTGCCATTAGACAGGCGTTTGAAGCGCATTCGGAGCAGCCCCGCTCCCTGGTGATTTCAAGGCGGAAGATGGCCCTGGCTGGCCAGGAAAACCAGATTTTCAGATGCAGGACTATGGCAGCTAACTGCATGTACAAGAAATTTTTCTCTAGCCCCATTATTTCTGGAGTTATTGGCCGTGGCGCTGCCCACTTCTTTTTTCGGCGTGTTTTTTTTTAGCTGGCTTCGGTCCAGCACACATTTAGGGCCCTTGCCTATTGTTGACGTACACACAGCATGGCCGTAGCACTGGACATCCTCGGGGTGTCCTCTCTCCGCGGTCCCTGGCATCCTCCCTGTTTATCCTGCATCCTCAAGACCGGCATTTTCGGAAAGCCCTTGAGCAGGGCTTTCCAACAGTGTCAGACTTGTCAGTTTCCCGCCAATACTTTGGGAGATAGAGCCGTTGCTAAGTCTTGTTTTCATTCTGTTACAGCTTCGTGTACAAAAGTGCCATTAGACAGGCGTTTGAAGCGCATTCGGAGCAGCCCCGCTCCCTGGTGATTTCAAGGCGGAAGATGGCCCTGGCTGGCCAGGAAAACCAGATTTTCAGATGCAGGACTATGGCAGCTAACTGCAGGTACAAGAAATTTCTCTCTAGCCCCATTATTTCTGGAGTTATTGGCCGTGGCGCTGCCCACTTCTTTTTTCGGCGTGTTTTTTTTTAGCTGGCTTCGGTCCAGCACACATTTAGGGCCCTTGCCTATTGTTGACGTACACACAGCATGGCCGTAGCACTGGACATCCTCGGGGTGTCCTCTCTCCGCGGTCCCTGGCATCCTCCCTGTTTATCCTGCATCCTCAAGACCGGCATTTTCGGAAAGCCCTTGAGCAGGGCTTTCCAACAGTGTCAGACTTGTCAGTTTCCCGCCAATACTTTGGGAGATAGAGCCGTTGCTAAGTCTTGTTTTCACTCTGTTACAGCTTCGTGTACAAAAGTGCCATTAGACAGGCGTTTGAAGCGCATTCGGAGCAGCCCCGCTCCCTGGTGATTTCAAGGCGGAAGATGGCCCTGGCTGGCCAGGAAAACCAGATTTTCAGATGCAGGACTATGGCAGCTAACTGCAGGTACAAGAAATTTCTCTCTAGCCCCATTATTTCTGGAGTTATTGGCCGTGGCGCTGCCCACTTCTTTTTTCGACGTGTTTTTTTTTTTGCTGGCTTCGGTCCAGCATACATGTAGGGGCCTTGCCTATTGTTGACGTACACACAGCATGGCCGTAGCACTGGACATCCTCGGGGTGTCCTCTCTCCGCGGTCCCTGGCATCCTCCCTGTTTATCCTGCATCCTCAAGACCGGAATTTTCGGAAAGCCCTTGAGCAGGGCTTTCCAACAGTGTCAGACTTGTCAGTTTCCCGCCAATACTTTGGGAGATAGAGCCGTTGCTATGTCTTGTTTTCACTCTGTTACAGCTTCGTGTACAAAAGTGCCATTAGACAGGCGTTTGAAGCGCATTCGGAGCAGCCCCGCTCCCTGGTGATTTCAAGGCGGAAGATGGCCCTGGCTGGCCAAGAAAACCAGGTTTTCAGATGCAGGACTATGGCAGCTAACTGCAGGTACAAGAAATTTCTCTCTAGCCCCATTATTTCTGGAGTTATTGGCCGTGGCGCTGCCCACTTCTTTTTTCGACGTGTTTTTTTTTTGCTGGCTTCGGTCCAGCATACATGTAGGGGCCTTGCCTATTGTTGACGTACACACAGCATGGCCGTAGCACTGGACATCCTCGGGGTGTCCTCTCTCCGCGGTCCCTGGCATCCTCCCTGTTTATCCTGCATCCTCAAGACCGGAATTTTCGGAAAGCCCTTGAGCAGGGCTTTCCAACAGTGTCAGACTTGTCAGTTTCCCGCCAATACTTTGGGAGATAGAGCCGTTGCTAAGTCTTGTTTTCACTCTGTTACAGCTTCGTGTACAAAAGTGCCATTAGACAGGCGTTTGAAGCGCATTCGGAGCAGCCCCGCTCCCTGGTGATTTCAAGGCGGAAGATGGCCCTGGCTGGCCAAGAAAACCAGGTTTTCAGATGCAGGACTATGGCAGCTAACTGCAGGTACAAGAAATTTCTCTCTAGCCCCATTATTTCTGGAGTTATTGGCCGTGGCGCTGCCCCCTTTTTTTTCGGCGTGTTTTTTTTTTTTTGCTGGCTTCGGTCCAGCACACACGTAGGGGCCTTGCCTATTGTTGACGTACACACAGCATGGCCGTATGCACTGGACATCCTCGGGGTGTCCTCTCTCCGCGGTCCCTGGCATCCTCCCTGTTTATCCCGCATCCTCAAGACCGGAATTTTCGGAAAGCCCTTGAGCAGGGCTTTCCAATAGTGTCAGACTTGTTAGTTTCCCGCCAATACTTTGGGAGATAGAGCCGTTGCTAAGTCTTGTTTTCACTCTGTTACAGCTTCGTGTACAAAAGTGCCATTAGACAGGCGTTTGAAGCGCATTCGGAGCAGCCCCGCTCCCTGGTGATTTCAAGGCGGAAGATGG